>CM053773.1:139182662-139231367 GCA_028658325.1 Potorous gilbertii | reverse complement strand
GATTGTCCTGTGAAGGCAGGCTGGCAGGCCATGATGAGGAAGAGGATCGGGAAGAGGAGAGGCAGAGACTATCACTCATGTAACCAAGGTGGGGAACATTAGTCAGCATGGATCCAGATGGATATGGAAGAGTGCTCAGTTAGGGCAGAGGGTGGAGGGGTAAGGTCTTATTTTTATAGGTTTTGGGGGAAACAGACAAACTTATCTCTGCTACATTGGGGTTAGTTTATTAACATATCAAAATCATCTCAAAATTGTTGGTATAAATTTAAAGTTAACTTGTTCATGTCATCAAAAAATTATCAGCACCTTTTGATGTTCTACTGCTTTACTGTGGATATCTGGAGCTTGTCTGAGATTTACATATCATGGGACCAGAATGCCCTGATAAAGTGCCTACTTGGCTTCCACTGAGTCAGCACATACCAGGATGTGAATTTTGGTTAATATATGATTAATTTTGTAAATGATGCTCCTTTAATCTTCAGGACAGTTTGTAGGTGACTTTTAGGTTCCCATATGTAATCTTACTTCATGTTGACTACTTATACACTTACTTACATTACTAATTAGATAGGGGACCAGAAGAAAAGATAATTTTAAAACATATATAGATGCAAATATAGATTAATATAGATATGTGTAGATATAGATGTAGAAAGACAGTATATATATATATTATATATATAAATCTATGTGCATGTATATATGTATGCCTATTGATATCTGTAAATGGATTATTGCTATAGATATACATGCACATATATGTGTGTATTTATATATATATATATATCTGTATGCAGAGAGGATAGAGAAAGAGAGAGAGAGAGAGAGAGAGAGAGAGAGAGAGGGAGAGAGAGAGAGAGAGAGAGAGAGATCTGTTGGATAGAGTTTGGTATAGAGAAAGAAAAAAGAAAATAACTGCCTGGAAGGGAATGAGAACAAGAGCAAGTGGAAGGGTTTGCCTTGATGAGGATTCCTTCTTAGATACCAGAACAAAAGAGGAAAAAATAGGATATACATATACACACATATAGATATATAGATTTCTCTAGCTATAGATTGATAGATGAATATATACATGCATGTATACTATTTTCACCTCCTTTGTTCTGCTTTCTAAGAAGGAATCCTTCTCCTCATCAACATAGACCCTCTTATATGTTCTCTTGATCCTGTTTCCTTCTAGTCAGTTAAAAGTTATTTAGTTATTTTCACTTCTCTTTATATCTCCTTATTTCCCAGCTGCTTTTAAATAATCTCTCTCTCTCTCTCTCTTCCCCCTTCTCTCTCTTTCCATATATGTATGCATGAATGTATGTATATATATATATATATATATATATATATATATATATACACACACATTGCTGTTGACTCATTTAATTCATGTTCATCTCTTTGTGATCTCATTTGCAGCTTTCTTGAAAAAGATAATGAAGTGGTGTACCATTTCCTTCTTCCTGACTTCAGATGCATTACTCTATCCACTGTGCCTTCTAGCTTCTCTTTATCTGTCTCTGTCTCTCATATGTGTGTGCATATTTATTACATGGTTTTGTTTACATGTGTTTTTCTTCTCTTTATTATTATTTGTTAATTTAAATGTGATGTGTCTATAAGAGAGGAGAAGGGAGGACTATATATTTGGAAGTAAATCTGATGTAAAAAATGAAATATATTAATATTTTCAAATTAGAAATAAGTGGCAATCTGACTAAGCAGGGTTTGTTTGCTTTTTATACTCACAAGATATAAACAACTGAAAATCTAGAAAAATTATTTTTACTTAGTGATATTTCCATTATACTAAATTCTCAACTAAACAAGGTTTATGAATCTTTGGAATATTTTGTCAAAGTCTTGAATGTCAGAGTTTTAGGGCTGGAAGGGATTTGTCTGGCCATTAAATCTAATCCATTACAAAATGAAATTTTACAATACCTACTATGAATTACTTGACACTTATCTTCCACCTTCTATTTGATTACCTCAGACAAGGAGGAACCCATTATCACCAGAGGCATCCAATTTCACCTTTAGAAAGCAAAAATTTTACTAAGTAGTAAAAGTCTGAATTCAAATCTAAATAACACCTATTTGCAATTTCACCTACATCTTGAGCTAAATAGAACAAATCTAATACTTCTTCCATATGACAGACAGACCCTTGAATATTTGAAAATAGCCCTTATGGCTCCCTTGAGTCTTCTTTTCACTAATGATTCCTAGTTCTTTCACCAAGCTTCAAAAGATCTGATCTCAAAGACCTTTTCAAATACAACTGCTACCCTTTGGATGCTCTCCAGCTCATCAATGACCTTCTTAAACTGTAGTATTCAAATGCTGTGTGTACATGGCAAGGTAAAGACCTATCATTTCTATATTCTAATTTTGTCTCTTTTTTTGAGACAATCAGGGTTAAGTGACATGCCCAGGGTGACATAGTAAGTGTCTGAGGTCAAATTTGTACTTAGGTCCTCCTGACTCCAGGACTGGTGCTCTATTCATTGTGCCATCTGCTTGCTCCAAGTTGTGTTTCTCATGAAGCAGTCCAAGATCCCATTCGATTAGATCAGAAAACAGTTGATGTGAAAAGTGAATCATTTAATCAATTTGGACATTGACAAGAGTATAGTAGTCTCAATTATGTCACAAACCTGGGTCTTTGAAATTTGGGGAATTGCTTTATGTGATTTCATGTACTTAGAAGTGTCTTAGAAGTCTCAAAATTTGCTAAGTGATAAGTGATTCTTCTGACCTGAGAGATCACCATATAATGACTGTTTGTACATTCAGTTATGCATATATATGTATATATGCATATATATGTATACCATAAATGTATAAACGTGATATACATATGAATATGTGTGTGTATTAAGTGTTTGATGTGTTCTGGGCACTGTAATAAGCACTGGGGATACAAAGAAAGTTATGAGAGTCCCTATTCTCAAGTAGTTCACAGTAAAATGGGGAGACAAAATGCAAACAACTGTGAAAACAAGCTACATGTAGGACAATCTGGAAATGCTCAAAAGAAGAAAGGAACTAATATTAAGGAAGATCTGGAAAGGTTTCCCATGGAAGTGTGTGACTTTAGCTGGGATTTTACAGAAGTCAGGGAAGTAAGAAGGAGGGAATGAAAAGAGAGAGGTTTCCAGGCATGGGGGACAGCCAATGAAAATGTCAGAGTTGGGTTTTTATGTGTTAATCAGACAAGTAGACTAGCTTGTGTCCAAATCTTGAACATTCATTCCAAAAGAGAAAGATATGTGGTATTTTAATATAGTATAGCAAAATTACTGGACCTTTTGGTTGGTTGCTGTCCTTCATTCTTGCAGAGGACCAAAATAACCTCACTATGTTGGAGACAAGGTATAGTGTGTCTAAATGTAGCTGATCAGACCAATATAAGTTCAAAATGCTCTACCAGAGGTTAAGTCCAAATAGTCAACATGAATATTTGGAGTGGAGATGTCTCTGTGCACATCTCATGTTTCCCTTAAGTTATTGCAATTCTACTTTGCTTGTAGAGCACAATTCTTTGCACCTTCTTTGATGCAGGCACAACATTCTGGGCACTCCTTTACTAATGTTTCCCATGTCATGCAATCAATTCCAAAGTTCTTCAAAGGACCTTGAAAGTGTCCTTGTATTTCTTCTTTTGACTACCATATGAGTGCTTGCCTTCCATGAGATCTCCACAAAATAGTCTTTTAGGAGCTATATAGCTGACATTTGAATAACATGGCCATCCCATCAGACTTGTACTATCTGCAGTAGAAGAGATTGAATGCTTGGACCTTTAACTCAAGGAGGGACCTCAGTGTCAGGTACCTTATCTTGCAGATGGTCTTCAGAATCTTCCTAAAAATATTCAAATGGAAATGATTCCGTTTCCTGGCATGGCACTGGTAGAATGTCCAGATTTCACGGGCTTATGACAATGAGGTCAGCACCATAGACCTTCAGTTTGGTATGCTGTCTAATTTCTTTTCTATCCCATACTTTCCTTTGAGACTTGCAAACACTGAGCTACCTCTGCCAAAGTGTATGTGTCAACCTCATCATCTGGTGTACATCCCTGGAAAGTATATTGCCAAAGGTAAGTGAAGTGAGGGGTAGCTACGTGGTACAGTGAGGAGGACCTGAGTTCAAATGGGGCCTCACACTTAACACTTACTAAATGTGTGACCTTGGGCAAGTCACTTAACTCCAATTGTTTTGCATTCCCCTCTCAAAAAAAGGTAAGTGAACTGATTTATAGTATCCAAAATGTCTCCATTTACTGTAACCAATGATTCCATTTAAGGATGGAAGGTTGTTGGTTGGTTTTCTTTCTTGGTGTTCATTGTTAGGCTGAAATTAACACAAGCAGCAGAGAATTGATCTATATTTTGTTGCATTTCAGTTTCAGAGGCTTCATTGAGTGCAAAATCATCTGTGAAAAGAAAGTCATGCACCAATTTTTGCTGACTTTAGTCAAGTTAAATAATTTACCATCAGTGTGGTAGTCGACTTTAATGTCATTTTCATTCTTGCTGAAGGCATCTGACAACATTGCTGAAAACATTCCACTAAAAAGCACAGGAGGAAGGACACAGCCTTGCTTCCCTCCATTGTTGACTGGGAAAGCTCAAGAATATCATCAAAAACTGATAAAACACTACAGACTACAAAATTTTGGCATACTTTCCCACAAACTCTCATGACTGACTATCAAAGTCCCTGGTCAGATGAATGAACTTTACATATAGACTTCTGTTCTGCTCCAGACATTTGACCTGGAGTTGCTGATCCTCAGTCTTTTCTGAAGGCACATTGGCTCTCAGGTAAATGAATATTCAGGTGAAGAATCAGCCTAATAAGGAAGACTATGGCAAAAATCTTTCCATAAATGACCACCCACATTCACCCCCACAATTGCAACAATCTGTTTGCTCTACCTTTATAGAAATGGACAGTGGAAATATCCTTGTACACCTAGTGGATGATCTTTTTTTGCCATATAACACAAATAATTTCAGTCAGCTTTGGTATGAGTAGTTGGGGTCAACTAGTTGACCCCACTCCACCCCACCTGGTAACTCCCAGCTGGAATAGAATCAGCACCAGGCACTCAGGCACGTTGCCACATGAGAGGAACATAATGGCTTTCAGAGCCTCTTCTTCAGTTGGAAATTCAGCTACAGGGGGGTATTGATTTTAACCTTAGGTATGGCAGCCAATGGATTCACCATTGATTGATGATGGTCTGTTGAGAACACTATGGAAATGTTCAGCCCAAATCTTCAAGACCATGACCTTATCACTAATTAATGTGGCTCCTTCAGCACTGAGTATTGGAAATTCACCATGGGTCTTTGGCCCATAAATAGCCTTCAGGACATCATAAAAGGGATTTAGATTGCTACTATCAGCAAAAAAACTGAATTTTATCTGTTTATCTACAGAGCCAAGCAACTCACATCTCTCTGAGCTTTACTTGCACTTTACTTTTAATGGAATAAAAGACTACCTTCTTAGAGATGGATGAACTATCCTACTGGTAAACCCTGTGGAGTTCTCATTTTTGATTTAGCAGCTTCTGAGTTTTCTCATCATTTTTGTCAAATCAGTTTTGTTGTTTTCCACTGTTCTGGTCCAGATGGATAAATGCAGCACTATGCATCAAATCTCTGCAATCTGCCCACTTCTTTTCTGATCCACTGTTGACAACTATGTGTTGACTCAGTTTTCCCTCCCAAGTTTTCAACAACCTGTTCACACTCATAGAAGCACTCTACTCTGTTGACATTAAGTCTTCTGGTAGTCATTTTGCCTTGCACCCACCAATTTTATTGAATGTGAATATTTAGCTTGGAGAAGATGAGCTTATGATCAGTCCATCACTCTGTGTCACACATTACTTTCATCATTCTCATATCTTGTCTGTCTCTTTTCTTTACAACAAAATAGTCTATCAAAAACCAATGTTTACTGTGAGGTGGAATCCATGAAGTTTTATTATGTTTAGGTAAAAGGAAGACATTGTTGGTGATGAGAGGATCATGAGATTGATGCACAAGTCTTCAGTAGTAAGTGACCATTGCTGCTATTGTATCCAGATCCATTCCTCCCAAGGACTCCTTGCCATGTCTAATAATCTCTACCTACTTTCCTGATTTGGAAAAGCCATAAAATACATTAATAAGTGACAAGCCATTGCAAACAAACTCTGTGAAATGTGAAGACCTGAACATGGTGATCAGTTAAAAATCATAACTTGCTGAATCATAACTTAGACACTGAGTCATAACTTAAGATACTATGACCTATGAAAGCGATATCAAGAATATCATGATCCATATGTGACTGGTATATGATCAATGCATGAACTTATATTTGAACATAACATTGTCTTAATGCCCAAGAGCATTACTAAACAGAAAACTAAAAATATCCACCAATTAGTGATGGACTCTCCAGTTCCTCCCTCCTTTGTTTCCTATAATTACCACAGGGATTTGGGGTTTGTTGGTGAGGGGAGATTCACTGAACTGTCTGGCTGCCACAACAGACCAACTATCGCCCCTGTTTTATAAATATTCATAATAATTAATTAAACTACTAATTATAATCAGTCTGGAGATCCTTGGTCTCTTCCTTTGGTATCACAAAGAATGACTCATGATTATAGCTGAGTCACAGGGTTCCTCAACCAGGGGAATTCCAGCACAAAATTGGTGTTGTCAGCAGGCTACCAAGGAATGCAAAAAGATTGGGAATAGACCAGGGAAAATCCCTGAATATCTTCCATGTGGTGGAAGGTGGCCCTGTGTTCCACACATTTGGACCATTGCGTAAGTACGGGGACACCTTGAACACACCAAAAGGAGTAGAGTTACTTTTTATGGAAATATGTTACATCAGTTTGGGAAAAGAAGGAAATAAAGTAATGGCAATAGAATAGCCCTTCCTCACAGCATTGGGGAGAAAAAGCCACTGCCAAGTTCCTAGATTAAGAGACTGAAAATAGAAAGCTGCTGGAGAAATTCCAGTTAGAAGAAATATATAGAAACACTGGTTTGCTGATTTGCCATTTTGAAGGGAGTTAAGCAGGTAGACAGGAAAGTGATAAAGAGTGTAATTGCATGAAAGTCTCTTTATTCTTCTTTCCCTGGATCACTACACTGGCCTGGGTGGGTGAACAGAAGAAAGAAATTTAAAATATATTCAGTGAAGTGAAGATTTGAGTTGGATCATAATTTGAAAGAAACAAGACATGTGTTGGCAAATAGTTCTGTGTCTTGTTACTTAAACCCCTAAAAGTTCAAAAGAGTATTTTTCCTCACCCTCTACATTCCTAAACATGGCCAAGTCCTGAGGTGTAAAAGAACAGACAAGAAAAGAAGAGGAGGGGCTAATTTCCTTCTCCTGGTGCACAAAAAGAGGAAATGTTTGGTTGAAGAGAAAACAACCAAAAGATAATTGAATTTAACTGGGATATGTAGTTTGGTATTTAGGATGTCTAGCAAACTAAAGTTAAGTACTGATCAATTTTAAATTTTTTTAAAAAAATGTGTATTACTATTGGAAACTTGATTGAAAATATATGAGATGCCTATTCATAAGAAGAAATAATAGAGAACTATTGGTAAAATAATAAGCTTTGAGTTCCTTCAGAGATTGTGGAACTGAGATTTGAACTAAATTAAAACATACTCTTAAGTATGATAATTGGGGTAGATTAAATCTTAATATCATATTGGCACTTTTACAGTCTTTGGCAGTGGATTATTTGGAAAAAGTGGAAACATATGCAATGTCTGGAATATTAAAATCATAACTCCAGATTCTATGTAATATCACTTGTTTATTTCAAGTTTCAAGTACATGATACTGTTTCAAGTTATGTCAAGCAACTTTTCATAAGTTGAATATCATTAGTGTATGAACTGAAAGAAGTTAAAAGATTGTGGAAATTTTGTTTAAAGCCAATTGTGTTAATTCATCAACCCGGATAACCCTGTTTTATAGTGTTTTGTAATTGCTATTTAGGCAACTAGATATTTCCACTTTTGTCTGTAGTTAAAAGGAAGTTACAGCTAAAAGAATTTCTCTATCACTTATGAAAGTTGTGGAATTGTTATTTAACTTATTTGGGTTATTGTTTTAATGTTAAAACCCAAAACTGGTCATTGAAAAGGAAGGAATAATGCAAAAGCCTTATCTGGTTTGGTTCTGTTATTCAATCTATTCCACCTTGGGAGGAGGATGGGGAGAGTGGAACTGATAGTGTCAGAGAGCACAGCCCACAGTAGCTCCAGTGGTAGATGGGGTGGATACCCCTATTCTCCTCCCTTGGAAAGATGGCCGAAGTTGCTTCTAATGTAGGGTTATTGGAGCTGCCTGAAGCTTCCAAGCATCAGTTACCAAATACTGAGGTCCTAAAAATAAACCATGCCCACAATGCTATATGGGAACTCTGAAAGACAACCTGGCAAGGGGGGAGCCATAGAAGGATGAGGAAAAAATTCAGTCAGGGAAAAATAAACTAAATTAAGACTGAAAATAGAGCTTTGCTGCCCAGAGAGTGTGTAGTTTATATCAGTTCAGAGAAAGTATATATCATGGGGTGGGCAGGCAGGGGCATCAGGCTCAGTCACTTCTCTGGTATCCCTGTAGATATTCTTTATTTTTTAAACTTTCCAGGTTCCTAGAAATCATCTGTGTGGGGCAAGGTCATCAGTCCTGGGAAAAGAACTTGTTTAGCTTATGGAGTTCCTAAACAAAGAACTTGGCTTACTGAGGATTTGCCCAAGTTTATATATAAAACAGAAAGTTTTCACACGAGGACAAATTTAAATTTGAGATTAAAAGAAAACAAATGAAAAGAATGTTAAGTATATTTGAGTTCTGGTAACTTTTTATTGCTTGTTACAATTTCATTAAAGTAGAAATAATTGTATCTAGCCCAAAGTTGTGATTAGTGAAATTTTTGAGGTAAAAGCTCTTTTGACTGTAACTGATCTTATTTTGAGGCTTGAATTTAGGTATAATTGTCTGATATATCATTGAGTCTGTAATCCACCATTTAAGAGAAATGCCATAAGCTACTCAGAGGGAATGTGATCTTGAAGAAGATGATCTAGAAGCTGCTAGATGTAGTGTTATCCTGATTGTGTTTCCACAATATTTGAATTGTTTCCTTCTAGATCTTTGAAATATTTATTACTTGACCAGGACGTTCCAGAATTTGGCTACAATATTCCTAGCAGTTTTCCTTTGGGATCTCTTTCAGGAGGCAATCAGTCAGTTCTTTCGATATCTATTTTATCCTCTGGTTCTAGAATATCAGGGTAGTTTTCCTTGATAATTGCTTGAAAGATGATGTCTAAGCTCTTTTTTTGATCATGGATTTCAGGGAGTTCAATAACTTTTAAATTATTTCTCTTGGATCTATTTTTCAGGTCAGTTTTTTTTTCCAATGATATATTTCATATTGTCTGCTATTTGTTCATTCCTTTGGTTTTGTTTTATAATTTCTTGATTTTTCATAGTCATTAACTTCCACATGCTCCATTCTAGTCTGTAAAGAAATATTTTCTTCAGTGAGTTTTGGAGCTCCTTTTCCATCTGGCCAGTTCTAATTTTTAAGATACTCTTCTCCTCATTGGCTTTTTGGATCTCTTTTGCCATTTTGGTTGGTCTAGTTTTAAAGGTATTATTTTCTTCAGCATTTTTCGGGTCCCCTGTAGCAAGCAGTTGACTCATTTTTCAAGATTTTCTTGCATCACTCTCATTTCTCTTCCCAATTTGTCCTCTACTTCTTTTATTTGATTTTCATAATCCTTTTTGAACTCTTCCAATGGCCTGAGTCCAATTCATATTTTCTTGAAGGCCTTGGATGTGTGGACTTTGACTTTGTTGTCTTCTTCTGTTTATATATTTTGGTCTTCCTTCTCACCAAAATAAGATTTTATAGTCTGATTCTTTTTCTGATTTTTGCTGATTTCCCCAGCCATTTACTTGACTTTTGAGCTCTTTGTCAAAGTAGTTTTATGCTTCCAGTGGGGGTGGGAAGTATACTATCAGCTTCTCAATCCCCCCACAATCTGTGGGCATAGAGCTCCAAAAAGAGCAGCTGCCACTGTTCCAGCTCCTGTTGTTGCTGTGGTTGCCATGGGCTCCTCCACTTTTTCAACTGCCCTGTGGCTGTGGCCAGACAACTCTATTCTCTCACATAGGTCAGGTAGGGTTTTTGTGCTGACCTTTCAATTTTTCTCAGCATTTTGGGGTTGTAAAGTCTAGAAATTTCCACAGGTACAGAGGAGCAGTTCCCCTAAGGCCTGCTTAGGTCCTGTCTGTACCAGTCCAGCCTATGCTGGACTGTGCTCTACTCCCAGCCTAGCATGATAGATATTTCCTGTTGAATTTCCAGGCTTTTTTGGGCTGGAAATTTGTTTTACTCTTTCATTCTGTGCATTGTGCAGCTCCAGAATTTGTTTGGAGTCATTTTATAGGTATTTGGCTGGGTTTGAGGGAGAGCTCTAGCAAATCTGTGCTTTTACTCTGCCATTTTTGACCCTACATCTTGCTTTTTTCAATCTGAATATGTAGTCATTCCATATCCCAAACAATTAGTACTTAGGCTTGTCATCTGCCTTCTTAAATAGTCAAATGAAGTATTAAGTCCCTGAAATAGCTCATCCCTTCTGAATAATATGGGAACAATTAGGCAAAAAGAAAAAAAAACTATTAAACAAAGATATGAATTTATTAATTTGTGGGGTAGAAATCACAATCTTCAGCTTGGCTTGAGGAAGATAATTTCAGTGCAATCAGTTTTCTTAAAGGGATGTAACTCATTGAATGTTTTGTGTTACATTAATGGAAAAGTCAATTTCATTCAATTTTGTTGTTAATGTGGAAATAACACCTGTTTGTATTATGTATCCAATTAAACAAATATGTTTTATTATAAACCACTTATTGATATGTATAGTTATGGAACTAATTATTTAAGTATCCTCCCAAATCTTTTATTATAATTTGAGTAAAGTCAGCCTCTTATAAGTACATTTAGTTAGTGTTCCCCCTTGTAACTCTATTGTTAATATCAAAACACCAAGGTGTGAGCTGGTTTTCACAATATGAACTAGTTACTGGAGAGAAAAAATTTAAGAGACTGTACTAAACTTGTATTGAGATTTATTTTGTGAAAGATTTTAACAGGAACATCTAAGGAATCTCTACAAGCAACCTGTAACCAGAAACACAATTCTTCTGAAGAATTGCCTCTGAGGACAAGACATTTTCCCAATGACCCCAAGAAAAGATGTTCCAGACACAAGACAACTGTGTGGGTTATCTGGATTCTAAGATAAAATTTGTTAATTAAATGAACGTTGGGGGCGGGGGTTGTACTTACTGTACAATGATGTAAATTGACAAAAAGAAGAAAATTGAGAGAATCAAATTCTGCTCCCATTTTAATTGATTCTATTCTTTGTCACTCCAAAAAGTAAAACTGCCCAAGCCATGTTTCTTTGTCTCTGAACCTAGTTCTTAAATTCAGTTGGCCTGTATTAAGTTAAATTCAGGAATTTAGCTCTCCCAATAATCCCTAAATGCCATTGGTTCTTCCTTCAGCTCCCAAGGGGTGAGGTGAAAGAAAATTGTAGTAACTATGGCAATTTTCATTGTGGCTATGTTGTTTTCCTTTCTACACTTGTATTGCTTAGGTGACTTATGCTTTCAAATGAGATTATCCTGGCTGTACCCCCCCAAAGACTATAAATACTCTAGTGTAGAGCTGTCCCAGGGACCTTATGGAAGATATTCAGAAAGCATATATGGGTGGCTTTTCAGAGGTGGGTTGTAGGGTTCCAATAAGGGAAAAGGCATAAAATACAGTAATAAGGGAAAAGTCATTACAAACTTAAATTCCATGAAAGCTGAAAGTCTGAACATGGTGATCAGTTAAAAAATCATAACTTATGGGGGTGGAGCCAAGATGGTGGTGTAGAAAGACACACATATGCAGGCTCTCCCTACACAGCCCATAAAATGCCTGTAGAGAGAGACTCTCAACAAATTCTGGAGCAGCAGAAGTAGAGAACACAGAGTGAAGATTTCCAGCCCAGGGTGACCTGAAAGACCCATGGGAAATGTCTGTTGCACTGGATATGGAGCAGAGCCCAGTCCAGTCTTGGCCGCAGGGCATGGTTCCGCTCTAGGAGGAGGACACCTCAGGGGCAGAATCTCTAGTTGTGGAATCCCCAGTCCAGGAGCAGCAGGTTCGCACCCACAGGTGCCAAATGGTCAGTGACAGGGATTTTTCGATTGGCCGAGAGGATAGAAGGGCCTTCCCATGGATAGCGGCCATGGAGGCCACATCAGGCAGGCAGCAGTTCCCACAGCAGCCTGCATCTATTGTTGGATGGTAAAACCCCTGGGGGCACTGAGCAGCCCATTCTTACCTCAGCCCTGTGTAGAGACTCTGAGGGAGCTGATCTTTACCTCACACTGAATGGCACCCCTGCCCCGACAGCTTAACTGAATCTCAGCCCCCCAATGCTGACTTGGCAGAACTGGAAGCCAGGTGACTGTGGAGAGGAAACTGCTAAGATTCTGGGCACAAAAATATCTACCTACTCCCAGACCAGTGTACACATTTGATTGTGCCATCTAGGAGGAACTGAGATCTTACAGATTCCCAGAGTATACCCTACTCTTGACAAAGGACCCAAAAGTCAAGTAACTGGTTGAGAAAATGGCCAAAATAGGAAAAAAAAAATAAGACTACAGAAGGTTACTTTCTTGGTGAATAGGTATTTCCTCCCATCCTTTCAGATGAGGAATAACAATGCTTACCCTCAGGGAAAGACATAAAAGTCAAGGCTTCTATATCCCAAACATTCAAAATAAATATTCAATGGGTTCAGGCCATGGAAGAGCTCAAAAAGGATTTTGAAAATCAAGTAAGAGAGGTGGATGAAAAATTGGGAAGAGAAATGAGAGAGATGCAAGAAAAGCATGAAAAGCTGGTTAACACCTTGCTAAGACCCAAAAAAATGCTGAAGAAAATAACACCTTGAAAAATAGGCTAACTCAATTGGCAAAAGAGTTTCAAAAAGACAATGAGGAGAAGAATGTTTTCAAAAACAGAATTAGTCAAATGGAAAAGGAGGTTCAAAAGCTCACTGAAGAAAATAGTTCTCTCAAAATTAGAATGCAACAGTTGCAGGCTAATGACTTCATGAGAAACCAAGAAATCACAAAACAAAACCAAAAGAATGAAAAAATGGAAGATAATGTAAAATATCTCATCCATTTTGCATTTCATAATGTTTTCCATCTCTTGTTTGGCCACAAATTCTCCTATTCTCCACAGATATATTCCTTATTCCTTGCTCTCCCAGTTTGCCAGTATCAGTCTTTACATCTAAATTGTGTACCCATTTTGACTATATTTTTGTATAGGGTGTAAGATGTTGGTCTATGCATATTTTCTGTCATACTATTTTTTAGTTTTCAAGCAGTTTTTGTCAAATAGTGAGTTATCCCAGAAGCTGGAGTCTTTGAGTTTATCAAGCCGTAGATTACTATAGTCATTGACTACTGTGTCCTGTGTACCTAATCTATTCCACTTATCCACCACTCTATCTCTTAGTTACTACCAAGTAGTTTTAATGATTGCTACGTTATAATACAATTTAAGGTCAGATAAAGCTAAGTCACCTTTCCTTGCATTTCCTTTCATTAATTCCCTTTATATTCTGGACCTTTTGTTTTTCCAGATGAATTTTTGGTAGGTTGATTGGTATGGCACTGCATAAGTAAATTAATTTAAGTGAAATTGTCATTTTCATTACATTAGCTCAGCCTACCCATAAGGAAATTATGTTTATCCAATCATTTGAATCTGACTTCATTTGTGTGAAAAGTGCTTTGTAATTGGGTTCATACAGTTTCTGGGTTTCTTTTGGCAAGTAGACTCTCAAATATTTTATAATGTCTGTGGTAACTTTGAATGGAATTTCTTTTTCTATCTCTTGCTGTTGAACTGTTAGAAATCTAGAGAAATGTCAATGATTTATGTGGGTTTATTTTATATCCTGAAATTTTGCTAAAGTTGTTTATTATTTCAAGTAGTTTTTTTTTTACTGGATTCTCTAGGATTCATTAAGCATATCATCATATCATTGCAAAGAGTGATGGCTTTCTTTCTTCTTTGCCTATTTGTATTCTTCTATTTCTTTTCCTTCTCATTGCTAAAGTAAAAATTTCTGCTACAATATTGAATAACAGTGGTGATAATAGACATCCTTGTTTTGCCACCATTCTTACTGGAAATGCTTCTAACTTATCCCCATTACATGTTTGCTGATGATTTTTGACAGATGTTACTTTTCATTTTAATGATGACTCCATTTATTCCTATGATCTCTAGTGTTTTAATAGGAATAGGTATCATATTTTGTCAAAGGCTTTTTCGGCATCTGATGAGAAAACGATATTGTTTCTGTTAGTTTTTTATTGATATGGTGAATTATCTTATTCCTAATATTGAACCCTAATACATGTCCATTTTTTGTGTAGGTGCACTGCACTAGTAATTTATTGACATAGGTAATTCCCAGTTTTGGAAACTCCCTCTGCCAATGCTCCTGGCCCTTTTTTTTTTCAACTTACAGTCTTGGAATGTGGCCTAAGAAAGATGCGAAACTCCCAGTCCACAAAATTATGTAGGGCAATCTGAACCAGATAAAAATGTAATTGAAAAATGTTTAAAAAATTAAAATACAATAGAAATACGTTACATTAATTTGGATCCACTTATATTTGAATTTGACAGCATTGGCCCTAGTACACTGAGAGAATATATGACTTTCCTAGTGTCACACAATCAGTATGTGGTAGAGTCCACACCTGCTTGACTCTGAGTTCAGCTCTTTATCCACTGTAAAACATTATCTTAGCTTTAATATATATATATATATAATTTATATATACATATATAACTAAAACTGTTTTTGTTGGAAACAAGAAAGAACTTTACTTACATGTCTGTCATAGGTCCTTCATCCCATTTAGATAGTTCCTGAATTTAGATCTTCAAATCACTACATATAGGATGATCTTTTTCTCTTTTTTGATGTTTCTTCTCATGATAATGTAATTTTCCGTATTGACTTTATCCTATGGAAACCTGTTCATTTTAGATTTTACATCTTTAGCTTCTGGTCATATCTCTTTGTAAGATTTTGAACTTTAAATATTTTGCATTTCTCTAGATGAGCTATTATAGTCTCCAACCATTTTCCTTTAATTTTGATTCTTGAGAAATTGATGAGCTTCAGTGAATATCAGGGTTTTTTTTTAATGATATTTCCCATACAGACTTACCAATAAGAAAAGTAGTTGCTAAAAAGAGCACCAGGATAGACTTTGGCTCCATCAGCCACTGAATGACAGAGTTCTGAAATAAAATATCAAGAGATTCTTTACTTGCCACCTTGAACTGCTTCTTATCTTGTTCCCTGAATATGTGATTATCCCTTTCAGAACAACTAATTCCTCCCATTATCAGACACCAAATCCTCACCAAAACAAAAACTCAAAGGCAAACAACTTCAAGCTGTTATTTTATTTGTTTTGCTTTCTTTATTTTGTTTCCAATTTTGAATGCTGATTCAGTAAATTATGTATGGATTTAACTTGAAAAAATGATGAGCAACTTCAAGAACTATTTTACCTTCAGATAGTTTTTAAATCATTTATAGATACCTCTTAAATCTTGCTTGTGTCACACATTTCTTGGTCATCTGAAGATGCCTGTGAACCCCTTCTCACAATAACGGTTTATTTTTTTTATAATTAAAGAAAATGTCAAATTTCATTTAAAGATTAGTGATAATTAAAATGTAGTTTTTCCCCCATCAAATCTCATGGACACTTTGAAATCTATGAACTCCTGATCTAACAGACTGTAACTTCTTCAAGAGCAGGGACTATGACTGGTTTTTTTTCTCTTTGTATCTCAGTGATTGGAAAACATACTTCAAGAAATTATCAAAGAAAACTGTCCAGATATCCTAGAACCAGAGAGTAAAATAGACATTGATAAAATTCACCAATCATGTCTAGAAAAAGATCAAAAAATAAAAACTTCAAGAAATATTATAGCCAAATCCAGAATCCCCAGGTCAAAGAAAAAATATTACAAGAAGTCAGAAAAAAGCAATAATATCAATCAGAATAACACAACATTTAGGAGCTGCAATATTAACAGTTTGGAGGTCACAGAACATGGTATTCTGGAAGGAAAAGGAGGTAGAACTACAACCAAGAATCACCTGACTGGCAAAGCTGAGCATAATCCTTCAAAGGAAAAAATGATCATTCAAAGCAATAGAAGGTTTGCAAGCTTTCATAAGAAAATCAGAGAAGAACAAAAAAATATGACTTTCAATATCAAAATTCAAGAGAAACATAAAATGGTAAATAGAAAACACAAAATATAAGAGATTCACTAGGACTAGACTTTACACTTGCAATTTTTAAGAATTATATTAAAAATATTTCAGTTGCAAGGAGTATACACAGACAGAAGTGTATTTGAGAAAATAACACAAAAAAAATGATTAAGGGGGAGAAAGAAAATTATACTGGGAGTAGAAGGAAGGGAGAGGTAGAATGTGGTAAATTATTTTGCATGAAGAAGAGGAAAAGATCTGATGAAAGAGAAAATGGGAAGGTAGATGAGGGGCATTACTTAAAACTTACTCTCAATGAAATTTGCTCATACAAAGAATAACATACACATAACATACACAGTCAGTTGAGGGTAGAAATCTGTCTTACCAGACAGTAAAGTAGTAGGGGAAGAGATTAAGTAAAGGAGCAAGGGTACTGATAGAAGGGAGGACAGTGGACAGAAGCAAAACACTGGTGAGAAGGGAAAAGGTGAAAGGAGACAGGAGGAAAAATAAGATGGAGGGAAATGCATACTTAATAATCATAAGTGTGAATGAGGATGGAATGATCTCTCCCATAAAAAAATGGATTGCAGTGTGGATCAAAAAATAGAATCCTATATGTTGATTATAAGAAAGAAATTTAAAGCAGAGAGACACTGCCTAGTAAAGGTAAGGAGCTGAAGCAAAATCTATTCTGCTCCAGCTAAAGTAAATAAATCTGGGGTAGCCATCTTGATCTGAGACAAAGTAAAAGCAAAAAATAGATCAAATTAAAAGAAATAAGGAAGGGTACTACAGATTGCTTTTTTTTTAAAAGTACCATAAATAATGGAATAATACCAATACTAAACGTACATGCACCAAGTGCTATAGCATCCAAATTCATAAAGGAGAAGCTAAGTGAGTTACAGGTTCATGAACAAACAAGAGATAGAGAGCATCATAAAATGTAAAACAAATCATTTTGATTATACTAAATTTAAAAGCTTTTATACCAACAAAACCAATGCAACCAAGATTAGGGAGGAGGGGAAGCAGAAAGCTGAAAGCAATCTTTACAGTAAGTGTTTTGATAAAGACATCATTTCTCAAATATATAGAAAACTGAGTCAAATTTATAAATATTCAAGCCACTCCCCATTTGATAAATGACCAAAGCAGTTATCATAGAAAGAAATCAGATCTATAGGCAAATGAAGAAGTGCTCAATCACTTTTGATCACAGAAATGCAAATTAAAACAACTCAGAGATACCACCTCACACCTATCACTTTGGAAAATATGACCAAAAAGGAGCATGATAAATGTTGGAGAAAATGTGGGAAAATTGGGATACTGATGCATTGTTGACAGAGTTCTGAACTGATCCAACCATTTTGGAGAACAATTTGGAAATATGCCCAAAGGCCAAACAAACTGTATACCCTTTCATTCAGCAATACCACTGCTAGAGCTGTATCCCAAAGAGATCATAAAAGGGGGAAAAGGACCTAGATCTACAAAAATATTTGTAGCAGATCTTTTTTGGTGGTGACAAAAATAACTGGAAATTGAGGGGATATCCATCAATTGGAGAATAGCTGGACAATGGGTGTGGTATATAAATGTAATGGAACACTGTTGTGCAATAAGCAATGATAAACTGGAGAAATTCAGAAAAACCTAGAAAAAATATACAAACTGAGGCAAAGTGAAATGAGCAGAACCAGAAGAACTTTGTACACAGGAACAGCAACACTGTGTGATGATCAGCTATAAATGACTTGGCTCTTCCCAGCAATTCAAAAACAATTACAAAGCACTCGTAATAGAAAATGCTATGCACATGCACAGAAAGAACTGATGAATTTTGAATGCAGATCAAAGCATGATCTTTTCACTTTATTTTTTTCCTCCCTTTTCTTCCTTTTGGTTTGTTTCTTCTTTTACAACTATGACAAATATGGAAACAGTTTTCATCATTGCCTATATATAACGTATATCAAAATGCTTATCATTTTAGGAAGGTGGGAGGGAGAAGATTTTAGAACTCAAAATTTTGTAAAAATGAATGCTAAAAATTGTCCTTACATATAATTTTTAAAATAAAATATTATTGAAAATAGATTCAAATATATAAATAAATGTCGCATAAGGAATAAAAACAAAAATAAATAAAATAAAATTTAAATACTCATTTTAATTCTTAGAGAGCATTTGCTCAAGGAGTAGACTATTCTAATGAAATAGCAGGTACAAACAGTAACAGCCCTCCCCACCGCCAATACATAATGCAGGTGTTACAAGTCACTTTACAAATATTATCTAATTTTAGGAAGGAAGGAAAGAAGGAAGGGAGGGAGGGAAGAAAGGAGGGAGAGAAGGAAGGAAGAAAAATTCTCACCATAAATATGCATAGTCCTACCAAAAAAATTCTCATATTGACCAAGCTCAAAGTTATATGTCTCTCCTCTCAAGCTCATCACTTCTTTGTTGAGAGGTGTCACAACTCATCTTCAGTTTTCTAAACTTATGATTTACCTTTGCAATAATCAGAGTCCTGAAGTCTTTCATATTTATTTTTCTCTAAAATGTTGTCATATACTCTTCTCCTAGTTCTGCTAGCTTCTCTTTACATCAGTTAAAAAAAGTTTTCCCAGTTTTCTCTGAAATTGTCCACTTTGCTATTTCTTATAATATCATGCCTTTTGACATTTGTGTAGGTAATTTTTTTAACAGATTTTTTTAAAAAGACAACTTAAATTACTTGCCCAGGGTCACAGTATTAGTATCTCATGATACTAATTTCCACTACAACCTGTTATCTTAAGTTCTTCCTTGTTGCTGTTCTCTGCACTTAGAATTTGACTTTAGCAATGATGGTGACTATACTACAGTGATGGTTCTGATTAATCTCACTACATATGCTTGAAAATATGCACATAGACATCCCTGGCAAATGTCACTGTTTTAGAATAAAAGTCTCTAATGACACACCAAACCATCTGTGTATTCTCTTAAAAAGAGGTATTTACTTGGCAAATAAAGCAATAACAAAAAATGCAAACATTACTCTCTGAACACCTCAGAGGCATTCTCTTTTATATCACCCTTGTCTTTAGGGGGCGTAGGTTCACTCAACGCAGTTTCTATTCAAAATTGGTGCCCTTTAGTTTAGACACAATATGGTATCACTGTTATATGAGTCATTGTCTCAGATACCCAAGTGTGAGTCCGGAAGATCCCTCCTTACTCCTCAGGGTATCAGTGCTACCTGGCTACAAAATCTGACTTTGCTACCAACACTCCAATTCCTGTAACTCATTGTCCTGATCTCCATATTAATCTCCTTCATCTAAATTATAAAAGAAAAATGCAGAGGCCAAGAACCAAATAGCTTTCACAGGGCCTCAAAATAGAGAGGGTACCGAGGCTTCTTCTATTACAGTGTTACTTCTCACCAGGGAAAGAGTTTAGGAGATCTGCCAAAAGTATAACTAAAGACCACAAGGCAAGACATTGAGATGTATGTTTAACTGATAAATACCATCAACTATTGACTACTTAATGGCTTGTCACTATTTGGTTCATCTACCACAAATCTTACTTTCAAGTCTGTAATCAGTTAACAAGGCATGCTTTTTTTTTCTATTGGCACATTATATTTTTTCTATATATTCTCATGGGGTTTTTACCCCTCTGGGACTATTCTTTTTGAATTTAAATACTCCACCTCTTCTGTTTCAAGGAAGGTCCTTAGAAAGAAAATTTAACTTGGGTCTGTACTTTTCTCTCTACTACAAAGGATACTTATAACTATTTCCAAATTTTAGTGGTTGTCAATGGAAAGTATGTAGGTGAGGTGAGAAAACTAAATGGTCTTCCTAACTCTTACCAGTAACAATTTCATTGTGTGGTTTTATTATTTTCTTGAAAATAAAAATAAAAATCATATTCACATTTTTTAAAAACCTGCTATCAAGACAAAAATACAAGACTTTTAAAAATAATTACCTCCACCACTTGTGTCACAATAAACATTTATGGGTAGAGACAAAATGGAGAAGTAAAAGCAGGGACTTCCCTGAACTCTCCCCCAAACCGCTCCAAAGGCCTGTAAAAAAATGACTCTAAAAAATTCCAGAGTATAGAACCCACAAAATGACAGAGTGAAACAAATTCCCAGGCCAAGACAACTTGGAAAGTCAATAGGAAGGGTCTTTTGCATTAGGCAGAGAGTGGCGTGCAGTCCAGCATGAGCTGTACAGATGGGCTGGAGCAGGTCTTAGGGGACTGAATCATTGCCAGCTATGGCACATTCCAGACTTCTCAAACCATACCAAAAGGTCAGTGGGAAAACTCTGTAGGACCAGGTGAAATAGGAGCCTGTGGTCTGACCCCAGGCCCAGGGCAGTGGGGATGATGGTGGCAGTGGTCAGTGGTGGCAGCAACAGCAGCAGTGGCAGAAACTGCTTCTGAAGGTCTGGACCCACAGATGGTGGGGGATAAAGCAGTTGACCAAAAATCCCTGAAACCTGGGACAGCATATCCACCCCACCCCCATCCCCACTGGAAGCAGAGTTCTACCTTGACAAAGAATTAGAACTTCAAGTGGCTGAGAAGATGAGTAAACACCGTAAAAGAAATGACAATGGAATCTTACTTTGGTGACAAGGAAGATCAGGACATGCAACCAGAGGAGGACAATAGAGTCAAAGCATCTACATCAAAAGTCTCTAAGAGGAATATGAATTGATTGCAGGTCATGGAGGAGCTCAAAAAGGATTTTGAAAATCAAGTAAGAAAAGTAGAGGAAAAAATGGAAAGAGAAATGAGAGTGATGCAAGAAAATCAAGAAAATTCAATCAACAGCTTGCTAAAGAAGACCCAAAGAAAGTTCTGAAGAAAATAACACTTCAAAAAATAGAGTAACCCAAATGGCTAAAGAAGTCCAAAAAGCCAATGAGAAGAACACCTTAAAAAGCAGAATTTGTCAGATGGAAAAGGAGGTCCAAAAGCTCCTTGAAGAAAATAATTACTTCAAAATTAGAATGGAACAAATGGAAGCTAATGACTTTATGAGAAATCAAGAAATTATAAAACAGAACCAAAAGAATTAAAAAATAAAAGACAATGTGAAAAATCTCACTGGAAAAACCAATGACCTGAAAAACAGATCCAGTAGAGATCATTTTAAAAGTATTGGTCAATATTTATAATACTTGGCTCCATTTTCTCTCCTTTCACTCAGTTCCAAATCCTCAGTAGTCTGGTTTCCAATCTCGTCATTTAATTGAGACAGTTTTCTCCAAATTTACCAATAACCCATTAATTGCTAGATCTACTGACCTTTTCTCAATGCTTATCTTTCTTGATCCTTCTACAACATTTGACACCATCTGCCACTCTCTTCTCTCTAGATTTTAGCGACACAGCTTTCTCCTGGTTATCCACATATGACCATTTCTTATCATTCTCTTTTATTATATATTTATCCAAATACAACTCACTTACTATGCGTGTGCCTCAGGGCTCCTGAACTCTCTTTTCTTCTCTCTCTATACTATTTCACTTGGTAATGTCATCAGTCCCCAGGGATTCAATTCTCAAAATATCAACTCAGTGCAAAAAAATTCTTAGATCTATTTATTGATCCTTAATTTCTTTCCTAGGTGGCACAGTGGATAGAGAACTAGATCTTGAGTTAGGAACACCTGAGTTCAAATCTGACCTCAGACACTTACTAGCTTTTTGACCCTGCACAAGTCACGTAAGCCCACTTGTCTCAGTTTCCTTATCTGTAAAATGAGCTGGAGAGGAAAATGAAAAACCGCTCCAGGATTTCTATCAAGAAAACCTCAAGTGGAAAGAAATTACTAAACATGAAAAACAAATTTCTGTAATTACCTCCTGTCACAAATCAACTGCCTATTAGACATCTTTGCCTGAACTATAAAGCTCTGAAATAAAACATGTCCAAAGTAGAAAAAAGTATCTTTTCCTCCAGATTCTTCTCTCCTCTGAACTTTCCTATTATTTTCCAGGACATCATCATCATCCAATTTACCCATGTTCACAATCTCATTGGCATCCTTGGTTCCCCACTCATGTTCACTCTACATATCCAATTTTTTGTTAAGTTTATTTTTCCATTTCTCTTTGCTTTATCTCTTGCAGACTTACCCTTCTTGCCATTTAGACAGCCATCGTTCTGCTAAAGACCTTCATCACTTTAATTATTGAAATAGCCTGCTGATAATGCTCTCTGCTCATGTCTCTTTTTACTTTTATATTCTATTCAGCTGCCAAAGTAATCTTACTAAATGACAGGTTTAACCATGTCACCCCCACACTCAATGAACTCCAGTGGCTCTCTATTACCTCTTGAATTAAATATCAAATCTTTCTTTTGTTGGTTAAAATCCTTTACAACTTTACCCCTTAATAATGCCTTTTCAGTTTTCATATACTCAGTGGTCTAGCAACAGCCTTCTTGCTGTTTCTAATAAATGACATTCTATCTGTTGACCCCATAATATTTTAATGGCTGTTCCCCTTGCCTTAAATACTCATCTTTACCTCCTGACTTCTCTGGGTTTCTTCAAGACTCAGTTCTAACTTTTTCTAATGACTTTGCTCTGAGGTAACTTCCCATTTACACTTCATATAAGTTGTAACATACATAATTATTTGCTTATTGACTCCCCAATTAAAATGTGAGCTCTTTGAGAGCAGGGAGAGGTGAACTTGAGGTTACATATGGCTCTCTAGGTCCTCAAGTGTAACACTTTGACTTAATAAAAGGATTTGTTCTGTAAAACATGGACTCAATCAAAAGGTGACACCCAAGGACCTAAGAAGACTACATGTGGCTTTGAAACCACAATTTCCCCACCCCTGGACTATGCTCTTGTTTTTCTTTTAATCCCCACAATTTAACACAGTCTCTGGTACATAGTAGGTACTTAATTAACACTTGTTGATGATGATGACCTTAATGGAGAGGTCCATGGTGAGCACATAAAACATATGCACACATACATACAAACACACATATATGTATTTATATGTGTGTGTACATATAGATACAGATATATATTTATACATATCACCCCAAGGCCTGCTGCTGATTTGCTAGAGCATGCACAGTACATAACACACCCTGCACTAGACTATATTCTACTTTAACCCTGGAGCAACAGATTGTTCCTGCCAACCTCCTAATTATCTTGGGCTGGAAAATTATTTAACTCATCCCTTAGTGAATTCTGCCACTCCAAAATTCATTTTGAGGTGATATTTAAAGTGATATGGAGGGGAATATAGGAGAGCTCATGATAGTTATTGCCTTTTTTCCACCCTCCTGGCCCTACCCCCACCTACGTCAGTTTCAGAGATACCACATTATCCTCATTCTTTTCTAGATCTCTAATTGATCATGCACTGACTTCTAAAACTTTAACTCTTTGTCACAAATAATGTATTAATGGGATCTACATGTCTAATCCATTTATTTAGGTTCAAGCAGATCTGTGCTCTCCGTGATGTTTATAGTCCTTCCAGTGAGGCAGTAAACAACCCATACATGGTATAATGTAAAGAATTTCCCTGAGGCTATACAAGGGTGTAAGGGATATACATGTATTCCTTAACCTGCAGATTTCAAACTCAAATAGAAATGGGGTCACAAAACTGCATAAAGATCTCTACAGGTCACATATTGACTTAGAAAACCATATTCTAACATTTTCTATGTTCTCTTGTGTTTTATTTATTTTGTTAAATATTTCTCAATTACATTTTAATCTAATTCAGACTATACCAGGAGAGGTACAGGATTGCGATAGGAGCCTCATGTTTGATACCTCTGCCCTACATCAGCAAATTCATAGGTCAATTCTCTATCTTTGTCCTTTCAAGATGAGAGAATCTTGGTATAATGGATATAGTTCATGGCTTAGAATCAGAAACACCCAGGTTCACGTTCTGTATTTAATAGATACACAATTCTAGGCAAGATACTTAGCCATCTCTGGATACTAAACAACTCCCTAAGATTTATGGTATCTACTGTCATGTGCAGCAATACAAACCAGTTCCTGAACCTAAAGGGTCTGAAATGTTCTTCATCTGTACTGAGGGCCCCTTTAACCTCTAAATCCATGCATATAGACCAGGTTCAGTCCTAAGGGAGCCTCACCTGTAAATAGAGTGATAAACTCATTTTCTCCCACTCTGTGGTATTTTTTGCACTTAGTCCAAAACACTGGGGGAAGGACTTAAAAGGTTGAGTTTGGCACATGTCTAGGGTATTCTCAAAAGACAAAAGTAGCAAGTAGTTTAATTGAATTTTTATTAAACTGTATTTTAACTGGACAGAAATTCTTCTTGTTTGTTCAACTACTCTTATTGAAAATCTGAGAAAAAGAAAATCTCTCTGTACTGTGAGTCCATTTTTCTGCTATGGTAGACACAATATCCTAGAAAAAGTACTGAATTCTAATACTGGATATTTTGTTACCTTTGAACTATTATTCTTACATGAAATGATAGCTTCAAAAGGCACTTAATAATTATAATAGATAATACCTTTATCATGCTTTTAGGTTTGCAATGTAAAGGTGCAATGTAAATCAGATTTACGAGAGCTGTTTATTTCCTTCACATAAAAGAAGCATTTACCACAAGACACTTACAAGCCTGCATTAACAAGAGATTTAATGAAATAGCAGCAGTAATAAAAATTGTTGCACTCTCCTGGGAGGTATCAACTTAACAAGAGAACATGCAGCAGTTTTCAGGACTTCCAAATAAACATTTAGTCCAAACAGTTCACTCAAGATCTATTTCTTCTGGTGAAGCCAGAGACTGGGCTCATCCTCCAATTAAGGATGACTTTTTCTAAGGAAGAAACTTCTCTTTTTTAATTTCAGCAATAAGAAACCTACTTTCCATACCACTTAAATTCAAAAAGTTGCCTCTAAGGGTGGAGATGTCCTTCTTGGAATTGTTGCTCAGTGGCCTATACTCACAAAAGCACGAAGTAGAGAAAGGTAACCAGAGATTCAAGGACCAGGGTCACCTAACCTAGTAGCCCCTCTCCTCCACAAATAGATTCAAAGAGTGGTGTAACTCTAGGCTAATCAGAAAAAAAGAGAAAGAAATAGAGACACAGAAAAAGAGACAGAGAGAAAAAAACAGCTATACGAGACAGAGATGGACAGAGTGAGAAATTATTTCCTTTAAAGTCCACTGAGTATATCACTCTTTGCTTATTCCTCAGTTGCCCCTGGTGAAGATTTGATGCTCTCTGTCCCTCAACACACTCAATACCTTTGTATTGTTTTTTTTTTTTACATCATCTCAAAATGATAAGTCCTTTGATGCTGAGATATGTTAGATCACAAGCTCAGAACTCCATATTTTATAGGCTAATCAGAATGGCAATTGTAGCCATCCAGGATGGCTTGTAGCACAAGTTCTTATATCTGCTTTTCTAAAGGAAAAGCTACTTTTGAAGGGCTGTGTGGGTCAGGGACCACCAACTCAAATAAAAATCAGAGACTTCTCAAGGTAGAGGCAAAGGAGCAAGATTTTATTATGATCTCGAAAAAAAGGGCATCTCCTCTCTGATAAGTAGTCGGGAGAGTGAGGCAATGACAGAAGGCAAAAATAGAGATTATACAGCCGTAACACCAATCCCTCCTCGCTGCTGGCCTTTTACTCCCATTGGCTGAGAGGCTGGCTCACAACCTAAACACGACAGTCTACCCTGTGAATAGGGGACAAAGAAGCAGTAGAATAACCAATAGAAAGCTAAAATAACATTCATAACCTTATTGGCAGGCATTATGTTGAGGTGGCAACGCAAGGAGGGGTTGTGTTATGTTGATGTGGCAACCCAAGTGGGGGTTTTAAGTTTCGTATTCCCAAAAGTCACGATTCCTGGGCAACTAAAACTTAGGCCTATCTACTAAAAGCCTTTTGTTAAGTACTGAGAAGTCTTCACTAATTTCATTCCATTCAGGGTCAACAATCTTTAATCACATAAACCAACAGAGAAAATACAAACAGAGAAATAAAGACCAAAAGACAGGGCTTCCAACTGTCTGACTATAAGTAATATATACATCACAGATCAACAGACAGAACTGTCTGACCATTACATACATACATAGTTACCAGAGAGAGAAGGACCAACATCTGGGTTTTCAAAAGCAGAGGGGAAGGAGGAGGAAAGAGGAGGACTCCACAATGGCTACCCAGAATCTCACCTGGCACATGACCCTTCTTCCAAGCCCCCAAAATAAAACCTCACCTCAGAGTATATATACACTTTTCAGAGCCAGAGGGCATGACCCTCCTGACCAAGTGCCTCATTAGCAATTAACAAAAGGTATGGGCCTTCCTGCAAAATAAGCCTCCCCTAATCAAGCTTCCCTTAATGGGCTTCACCTGGGGCCTGTGAATGGGTGAGGGAAAATCTTTAACTAGAATTACAGCAAGGGAAGCTTTTGTTTATCCCATTTACACATAGAAGGGTTATAAACTGAAATGGTGGAAGGAGTTCCTGTATAAGAATTTCTCAAGACAGATGAAATAACAGATTTATATATAATTAGATAAGTGCTGTAATAAAAACAAGTTGTTTGAATTTTTCATTTTCCAACTTTTTTTTAGATAGCCAAAATGTGATTTTTAGCAAAAATCTATATTAACTATGACACAGAAATACTTCAAGAATACATAATCACTCTTTTTGTAAAGTGTTTGGCATTAAAGTTGAATCTTTACTACCTGTGTAGTGCATTTCAATCACTTTTTCAAGTTAATTTTGTCTTTGAACATTCTTAGTCATTTAATTAATTATCCCTTCAGTAACAGTAACTCAAACAGACCTTGGCCAACATTATTACCAAATTGTCATACATTCTAGACTCCATTGCAAAAAGGAAATGAATCACTAAAAATGGTTCAAATATTAGTTTTTAATCTAGAGGGAATTTCTATAGTTGATTTCTCTTGAAATCTCTTTAAAATCTTCTAAAGGTCCAGAATACTTTCAGTTCTATCATCATCCATATGTCTGTCAATCATTAGCAACCTTCTTTCTGATACATATTGAATTAGGATCTCTCTACAAATGAGCAATAGAAAAGGATGTAGCAAAATAAAATTTCAAAGCTTATCTCTAAAAGAAAAAATATTATGAATATTTCCATCTTCAAATTCCTTATAAATTATGCAGGCATCTGGAGATAATAACTTTCACATGTACTGTGAAGTACAAGAGATTAAATCACTTTTGAAATTCCTACTGAGTAAACGGGAGCTAATGCATGAAAAAACTTATTGTTAGAAAGTATTTCCATACATTCAATTAGGATGCTCAAATATATATGTGTATATATATATATATATGTGTGTGTGTGTGTGTGTGTGTGTAAACACACACATATACATATATACACACATACACATATAATCCCTTTTAATATAATTAGAACAGATAGTGTTTAATTAAAAAAATAGCCATTAGTGACTTGGTTTTGTAATATCCTCAAGATAGTATCATTTCAAAGCACCATAGAATACTCGAAGCATTAGAAGAGGACATCTAGTCCAGCCTTAGCATGAGCAAGAAGTTTCTTTATCCATAAATAGTTCACAATCTATTAAAAGGAAAGACAGAAATCGTTATGTAGTTACTGTAGACTTCAATCCAAGTCAGTCCCATGCTTCCAGTTTGGACCAGAATGAAATAAGATGCCCATATACTACCTAGCAGCTAACAGATAGAGGTTTATTTAGTCCTTTATGGAAAAGATATTTAGGAATATACAAATATGAAGAAAGGATTGCCAGGAGTAATCATCAGGTGAACCACATTCTAGTCTGAAACAGAGGAGGGTTGCATGCATACATATATATTCATACATTTTGGTGTAGAAATACATCAAATTCAACAAGGAAACAGGTACCTGTAGAGAGGGGGAAGTGTTAAGAGAGGATAATCTTAGGGAGGAAAGATTTCTTGCTCATGAAAGATAGGAGAGGATTAAAAGAAAAAAGAACAAAAAAAAATAGCAAAAGAGATGGTTTAATGATTTCAGGTGATTCTGAGAGGTTGAAACAACTGCAGAGAAAAGTGAGCAGATCCAGGAGAATAGAATAGAAGACACACACACACACACACACACACACACACACACACACACACACCCCAAAATAACAAAAACCTTTAAAAAAAAACAATCCTAAAACACTTAAGAACTCAGATCAAAGTAATGGCCAACTATATCTCTAGAGGATTAATGCTGAAATGTTTCCCACCTCCTACCGGAATGATGAGGGACTTAAGATGTGAAATGATAACATTTTTTGGAAATGCCATTGTATAGATTTGTTTTATTTGATTAAACTTACTTGTTAAAAAAGGGTTTCTTCTGTTTTTAAGAGAAAGATTGAACCGGCAGCAATTGTAATGCCGTTAAAAAAAAAGACCAATGAAATATATTTTGTAAATGCACAAAAGTAAACTAAAGAAAGCTTAGAAGGAAGCACAGAGGGGGAAGAAAGGAAGCATGGAGAGGCAGGACACTTTTGAAAGGAGCATGTGGAATATATTATATACATTTTTCAAAGCAAAAATAACAAAAAGAGAATAATTTAATAAACAATTCCATCTTGGTATTGTGCCATGTATACAGAAATGCTCCTTCAGAATAAAAGATAAAATTTGAATTAAAGGATATATATATATATATATATATATATATATATATATAAAGAATATAGTATAAATACATAATAAAATGAAGGATGTATATATATGTAAAATATGAAATAAAAATAGTGTGTGCTAAATTATATTAAAGTCTATTATATAATTACATAAATTTATATAATTAGGATTGAATTAAAAGCTATATTAAAATATATACATAAATAAAATAAAGGATCTATATGTGTGTATGAATGTAAATGAATATGACCTCCCTTCATCTTTAATGGCCATGTTGATCCATTGGGCTGAAATTGAAGTGAAGAGAGCAATTCCTGCTTCCTGGTGGTTGAATTCTTCAAGCCATTAGGGAGCTACAAGACTTACTCTGAAGTACACTGAAGTATAACCAGTGGAGGGGTTATGGCCTAAGAAGAACTGAGAGGTAGGCAGATCCAAGGCCATGAATAAAATCAAGAACACTATCACAGTTATAGTGCAGAGAGAAAGATGAATGATAAACAATTAAGATCAGAGAAAGGAATTTCAAAATTCATGATCATAAATGTAGAACACTGGTAAGATGAAGGATATGAGGATCTCTGTATGTAACTAGAGTGGAGTGCAAGAATAGGTCATGGGAAATTAATAAATTGAGGAACTGAGAAGTTAGAGGTTGTCCATATGTATGTTGATATCTCTACTATGAAGGCTGAAGTTGGGACAGAGAGAAAAACCATGAGTCATACATGGAACTCATTGAGGAAGGAAGGAATTTCCTCAGTATTAATATATAATAACCACCATAACCTTGATTGGGTGATAAATATGGATTGAATGGACCTCAAAACATAGAAAAATTATTTTGGAGTCATGAATTCTTAGATCCAAGCCCCACCTGTTTTAGACAATTATTGTATGAGCCTAGATCAGTCATTTAAATTCTCAGTGCTCTAGGCAACTTTATAGTTCTTACTATATGTCAGGCACTGTGCTAAGCACTGTAAAGTTACCTCTTTTAATCTTTACAATCCTGTCAGGTAGGTGCTATTATTATACCTATTTCACAAAAGAGGAAACTGAGGCAAAAAGAGGTAAAGTGACTTTCCCATAGAGTGTCTGACATTAAATTTGAACTTAAATTTTCCTGATTCTAGGTTCACTGCTCCATCTACTATGCCGCCAATCAAATCACAATCTAGCTCTCATGTTTTGCTCACCCTTTCTGAATCTGCAACTAACAAAGAAAAAACTTTTAATCAATTGAACCTTTTGATATGATTAGGAAAATCTGTGAAATAAGAAGTGACTCAAATTGGAACTGAACGGACCACTTCTGAAGAATGTCGTTGTGGAAATTCCCTTTCATTATCCCTGAGGCTCCTTCCAACTCTTGAATTCTCTAATCCTGTGAACTCAATTTAATCTAAATTAATTTGATTGGTTATTGTTAGGGTTTTTTGTCAATTTCCTGGATAAAGCCATAATGAGAACCCAGATTTAAATTTGCTTTGATCGACTAGATAAAATAATTATTTTCTGATCAGTACCCTGGACAAAGAGTATTCACAGGCCAATTTCAACACAGAAGACAGAAATGTCAGAGGAGAGTGGAAATGTCATAGAGAAGAGTGAAAAATGCAATGGAAATGTTAGTCTAACAACTAATTTGCATGCATTTCCAGGCACTTCTCACTAGGTTCGGTTTTGCAAAAGTGGTTGAACCTGAAATACAGTTGAGAGTTCATTTAGGTTAAAAATATATACTCTATAATTCTCCTCTAGCAATCCATGCAGTTTTGCCTCTCTATACTCAATGAAGCAATTTCTCTAATTGGCCAAGAAATCCTGAAAGTTGACTTCTTCTAGGCACCAATAGATTATAAAGTTCCACAAAATTTGAATTTATCTCAAATGCTATTTATAAGATATGAAATTGTTTTATCTAGATCATGACATAAAGTTGATGGCTAGTCCATTCACTTAGTTTATCATTACACAGGCACTACAAATGGACTATGAGTAGGGCCCACAATTTAAAAGGAGGGACAAAGCTATATTCCATCTAGGAAACTGTATAATGCTTTGAACAATCTTAATTGCTTAAAGGTGCAAAGTCACATATTCCAATACAAATGTTCTCTGGGCAATGTTATGTGATGATGACTCTTGGAATGCTGCAAATTTATGGGAATTAGGATGTCATATTCCCCAAAGAGTAATGGAAAGATATATTGTGGGTGAAGGTCAACTGTGCATGTCTCTAATTATCAACTTATTTCTAATATATTTCTAATAATTAACTTATTCTCAAGAAGTAGCTTAAGATATATCATTAAGAAAGTATATAGTTAATAAAAAGATGTCATGTGATATAAGAAAGGATAATAGCTGGAGAGTCTGAGTTCTCCATTAGTGTCCTAGAATGTAAAAAGAAAATCTATATATAAGAAAATGGACAAGAATTATACAGAAAGAAATATTGTGGATAGGCTGTGATTCACATCCTTGGAACCACAATGATGAGATCACAGATCCATCAAATTGTTGGAGATATTTACTTGAATCTTTCTAATAAGAGAAAATTTACTCAGCCTAGGATTAAGAATATAAATTTTAAGACTATTTTATTCTATTCATCACTTCTCACTAGATAGATACTCTTATTGATACTGACAGAAAAGGTAACAATTCATTTGAAAAAAAGGAAAAATAAATCTTAGAATGGTTAGTGATTACTAAAACCATGGGTTGTGGTGAAAGAGTCTAAGAAAAGTCTTCACAGAAGATGAACTGATTGAACTGATTCTTGAAGGAAGAAAAACCAAAGATATCAATTTAATCCATGGAAGGTGATGAAATCACCAAAACAATATAGCAATAGTTCTCAAATGTCTTGGTCTCAGAACCCTTTTAGCTGCCTAACAATTATTGAGAACCCCAAAAAGTATTTGTTTTGTGGGTCATAGCTATCAATAGCTACCAATTAGAAATTTTAAAAATGTATTAATTTTAAAATAACAATAAGCCTATTACGTGGTAAGATGATTTAAAGTTTTAAGAAAAATAACTTTTCCAAAACAAAACAATTTATTGACAACAGTGATGCTGTTTTAATGTTTTTTTTAATTTTTTTAATGTCTAGTATTTTCTATTAAGCAGATTCTCATATTTGGTTCTACATTCAATGTTATGATATGTTGTTTTGGTTAAAGTATATTAGGTTCAGCATCACCCAAGTTTTAAAAAAGTATTTTAGTGGATAAAAAAAGTATCATGAAAAGAATTTTGACTTCATGGATCCCATGAAAAGGTTCCAGGGGATATCCAGGGGGATATCAAAGACAACACTTTGAGAACCACTAGTATAAAAGAAAAAAATAGAAAAGCAAAGGGCAAAGCCTTGAAGGACTCCCTGAGATAGTGACCATATGACCTAAATGAAGATCTAGCAAAGGAGATTGAGGGAGAGTAGTCATATAGGAAGCATCAACAGAAAAGAGTGTCAAAGAAGCCTACAGAGATGAGACTAAAATTACCAGTCACCAAAAATTGTCTGGATATTGAGAAATGTCTAAAAGTACTCATGAGTAGAAGTGAAAAGGGAAGAGGAGAAAGGAGCTATACTACTTTTGATTCTTTTCTTTTCAAACAAAAAGTGATTAGATATAGCATAAATCAAATTATCCCAGAACTCCAGAACAGCTTTTTAAATCGCAACAGTCTAGGCTACTCAGATAGAAGTGAGGAAGTTCGGGAGGGGATAGTGTTACCTCATACCTTCCCAGTTCCACCAGTGTCCTGTCATAAAATACTGACCATAATTTCTGCAGTGTTCATCAAAGACGGTGAATCTAGTCAATAAACATTCATCATCTATTTGGTCTTTCTTGTGTGAATGGACGGACCAAACTCCTTAAAAATGTTTAGTGATTTCTTCCAAGAAGTTCTGTGATCAGACTTGAATAGTAGAATTTTGAAGTCCTCATAATCCACACCAGTGGATGCTTTTTCATGCTGGACTCTGCACTGTATCTCATCTGACACAGTGGCAAAAACCTTTGACATGTGTAACTCAGTTACATACTTCAGATGTTTCTTATCATTGAACACAATTATCTGTGTTATACCTTCCAAAGAATCTTGAATCATTTTAATATGTGGATGAGGGACACTTGTTTTAAAAAAAAAAAGCTTCTAATTAATTAATTTTTGTAATTATTTAACAAGAAGCACAATGAGATCTAAAGACAACTGGGTGGTGCAGTAGTGGAACTGGGTGGTGCAGTGGGGTTTGGAATCTGGAAGACCTGAGTTCAAATCTGAACTCAGTCCCTTCTATTTACTAAGCAAGTCACCTAACATCTGTTTACCTCAGTTTCCTCAAAAAAATGGGGATAATCCTAACACCTACCTGAATGCAAATATTTGTGAAGTGCTTAGCACAATGTCTGGCATAGAATAAGTTCCTCATAAATGCTTGTTCCCTTTCCTTTCCTCTCCATGCTATCTCCTAAGAGACCAAGTGGTGTAATGTCCTCTATGATTCTCTGACTGCTTTCAGCCAGGTAATCTTTACCGATGTTTCTAATCTGACCAATTTAATTTCTTAAAATACTACTTGCACTGACTACTTTAAAAACATTTTATGATACTGATTAATATTTATAATTGGCTGTTACTAAAATAGGGGTTTTTAAATTTTTTTCAGCATATCTAAATAGAAATACATGCAACCAGTTAACCATACCGATAGCCTAGCTATCCAGTTCTTCAGGGTCATAACCACTTTCTACCAATACATGTTTATTGAATAGATGAACAAAATAGGCACAGGTTTTCAGGGAATCATAAGAAAAACCCCACAGTTGTTTAACCTGAGTTAATAAGAGAGAAATATTGATGTCTTCAGACAAAATCTTCAGCAATTACTGCATGTACCAAAAATAGGAAATTTAGGACAAATGTTCTTGACAACTAGAACCCTGCTATAAAAAATTGCAGGCACATTGGGGAAAAAGAGATAATAATGCCCAAAAGTTACCTTTGAACAGAGAATGTTAAGTTATTGTATGTATACTTGGTCTTTTAGTACTGGATGAAATTTTATTTTATATATTACCTGATTAAATTTGTTCCTTTTATTTATGTATTTATTTTTTGGTCAGGTGATACTTCTTTTTAAAGTATTTACAACATGGACCACAAAAGAATTTTTTTTAAACATTAACCAACTGAGACACAAATAATATTTATGTGTGCTAACTTCACAAGCTCTTGACCTAATTGTCCCCACAGTATTACTAAGAATTAAAGGACCCTAACTTTTGTTGTTGGTCTCAAATCCTATGCCTAATAGCTTAATTTTAGACAACCTGAGATGTTCCTCCACCCATAATCTATAATTGAATAGATCTGGTATTAAGCTTACAAACCTTCTGACTATAGGAAATTGCCACCAATAGTAAGGACATTGCAGGGATACAATATCTCCCCAACTTCATGTCAATTCCAAGCAGCATTAGATTATCCACTTTCATTCAGTCAGGCTTAAAGTCTGCCAGGTGTCAGTGGGGAAATTGAGTCAGGTGAATCCCACCTCAGCCCATGTTGAACAGCTGCTCTCCCACTTTTCCCTTGAGATCACCTATGCAGTTCATACCAGCATCTCATCAGCTTACTGGCATCATGTACTGGAGGCTCTGATCGCCTTTCTTCCTACCCATACCTGGAATTAGACTTAGAAGAAGAGTCACTTAATAGTCCCATAGTATCGAAAAATGGCAAATTCCAATAACCAGGTTTCAAATATGATTATAGTTTCACTTTGGCTAAGGAACATCTTTTGAGGCAAGTCTTAGGGAGCTTACATGCCTTTCTATACATGTTCTGGTTCCTGATTAAGTGGCAATCATAAAATCAAATTTACCATTAAAACATTGACTTTTCCATCAACATCAAATTTTACCCAAGGTTACCTTCCTCTAGGAAATTTAGAATGAAATTTTTTTCTCCAGACTAAAGATGTCATTGATTTATTCTCAGTAATTAATTCAGTTAATTGTTTTAATACTAATTGCTTTTACCTCACTTTGTAACATGTCCAATTTTTCTCCCCATCACTCCCCTCCACCCTCTTCGTAATACCTTGCATTCTGATTACTCCTTCCCTCAATGTACCCTCCCCTCCATCACACCCCACCCCTCTCCTATCCCCATCTTCTCTCTTTTCTTTGCAGGGCAAGATAAATTTCCATACCCCTATCCCTGTAGTTCTTATTTCCCAATTACATGCAATAAAAATTCTCAACATTCGTTTCTAATACTTTGAATTCCAACTTCTCTCCCTCCCCCTTTCCCTCCCCAGCCTGAGTGAGAAGGCAAGCAATTCAATACAGACTAATTATGTGTTGTTTTTGCAAAAGACTTCCATAGTAATCATGTTGTGTAATACTAATTATATTGCCCTCTGACCTACCCTATCCCCCCTTATTTTTCCCCCTACAACTGACCTTGTCCCTTCTCAAAAGTGTTTATTTCTAGTAACTCCCTTCTCCCATTTGCCCTCCCTTTTAACATTCCCCTCGCTCCACTTGCCACCTCCTCTCCTACTTTCCTGTAGTGTATATAAATTTTCATATCAGATTTAGTGAGCATGTTATTCCCTCCTTCAGCCACACATGGGGAAAGTAGCTTTATTTTCCCCCTCTCCCCTTCTCCCTTATCTCCTCCATTGAATAAGATTTATCTTATCTCTTTTATGAGTTATAGCCTGCCCCATTCCATTACTCCCTTTCTCTTCCTGGAATTTTCCTCCTTCACCTCTTAATTTTTATTTTATTTTGTTGTGCGCGCGCACGTGTGTGTGTGTGTGTGTGTGTGTGTGTGTGTGTGTATCATCACTTCTGATATAACACAGCCTGTACGCTATATCTATCTATGTGTATGTGTGTGTGTACAATCTCTCCAACTACCCAAATACTGAGAAAAGATTCAAGAGTTAAAAATATTTTCTTTCCATGTAGTAATGTAAACAGTTCAGCTTTAGAGAGTCTTGTATGATTTTTTCTTTTCTGAAATTTGTTCCTAATATTTTATGTAGTGATTAAAATTCTGTTGTATTGTTTGCAATTGATGGCCTACCTTAAAAGCATGTCTTGCTGAAACTTTCTTCCAGCAAGGCCAAATCAATCTTATGCCTTATAAGTTCTTCAGTAAAAGTGTTTCAGTGAACTTTGGTTAATCCTGGTAGCCATGAGAAGAGGCTAAACAGATTTGAATATTCATCTCCTTCAACTAATAGTATATAATATATGAAATTACAGAGGATGATCAATAGCCTCCTGCATATAGCTTTATGAATAGGAAAAATATTAGATAACCTAAATAGCATAATTTTAAGGGTACTTGATGGGACCAGCTGCCCCAGAATATCTCAGTTATTGCTTGCCATGGAACCTTAAATTCTACCATCAGAGATTCATTCCAATAGACTTCAAAGGCTATGAAAAAGAAAATATCCTTGGGAAAGATAACTTTCAAAATTAAAATAAATCCATTGACAACTTATGGGGGAAATCCATCAGGATATGAGAAACAACAGACACCTATAATTATGGAAGTAGGAAGCGGTTTTAAAAGTATAGGTAGTCAAAGATAAAGGTTAGTTAAAAGTTAGTCAAAGATAAGGTATGAATAAAATCACAAAAACAGAAAAGTGAGAGACATGATTGAAGAATGGTAAATTTTACTGGACAGTGGGGTATGTGAAAATGAATAGTGTGAAGTAATGTTGGAAATACAGATTAAAGAGAAATTATGTAGCTTGGGCTTTATTTATAAGACAATGGCAAATTTTACCCCATTTCAAGAGAAGGTCTTTGGCAAGTTATAATGATGAGCAGAGCAAAGAAGTTGGAAAAAAATAAGGAATTCACCTGAGGTCTCCTCCAAACCCCTTAAAATACCTTTCTATAATGCATCAAAAGAAATTCTAGAATAGAAGAACCACAGAAAGATGAATTAAGAAATTTTGCAGTGCAAGAAAACTTAGGTTAGCTGGAAAGGTCTGTTGCATCAGGGTGAGAGTGAAAAAGTACATCTGGTGTGATTCAGTTCACCTGATGCCAGCAAAGCAAGAACAGGCCTTGGGGGTGAATGAATCAGTGGTGGCAGTAGAGGCTTCCAGACCTATCAACACACAGATGGTAATGGGGTCACACAATTACTCAGAAAGAGATCATAGGGATTCCATTGCTAGCACTGGGGGCAGGACTCTATTGCACTAACCATACTTCATCTGGGTTGTAGTACTGGGTCTCAGTGTAAGGGCAAGGAAGAGCACTAGCACACCAGAACCTGCAGCCACAAGGGAGCAGAAACCCTTGTCATTATTCTAGGGTGGAAAAGAGTGCTTGTGGCTGCTCACAGATTAATGCGTGGTAAAGGACAATAGTAAACATAACTCTCCCTAGCTTATGCCTCCTGGGAAGAACCAAAAATTTACAGTTTCCCCAGAATTACCTCTGTAAACAACTTCACAAAAAAATCCTGAAGCTTGGAAAGGTGCCCCTTCCACTTTGGAAATCAGATACCTACTTCAGCACAGAGTTAAAAATCAAGAAGTAGGATGGAAAATGAGCAAACAGCAGAAAAAGATCCTGACTATAGAAAGTTATTATCTTGACAAAGAAGATCAAAACAAATTCAGAAGAAAACAACAAAGTCAAAACTCCTACATCCAAAGCCCCAAAGAAAAAATACAAATTGGCCTCAGGCCATGAAAAGCTAAAAAGTATTTTAAAAATCAAGTTAAAGAGAAAAGGGGAAAAATGGGAAGAGAAATGAGAGTGATGCAGGAAAACCACTAAAAAGGAGTCAACAGGAAAGTAAAGAAGACACAGAAAAATACTGAAGAAAACATCCTAAAAAAAAAGAATAGGCAAAATAGTCAAAAGAGGCACAAAATTCCACTGAAGAAAACAACTCCTTAAAAAGTAGAATTGGTGACTTCTCAGAGCCAAGAGTGCAGAGTAAGTAGTAAATCACCATAACTCTTCCAATATTCACCTCCAAGAAAAACCAAAAATAGCACCCCCAAGCAAATACCGGAACAGTAGAACCTGCAAAAAGACAGGGTGAAACAAACTTGGAGCTCAAGAAACTTGAAAGATCAGCATGAAAGATCTGTCTCACTCAGGGAAAAGAGGAAAGCATTCCAGGCCAGGAAGCAACAACAAGTCAGAAGTAAGCCCCACTCCAGCAAACTAGGGAGAGACCCTGAGGCCCCATTGTGGTATAATAGGCAAACACCAACACTAGGACCCACTGGGTGCCTCAGTATAGTCAGGAGAGAACTGTTACATGCTTCAGCATAGCTCTGGGCAAACAGGCAGCCTCCAGCAGCCAGACTTCCATATGTTTCACTGTAGCCTCAGGGAAATGCAGAAACACCCCACCAGGCCTTAGAACATAGCAAACACCACCACCACTAGGACCTTAGCTCAGTACAAGGTAATCTGCCAGACCCACATGGCCTCCAGAAGCACAAGTCATCCCTACTCCAGAAGACTCCCTGAATGCAGCACCAGACACCAGTATCCCTGATAAGGCTCAAGGCAACATCAGTACAGAGGCAGGGAAACATCTAGGGAATGCAGACCCTGGCACAGAAGGCCTAAGATAGTGCCCATTCTGGCCCAGGAACAGAGTTCAAATTTCAAAGGAGAAAAGGCTGAAAAAGATGAGCAAGAAAAACACAAAAAAATCTGACCACAGAAAGTTATTATGGTGACAGGGAAGATCAAAACACAAACTTAGAAGAGCACAACCATGTCAAAACACCTATGTACAAAACCCCAAGCAATAATGGGAAGTGGTCTCAAGTCCATAAAAAAAACTCATGAAAGAACTCACAGAGGAGCTTAAAAGTCATGTAAGAGAGGTAGAAGAAAAATTGGGAGAATGATGTAAGAGAATTATGAAAAAAAAGTCAACAGCTTGGAAAAAGAAAACAACTGCTTAAAAAGTAGAATTTATCAAATGGAAAAGGAGATACAAAAATCCACTAAAGAAAACAGCCCCTTAAAAAATGTATAATTGGCCAAATGAGTAAGGAATTACAAAAGCTAACTGAGGAAAACAACTCCTTAAAAGTTCATTAGCTTCCACTCACTCAATTCTAACTTTCTTTCTAATTTGTTTGATTCTTGATGAAAGAATGAAAAAATAGAAGAAAATGTATGGGAAAAACAACTAACCTGGGAAATAGACCCAGGAGAGACAATGTCAGAATCATAGAATGACCTGAAATTATATTCAAAAAGGGAAACTGGACAGCATCTCTCAAGAAATTATTAAAGAAAATTGCCCTTATATCCTGGAACCAGAGAGCAAAATGGGCATTGAAAGAATCCACTAATCACCTCAGGAAACAGATCCCTCCCTTCCTCCCCAACAAAAAAAATCCTCCAAAGAACATTGTAGCTGAATCTCAGAATTATCAGGCCTAGGAAAAATAATGCAAGTGACCAGAAAAGAACAATTTAAATATAGGAAAGTCAGAATCAGGATTACACAATACTTAGCAGCTGTAACATTAATGCAATTGCAGACATGAAACATGTTATACCGGAAGGCAAAGGAGCTAGGACTAAAACCAAGAATCACCTACCAAGCAAAACTAAACATAATATTTCAAGGGAAAAAAATGAAAATGAAATAGAAAGATTTCAAGTTTTAACAAGGAGAACTAGAATTAAACAAAAAAAATGAATCTCCAATATCAAGACCCAAGAGAAGCCTAAAAATGGGAAAATGGAAAAGAAAACATAAGGGATAGAGTGGAGCTAAATTGTTTACATCCCTACATGGGAGTCGATTCACCCAAAGGATTGGAGAATTTTTAATGTCTTGGAAGGTGAGAATCAGTGAGGAAGGGGCTAGAGGAGATGACATGGAATGTTTGAAATTTATAGGTATTAGAATCCTTTTGTACCATAAGCCTTTAGAGATTACAATATGCAAGAAGGTAACTGTTAGCTTTGGCTGGAGAAGGCTGCAGTAGACTGTATCCTACTGACTCTATATGGCCTAGTGGCGATAGACTCTGGTATTCACTTAGGGAATGTATAAAAAAGTTAAAGGAGGCGGTAATGAGACTGCCATAATGGTTGGAAATAAAGATACATAGTATAATACCCCGTTAGCAATTTGCCATAGGAATATAAAAGTGAAGATGGCTCCTGCTGTTTATAAGCATTTACTTTTTACTCTAATAATTGGGAAATGTTTTGCTCTCGTTCAGAGATGCTGGACAAGATTTCACTGTTAAGTGACTTAGGGGACTAGGGAAAATTTCCTAGAGAATAGGTTGACAAGAAAAGAATTGTTTAATGCTCTGTTAGGGGGGAGGTAGATTTTGGAAGCATAGATGGTATTCCAATTAATGAACTATATAGAATGTACTGAGAAAAGGGACTTGATACTAGACAAAATAGAGAAGTAAGAACTTCCTCTACAGATCCTCCTGAACCTTGTATCCAAGTTCATCTCACCTTCAGGAAGAAAAGGAAGTTGGCTGAGACTCAGCTCAAATTAAAGAAATACACAGATGGGATTACAGACCCCATATCAATTTGACTATATATTGGTAAAATGGATCAAATAGTGTAACTAGGGCATTAATAAATACTGGGGTAGAGGGTTCGCTTATGTATGGAAACCCTGAACTCCAATTACCATAATAGAACAGGGAGGGACTGAAATATCAGCCAGACAAGTCAAACTAATGAATAAAAATTGGACAATTATCTGAGAAAGAATATATTGTGGTAATTGTACCCATCATTGAATACTTTACTGGAATCAATATATTGAGAGGCATGACTTTAAATTTACCTGGAAGAGATAACAATTCGTTTTAAGGAAGATAAGAATTAATATAGTTTTAGTCGGTAAAATAAAAATGGATCCAATCACTTTACCTGAACCTTCTGAAGAAATTACTTTAAAGCAGTATCATGTACCAGATAGGCAAGATGAAATTACCAAAACTATAAAGGAATATGTTGAGGCAGGAGTGTTAGTCTGTACAACCACTCAATGGCTAATACAAAAGTCAGATGGGATGTGGAGGATGACAGTGTTTTATAGACAATTGAATAAGGTCACTCCTCCCTTGCATGCTGCTTTTTCAGGTACCATTACCTTAATAGAAAGTACCCAGAAATATGATGGGACTTAGTACTCAGTAACTGATTTAGCCAATGCTTTCTTTACTATTTCAATAGAATCTAAACAACGGGATCAATTTGCTTTCACTTGGCAGGGCTGACAATATACTTTTACATATTTGTCACAGGGATATCTGCAGAGTCCTACTATTTGTAACAGGATTGTAGCTGAATATTTGGATGAAATAGAACTACCTGGTGTACAGCTTACCCACTACAAAGATGATATTATGATACAGGGAAAAAATATAGAAGAAGCGGAGAAGAGTTTGATGCTTTTAACTGAACATATGAAAGGCAAAGCATATGGGAGATTAACCCTGCAAACATTCAAGGGCCAGCTCAAACTGTAAAGTTTTGGGGTATACAATGGAAACAGGAACTATGAGAGATTCTCCCACAAGCCTGACAAAAGATTCAGGATTTTCCTATCCCCATCAATAAGAAAGAGGTCCAAAACTTTATAGGATTATTTGGATATTGGCGACATCACATACCATATCTAGGACAAATTTTGAAACCCTTATACAAAATTTCTAGAAAAAAATATGAATTTGATTGGGGGCTTGAGCAGAGTAAAGCTTTTGAAGAAGCAAAGGCTGCTATACAGTGGGCCCTAGATTTATGGCCTATGCAAAGTTGCCTAGTGGAATTACAAGTGATTGTACAGGATGAATATGTAAACTTGAGTTTATGGAAAAAACAAAAAAGCTGAAAGGTACCCTTAGGATTTTGGTATAGGAAACTCCCTTCATCTGGAGTTCAATGTACCCCTTTTGAAAAGCAGTTGTTAGCTGCATATTGGGCTTTGGTAGAGACTGAACAACTGACTTTGAGTCATGAGGTAATATTAAGACCCGGGACTCTGATTATGACCTAGGTAATGAGTACACCATGTTCTCACAGAATTGGACATGCACAGGAGACTAATATAATTAAATGGAAATAGTATATTCAAAATAGATCTATAGCAGGCAAAAGTGGAGTTTCTGCTTTACATGAATCTGTAACAAACATAGATAATGAGAGAAATGACACACCCTCTGAACAAAATCAACAGTTGCTACAGCCCTTGGTAAAATGGAATGAGGGATATGATGGATTAACACATGAACAAAAGAGACATGCATGGTTTACTGATAGGAGAGCAAAATATTTGAGCCATAAAAGACAATGAAAGGTGGTAGCCTATAATCCATGTACTAGGTGGATTGGAAAGTACTGAGATACATAAAAGTAATCAATTTGCTGAACTTATGGCAGTGCACCAAGATATCAAAACAGAACAAGGAGGACAGTATCATGTATTCATTGATTCATGGGCAGTAACTAATGGGTTACCTACATGGATACCCATGTGGAAAAATCAAAATTGGGAAATTCATGGCAAACAAGTCTAGGACAAATAATTATGGGAAGATACAGGGGATATGTCTTTGCTTACTAATTTGTCAGTTTTTCACGTAGATGCTCACATGACCCTCACCACACTAGAACGTGAATACAATGCACATGCTGATCTACTAGCAGATTGCTACTCAACATATTGTCCCTACTCTGACATCAACTGAAGATCCAGTACTAGCAAAATGGATTCATCAAACAGCTGACCATTTTGAGGTGCAGGCCACACACCAGTGGGCACAAGATCAAGGTATTAGCATCTCTCATTCATTGCTAAAACAAGTAGCATAGGAAAGTTATATATGTCCATTAGAAAAAGAATGAACTTTTTCTCAGGTAGTATCTGAAGAAATAGCAAGGGGAAAAGAACCAGTCCAAATTTGGAAAATAGTTTATGTTGGATTCCTACCCCAAGATAAAGGTTGCAAATTTCTATATACTTGTATTGACACCTATTCAAGTACTGGTGGCTTATCCATATGAGAATGTGACCCAGAAAAACAACTGTAAAACTCTAGATATCGTAAGTCTATATTCTAGAACCCCAAAGCAGATCCAAAGCAACAATGAGTCACATTTCAAAAGTAATGAAACGAAAAGATATTGTGTATTAAACAATAGAATGAATTAAATAAAATTAATTAATTAAATTAAATAAATGAATTACTTTGTATTAAACATAGAATGAATATCTCTTATTCCATATTATTCACAAGTGCCTGGGTTAACTGAAAGAATGAATGGACTATTGAAAGAACAGTTAAGGAAGCTAAGTTCTAATAATTCTTACCAACATTGGAAAGATAATTTGTTCATTGCTTTTTGTAATTTGAATAATAGACCAATGGGAAGAAATACATCTCTAGCCAGAATGATGATCCCACATCTGCAAATTGGCAACAAATCCATAAGATCCCAAATGTTGAGTATTGGACTGTGAGGCCAGATGTCCCAGCACTCTAATCCAGGGACACCTGGTTCAGCTGAATATGATTTTTACATTGTTTAGAGGACTTTGGATTGAATAAAAAATAAATTTAAAAAATCCTACTGGAATAAGTATGAGAATCCCTAAAAATCATTTTGGAAGCATATTGCCTAAGTCGAGATCAGCAGCTCGAGGAATATATGCATTAGCTAGGGTGATAGATTCTAATTATCAAGGAGAAATTATTGTAACATTCTAAAATTTAGTTGATGAACCCATACAGTTTTGTAAAAATGATAGAATAGTTCAAGCAATTATTATTCCTTGTGAAACAATACCCCTTGTGAAAACTGACCCTCCTTCTGAAATAACTGGCAGAGATATTGAAGGATTGGATTCTACTGATAGAATAAAATTGGGAGCTAAAGTATGGGTAAAACAGAAGTCAGATGATGTTCCAAAGGCTATGGAAATTATAGCACATGGGAAAGATAATATTGTAACATGTTTATTCAGGAGAAAATGATTTCCAAATCATATCCAACATAAAACCCTTAACTCATATATTCTACCATGGATGAGGTTATGATAGTGTGTTCATGGAACTCCAAAAGCATAACCGACCCTTTATCTATCCTGCTTCTCATTATTGCTTCCTTATTTCTTTTTGGTTTTTGTCTGTTCAACTTGTTTGCTAAATTTGTTTCCTAAAGGCTTAGAACCTTCCACCTGCAGATGCCTGATCACTTAAACCAGATGTCACCCCCTATCAATGACTGTGATGTGTCATCTCTGGACCTGGTGTCAACCAAGCTCCAAATGCCAGCTAAAGAACTCATCTCTCAGATGGGACTTCTTGTGGTAGGGAAAGCTCTATGTCCAATTTCAGCAGGAAGAAACTATGGAAGAAGAGATTTTCTCCCCTTAACCTAAGATTTTAGGCCCCATTCATTCAAGGGGAGAATGACGGGGTGCTTATCCTCAAGTCCCATTCTCAGATATTTTTATGTGCTCATTTTGTATCACCCCTGTTATATTATTATAAAGTTCTGTTGACACCAGTTGCCTAAGATATTGTTTTATATGATTATTTTCTGTTATCTCTGTTACAATTCTCATGATACTCATCCCACCAACCTGTACAACAAATACAAAATATCTTGGGGCCAAATATAATAGAAATTTAATTAGAAAGATCTTTCCTATACATTAAGAAGCTCATGTGACTTGCTTGAATTATCTGGAAGCCTATGTGGTGGGAGGAGCTAGCTGAATAGATGGAACAAGAAGACAAGAAGGGTAGAGCAGAATGAGGAAGGAGTTAGTGAGAATGGTAGCAATCCTGATCTCAGACAAAGCAAAAGTCAAAATAGAACTAATTAAAGGAGATAATGAAAAAAACTACATACTGTTAAAAGATACCATAGACAATGAAATAATAGCAACACTAAACATATGCTCCAAAAGGTAGAGCATCCAAATTCTTAAAAGACAAGTTTTGTGAATTATAGGAAGAGACAACAATCCCCTTTCAGAACTTGACAAATCCAATCAAATAATAAACAAGAAACTAAAGAAGTATAAAATGGGTACATGATTTAGATATAAAGGTGATATTATAAGCAAAGTAGAAGAGTAAGGTATAGTCTACCTGCAACATTTATGGAGAAGGGAATAATTCATGACCAAACAAGAGAGAATGTTATGAAATGTGCAAGAGATAATTTTGGTCATATAAAATTTAAAAGCTTTTGTACAAACAAAATCAATGCAACCAAGATTAAAAGTAAAGCAGAAATCTGGAAAACAATCTTTATAGCAAGTGTCTCTGAGAAAGACTTCATTCTCAAATATATAGAGAACTGAATCAAATTTATAAAAATAAAAGCCATTCCTCAGTTAATAAATCATCAAAAGATATGAACAGGCAGTTTTCAGATGAAGAAATCAAAGTTATATATGGGAAATGAAGAAGTGCTCTTAATTACTTTTGATTAGAAAAATAAAAACTAAAACGACTTTGAGGTACTAGCTCACACCTATCATATTGGGCAAAATGACAAAAAAAATGGAAATTATAAATGTTGGAGAGTCTGTGAGAAAACGGGGACACAAGAGCACTATTGGTAAAGTTGTGAGCTGATTCAACAATTCTGGAGAGCAACTTGGAATTATGACTGAAGGGCAACCAAATTCTGCATATTCTTTGATCCAGAAGTACTGAAACTAGGTTTGTATCTCAGAGATCATAAAAAAAAGATGAAAGGAACTACATGTGTAGGAAATAGGTTGGGCACTGAGGCAGTCCTCAGAAAATAACAATAAGAACGATCTGAGTCTTAGAACATTATTCCCCATACCTTGGGACTGCAATTTGATTATACTAATAGCTGCTAAAAAACAAAAATAAGCAAATAAAAATGAGTAAGCAAAGGAAAAAGAATCCAAATATACACAGTTACTATGGGGATAGTATATTCATATTCAGAGAAATATAATAGAGCTTTAAAAAGCCACTCCTTTTTCAGTAAGATCATAAAATGGTCCCAAGCACAAAAAAGAGTTCTTGAAACAATGTAAAAAAGACTTTACAAATCAAATAAGATGGAGAAAAATAAGGGCAATCCAATAAAATCAAGAAAATTGTGAAAAGAAAATCAACCAAATAAACATAGAAAATTAGAAACTTGAGGAAGAAAATAATTCTTTGAAAACTAGAACTGGGCAAAGAGAAACTAGTGAAATTCTAAGACACCAAGAAATCATAAAACGTCAAAAGGTTGAAAAAATAAAAGAGGAGGGGAAATACCTCATCAAAAAAAAACTGATTGAGGAAAAATAATGTAAGAATAGTCAGACCATCTGAAAATTATGATAAAAAATAATCTTGATACAATATTACCAGAAATTATCAAGGAAAATTGTCCTGAAGTTCTAGAACAAGAAGGCAAAGCAAAAATAAGAAAAAAACATCCACTGATAAGCACCTGAAAGAGATCCCAAAGGAAAACAATAGAATATGATAGCCAAGTTTCAAAATCCCCAAGTTAATAAGAAAACATAGGAAGTAACCAAAAAAATAAATATCCTGGAGCCACAATAAGTATTACACAAGACCTAGCAGCTACTGCATTGAAGGACCATAGGTTTTGGAATAATATATCTCATAGGGCAAAACTTCTGGGTTTACAACCAAGGGTAACTCACCCAAAAAGCTAAGTAAAATCCTGAATCAGAAAAAAAAATAGATATTTACCAAACTCAAAGACTTTCAGGTATTTGCAACAAAACTCCCAGAATTTGTGGGAAAATTCAATATATCAAATCCAGGAGAAATATAAGGAAAACATAAAAGACCACTCTTAAGGGACTCAATAAGGTCAAATTGTTTACTTTGTATACGTGAAAATATTACCAGTACTTTTGTGATTGTCATCATTCTCTGGATAGTTTGAAAGAAAGGTGTAAACTGAGTTGAGTGTAATGAGGTTGTTCTAAAAAACACTGCGCAGGGAGAGATAAAAAGGGGTAATTATCTCATGTAAATAAGGCATAAAAGGAAAAGGTGATTAAAAAAGAAGGTAGTAGAGGTGGAAGCCTGGTGGTGCCGGAACAACACTCTCCTTGGAGTTAGTTAAAGAGAGTTTGGGTTAAAGAGAGAACAACATATATAACTAGAAAGAAGGCTGTAAAAGTCTTCCAAATCCAGAAAGAAATAAAAGAGTAAGAGGATAGGACTGGGGAAAGGATAGAAGAAGGACTCTTAGAGAAGGAAGTTAATGAATAGGGAGGCAGAGCGGTGAGTAGAAGTAAAGTAGAGGAATGAGAAAGAATAGGGTAACAGGGTGAGGATGGTGAGGAAAAATAGGAAGGATGAAAACACATAACAAATAATTGTAGCTTACAATGTGAATGGGACAAATTTACTCATAGAACAGAAAGATAACAGATTAAAAAGTTGAATGCAAAAATATGCTGCTTTAAGAAACATTATAAAAATGAAAGATACACAAAGATAAAATAAGAGGCCAGATTATAAGTTAAAAAGCAAGGATAATAGTCATGATCTCAGACAAAGCTAAGGTTAAAACAGATTTAATAAAAAGTAAAACTAGAGAAATTACACTGTGTCAGTAATATCATTCAATATAACTTCAGACCATTTAAAATACTTACACAGTATGAAATAGTTGAAAGTGTACTTGCCAAAACAAACATAGGAACTATGTGAATATAAACATAAAACATTTTTATATAAATAAGCTCAAATTTTAATAATTGAAGTAATATTAAAAGTTCATGGTTAGGTAAATAATATAATTTTTAAATGACAATTTTAATTTTTTAAATATATATTAATTTATTTTTAGTGTTCTACAACCACACCATATAACTTAGATTTTTTTCCCCCTACCTATCCCCCTTTCCCCCCACCCTCCCTGAAATGGCATGCAATTCTATATAGGATCTACACATACATTCCGATTGAATATATTTTCACTATAGTTATACTGTGAAGGACTAAAATGAATGGGAGAAATCATATAACCAAACTAAAACACAATACACGCAAAAAAATTTATCTGTTACATTCTGTGATTGAATTCCATAGTTCTTTCTCTGGATGTGGAAGGCATTTTGCCTTAGAAGACCATTGGGAATTCTTTTTTAAGTCCTCGCATTGCTATGAAGTTCCAGGTCTACCAGAAAAACTCACACACTGTGGTTGATACTGTGCACAAAGTTCTCCTAGTTCTGCTCCTTTCCCTCAGCATCAGACCATATAAATCTTTCCAGGCCTCCCTCAAGTCATCTTGTTCATCATTTCTTATAGCACAATAGCATTCCATTATATTCATATACCATAATTTATTCAACCATTTCCCAGTTGATGGGCATCCCTTTGATTTCCAGTTTTTGGCCACTACAAAGAATGCTGCTATATTTTTGTACTTGTGGGAGTCTTTC
>CM053773.1:139160932-139182162 GCA_028658325.1 Potorous gilbertii | reverse complement strand
TATGGTTGCAGCAATGTTAATGAAAAGAAACAACAACCCCAAAACAATTAGAAATGAAGCTTGCAGTAGGACAACAGGAAACTGGGGAAAACCATTTATAGCAAGTTTCTCTAATAAAGACCTTATTTCTCAAATATATAGGGAACTGAGCCAAATCTATAAAAATACAAGCCATTCTCCAATCAATAAATGGTTGAAGGTTATGAAAAGGCAGTTTGCAGAAAAAGAAGTCAAAGCTATCAATAGTCATATGAAAAAATGCTCTAATCTCTAATCAATTTCAGTACTGATTAGAGAAATGCAAATTAAAACACCTCTGAGATACCACTTCACACCTATCATATTGTCAAACATGACAGTGAAAATTACAAATGCTGGAGAAAATGTGGAAAAATTGGGATATTAATGCACTATTGGTGGAGTTGTGAACTAATCCAACCATTCTGTACAATTTGGAACTACTCACCACTTTACCATACCTTTACATAGTTGTTAGATTTTATTTCTCCTTCAAAACAAAGGTAGTAAAGACAATTTGTACCTGTGGGTTAGAATTCAGAGGTTAATTCAGTAACCAAATACCATCACTAAGGCTGGCTCCTCTGGATTTGATGAAGAGTTAAAATCTTGTTTTCTGGAACAGAATAGTTTTCAGATGAATGATAGATCCCTTTTCTAGGAAAGCGGGCAGGGATAGTGTAGAAATAAAGCCCCGTTTTTCTCCCAGAATAATCATTTAGCTTGGTTTGAGCATGAATCAACTCATGATCAGGTCACCAGCTACTAAAAACAAGACAAAATGCTTCTTTATTACTCACTAAACTTTGGGCTTTGTCAGCAACACTGAGAGTGCTTTTCCCATAACATGATTTAACAGTTGGAAAGTTGTGGGTGATTGCAATATCTACTCTTTCTGTCCTTGAAATGGATAACTTCTTTGACATCCACAGTATCTCAGAGAGTTAAAAGGATCCTCTAGTGATTTCTCTGTTGCCTGCTCATGGGCACAGTATTTAAATAAGACTCACATTGGCCCAGAATTAAGGAAGTGCTTATCCTTGATTCAGTCAGAAAGGCAGAAAGATGGTTTCAGATGCTCATTAAGCTGAGCAATTGATTCTTCCAGTTTTGATAAACTTAATGGGAAGGGATCGTTAGAATGAATATTAGTCATAGGAAAAGGAAGGCAAATTGCTCCTGCAGGCCTCAGGAGTTAGGTATATAAAGGAAGAAAAGAAGTCAAATGATCTCTATCTACTTGAGAATACTCATTTATGAAACTATCTTGTTCTGAGAAAAAGTATTTGATAATTTTTCACTTGTACAGCTGTCTTCTTTATATTACATTCACTAGGTAGACTAGATTTTAATAAATATTGCTAACTCTTCACTTTATTTCATCAGAAATAACAAACTCAGTGAAGAAATTTCAGACTTTTTATAGGTTCATTAACCATTTAAAATGCTTTTTCAGATGACACAGCTACCTAGAAAAGTGAATCTGGAAGATATTTCTAAACTGGCCCCTTGTTCTGATTGATGAGATGTCTACTTACAGATTAATACATAGTATTTATGTGCATATGTGTATATATGTATTCTGGTGAAATAATTTCTTGGTCAAATTTCTCAACAGATACAAACTAGTAAAAGAAAACAATATAGAATTTTTAAATTATACGGCTGGAAGTGATTTCCAGAACATTTAGCTCAGCTCCCTGTCACTAAGAGGGCTGCATCTAAATTATTTCTAGGGTGATCACAAAATTAAATAGACAGAAACTGCCTCCGTTTCTCTGTTTCATAATATTTTATTGGGTTAAATTCTAACCACACTATTATTTTCAAATATTGGTTTTCAGAAAATAAAATCACAATTTTGGGCTTGATAAAAGGAAAGACTTCTTAATTAGAGCTAGCCAAGGTGCATTGTGATATTATTTATTTTATTGCTGCAAATGGGTACATAATATTGCCACATCTATCTTGATAGGGAAGTCTTGTTACCATGACTACTTGTTCCCCCAATCACGAAATCTGGTAGTCAGTTACCTTCAATAAAGTCTGTGCATTTGACTTTCTATTCATCTCTTCCTGCAGAAGTTCAGGACAACCAAACACAATTCTTGTGTCCCCTATATTGTTGCTGCCCTAGGTTAGGGATCATTAAATAATCTAGTGATTAAAATGAAAACCATTTAGACTAGGAGTTGTTGAATGCCTGCTAGTTCTTTTAGGAACAGTATTCATTTCGGAACTTTTGTGTTTGGTATTTGTATGTACTTTGGAGATCTTTGGGTGTAATTGACACCATGTCTAATTAAGGCAATTACTTGAAAGAAAATTATCACCTCCTATTCACTGTCTTTTGAGTCACTGCACCTGTAGACAGGAGGAAGCAGTCTCCAGGTTTCTTTAGGAAAATTTGAAAAACCTTTGACAGGTTCTGCAATTTGTGCTAGGGCCATAGTGGGTGATCAATAGTGATCTTTGTCCTGTGAAATTAGAATGAAATGTTCCTTCCAAAGCATTCAATTACCCTTATTATTTTACTCTTCTTAATCCAAGTAATGAATTCAATCCCCCTTATGTGAATGTCTCAAAGGATAGCTTTTTAAAATGCGAAAACTCAAGTGGGAGCCTTTCTTTGCTGATCTGCCTTGACTTTTCAATCCAACCCTCTAATCAGCCCCAATATTTACTCTACACCTCATGCCACTTATCTTTAGAAATTAGTTGCCTCCTTTTTGTTGAGTGAGAAGTAAAATTAAACTGCTAAAACTTAAGTGTGCTGAAAAGGCCAAATTATCTCAAATTGGTCACTGCAGTGACAGAATTAGAGATGTGGCCCAGACTCCACATTTTAAAGATGGAGAAATTGAGACCCAAAGAGTTTAAATAACTTGCTTAAGGTCATACAGCTATTAAGTAGTAGAAATAAAATTGGAATGTAAGTCATTGGAATCCAGATTAAGGACTTTCTATTATGCCAAAATGAATTGTATAATTTCCAAAAGATTCTACACCACATCTTTAAATTAACACACCATATAAGCAAAAGAATCCACTGAGAAATTACCTCTAGACCATCCTTAAGAACCACAGAATTTAGGGTTAGAAGAGATCTCAGTCTCTGTCGTTCAATTTATCTTTATTCTCTACAACATATCAGACAAAAAGTTATCACTTTTTCCTTCAAGGTTTCCAATGAAAGGGAATTCATCACCTCCCAAGACAACATATTCTATGCTTGGCTAACTCTGATTAAGAAGTCTTTCCTTTAACCAAGCCCAAATTTTCTTTGTTGCAATTTCTATTCATTGTCTGTCTTTCTGAGGTCAAACAGAATAAATCTAATCCCTCTCCCAAATGACTACCCTTCTCTTCTATAGGCTAAACAACCCTAGGCCTTTCAAATGAGTCTCATATTATTGGTCTCCAACCCCTTAATCAATCTAGTTGTCCTGCTCTGGACATTCTACTGTTTATAAAGGTCCTTCCTAAAATGTGACTGCCCAAACTGAACATGATACTTCAGATGTGATATGACCAGGCAAGAGTACAGTGGAACTATCAAAATTCTTTCTAAATTTAGAATTCAAAAATCATATAAATCTTATAAAAGTGAATGTTGAAAACTAAAAATAAATAAATAAAAATTTAAAATAAGCCATTCTAACATAAGGGTATGATAGTCCCAGATGTGATTTGAGTAAGACATCTAGTCAGAGTGACATGGCTGGTCATTTATTGCTGCAAAGCTATCATCTGTATATGTGAAAGTGGCAGCAACAGGAAAATAGGCAGATTGACAGGTAGTTATCTAGTTAGCTAAATCCTAGAAATCACCGTAGCATGTAACTATAGGGTTTTGAACAGAACAGGACACTACTGAGAGGCCTCATAAGGCATTCACATTGCTTCACAATGCCCTCCTCACCTATATAGTACCATAACTAAGGACATATAAACCTCTATTTTCTGAAATGCATGACTTTCTCAGATCTTTGCTCTTTTATTTTTATTCTCTTTTGCTATTCAATCATCTACCCTCTGTGACCTTAATTATAACCTTTATATAGATCAATACGAAATCTACTCACTAGTACTGACTTCTCACTTAGGTTACCAACCTATAGATGATAACAATTAATATTATACAACACTTTGGAAATATTATCTTTTTTTGTTTTCAGAACAACCCTAGTAAGTAAGGAGGTGCTATTACCCCCATTTTACAGATGAAGAAATAAGACAAAGATTAATGACTTGCCTAGGATCATACATCTAGGAAGTATCTGAGTCAGCGTTCAAATTCAGGGCTTCCTATCTCCAGGTCTAACACTCTATCCATTATACTATCTAACTAGTTAAGTTATTATCTGATTTCTGACAGGATGGCTCAACTTGATCATCCTGATATCTCAAAATCAGAATGTCTAAAATTGAACTTCTTGTTTGGCTTTTAAGTTGCTCCCTTTGTTAATTATACCACCTTTTTATTGGTACCAACTATTCTCCCTATACACTATCTTTGAAAACTTGAACTTTTTCTTCCTTTATCCTCCAAGTTGCTATCAACACATGATATTCTTTAACTTGCTAGTGATGTATTTGAAATGGCCTCCTCCCTTGATAATTACTGAAATCTTACTCTGTTCCACTTCAGGATCCAGCTAATATCTGCTCCCACAAGCCTTCTCTAACTAGACCAGATCACCCCAGCTTTTCCCTTCTCTTAAATACTCTTCCACTTGTAGTAATAATTCATAGCTCAGTACTTTGTTGTTCTTTTGTTGTTATCTGTTGTGAAACCATATAATAAATTCCTTGCCACTAACGAGGCAATGTGGTACAGTGGACAGAGTTCTGCATCTGGAGCCAGAGGACTTGGGTCCAAATTCTAGCTCTATCATTTGTGATATCACCTTATCCATGTAAGATCTTGGGCAAGTCACTTACCATCTCTGAGTCTCAGTCTTTACATCTTTAAAATGAAGGACTCTAAGATTTCTTCCAACTCTAAGACTATAATTTATATATTATTCCTCTTTTAACTCAGACTGTCTTTCAGACATCTCAAACTGGATGTCCAGTAGACACCTTAAACACAATATGTCCAAAATAGAACTTATCATCTTTTCCTTTAAACCCTATCCTACTTTAAACTCTATTCCCTATTACTGCAACATCATCCTTCCAGTCCCTCAGATTGACAACCTAGGAGCCATCTTGGATTGCTCAGTATCTCTCACCCCTCTCCATCCTCCACATCCAATCTGTTGCTGAGGCCTCGCTATTTTACCTTTGCAACATTTCTCATATATGCCACTTCTCTTTGACATCACCATTCCTCTACTACATATCCTCATCATTTAACACCTGAATGATTGCAATAGCCTGTTATTGAGTTTGACTGCTTTAAGTCTCTCTTTTCCAATCCATTCTCTATCCAGCCATTGATGTGATTCTGCTAATGCATAATTTGTTTGTTTTTGAGGAAAAAAATTATTAAGCACTTACCAAATGTGAAGAACTGTGCTTAGCACTAGGGGTACAAGTAAAAAAGGGAGATAGTCCCCATTCTTTTCATTTCACTTGTTTTATTCTGAACTTCAGAAATGAAACAAACATTTCCATAAGACAGTAGAATAATGGAAAAAAGATGATTATACATGACACTGTAAATATATACAATTTGCTATTCCTATTAAATATATGATAAAGTTATTAAGTAATTTTCATTTTTTTCCTTTTCTCTTCTCTCTCCTTCCCTCTCCCTGACAAGAGATGGTTACAAATATGTATATATAATGTAAAACCATTCTATACATACTTCTGTTTATCAGTTCTTTCTAAAAAAAATATTTATTTTATTATAAACTTAAGAAATAGATTGTATCTAGGTATAAAGGTTGATACCATAAAAAATCAGGGGAATAAGGAATAGTTTATTTGTCCTATTTATGGAGAATGAAGAAATTTATGAGCAAACAAGAGATAGATATGGATAATTTTGATTACATTAAATTGAAAATTTTTGCACAAAATGAATGCAACCAAGATTAGGAGGGAGGCAGAAAATTGAGAAAGAATTTTTACAACTAGTATCTGTAATAAAGGCTTCATTTCTAAAATATATAGAGAACTGAGTTAAATGTATAAGAATACAAGTCATTCTCCAATTGATAAATGGTCAAGGGATATGAACAGGCAATTTTCCAAGAAAGAAATTAAAGCTATCTATAGTCATATGAAAAAATGCTCTAAATTACTATTGATTAGAGAGATGCAAATCAAAACAACTCTGAGGTATCACATCACACCTATTAGATTGACTAGCATGACAAAATAGGAAGATGACGAATGTTGGAGAAGATGTAGGAGAGTTGGAACACTAATTCATTGTTGGTGGAGCTGTGAGCTGATCCAGCCGTTCTGGAGAGCAATTTGGAACTATGTCCAAACGACTATAAAAATGTGCATACACTTTGACCCAGCAATGTCGCTTCTAGAACTGTATCCTAAAGAGATCATAAAAATAGGAAAAGGTCCCATATATACAGAAATATTTATAGCAGCTTTTTTTGTGATGACCAAGAACTGAAAAGCAAGGGGATGCCCATCAATTGGGGAATGGCTGAACAAGTTGTGGCATATGAATATAATGAAATACTATTGTGCTATAAGAAATGAAAAACAGGTGGACTTCTGGGAAGTCTTATATGAACTGATCCTGAGTGAAATGAGCAGAACCGGAATATTAAACATACTAACAGCCACAGTGTAGGATGACTGTTTCTAATAGACTTAGCCCTTTGCAGCAGTGCAAGGATCTAAAACATTTCCAAAGGCCTCTTGATGCAAAATGCTATCCACATTCAGAAAAAGAATTGTAGAATCAGAAAGCAGAATGAAGCAGACTATTTTCTCTTTTGTTATGTTTTGTTTTTTTTCTCTTGGTTCCTCCCATTCATTTTAATTCTTCTATGCAACATGACTAATATGAAAATGTGTTTAATAAGAATATATGTTTAGAACCCATGTACAATTGCATGCTGTCTTGTGGAGGAAGAGGGGAGAGAGGGGGAGAAAATTTCAAATTTATGGAAATGATTTTGTAAATTAATTTACCAAAAAAAAAAGAAATAGATTGTCTGGATTTCTTCATCAGAAAATTGCTTGTTTACATCCTTTGACCATATATCAACTGGGGAATGACTCATATTCTTATAGATTTAGCAAAGTTATTTTCATATTTGAGATGAGACCTTTATCAGTGAATCTTTCTATAAAACTTCCTCCTCCAATTTTCTGCTTTCCTTATGATCTTGGCTACACTTGTTTTATTTATACAACAATTTTTAATTTAATATATTCAAAATTATCAATTTTATATCTCACACTCTACTCTATCTCATCTTTATACATAAATTATTCACTTATCCATAAGTTTGATAGGTAATATATTCCATATTCTTTGAATTTTCTTGTGATTTATCTCTTTTTACCTAAGTCCTGTATCCATTTTGACCTCATCTTATTAAATGGTGTAAGATGTTAGTCTATGCCCACTTTCTGCCAGACTGCTTTTCCATTTCTTTTTCTGGATACAGATAGCATCTTCCTTCATATGTTCTTTGTAGTTAATTTGGGTATTAACAATAGTCAAAATGACTTAGTAAAAGTTGTTCTTAAAACAGTGTTGTTGTTGCTGTATACAACTTTTTCTTGGTCTGCTCATTTCACTCTTCATTATTTCATTCAAGTCTATCCATGTTTTTCCAAGATCACTGAGCTCATTATTTCTTATGGCACTGTAATATTACATTACAATCATATACCATAACTTGTTTAGCCATCCTGCAATTGACAAGTATCCTCAAAATTTCCAGTTCTTTGCCACTACAAAGAGAGCTGCTATGAACATTTTAGGTTTTTTTCCCTTTTCCCTAATCATCTTGGGAAACAGACATATAGTGGTATTACTAGGTCAGAGGATATAGGCAGTTTAGTAAATCTTTGGACATAATTCCAGATTGCTCTCAAAAGTAGTGGATCAGTTCACAGTTCTATCAACTGTAAATGTCTCAATTTTTCTGAATCCCTTCCAACATTTGTAACTTTCCTCTTGAATCATTTTAACCAACCTGATAGGTGTAAAATGATATCTCAAGGTTGTTTTAATTTGCATTTCTCTAATTACCAAAAAATAATTTGACTGTATTAGAAAAAAAACCAAAAATTCATTTGGAATAATAAAGGTCAAAAACATCCAAGGAACTAATGCAAGAGAATGGAAAGAAATGAGGTTTATCAGTACTAGATCTTAAACTATATTATAAGGCTGTAATTATCAAAACTACCTAGTACTGGCTAAGAAATAGTAAGCTGGAACAGAGTAGATATAACAATTTTATAGCAGCAAATAAATATAGTAACCCTGTATTTGACAAGTATAAAGACTTAAGTTTTTTGGTATACAAATTCATTATTTGGTAAAAAAAAAATCATTGGGAAAACTAGAAAGCAGTCTGGCAGATATTGGGCACAGACCAATAACTTATACCATTTACTAAGATAAGGGCAAAATGGATACATGATCTAGATATAAAGAGAGATATTACAAGAAAATTTGAACGTGGAATATATTACCAATCAGACTTGTGGATAGGTCAATAATTTATGAGTAAACAAGAGGTAGAGGCTGTTGGGAGGTATTAAATGGATAATTTCAATTACATTAAATTAAAAAGATTTTGTTCAAGTAAAGTCAATGTATTCAAGATCATAAGGAAAACAGAAAATTGAGAAAAAATTTATAGACAGATTCCCAGATAAAGGTCTTATATCTCAAATATGTAAAGAACTTGGTAAAATTTGCAAGAATATGAGTCATTTCCCAATTGATAAATGATCAAAGGATATGTACAGGTAGTTTTCTAGTGAAGAAATCTAAACAATTTATAGTCACGAGAAAATGACCTAAAGCAAAGTTCTGATCATGTCACCCACCCCCACCCCCATTCAACAAACTCCAGTGACTCCCTATTGTTTCCAGCATCAAACTCAAATGTTCTTCTTGGCCTACACAGCCCTTCAAAATGTAACCCTCTCTTACCTTTCCAGTCCTCTTACGTGTTACTTCCAGATACATTGTTATTTGTCCTTCATTTTTGAAGAGGATCAATGGCATTATGGGGTGATATGGGGTGAATTGGATTTAAGTGAGGCAGTTGCACAAAGTACTCAGCTTCACTCTCCATCTTCCTGAGACATCAAAGTCCATCGGTAGGAAAAAAGTCAAGATGACTGGCAATGGCCTGGGATGCCTCGGATGATCTTGGTGTCCTCAGTGTCTGACTAAGTTCTAACCCTGCTTCAGAGCTTTTCTCAATCCTGCTTAATTTTAGTGTCTTTTCTATGTTGATCATTTCCTATATTTCTCATTTATCCTGTATATAACTTGCTCTTTGTATATTGGTTTGCTGTCTCCTCCATTAGGTTGTGAGCTCTGAAGGGAAGTTCCTGTCTTTTGCTTCATTTTGAATCTCTAAGATTTAGCACAGTACTTGGTACATAGTAGGCCAGATTAATTGATATCAAGGACCTGGTAAAGTGATGAGTGGATTAGAACACATACTTAACAGAGACACTGATTGATTGATAATTGTGATAGTTAATCTTAATTTGTCCTTCACTCTGACTCTGTATAACTAACCCACATTTGATGTTACTATTTTATTTGTTTAGGTAACCATTCATTCATGAAGAATATCTACTTGATTATGCTCTCTTGGTTCAATACTGATTGGAAGCGAGCTACTGTTTTGTGCCAAGCAGACTATGAAGATATTCTGGTTTGCATTCAGAAACTAATCTGTGCTTGGAATAAATGAATTCTTTTCTTACCAATAATGACGATTTTTTAAATTCCAATTTGATATAATATAGCTGATAATATTCAGAGAAGGCCTAGGATAATTATTTGAAGATAAGACTGAATAGCATATCATAATATAGAGACTACAGACTATCTCACTTATTAAAATTAGATTTCATTTAAATTGTGAATGATCCTGTTTTTCCTATCACACGTGTTATGAATGTTGGCAAGGGAACAAGAATTGAGGGATTTTGCTCTGCTATAGCTGGATTCCTTCCCCCCCATTTGTCTCAACATCGCTTCTTATATGTTGGTTGCAAGTTTCTGAAAAGAAGAGTTCATCATGGATATAATGAAAGGTCTGGGTAGTAATGGCACTGTCATAATCCAATTTGCAGTCTCTGTAAACTGAGAGGCACAGGGGAATTTCCCTGAGGAAGCAGATAGAAGAGGAAATTGAAAACAATAAAAACAGGTCAGCCAAACTATATTTCCTCATTCAACTCATGGGAAAAACGGCCTTTCTTAGACAAACTACCACATGGGAAGTGAAGACCATCTGCTAAAATTTGAGATATTTCAGAGCGTGATGAGAATAATCATTTATGCCCTCAGCAGAGAAGACAACAATATAATTAATGAACTCTAAAAGTAAAGTAACATAGATGGTGGGGGTTGGGAGTAAACTGGCTCTATTTTTTTTTAAAAAAGTGTTTTGATGTATTTTTGATCTCTTGATCTGCCTCTTGTGTCAGCTTTCTTAATCATGGGGAGGCAGACTAATAGAATGGAAAGTGCATAGTGTCTAGCACAAAGAAAGTACTTAATAAATGCTTGTTGCTTGCAGAAGGGTCAGATGATCTTAGTTTGGTTTCCTCATATGCAAAATGAATTGGGGAGAGATTGGACCGGATTGCCCTTAATGTCCTTTCCAGCTCTGATCCTATGAGAATTCTCACTATAGTAATTCATGTCAACATTTAGGAAATTCTAGGATCATATGATCAATCAACAATAATTTATTAAGTCTTTACTTTGTGCCAGGCCCTGTAATAAGTTATGTGGATAGAATAGTCTATGGTGTCACAAAAGTGAGACTTCTATTTTTTTATTTTTAAGAGTTTCTTTAATACCCTGACCTAAAAGCTTACTCTTTGAGGTTGGGGAGAGAGGTCTACATACGTGATGATCAGAGGTAGCTAGATGGCACAATGGGTACAGTGCTGGACGAGGAGTAGGAAGAAGGGAGATCAAGTCATATTTTACATACATACTAGTTGTATAGTCCTGAGCAAGTTATTTAACCACTGTTTGTCTCATTTTCCTCATCTGTAAAATGGGCACAATAATAGTACCTTACTTCCAGAGTAGTTGTGAGGATAAAATGAGGTAATATTTGTTGAGTGCTATATAAATGATATGTATTATTCTTTCATTAATGGGGAACTTATTTTATAAATTTAATTCAATAAGTGCTACCAGAGAGGTTAAATGACATGGTCAGAGTCACACAGTCAGTATAGGTCCAAAGTTATACTTGAACCCAAGTCTTTCTGTCTCCTAGGCCAGCTCTCTTCTCACCCCACGATACTTCCTCTTTTTATCTTATACCTAGCTAGCAGTCTACATAGCGCTTAGATGAAAATAGATCTCAACCACTACTCAGTGATATTTTGTTCATATCAACAGGACATTTTTGGCTGCTGTAGCAGTAACCTTGCTGACAGGAGCTCACTTGTGTGTCTTATCCAAGATAGCCATGGCTATAGGTTTCAGATCAATAGTGTCAATGATTGCAAATATATCCTGGTATAGACCCTTCTTCTTCACAGTTAAGGGAAACCGCAGAAATCACTTTGGGAATTTTAGAGAAAAGGGTAGATGGCTTCCTTCCTGGTGCTCGCTAATGCAGTATTACCTAGAGACAAGAACATTACATATTTAGCCTCTCAAGATCCCTTCTTTTGCTTATAAAATTATTGTTTTTTTTAAGGCAGAGCTTAAAGGTTCTTGAAATTTCAAGCTTTGTTAACCATAGGATCATAGATTTAGAATTGGAAGGTTCTTAGAGATTGAGTTCAATTCTCATTTTACAGAGGAAGAAACTGAGGCTGAGGAATATGAATGGACTTATTCAGTGTAACACAGATAATAAGTAGCAGAGTCAAGATTTGATCCATGGTCTTCTGAGTCCAAATCAAACATAATCTAGGCCATTAGAACTGTGAAACAGGTGAAGATTTCCTTCACCATGCTAGTACTTTTGCCCCTGTGTACTAGTATTTTCAACTCTCTCTTGGACATACGTAGAAATACTATTGATGCACATACTTTATTCACTCTTATCCCCAGCAAAAATCACTCTCAGAAAAGGAGTTAAAGAATTCATTTATACTAAGCTATAAATAATAATTAGAAATTATATAGTCCTGTAAGTTCTGCAAAGTACTTCACAATTACCTCATGTTATGCTTACAACAGCTCTGAGAGGTAGGTGTTGTTATTGCCTCCATTTTACAGATGAGTAAATTTAGTTGAATCAAAGTTGTGACTTGTCCAGAATCATACAGATAGTAAGTATTATGGGCAGGATTTGAAATCACATCTCTCTGACTCCAAGTCTGACCATTATTCCATCTAGCTGCCATATGAGTGGCAATATGCTTAATGAGTTACCATTCCCAGGGACATTTGTATTTTATTAGGGATTTTAAACTTCTAATAATAAAATTTTTGTCATCAATAAAGATGGGTAAACTTGAACTTCTGGGAGCCAAGATGGTGGAGTAAACTGTAAGTGCTCTCCCCTTCCCCATGTTGACCTTGAAAAACCCAGAGAATACTGTCCCAGGAATAGTGGGATCAGAAAAAGGGGTAAACAATCTCTCAGCTCAGGTGGCTAGTACCTGAGTACCTCCTGCTGTGAGTGAAGGGGAACAGTGTAGGACCAGAGCTATCCTAGACAACCCCACATCAGTGGACCAGGAGGAGATCCTGAGCCCCAGGAGGACAGAGCCTGTAAGTGTCAACATTAGGACCACAAGTGTGCCTTAGAACAGCCAGGGGAATTGGGCAGACACCAGCACAGATGGAGGTTCACCAGTTGCTGAGTCTGCCTGTGCTCTTGCTCAAGGGAGGAGGAGACCTCCTGTAGCCAGACCACCACTCCCCCACACCTCATACAATGAGCATCAGGGTAACCCAAGGAAAACTCAGAAAGACTTCACCTGGTCTCAGTCTTGGTAAACACCAGCCATCTCAGTACCAAGTAAACTGCAGCATTCTAGCTTCTAGCTGAAAGAACCACATACCACAACACACATGGCCTCAAGTTCTCAGCACAAGAAAAATGGGACAGAGCCCCTGTGCCCCAGAAGCAGAGATCCATTTTAAAAGCCAGAAAAAAGGCAATCATCATTAAGAAGAAGCAAATCAGAAAAGCAAAGACCATAGAATCTTACTACAGGGAAAAAGATCAAAATGTGAAATCAGAAACAGACAGCAATGAGACTGTACTCTCAACTGAAACCTCAGAGGGTAATATGAATTGATCTCAAGCCCAGAAAACATTTTTGGAAGAGCTCAAGAAGGATATTAAAAGAAAAATTAGAGAGAAATTAACCAATGATTTTGAAAATGCAATTGACAAAATGAAAATAAAAAGAATTCACTGAAGAGAACTGCTCCTTAAAAAGGAAAGTTGGACAAATGGATAAGGAAGCATAAAATCTAACTGGAGAAAATAACTACTTAAAAGGAACAACTGGACAAATGGAAAAGGAGGTGCAAAAGTTAACTGAAGGAAATAATGTATTAAAAATTAGAATTGGGCAAGTAGAAGCTAATGACTCTATTAAATATCAAGAATCAGTTAAACAAAATCTAAAGAATTAAAAAACAGAAGAAAGTGTAAAATATCTCATTGGAAAAACAACTGACATGGAAAATAGAATGAGGAGAGAAAATCTAAGAATTATGGATCTACAGGAAAGCCACAATGAAATAAGAGCCTGGACAATATCTTCCAAGAAATCATCAAGGAGAATTGCCCTGAGGTTCTAGATACAGAGAGCAAAATAGTCATTGAAAGAATCCACCAATCACCTCCTGAAAGAGATCTCAAATTGAAAACACCAAGGAATATTGTTACTAAATTCCATAACTATCAAATGAAGAAGAAAATACTGTAAGCCACCAGAAAGAAAAAATTCAAATATCAAGTAACTACAGTGAAGCTCATACAGGACCTTGTAGCTTCTACATTAAAAGATCAGAGGGATTAGAATGTGATATTCCATATCTTGGACTACAACCAAGGACCAATTACCCAGTAAAACTGAGCATAACCTTTCAGACAAGGAGATGGACATTCAACAAAATAAGGGATTTCCAGACCTTCCTGATGTAAAGGCCAGAGCTCAATAGAGAATTTGATCTTCAAATACAAAACCCAAGAGATTCATAAAAAGGAAACAGAGGAAAAAAACTTGTTATTCAATATGGGCAAACTGTTTATATCCCTATATGGAGGCTGATACTTGGCTAATCTTGAGAACTGTATATTTATTATAACATTTAAAAGGGATATACAAGATAAAGGGAGTGGGTATAAATTAACTGAATTGATGATAAAAAATGCTTAAAGGGTGTAAAGGGGTTGTAACAGGAGAAGAGGACAAGGGGAAGAAAAAAAGGTAAATTACATCACAGGAAGTGGCATAGAAACATATTACCATAGAGGGAAAGTGGAGTGGGAGTGAACATTGTTTGAGATTTACTCTCACCTGATTTGGTTCAAGGAGGGAACAACGCGTTCAGTTAAATATAGAGATCTAACTTTTCCTATAGACAGTAGGAGGGGAAAGAGTAAAGAAAATGGAGGGGAGGTTGAAAAGGAGGGAAAAAATAATAAAGGAAAGGGGGAATAAAAGGGAGGGGAGTTGATAGAAGGGAGGGAGGATTGAGAGAGGTGGTGATCAATTAAATACTTAAATAACCCCATCTCAGAAAAAGAAATTGAATAAGCCATCAATGAACTCCCAGGAAAAAAATTTCCAAGGCCAGATGGATTTAGAAGTGAATTCTATCAAACATTTAAAGAACAGTCAATTCCAATACTACATAGACTATTTGGGAAAATTGGTAGAGTCCTACCAAATTCTTTTTATGATACAAATATGATTCTGATACCTAAACCAGGAAGAACCAAAACAGAGAAAGAAAATTATAGACCAATTTCTCTAATGAATACAGATGCAAAAATTTTAAACAAGATATTACAAAAGGATTACAGCAATTTATCACGAGAATAATACATTACAATCAGGTAGTATTTATACCAGAAATGCAGGGCTGGTTCAGTATTAGGAAAACTATCAGTATAGTTGATCATATCAACAACAAAATGAACAGAAACCATATGACTATCTCAATAGATGCAGAAAAACCTTTTGACAAAATACAACACCTATTCCTATTGAAAACACTGGAGAGTATAGGATAAATGTAGCCTTCCTTAAAATAATAAGTAGTATCTACCTAAAATCATCAGCAAGCATTATATGTAATGGGGACATTAGATGCATTTGCAATAAGATCAGGGGTGAAACAAGGATGTTCATTATCACCCATATGGTACTAGAAATTTTAGCTTCAGCAATAAGAGAAGAACAAGAAACTGAAGGAATTAGAATAAGCAAAGAAGAAACTAAGTTATCACTCTTTGTAGATGATATGATGATATACTTAGAGAATCCTAAAGAATCAAGTAAAAAGCTACTTGAAATAATAACTTTAGCAAAGTTGTAGGATACAAAATAAACCCACATAAATCATCTACATTTCTATGTATTACTAATAAAGTCCAACAGCAAGAGATAGAAAGAGAAATCCCATTTAAAGTTACAGTAGACACTATAAACTATTTGGGAGTCTATCTGCCAAAACAAACTCAGGGTATACATGAACACAATTACAAAACACTTTTCACACAAATAAAGTCAGATCTCAGTAACTAGAAAAACATCAGATGCTCATGGGTAGGCCAAGCTAATATAATAAAAGTGACAATTCTACCTAAATTAATTTACTTATTCAGTGCCATACCAAACTACCAGAAAATTATTTTCTAGAGCTAGAAAAAATAATATCAAAATTCATCTGAAAGAATGAAAGGTTCAGAAAATCAAGGGATTTAATGAAAAGAAATTCTAGGGAAGGTGGCCTAGCCATACCAGATCTCAAATTGCTTTATAAAGCAGCAATCATCAAAATCTCTTGGTACTGGCTAAGGAATAGAATGGTAGACCAGTGGAATAAGTTAGGTACCCAAGACACAGTAGTGGTGGAGCTGTGAGCTCATCCAACCATTCTAGAGAACCCAAAGGGCTACAAAAATGTGCATACCCTTTGACCCAGCAATATCTCTTCTAGGACTGTATCCCAAAGAGATCATAAAAATGGGAAAAAGTCCCACACGTACAAAAATATTTATAGCAACTCTTTTTGTGGTGGCCAAGAACTTGAAAACAAGGGTATGCCCATCAACTGAGGCATGGCTGAACAAGTTGTGGCATATGAATGTAATGAAATATTATTGTACTATAAGAAATGACAAATGGGTGGACTTCAAAAAAACCTGGGAAGACTTATATAAACTGATCCTGAGTAAAATGAGCAGAACCAGGAGAACATTATACACAATAACAGCCACAGTGTGGGAGGACTGTTTCTTGTAGACTAAGCCCTTTGCAGCAATGCAAGGACCTAAAACATTCCCAAAGGACTCTTGAGGTAAAATGCCTTCTATATTCAGAGAAAGAACTATGAAATCAGAACGCAGAATGAAGTAGACTATTTTCTCTTTTGTTATGCTTTGTTTTGTTTTGTTTTTTCCTCAAGGTTTCTCCCATTTCATTTAATTCTTCTATACAACATGGTTAATGTGAAAATGTGTTTAATAAGAATATATGTGTAGAACCCATATAAGATTGCAAGCTATCTGTTGGAGGGAGTTAGAGGGAAAGGGAGAAAATTTAAGTCTTATGGAAATGATTGTTGAAAACTGAAAACAAAAAATTAATTAAATTTAAAAAACAAGGACAGGGAATACAAAATTTTGGTAATGAGATCAAGTCAGTCAAAACTTGATGATATCAATTCTGACTATTCACTGGAAGGTCATATATTAAAGCTGGAGCTTAAATATTTTGGCCAGATAATGAGAAGACAGGATTCATTGGAAAAGACCCTGATATTTGGAAAGATTGAAGACAAAAGGAAAAGGGGATGAGATGGATAAATAGATGGAAGCAATGAACAGGATTTTGGACAGAGTATGAGAGAAGTGGATGATGGAAAGGCCTGGCATAGAGGTGCAAAGAGTTGGACATGACTGAATGACTGATCAACAAAATTTCCAATCTTCTGCCCCTTTTCTTTCCATCCAACTTATACCCTAATGCTTTCCTCATTTTTTCCTTTCTTTTAAATCCCCCTCTAAAGTGGAAGTTTGTTTTACTATTCTCTCTCACACTCTAATTTGACTCTTCCTTTTAAATCTGATGTATTTTTTTGCACCAAATGCTTTCTATTGTTTTTTATGTTTCACTGATCTCTCCCAACCTCCCGTTCTAAAGCCACGTTCATGATGCTCTTTAGTATGCCTGTTCTCTATGTAATAAACTAGATTTCTTCTTAAACCTTTTTCTTCCTTGCTCTCCATTTACTTACACCCACTGAGACATGTCTCCTTCTTAATGACATGACTTCCCTGGCTACCCTTTCCAGCACTAGTTGCATTTTCATTCATATGCCCTTTCTACTCCCTGGTCAATAGTGCTGGTGCTAATAGACTATTATTTGAAAACAGATTAAAGTCAATCAGGTGGTAGGCATGACTTCTTTTTTTTTTTGGCAGATCTCATTTTACCTTTTACAGTTTATAATTACTTTTAAAAGTGAAAAATACATGTTTTTACCCTCTGATGTTTTTGATAGGTTTCTGTCTATTTAACTCAATATCTTACTTTATTTGGGCTTTCCTCATCCCTCTCACTAAGCACAATTAGAGATCTTTGATTGTACCTTCACAGCATAGTAATAGGTTTAATTATGAATCGTGTATATCTTTAGATAAAATGAAGCATGGAAAACATGTTTTTGAATAATCCAGGATGGGCAATAACCAAAGGATGAAATGGGCAAAATTTACCTTAGACTCTTCTAACCTTTATTTTCTTATTACTCCTTCTCTCTCCCTTCTATTCCATCACCAAGTACCCATTGGAAATGTCAAACTAATTGTCCCTTATGCATATCAAATTTAAAACTGAGGTAACCTCATGTAGCATATAGAGTTCTAGAATGGTAGGAACATTCTGGTATTCTACACAGGTAGGCTGCGCTCATCTCTATGAAGATTCTGAAAGAAGTACTACATAATTAGATGTTAAATGATGAAGGTTGTGGTTCATTAGCCTTGTAATGGGATTAAAAACTAGGAAAAGGAATTTTTAATACCTGCAACATAACTGCAGACATACTACACTGTCGAATGAAGACAAATAGAATTTTTTAATATGGCTTTCAATAACATTTTCTTTCTGCAAATCTTGTTATCTAGATGATTAATGTTTCAAAGTGATGAGACAGCTATTATTTCATGTGCTATGACAAACCAATGTATATTCTCTACATAGATATTTAGACAATGCTGTTATCCAAATATGATTTACAGTTGAGGAAAAAATCATTTCAAATATCTTCAGTGTAACACATATTGATTCTACTAGAATCTCTCAAAAAACAGCTACTCCCTGGAAGAAAGATAGTTCTCCTTGTGGGATATATTTAAAAAATTTTCCAGTGGAGTATTACTTGACAAATTGCCACTCAATACACTGAATTTAATTTAAATATGAATGGTGGATGGAACGTCAATGTCCATCTAATTCAACCCATAAGTAAAAAAAAAAAGAACAAATGGCCATCAGCCTTTGCCTGAAAACCTCATCAGTGAAAAGGATCTCAAAGATAGCCCATTCAATTTTGATGTATTTTCTTCCTTTACCAGGCTAATATTTGTATCTTTGAAAATTCCACCTATTACTTTAATTGTGCTATCTAGAGTCAAGTAGCTCAGACAATTCCTCTTGCACATGATAGTTTTCCATGGTCATGGACTGAACAGTGAAAAGTTACTAATACAGTGTCTGGAATAAGAGATTTAATATTATACTGATAATGAAACCCAAAGCAGAACAAGATACTATTTTTGACAATTATATCATACTATTCATTTATATTTGCCTTGTATAATAAAATATACAATTAATATAATATAATAACTAAACTAAGCAGAGTTTAATTATTTCCCATGACTTGACCATTTTAATTATATTTTCTTAGTTTTACATCTCATTAATTTATTAACATATCCCTCCCCACTCCTTTACCCAGTGAGCCATCCCCTATAGCAACATTCTACGAAAAACAAAAGACAAAAGCAATTCAGCCAAACCAGTAAACATATCTGACTATATATATATATATATATATATATATATATATATATATATATGTATATATTTCACACCCCAGCCGCCCTTCTTTGAAATGAAAGGTAGGGGGCTTTTTGGCAACTCTTGTCCAGGACAAAAACTGGTCATAATTATACAGTATTTGGATTTGCTTAATTTTAAATTTATTTTCATTATCATAATAACTGTGTATATTGTCCTCCTGGTTCTTATTCTCTTAGCATTACTTCATATAAACTTTTCCCATGGTTTTCTAAATATTCATTGGATTAGAGATTTAGAACTGGAAGGAAATTTGGAAACTATTAAATCAAATTGCTTCTGTTAACAGACGAAGAAACTAAGGCCCATAATCATTAATTGACAGCCCTGGGTAACAGCCAGCATGAGATGGGCTTTGAGCACTAGTTTTCCTGACTTCAGTTTAATATTCTTTCTACTACTCTGTGTTGCTTCTCATAACATTATATCTCATTAATATTTATCATATTCAGTTCACTTAGACAATCCCAAATTTCCTGTTATTTACTAGCACCAAAAGTAATGTTATGTATATTTTGCTGCACAGGGGACTTCTGGTTACCTTTGAGCTCCTTAGGGTATATACCCAGAATTGGGATCTTCGGGTCAAAGGACATGAACATCTTAATTACTTTATTTTAGAGTACAATTTCAAATTGCTTTCTAGAACTGCTATTCCAATTAAAATCTTCACCAACAGTGAATTAATAAGCCCCTCTTTCCAGAGCCTCCTCAATTTTACTGTTATCTCTGTCAGTTTCAAAATTATTTTAATTTGTGTTTGTCTTATTGCATTTGAATTTGGAAAAATATCTCTTATGCTCGATAATAGTTTTCAGTTCTTTTGAGAACTATTTATTTATATTCCTTGGCAACTTGACCTTTAGGAAACAGTTCTAGGTCTTATGTAGATGAACTAATTCTGTATGTAGTTTGAATATTAGACAGGGATTATAGATATTTTCTGTAAAATCCCCACCCCCCCAAACAATTTTGCTTGTTATTCTGTTTGCACTGAAAAAAAAAACAGTTTTTAGGCTATCTATTGCTTTTGTAAGAATACTCTCCAGTGGACAGATTACTGGTGGAACTGAATCATATCAGTATTTATAGAGGAACATTTAAATTGATCCTAGTAATTGTTATTTTTTTTGGGGATCAGATTAAAAAAAACACCACTACATTGTCTGTAGTAGTGAGTAGGTGAGTACGAATATTTCAAATGACTGGACCTTAAGCCCAACAGAGCAACTACATTTGCAGTCTTAGGGCTTCTACCTTGGGGAACAAACTAGAAAAACAGAATGACTATCAGACCTGTGATGTCAGTAGTATAGGGAGCTCCCAGGAAAGAATTTCCTCTAACATTTCACATTGGAAACTCCTTTGTAACTTATAATCTCATTGAAATGCCTTAGACATTGGGAGATCAAGTAACTTGTCCAGGGTAGCATGGCCAAATGTATATCAGGGGCAAGATATGAATACAAATTAATGTGACTCCACACCCAGCTCTCTATCCATTAAGGCATGTTATTTCAGTATGTGGCAAAGTCTTACAAATATCTAAGCATTCAATTCTATGTCCTTGGGAAATTTCCATGTACTATTATTTCTATGGGATAAATCACTTTATTAAATTCATTTCTAAAATCAAAGAAATTGCTAAATTACCTTGTACCTCCAGGTGAGGAAGGATACACTAAATAGATATGAATTCTGAATACCTATCATAGTTATAAAAAATTTCTTGAGAGGAGATATACTCTTTTTTTCTGGCAACC
>CM053773.1:139138459-139160432 GCA_028658325.1 Potorous gilbertii | reverse complement strand
ACAAGGGAAGGGAGGGATGATAGAAGAGAGGGCAGATTGGTGACAGGGGAAATTAGAATACTCAGTGTACTGGGGTGGGGGAGGGGACAAATGGGAAGAAAATTTTGGAACCCAAAATCTTGTGAAAATGAATGTAAAAAGTTAAATAAATAAATTTAAATTAGAACAGTTAAAAAAAAAGATGCAAGTTTTTTGTTTTGTTTTGGGAGATAAATGAAGAAGCAGAATTGAGTCTTCCACTTCTCTCCTGTCTCCAACAGAATGATTGCTCAATAAATGAATAAATGGCCAATTCAGCAAAAACAGTCAAGTCAGATTTCTGTGTAGACTATAAGCAGTCTTTGAGGCATATTGCTTAGAGTGGGGGACTTGGAATTAGGAAGATCTAACTTTAAATAGTGCCTCAGGCACTTATCAGTTGTGTGACTGGGCAAAACCCTTGTCCTCTCTGAGACTCATTTTTCTCATGTATAAAATGAGTACTTATCTCAGTAATGCTGTGAGGATCAAATGAAATAACACATGTAAAATATTTTGCAAATTTTAGAGCACTACATAAATACTAACCATCGTTATAACATCATTTCACAATTCAAACATGCAAGAATTAGAATGGATGGCCTATTTCTCATCAGGGTTATGTTCAAGTTAATTTTCCCATCTTATAAATAAGTTGGCATATGCCTGGATTCCATTTACTGTTATTACATCTGATATTGACTAATTTCAAATCAGAGACTGATTTATTTTGCACTAAAAGGGGGTAAAAATGTCTAAATGCCTATGGCAACCACATAAAAAGGACTTTTCAGAAATTGCCTTCTTCAGCCAGATTAAGAAATTTAATTAGGTGTATACCAGGTGATACAGTGATAAGAGTGCCAGACCTGGCGTCATGGAGGTCTATGTGCAAATCAGACCTCAGATGCTTACTAGTTTTGTGACCCTGAGAAAGTCCCTCAACCTTTGTTTGCCTCAGTTTCCCCATTTGTAAAATGGGAGTGTTAATAGAACCTACCTGTTGTGAGGATCAAATGAGATAATTATAAAGCCCTTAGTAAATGCTATCTAAATGTAAGCTATTATTAACTTTCACATTTTTCCTAGTATGTTTTGTATGAATAATATTTCACTATTACCATCTATCCCTCTATATATATCCCCTTAATCCCTCATTTTCTGAGAGTTGAGGAATTCTGTCCAAATCCCCAAACTATCACCATGCTAATGGTGAACAAGGAGCTCCACCCAGTGGCTTTCCTCTCTTCAATGAAACTAATTGAAAAATTCTTAGTCTCTGCACTGGCATGGAATAGAAAAAAAAATCTAGATATAGAAAAGTTGTGCCCTTTAGAAATCACTGCTACAGTGGAGAACTTTGAGAAAAGGAAAAAACAAATAAAGGACAGATTTAATGAGCAGAAGGTAATGACTCAGAAAAGGAATGGGTAAAATTCAGAGGACATAAAAGATAAGTCAAGGTCTCAAATTTAGGGATCAGTTTTACAGCCATTATTCATACATGTCTTAGTCTTCCACAACGTAGACCAATAAACTAAGTCTTGCTTTTCATTTTTTTAGGTGCTGTGAAGTTTGTCAAACCATTTCATTTAAAAGTGTCATAGAAAAGGACAACAAAGTATTATGAACAAGACTTCATATCTATCACTTAATCATGAAAATTTCTCTGTGAAACTACTACATGTGAGAGAAAACAAGGTTTAAGGAAACACTTTTTAGAAGCTACGACAATTTAATTATAAGGCATTTTCATTATTAAACAAGACTGAAGATGATGTGTATGTTTTTTGTTTGTTTTTGTTGTTCTGACCCCATTGGGGGTTTTCAAGGCAAAGATATGGGAACGATTTGCCACTTCCTTCTCCAGCTCATTTTACAGATGAGGAACTGAGGCAAACAGGGTTAAGACACTTGCCCAGGGTCACACAGCTAGTAAGTGTCTGAGACCGGATTTGAATTCAGGAAGATGAATCTTTCTGACTTCAGGCCCAACACTGTATTCACTGTGCCATCTAGCTGCCAGATGTTTTAGGCATTGTAGGGCATCACCCCTCTCCTAACTTCTCCATGTGCAATCTCACACTCTGTTCACCAGCAATTACTGTTTTATTGTTGTTTTTAATCGTGTCCAACTCTTTGTGATCCTTTTTGGGGGTTTTCTTTGCAGATACTGGAGTGGTTTGTCATTTTCTTCTCCAGTTCATTTTATAGATGAGGAAACTGAGACAAATAGTTAAATGACTTGCCACAGGGGGAAAAATTAAACCTGTTAGAACTTTAGCTTATATTCATTTAGGTTTCGATTTCATAATTTCATCAATTATGAAATCAAAGTTTCATAAAATATGTATACATAAGCACATATCCTAAACACTCCAAAATTAAAATCAGAGACACAAAAAGAAAATGGCAAGGAAAGAAACAGAAAGACAGAACATGAAAGAGAGATATAGAAAGACATACAGATCATGAGAAACAATGAGGGGCACAGGAAAAACAGAGAAAGAGAAAAGACAAAGACAAAAAGCTGGAGACAGAGACATAGAAAAAGACACAGAAAGAGAGGACATGAAAGAGAAAGATAAAAAGAGAAATAGAAAAAAATGAAGAAAAGAGAGATACTTAGAAAAAGCAAAAGAGTTTGAAGATTTGGAATTTCAGTTTATTTTCTGATGCCGTTCATGCCTGCCATCTGGTGTTTCTTCTGTAGTAATGCTGGGCAGAACTTTCTGGTACCATAGAACTATATGTTTCTAATAATAATAGTATTAGGTCAACCTGCTTATTTGCCACTGGAAAATCTATTCCATCTCTTAGAGTGTAGGACAGATAAGATTCTCCTCTGTTTATATCTTTGTATGTCAGGTAGGAAAGATTTGCTGTTGGAGTTTTTTTTAAGACATCTTTTACTGTCCTATACAAATGCTAAGTCAAGGCTTAGGGTCACAGAAATTTCAAAGAGCTAGCTGCCATGATCAAAACTAGAATATCTCATAATAAGTACTCAATAAATGCTTGCTGATGAATTGATTAGATGGCACTGTGATTTGTTTTCTATTTTATATTGATACAATTCCTTTTGGTGGATAGTTCTTTTCCGTTCCTCAGTAGTTCAGACCACTTATCTATTTACATGCTATAATTTCCTACAAATTCCTTAAGTTGTGATGAATTTTGATTAATCCAATATTTCCTCTTCCCATTAATCTGAGCACTAAATGTGAAACTAAACACAACCCAGATAAATGACTGTAGTCTCTAGATAATGATGTAAAAGGTAGATGCATAAATACCAGTCATTGTGATAAGAAAAAAAGGAGTTACACATGATGTGAAAATGATGAGTTTTCTTTCTTTCATTTAAAAAAAGAAAAGAAAATCCCCTTCTCAGTACCTTAAATTCAAAATCTTTTCCTGAACACAAATATGTTAAAGATCCACTATCCTTTAGGTCTTGTGGACAAAGAAGCCATTAGTTAGCAAATCATACTGCCTCAGTGTCTTCCAGCAGCGCTGAAAAGAAGGTAACACACACACAAAAATTCCTATCAGCTAAGTCCCAGTGCCAAAGAAGAAAACCAACAACCAGACCATCACATTTTAGAAAAGGCAGATGCTTGCAGGAACGGGTAGCTCTTTGTAAACTCTACATCCAAGGAATGAGTCTCCATTTCTCGGTGAATGAAGGACAAGAGGAGCTCTTATTTGAAAGTGACAACCTACAAACATCACCATGCTCTCTACAGGAAAGTTTTGAAACTGATGTAATAAATTCAAGTTTCTAGACATGTAGGTAACAAGCACAGATATGGGGAATGACAAACTGGAAAAAAGAAAGTCAAAATAGTTTTGTAAAAAGGAAAATTCAGGGAACATATGACATTAATCCTGGAGGAAATGCAGCATGATTTTAAAAGAAAAAAACATTAATCTCTATGAACTTCCAGTGAAGAAAAATTAATATTTAACCCAGTGTTTTTCCTGAAAATGTCTGTTGTAAATCTGATCCAATCTGACAGGCAAGGTCCTCTTGTAACAATTGGAAAATAATCCAAGATCTTAACTTTATTAGGAAAGAAAGTATCTCTGACAGTTATATTTTTATTGAATCTGAACATTAGATAATATACTTCATTTTGACTTTTCTTCCTATGCACAGGAAATTAAAAATGGTTGAATGATATGTGGGTGCAAGTGAGTTATGGTACCTTGCCATCCGTTTCAGTTTCTTACTTTTACTTACTTACATTTTCTTACTTTAGTCTCAGCTCTTCATTCTGCCAACAGGCTCAATGATTGCCATTCCCAGAGGGCAAGAGCTGGACTTCCAGGTGCCAGATGTAGAGATCTAGTAGGAGTGGATTTATGATTTTGCTCTAATGAAGGAGATAATAGAAAAATTCACAGTATTCTCAAACCCCAGGAGTCTTCAAGTTGGATGACAAAAACACACTAAAGTAGCTGGATAACCATGAGGGTACTCACTGGACTAAATATGCCTATACCCAGTTCAGTCAATAACTATTTAGACAGTCTGGGCAAGGAATTAAATTTCTCAGTGTCTAAGTTGTTCTAACAAGTGAGACAAAGATGTTTGGTCATGGAGGACAATTATAGCATGGATAATTGAAATCCACTTAAAATCCAAAAACTTCATTTAAGTCAATTAAATGTTTTATTTAATTATTTCGTTGGCTTCGGCTGGTTTCACATCCAATCATCCGCTGGTAGTGAAATGAATTAGAAACAATCACATTACCTTCTTGGTCCTATAACAAATATACTCAATGTAGGCTAATTCAGTTCATTATGCACTGAGCTCTCACTATCGGCAAGACATTCTTTTAGGTCCTGAAAATACAAAGAAAATGATACTGTCCCTCCACTCAGAGAAAAAGAGAGGCACTGTAAAGCAGAGCTGTCCTGGAAGCCCAGAAAACTTGAGTTCAAGTCCTGCCTCTTACACATACTGACTGTGACCCTACACAAGTCATTTAATATCTCAGGGCTCAAATCTACTATCAAATACCATAAATCACAGCTAAGTTGCCAGTCTGCATTTGTTAAGATGAATCTTCCTGACTCCAGACCTGGTACTCTATCCACTGTGCTAGCTAACTTCCCTTTGTATATGTAGTACATCCCTAATGGAATGTGAGCTCCTTGAGGGCATCTGTTTGATTCAGTTTCCTATTTAGGCACCCTAGTGCCTTAAGCATGTTAGATGCTTAATAAATGTTAGAAGTGAATTGAATTGAAGTCATAGGAGTCAATGAGATCACCAAAGAAATCACAGAACCTACCAGCTGGAAGGAATTTGAGGCACTGCCTGTTCCAACAGGATTGAGAGCCCCTCTATAACAAGTATTCATTTTCTAGAATTCCCCACTTGAGTGATCTTTACCCAAATGTTTTCTTCTACTACGTAATTCCCCTCAGCTTTCTTAATCACTTCACCTGACTATATCTTCTCAATTTGTAATTCTACTATATCTCTTCAATTTATTCTATGACTTTTTCATTCATTGGTTCAACAAGTATGAATTAAGCATCTACTCTATGCCAGGCATTCTACTGGATGTTGGAGATTGCAAAAACAAAAGTAAGCAGTTCCAAATCTCAAGAAACTGATATCTTTTGCCTCAGGTAAAACCTCCCATAGACTATTTCAATCATATGACCTATTCTACTGTTTAAATGATAGTTACTCCAGGGGTACTCACCCTTTCCATGTCCTTTGTCCTTTCCCCCAGACCCAGGACCAAGAACCTATATAGCATGCTTACTTGCTCACATCATTTTAATGAGATGGAAGTCACCAATGATATTCCTTCTGATGAGATGGAAGACCACCAGGCTTTACCATCTACCCTTTTCCCCAAATCTAATGACATTTCTTTAAATTCTTTACCTGGTCACCAAGAAATCTCATCATTCAGAAACTTCATCATCCTGCAAGATTGAATCAACCTCTTCAGTACCCTCTGGCCCTCTGATTGGAAGGTACAGATATTAACTCCAAAACCTCAATTTAAGGAGGGGGCCTAGGATAGTCATCTCTTAATTTCCCACCTGGCTACACTCCTTTAGACTTCTTTGCATTTCTCAATCATGCCCTTGTCAAGTATCTTTTTCCCCTTTGCATCCCCACCCTTTTCAGATTCTTTTGGTATATTGTCCTCCCCTGTCACATTGTAAGCTCCTTGAAGGGAAGGATTATATTTTTTTTATATTTATATTTTGTGTCTGTCATATAGTAAAGTAGGAACTTTATAAATGTTTATTAATTATCTTTCTACCAGTCAGGTGCAAACATTGTCATCTGACCTGCTGATGCAAATTTAAAATTCCTGGGCCTCAACATTTGCCTTGCCACTGTACCCAGAGGAGTTCTGGCCTTTCTATCTGTCCTGCAGTTAAACTATGTGTGATGTCTCCTCTAATTAGAATTGAGCTCCCTAAGAGAAGGAATTATTTCACTTTTTCTATTTGTAACCCCAGCAATTAGCAATGGGTTTGGTACATGGAGAGTACTTAATACACACTTTTTTCATTCATTCACTCATTCATTTTTTTATCACCCTAAGGTCAAATTTGCCTCCTTGTATTAGGATCATTAGTACACATTACTTATTATTTACAATTTGTGCATTGCATACAGATATCTGAAGACATGAAATTGAATTCTGCCTTCTGGATATAATCTCCTATGGATCACTGATCCTCTCTTCTATTATTCTGCCTGTTTTGTTACTATAGACAGAAGAATTCAGAGATGTGGGTTCTATTCTCCTTCCCTTCCTATCTTCTTTAAAATCCTCTTGATCCGATTTATAATATTCTAAGCAAAAATATCTTCACTGACTTCCTAGATGCATTCCAACCCTGGCCGAGAGACAACCATTCTTATATTGTAAAACAAGAATCAGAGAACCTCTCCCATATTAGCCTACTTGGGGTTTGATAACCATCTCCTGGTGAATGTGATACAAATTGGTACCAAATTTGTCCAAATTGAATTGAATTTCCTTGAAAATAGTGCCTTTAGGGATTGGGGTGGAAGTAGTGAGGAGTTGAAAAGTGATTGGACAGTGGGAGACATCCTTTAGGCTCATCAGATAGCTCTAGACCTAAGTGAAGCAGATTTAGATATTTTCCTCTATTTCTCCCTATTGGTTTCCAGCCTGCCCCACCTGGTGCCTCAAAGCCTCAATCAGTCTGCTTGAATGTGTCCTTTGGGTGGCACTGTAAGGTCTCCTGGCAGAGGGGAGGGAAGCTGTCACTGACAATTGAAGTCTTAGACCTCAGTGACCCCAGGGAGTATTTATAGAAAAGGAATCAAACCAACATTGACATAGGTTCAGATTAAAATTATCTATGACTAAGGCACACACAATATTGAATGAGGAGAAACATCATAAATGCTGACCCTATAAGACTCTTTCATGATGACCACTATGGTTACACCAGAAAGAACCGAACAGGAAATCCTTGATGAAAAGACCATATGCACCTAGATACCTTCATATAGATAACTGAAGCCTGAAGTGCAGGCGGAGTGGATAGGAGAGGGAAAAAGAGGATGTGGAGTGCAGTATCACCTAGAAATATTATGCTTAGTCATCTCTCATGCTCTTCTCCACTTCTGAGTTTCTTCCCAAACTCCTGTGTTTCTGTGTCCATCCATCTCTCCAGCATCCTCAGTGCTGACTTCAAACTGGCTTTGGGCCTACTGAGGTGGAGTAGTTGACCTCCTAGTCCTCACACTGCTACCATTTGGGGTCTGGTGGTCCTGCTCAAGGTCATGGTGACGTCTCCAGCAAAGTCATTGGTAGACAGCCAGTCATTATCCATGACTGTGAAGACCGTACAGGCTGCCTGATAGAACCACAGCTTTGTGAGAACTGTGATGTAAAATAGCTTATCCTACCAAAGGTCTAAGGTCTTGGTCTTGACCTGGGTCTTCTGACTCCAGGCCAGGAGACAAATGTGGTAGGTACAGAGCTCAATAATAACAAAGGGTCTCTTGGGCCATTGGCATCAGGGCATTTAGGACCTCAGTATGTAGTACTTCCACAGCCAGCCACTTTTCCCCTACCTTATAGTAACATGACACTCAGCTGCCTATATTCATTCTACCCCATTGATCTCTGGGGAACAGTCATTCTTCTGCCCTGTTGAGCTTTTTCCAGGTAATGCTACTTAATGTACTTGTTGGTTCAGTTGTAATTTCTCCAGTGTCATATAGCATTTATCATTCAGGCTTTCTAGCAGCAACCCTTCTGCATGAAAAAAACTACTAAGGCTCCAACATAGAGTAAAAACTTCTGTAAATCTCAGCAGACACATCTCTGTTGGCCCCCAGCACCTGAGGAATGACCAGAAGCCATTGATCTCAGAGAGGTCCCAAAATCCCACAGAAATTTTCCTTCATCAGTGACTCACTAAGAAGAATCAGCTTATCATCCAGGTATTTTATGAGAAGAGATACAGCCTCTTCGTTCTGGATCAAATTGTGATAGGGTAATATGCTGAATAGATTTAATGTCTCCTATCATCTTGTCTATCAGGTATGCAATCATGTTCCAGGCCTTTCTCTCAATGTCCTCATTCATATCTAGCTATCTGCTCTTCAGGACTCTGGGGAGACACCCCACCAGGAAGCCCCAACCTGGATCTGGCCATTCCAGACCTCAAAGCACCTGCACTGAAGCCTTTCTCACATGCTCCACATTGTTTAGGGTGATGCAAAATGGCTCACTCACTGCTTCATCTGGGATCAGGAATCATGTGTCTATCTTCCACAGAACCAGCTCTGGGGAGTAGCTTCACAGATATCCTCCATGACCTGAGTCTCTAGGTCCAGAGCCTCAGATGGTTCTAGCCAGCTGGACCCAGAGCTCTTTGGTCTAGGAGAAGCAAAGCCTGGCATCAGCTACTAATTGATGTTTGAAGATGGGGTCCATGGTCTCCAGTTTGTTTACATCAACATCTCTCTGGAATAATTGATAACTGATGTGAAATTATAATAAAATCTCTGTTCCATTACAATAATAAACCACCTCTTTTATAAATAACTTTGAATCTTGGGTTCTTAATAAGCAATAAAAGCATAACACAAAAAGGGAAAAGAGAGAAAAGCATCCAAGACTATGTATTATCAACAAATTGCCTAAATAACACATAGTAAATAATTGACTGAATTACATATAACATAGAGCAATACATAGTAATCTCATTACAATAACTTGCTGATTGATCTCTCTGCCTCAAATCTCTCCCTACCACAGTCCATTAAACCACAGCTGATGAAATAATCTCCCTAAAGTCAGGTCATTCGTGGTCAGATCGAAGCATGTTACACCCCTGCTCAAAAAAATCCAATGGCTTGTTACTACTTCTAGGATTTAATATAAAATACTTTGACATTCAAAACTCTTCACCATCTGGCCCCTTTCTTACTTTACCAGTATTCTTACATTTTGCTCCACTCCCCCATTCTATAATTCAGCAACACTGACCTTGACACTCCTTTAAAATGACCCATGATCACCCAGCTGGATGCCTTTTCACTGGCTCCATCTCTCTAATCTCCATGCCTAGAATGTTCTCCCTCTTCACTCAGGCTTTTCACTTGTTTGACTTCCCTTAAGGCCCAAATCAAATCCTACTTTCTGCAAGAAACTTTTCCTGGTCCCCTTTCTCAGGTCTTCTACTTATATTGTATATATTTTTACAAATTGTTTTGTGGGGGGTTTGCATATTGTCTTCCCCTTTTTATACTATGTTTTTATGTTCATGATTGTCTTGAAGGCAGGGACTGTTTTCATCTTACTTTGTATCTTCAGCACTTAGTATTGGCACATAGTAAGTGCTTCACAAGTGCTTGTTGATTGACTGCCTATTGTAGGTAATCCCATCACTGATCATGATGCATCCATGATTTCTCAAACTTGAACTATTTCTGTTCATGTCCTATAAATTCTCTCTAGGAGATATACCCAATATGCCTTTTGTGGAACTTTTAATGAATGTGAATGCATATTCACACTTAATCTGTCCATTTTTTATCTTTGCTATTGATGCATGATCCACCCACATAGTATCTATCATAAGCAGAGCACTAGAGAGATAGAGAGAGAACAGCATCTGTCCTAAAGGAGCTTATATTTTATTGGAGACAAAACACCATATGCACAGATTTCAAAAATAAAAAAAGTACAAAATAGTTTTGAGGGATGGAAGGTACTAACAACTGAGGGAAATCAAGGCAGACGTATCTAGAAGATGGGCAACTAGGTGGCACAGTAGATGGAGTGACAGACCTCAAGTCAAGAAAGCTCATCTTCCTGAGTTCAAATCTAGCCTCAAACATTTACTAGCTGTGTGACCCCGGGCAAGTCACTTAGCCTTATTTACCTTAGTGTCCTCATCTACAAAATGAGCTGAAGAAGGGAATGGCAAACCACTCTAGTATCTTTGCAAGAAAACCCCAAATGGAGTCATGAAAAGTCAGGCATGACTGAAAAATGACTGAATAACAAAAATATGGAATAAGGCACTTAATCTTGGTCAATAAACATTTATTAAAACACTGTGTGCTAGAAATTATGCTAAACACTAGAGATACAGGAGAAGGAAAAAACTGTCTCTGCCTTCATGGAGCTTAAAATCTAAAGAGGAAGAAAGACAACATGCCAATAATTACGCACAAATAAGATATATACAGAATAAATTAGAGATAGTCTCCAAGGGGAGGCACTAACATTATGGGGAAAGGGAAAGGCTTCTTGAACAAGATAAGATTTTTAGCTTAGACTTGAATAAGTCTAGGGGTATGAGATAGGGAAGAAGAAAAGCTGCCCGGGGATGCAGGATAGCCTGTTCAAAGAAATGTACATAGGAGATAGAATATCATGCACAAGGAAGAGTAAATAGACAAGTCAGGGCCACAGATTTCCTAAAGAAGTGTAATATGAAGTTTGGAAAAGGAGACTACAATGAGATTGTGAAGGGATTTAAATGCCACCCATAGGAGTTTGTGGGATGAGTAATGCATGCCTTGTGGCATGAAATGCTAAACAATATTAGGTAAATTGTTCTCTCCAAGGAGCTAGCTGAGTTTAGCTTAATCTTCCAGTGTGCCCTGGCTCTATGTCATTCAATCAGAAAAATCTCTTTAGTTTTTCCCACATGTGGCCAGCTTCTATCTACCTCTCAGCTTTCACCCAAATTTTTCCCTTCACTCAGAGTTCATTCATATGATCAATTTAAATAATCAGATAGCAGTTTTGTAACAATTCCATATACTCTATGATCCAGTTAATAATATACAACATCACAACAGAAATATGAGTAATTATAAAGCTATAAGCCCTTAAGTGTCTTTTGGGAATTGATAGAATGAGTGTCTTTATTACAAAATAAAGAGATGAAATGAAATCAAGGAAAATTCCATTAGGGGAACATATGTTTTCCTTCTTGGAACAAAAGTTTGTAAAAATCAAAAGGAACTTAGCATATTTAACTATTGCTACATCTTAACACATGTCTCTTAAAAATGAATTTTGTTTCTTCTCTGTCAGAAATTGCAGATGTCTTCTATACATGGAGCATATTGATGCAGAATAATCACTCATTCTGCCTGACGTAAACAGAAGTTTTGTCTTTTCTTTGATTCTCCTCTTTTCCCCCACATAGTTATAAAAAAAATCATTACCACCCTCCCCTTACTCCATATTTTAATGTAGCTGATGCCACTCCCATAATGCCATACTTCTCTTTATATTGATTCTCACTCCATGTTTCTATTTTTTAATGTATTTTTAAACTATGAGGTGTTCAATAAATTTCCCATGCAGACATATTCATTTCTTTGAGCAGTATTGCCCCCTTCCACCTTCTCAAGGAAATTATTTCTGCTTGTATCTTCAGTAGTTTGTTCTTGAGATCAATCCCCGTTTTTGGTCAGAGATTTATGCAAAATATTGGACTACTGGATCCTATGTATTCTTCCTCTTAACCCCTTGAAATCTGCTCTCTCAAAATCAATGTGGAATTAAGTGGAATTAATGTGGAACTATACACAGCAGTACTGTCCTATTCTATCTTTAGTTCACTAGTTACCCCCAAGATTTCTCTCATTTCTGTTTCAGGAGCTAATTTTATTGACCAGAGCATAATTCCCTTCCTCTTTTCAATTCCTCCACTTCTTGATGGATGGAGTTATCATCAAGGCAAACCATTAATTTATCAGCCCTTCTACTTTGGAAAGAGAGGGAGTTCCAGGTGATACCTGAATAGCTGAAATTCCCCATATGTACAATATCATATTTCCACAACCAGATGATGAATGATCTAATTCCAAGCCTTTCATCAATTCTGTTTTCCTGTATATCTATAGTATATCCCCAATAAAAAGAATTATGATTTTCCCCTCAATTAATCCATTTCTGAATGTGCTCCACTCCTTGGGAGTCTCCCTCATTAGATTTCCAAATTTCTGCACAGTCATGAAATCATAGATCCGAATCTAGAAGAGCCTTCATAGTCCAACTATTTCAATCCCTTCATGAGTGTATCTTATCATAAAATTGTATATATACTTAGATACATGGATACTTTTCCTGGTGAATAAGGTATCCCCTGTCCAGAGATATATCCAGTCATGATACCTACCCTATCAGATATTAATGATACCATGAGGTAAAACCATACAGCTTAAATTAAGATTGCTAATTCACCTTGTGTATCAACCATATTCAGTATAAGAGAGGGATTTTACTACCAAATTTCTTCTTGGTTATCATTTTTTTGTGAATTATTTGTCCTTTTCTCTTTTTCCGATGTTATGCCTCTACACTGTATGTTATCAAGTTTATCATGTGGACAGTTTTATCCTTTCCTCAAAAGTTCTATTGCTCAGATTCTAAAGATTCTAGACAAATATCTTTTCTATTTTTTGCCAGTGTTTATCAGAGTAATTCTTTCCTGGTGATAAGATTATCATTCCTATATTTTAAATCATAGTCCAGAAGTCACAATCTCATTCTTACTCCTGCTCCACTCCTCATTCTCCAGACTTCTACACCTCCAAAACAACAAAATTCTCATTCTGGATATATCTCCACTCTGCTGCCCTTTCTTCTATTGGCTAGTCCCTGGATTGGACCACCAGTTCATGAAATACCCAGACCATGCCAACTTCATTCCTATTTCCACTTCTCATTTTTTTTCATTTCTCCATCTTTCCATTAGCAATTTCACTTGTGTGTATAGTCTCTTTTTCTAGTTCCCCTTTAGAATGTAAGCTCTCCGATGATGACTGTCTTTTTGTGTATATAGTTATCCCTTCCACATCATGACTTACCCCATTACAGTTTTGATATATCATAGTTCAGCATAAGAAATTAAATTGGAATTTGAGCAGAGTTTTGTGGAAGCTGCAGACAATGCCTGAAGTTTGGCAGACAATGACTAAATACTTAATTCAAATTTTACAATAAGATACTGTAAACACCCCATTAATGAAAAAGAAAAAAGTCAAACTTTTTCTCTGACACAAAGGTAGAGCCAAAAAAAGATTTATGGGTTTTCCATATTACTGGGGTACCATGCCCTTAATCCCCTCCCCACCACCATCCCATGGAAGGAATGACTGCATTTGTATTCCAAGTATTTAGCATAGTAACTGACACATAGAGTATGTTCATCCTTTGTTGCCAAAGAAGACCATACCATCAGAGAAATGATGACATGACTTGTACTTGACTTTGTTTTGAGTGAGGGAGGGCTGTGCAGATCACCAGCCTCACTTCTCCTCCAGAGCCATCTGAATCCAGTGACCAGATATTCATCAGGATGACTGCAGATGACCCAGGATGAGATAATTGGGGTTAAGTGACTTGCCCAAGGTCACACAGCTAGTGAGTGTCAAGTGTCTGAAGTGAGATTTCAATTGGGTCCTCCTGACTCCTGCACTGGTGCTCTATCCACTGCACCACCTAGCTGCCCTGAATATGAACTAGTGAACAGTTAAAACAATGCTGTTCACGTTTTAGAAGCTCAATAAAAACTCATGGGTTGATTATTTTAAATGAAAATCACAGATGATAACGAAAGCAATTGCATTTTATATTACAAGAACTTTCCAAAAGTAAACCAATCTCTATTAAAGTGAGGAAATCCTGCAATTTTAAGTTCTGTCACAAGAGGGTATAGTTGCCTCAATACTGAAATTCTCCTTTCTATTCATCCTTATTCCAATGTGCGTGCGTGCGTGTGTGTGTGTGTGTGTGTGGGTGTGTGTGTGTGTGTATGATTCATGTGTATGATTCATATGCTTTGTTTTTCCTGGGATTGTGTGTAAGATGTCATATTTTGCCTAAATTTAATTCCTGATTTTATTGTGATTGACTTCCATGAAATCTAGATTCCTTTCTTCCATGTGCTATGGACCTAATTGTGTTGAATATATATATATATATACATATATATGTGTATATATATCCTTAGGCAATATTGTGAAATAGTCTCTGTTCTTTCCTCCAAGCAATGTGACTTCAAGTCAAAATTTGTGAACTGTAAGATGTTTGGAAATTATCTAGTCCTACAATTCTCTAATTTGAGCCAAGAAAATTGACTTGTTCAGGGTTGCAGAACCAGTAAAATATGAACCAGAATCTTTGTCTCCAGACTCCCAGTCCAATACCTTTTACATTAAACAGGGAGTTCTTAGCCTAGAGCTTACAAATACATAAACGTCAAGAGATACATTTCAAGGGGTCTGTGAACTTGGACAAGTAAAAAAAAATCTTTGTTTTTGCTAATCTCAAACCAAAATTTAGCATTTCCTTTCAATTATTTAAAATATTATCCTGACAAGAGGTCCATAGGTTTCACCAGACTGCAAAAGGGGTTTATCACACATGCGCATGCACACACACACACACACACACACACACACACACACACACACACAGAGTCAAGGACCCTTGTTTGAATGCACTACTAATACTATTATCAGAGAAACAGTTCAAACCCTGGTTAGCAGTTTCTGTAAAAATTATAGTAGCTTGCTACTTCAGCACTGAGTTAGTGGATAGCAGCAAAGCCATCAATGGAGAGCAGCATTGCACTAATAGAGTTTAAGAAATGTTTGAAGAAGACAATGTTGTCCTCTCAGTGTTGGTGAATTGATAAAAAAAAAAACAAACCCATTTTTTAGCTTTTTTATGGTATAGATTATTCACAAAATTAGGCTAACCTCTTTTATGTCACATCCCTTTGGCAATCTGGTGAAGCATATTGTATACTCAAAATAATGTTTTTATACATGTAAAATAAAAATACATAGGATTCAAGCAGAAATTAATTGTATTGAAATGAAATTATCAACTAAAAATTTCATGGATTCCTAGTGAAAAATCCTTGCCCTAGGGCATGGGAAAGATGCTGCTGGATTGCCTAGGTTTCATAAAGTCCAACTTTTCAAAGATAGAAATGTCATTATGTTTCTTTCCCATTTCTTCCAGGCATTTACATTCATTTTTAAATCATTCTTGACAGTAGAACAGTTGGATCAACATCCAAGAATTTCACTGAACTCAGATCATATGCAAAACCTTAGCACCAAGCTGATATCTTGAAGAGGCCAAGGGAGGAGGATATAAGAAATTCTTTATGTGTATTTAACTTCCTCTTTCACTAACTGGCAATATCTTCCCCTACAGTTAAGTCTAAAAATGTGAGTCTAAAAAATGCTATATCTGCTATATCTGCCCTCCTGTTTTCTTTTAGGGAAAATGGGATCAATTTAGGAGAAATGACAGCCTTGTCTATATGAAGAAGAATCCTTCAGTCTGAGTTGCTGAGATAAATCTATTTTTAAATTCCCCTTGCCTTGACACAGTCATTTGTTTTAATATGATTTTCCCAAGATGAAAATACTGGTAGAAACATACTGGAGATCAGTAAATAATTGTATGTCACATTTATCTGTTTTTTAATCTTTTGATTTGTTAAAGTTCTAAAAATTTAAACTGTCTCTTCAGTATTGATATATTAGCTCTACATCTCAAAAAAAATAATATCAGCTAGCATTTAAAGTTTGCAAGGTACCTTATGAATATCTCATTTTATACTCACAACAATCCTGGAAAGCAAGTTCTATTATAACCCCATTTTTACAGATGTGGAAACTGAGGTAGACAGAGGTTAAATGATTTGCCCAGAGATACACATCTAGTAAAGGTCTCAAGCTAGATTTGAACTCAAGTCTTCCTGGTCTACAGGTTCAGGGCTCTACCCATTGCAACACCTAATTAATCAATAAATAAATATTTATTAAGCACCTATTATGTTCCAGGCACTGTGCTAAGGGTTGAGGATATAAATACAGGTAAAAAAAGTTCCTGCCCTCACGGAGTACACGATCTAATGAGAGAGACAATAGGCAAACAACTATATTTAAAACAAGCCATATATAGGATAAATAAGAAAATAATTAATAGAGGGAAGGCACTAGAATTAATGATGTATGGGGAAAACTTCCAGTAAAAAATAGAATTTTAGTTGGGGCTTAAAGGAAACCAGAGCAGAGAGCAGAGTAACACTGTCCACAAAAGAGATTGTTTTGGAACAGCTTACTTTTTGTTTACCATCAATACCTATTTCTGATTTGGTGTTAGGCTGACACTTGAGGAGACATATTGATGATTTCATAGAGATATTATAATGAGTTTCTCTTGAGGAGGTACTTATCCAATGTATATACCATGAATAATGTTAGTATGAAGAGAGAAGAAAAAGAGCCATAGACCAAAATTCCAATCCCAAAATAAATAAATAAATTTTGTATTGCCTTGTGTTTCTCAGTCATGTGATAGACAAAAGATCTTGTAAGAAGATTCCAAAGGCAAAATGAGTCATGTAAGTTATTTATCCCAAAAGGGAAGGAAAAAAAACCTATTGTTTTATCCCCCAAAAATTGTGTTATGTATTTCTCTCTCAAGATCATAGCACAATAGATTGAAAAATGCAATGGACCTTTGAGTCTGTATAAATCTCATTTTACAGTTGAAGAAACTAAGGCCTTGAGATTATGAGTGATTTACGTTGTTACACAGGTAATACATGTCAGAGGTAGAATTTGCACCTCTGTCCTTTGACTTCAGATTCATTAAGTCCCATTGCGTCATCTTGTCTGTAGTGAATTTAGAATGATTTACATTCTAAAATTAAGCAAATTTAGTCTTGATGCAAGGGAAAACTTCATAACAATTAGTGCTATCCAAAATTAGATTGAGCTGTCTTCAGGGACATTGGATTCTTCTTCAATCAAAGTCTTTAAGAAAGTGATTACCTTGGGATGGGGGAGGGATATTGTAGATGAGATTTTTTTTTTTAGATATAGATTATTCTAGATGGTTGCCAAAATACTTTTCTACTTTGAAATTCTGTGATTTAGTAATTCAGTTCATGTTCTCATCATATCCTAAGGTATCCAAGGAAACAAAAGTAACTAAGATAAAGTATTCTTACATAAATTCACTCTTCAGTTCATTAAAATGTATTGCCAGGTCAGCAAGTTGTGTTGTTGACCATTTTATGCCATTTTTTGAAGACCTTAACACAGCTGCTTTAAAAAATGTAAACCTAATAACATCCTTTCTGAATGAGAAGAGGTTTTCTGCGTTTGGTTGTAACTTGAAAAGAAACAACTAAAATTACACATTTCAGAATAATGCAGGAAATAAGCACCCATTCATTATTTGCTGCGAAATTCTATTTTTACACTATATACTAATGTTTTCTTTTCTCTCCAAAATTTCCAGGACTGGCAATTCTTTTATGTCTTTAGTAAAATGGCTCCTTGGTACTCTTGGGATGATAGGTATTATACAAATTTTAAATGTTATATAATTATCTTTGTATGTAGATCTCAACTCCTTGACAGCTTGAACCACGGACTATTTTTAAATTGCCTTATATCAACAGATAACACAAAAAAGCATTTGGGTGCATAGTTTAGCTCTACAGAATTCAAGAATCGAGCCCTATGGATTAAAAAGGGAAGAGACATATTGAAAATTAAGACTTTTTTATACAAACTAGTTTATCAATTGAAGGATAGAAATAGATCTAGTGGATAGATCATGGGAATAGGGGCCAGGGAGACCTGAGTTGTTTCTGACTCAGAAGCTTACCAACTGTGTTACCTTGTATACATTACTCAGGCTTAGTTTACCTCAATTTCCTCTTCTGTAAAACAAGGATAGTAATAGTATCTATTTCACGGGATTGTTTTGGATATCAAATGAATTAGTATATGTAAATCATTTTGTAAACCTGATGGTACCTTATGCTTTCAATTATTCTTTTATGAAGTCAGTATTTCTCAAAGGCAAACTTCAAAAAAGCAATTGTATTTATCAGTGCATAAGTACTTGACCTTTCCTCTAGCTAAATATCATTTTCTGTCCTCTGTTCATATTCATGCTACTATGGAATCTTACAAACTCAATTTGATATGTATAATGTTTTATTAAAATATTCTGTCCTCTGAGCCATGAAATCTGGTTTTGGATTGCACGGTTTTGCTAATTTTCTTTTATCTGTATTTAACAATTTCCCCCTATGATTAAGATGTAAGTGGTAGAAAAGGTATCATTAAGAAAAATACTTAAGCATCTCTATTATATTCTATTTCAAAATCCAGTAGCCATGTAATTCACCAATATTTATTCTATTAATGCAAGGTCAAATTTGCCACCTTTTACTTGTGCTTAAAAACCAATATATTAAGGATCTATGGTTTCTTCCATGTGGCAATCCCTCTACTTGTTTATGACTACAATCTATTCATGTATTAATAGATAAGTTCCAGGCAATTTGTTGAGGCCAAGAAATTAGCTTGTCTGTTGCTGTATGGTCAGTAAGCATCAGAGCCAAAATTTGAACTGACTTCTTCCTGACTCCAAGTTCAGTATGCTATTTCTATCATTATATCGCTAGTCTTAATAATAGTGGGAAAAGAGAGTATAGAAAGAAAGGGACGAGGGCACGGAAGAATTTGGGAGTGGCTGGATAGGGAGAAGAAAATGGGAAAAGGTAGAAAAGAAAAATGGCTTCTGCTACAGAATAGAATAAGTTAAGTATTTACTACTGGTCTGAAGGGAGTAGGAAATTATAGCTGCTCACCAGTAGTGCCAGTTGGTTGAAGTCTGCAGTTTCATCAATATCCTACCCCACAAAACCACTTCCTTCAACCCTTGGTGCTGATATTATGGACAATTAAGATCACAAAAGTCAACTTCACAGCACAACTCCCCTTCATCCTTGCAGTAAAATAGAGGAGGCCTCATCAAAATGGCAAAAAAGGGATGGAGAATGGACCTATCTCCTGCCCAGGTGACTTGTGCTTATGCTCTTTCCACCCTGCACAGCCTGGTTAAGGCTTACTGACAGCTGGGTTCCCAGATCAATCCATCTAGAAGCAAGGTAAACTCAAATTGGCTCAGGTTTTATCCATAACTTCTTAGCCCACAATAGTCCCAGCTAGTGTTGTAGTAGTATAGGACTTAACTCAACTTTCTCTAGTTTTACCTGGCATACAACATCAAGGTTGCATGAGTAGTAAGGTCCTAAGACCACATTTCAACTTTCTTCTTCCTGACTTCAACGTCAGCCTTCTGTCCTTCATTTCATGCTGTCTCTCAGAGGTCAAAAAGTAGAAGTTATAAGAAGGCAGATTTCAATTCAGTATAAATAAAAAAACTTCTGAAAAATTCAGAGCTGTTCAAAAATGGAATAAGCTGCTTTGGGAAGTCCTGAGTTCTCCCTTTACCAAAGGAGTTCAAACAGAAATAGGAACTTATCAGGAATGATATGGAGGGAGTTCATCCTTACCTCAGGCAAAAAAAGTTAAGTCTTTAAGATTAAATTTGAAAAGCCCTGACAGGTATGTGGTACAGTGGATAGAGTATTGGATTTAGATGCAAGAAGATGTGAATACAAATCTTGCCTTACCTTCTTGCTACCAGCAGGACTCTGAACAAGATTATTTGACCTCTTGGTTTTTATTTCCTCCTCTGCAAAACTGATAATTCCTAACTCTCAACATTATTAGGAGGATCAAATAGGATGAAATATGTAAAGTACTTTACAAACCTTCATGTGTTATAGAAATATTAGCTGATGTTATTGTCATGATTCTATGGATCAAACCAAATGAGTACCATCTTAATAAATTTATTGCTAAAGAAAAACTATGGAGAACTGGGTTTTTTTTCTTTTTTTGTGTTTATAGAAGATTATTACCACAAAGCATATGTTTATTTACAAAGGTTAAATTATATGTTTGATTTAGACAAGTAAAAATAAAAAGAACATTAGTCATGAATATTATTCACTGAAAATAGTTATCTGAAATACAGACAAAATTTCTCCACGGACAACCAGAAATCATCATAAGTCCAACTCTACTATATTAATATACTAAAATTCTGAGGTAATTTCCTTCACATAACTTAACCTTGAGCTCATCCCAACATAACAAAATACTATTTTTAAAAACCTTCAGGAACAATATGGGCTTAAGAAGAACATAGTATTTTGGAAATCTAATGGACTTCGAAAACTATACTGTCCAACATACATGAGCAAGAATCCTCTCTGCCATATCTCCATCAGTGAGGAAAAACCCATTACCTCCTTGAGGCAACTAATTCCATTGTAGAATAACTTTTTAGATTGTGAACTCTTTGAGGGAACAGACCCTTTTTTATTTCTTTACCTTTCTTTGTATCCCCTTAAGTTTAACACCATTCTTGGAACACAGTAGATACTTAATAAGTGCTTGTTTTACTTGATTTGACCAATTGTTAGGAAATCTTTCATTGCATCAAACCTTAATCTTTCTCACCACAATATCTAACTATTGTCCCTACTTCTTCCTTCTGATGACTAGCAGAACAATCTCCATCCCTCTCATTGTTCCCACTAAGCCTTTTAAGCTCCAGGCTAAACATTCCCTTCCCATTATACTGCTTGCCCTCCTCTGCGCATGATCCAAATTGTCTCATATCTGTGTGGTGCTCTCACCTAAATATGGTATTGCAGTTATAAGCTTGACTAAGGTAAAGCACAGCACAGCTATCACTTCTCACATCCTGGACACTATGCCCAATTTAATGCATCCTGGTAACGTAAAAACATTATCTTTTATGGTTACTGTGATAAAATAATGAAAGAACACCTGATAAAAATTCAGTAAATGAAGATACACATCAAACCATTCTGAGCAGTCATTTTTTTTAATTTTTAATTTTTCCTATTGAAGACAAGGACAGATCTATATGAATGCCAAGAATGGCCATCTATACACTGAGTAATAAGACTCTAGAAATTGAGGCGTTAGGGTCATAGGACCAGACCCCTAGTACCATCCTTGCCAGTGAGTCTTATTGACATAAAGAAATCTCAGAAATCAGCAGTTCTACCAATTCAGATCAGTAGTTTTTCTGTAATTTATCCTCTTAAAGGATGGTCTGGGGGCAACAAGAGATTGTAACCAGACAGAAATCAGATAGCCAGTTTGTAGCAGACGCATGACTTGAATATGTCTTCGATTCTATCTACTACTATCTCAAAACAGGATTTTAAAAGATATTTGTGTTGATGAGTTGGTGAGACCTGAATATACATACATACATATATATATATATGTATATATATATATATATATATATACATATATATATATATATATGTATATATATATATATCATATCCCAGTTCAAGGAATTCCAAGCAATTATCTAGATTGTTTTGTGAGACCAGTATTTGGTTATCTCTTCTATTGTTCGAAGCAAGTGGATGAGTGTTGGGAATTTAGATCGTCTTTGAATATGTAGGCATTTAAAGCAATGTTATTTGATGTAACAGGATTTAA
>CM053773.1:139113430-139138359 GCA_028658325.1 Potorous gilbertii | reverse complement strand
ATTTATATATATATATATATATATATATACATATATATATATATATGTATATATATATATATCATATCCCAGTTCAAGGAATTCCAAGCAATTATCTAGATTGTTTTGTGAGACCAGTATTTGGTTATCTCTTCTATTGTTCGAAGCAAGTGGATGAGTGTTGGGAATTTAGATCGTCTTTGAATATGTAGGCATTTAAAGCAATGTTATTTGATGTAACAGGATTTAAATTCCATTTAATTTTCCCTAAGGAATGAAATTGCTCCTTAAGACCATATCAGAAATCCTATGGCCAATGTTATCCATTTTGAGAAATGAAGTTGAAAAGCATGGGCTACTCTTGAAAATTAATGCTTTCTTTTTTATCAGAAATACTGATAAGCAATAAGTTTAGTTAACTGAAGCCAAGAAAGTACAATGTTCTTTTTTAATTTAGGAGAGAAAAAAACAGTTTTTCATCTACCAAAATCTGCTAAACATGCTGGACAGCATTTAAAATATCTTTGTCTTCTTGTATCATCCAAATAAATGTGGTACTCAATATGTGAAAAAGAATAAAAAAGAAGAAATAGAATAAGAAATAAGGAAAATAAATTGAGGAAGAATGACAAGCTCATTAAAATGTACAGAAGGATCCTCCATCTCCCTAGAGGAAGCTGTTATCATGAAATAATCACAGTGATGAACATGGAAAACAGCAGACTGTGGAAGGTACCTCATGTGGCTTGCAAGTAGTTGGCGATTATATCCTAGAAACATGACCCTGTTAATGCATTGCTGCTTTGTTGCTTAATGGAGTTCACAGAAAATTCGCATCTCTCAAATGAGTTTCCTCCCCTATTAAATGTTCAGACTGGCAGTTTTTGACAGGGTATGCACAGGACCATTTCTCCTAATCAGGGAGGTCTGCTGAACCCCTGGGGGGAGAAGCTGTAAGCAATCAAGCAAATCCCCAACCACAGAGTTATATCTATTCTCTTCCTCATTTTTGTCATTTAGTCAGGAAGGCAGGATGGTGGAAATTGGGAGAATTTGGTAGCAATAAGAGATACAAAACAAGGCAGACCCATTTTTCTCAATAATTATTCCATTTGGATCACTGAAGCCAAGAGGAAACCTGGATTTTTGCCTAGGGAGTCCTCCAATTAGAAATCTAGGTTGTATGGGAGCTCTTAAATAACATTCTCAGCGTTCAATTCTGTCATTTTGGTTCAAATGGTTTTAATATGTCTCATTCATTCTGAGGAAATATATACATAAGACAAGAGTCTGAAATGACCAGACAAATAATTTAGAGCTAATAAGGCCATCTAGTCCAAGTACCTCATTTTACAGATGAGAAAATTGAAACCTAGAGGGCTTAAATGACTGACCTGAAGTAATACAAGTAGCAAGTGGCAGAAATGGAATTCAAATCCTCCTGGGTCCTCTGACTCCCAAAATAGGAATCTTTCTACTGGACATAGCTACCTCAATATACCTCTTCAAACTGGGGTACTACTAGCCTATTTTACAGATAAGAAAACTAAGGACAAGAATTGCCCAAGGTACTACAGTAAATTATGTCAACGCTTGAATCTTTATTCCCTGATTTCTCTGTTATGCCATGCCTCTTCTGTATTACTTGGTCCAAAATATGCCTTTCCTATATATTACTGCTCTCCACAGCAAGCAAAAAATCAATAGGCAGGGGAAGAAAAGTGATTTGGGGTAAAAGAAGATAGAAGTACATACCATTGCCTGAGAGTGACCTTTGGAAACCTCCCAGAGTTCTGTAGAGAATGTCATAGTCTCAGTACTTTTCAGGGCTAAAAATTCCTGGATTCAATTTCACTCAAACAATTTATTAAACACCTAATGTATATGGAGCATACATAACTAGATATAAAAAGAGGGAAAAACGTTTAAGTAATATGTGGCCTGCTCCTCATGGAGTTGATGTTCTAGTGATAATACAGAAAGCAATATCTTATAAGTGCAGCTAAGTGATACAAGGAATAGCAGCTAAGTGGTACAGGGAATAGGGAACAGGAGCAGGAAAACCTGTGTTCAATTCTGGGCTCAGACACTTACCAGTTGTCTGATCCCGGGCAAGTTACTTAATCTCTGTTTTCCTCAGTTTCCTTATTTTCAGAAAGAAAATATTAATAGCAACTTCTCCCCAAGGACCAAATGAGATAATATGGCAAATCATTTTGCAGACCAAAATGTTATAAATGCTAGCCGTTTATTATCATACATAACAAAATACTGCATGAAAGAAAGAAAAGTTATTTTCAATGCCATATGAGTTGAGCTTTAAAAGGCATTGCCCAATGTCACACAGCTAGCGAGTGTGAGATCTGAACTCAGGTTCTCCTGACTCCTCCACTAGTGCTCTATCCACTGCACCACTAGCTTCCCCCAGAGAGGGAGATGAGGATACTGAAGCTGGAAAAGGTTAAATAGCTTGCCCATGGTCACACAAGTAATACGCATCAACTTCAGAATTTGAACCAAGTTCCTCTGATTAAAGCATGGATTGATTAAAGCCTGGGTTCTTAATCTAGTGTTCATCCTTTTAAAAAAAAATTTTGATCACTGAATTTCAATAAAATTTGTTTCCCTGGTAATCCTTTGTATTTTCTTTTATGCATTTAAAGGCATGATTTTGAGGTGTACTTTCTGAGGGGGTCCATGACAGAAAAATAGCTTAAGGGTCTCAACTCTACTAAAGACTACATGAGTATAAATTATTAATCCTGTTATGAAATGTTTTTGTTACAGGGAACTAATTTGGATCTTAAAATGTAACACTCACACTATATATAATACACTAGTTTATTCCCAATGAAATTGTAGTGGTTGCTTCCTTTTGCGTAGATCTGATTTGGATCTGAAATGCTTGACCCAAAAAGATAGAAAATATCTTAAATTTATATAAAATTATAGCGGAGCTTTTTAAACAGAACCATATTTTATTTCCAGGCATTTCCTGGAAACTTAAAGACAAATCACCTTTTATCCTTAGGGTTAGTCACCCAACCAAATCTTCTATGACACTTTTAAACTTAGAAGTTCCAAAATACTTGAGTCAAGAAATTTTTTTTTTACTGTACTTTTCCCCAGCAGCCTGAAAGAAAAAGATTGGTCTTCAACAAACCCAAAAATATGTGATTTATCACACATTTCTGTTTGTTAAAAATAGACCTACTTGCTTCTTTTACTGCAGAAAGAGTGTACACAGATGAGTTTGGCAGAATAAGGTCAGTGATGCTGGAGAGAGTAGCAAACGTCAAAAAATGTTAGTATCAAAGCCACATGCCTCTAGCTCATTCCTGCTGCTTTTCTGGCCCAGTTTAGGCCAGGCAGGTTCATTCCAAGCTATCTGAAGAATCTTGGCATGAACTGCAAATAATCCCTAGCGTCTAAAATCCTTTCATCTCCTATCATTATACTAATCCAATATCTGACAATTATAAACTATCATCCCATTTTTGCGAACTTGGATGTTCACACTTAAAGACGGTAATGACTCAAAAGAGCGAGTTGTAGAAACCTGTTTCTCAGCCCATTTGGATGACAGGACACCCCATTGATTCTGAGGCAGCCATCAAACAAAGCTTTTTAGACTTCATGTTGAACAAATTACCTTTCTCACGTGGCAGATTGAGGACTCTCCCTGTCAATCGTTGCCTTTCCAAAGCTCTATTTTCATGTCATTTCACAGAACATCTTGAATGTCACAAGACAGGTTGTGCGCCCTACAAATCAGGAAAAGATAAATCCAAAAGGAAATAAATGGCTACTAAGTGCAAATCGTCCAGTTCATTATCAGGGCAGTATCATTTTTTCCCAAAACTCCCTGATATGCCCTTGGAAGCACTGAACGATATTTTGACTTTCATGCCTGGGAAGCATGGATGGGAGAGAAACTTTCTCTTTCGTGTATGACATAATCAGTCATTTTTTCAAGGGACACTCACTTGTATCCACCTCAGGTTAACTATAGAGTGTATTGAATAGCATACAGACCACTGACTGGACTGTCTTACAAAATGGAATAATAGATGTTCATACCTCATTCTCTCACCCTGTAACCACCATTACCCCCTACCTCACTGTCATTCCAAGTCCTCACTTCAGGAACCCACTCTGGGTTCAGGAAAGTGAAAATAAACGACGTGTAGCTAAAGTCCAGATAACCACTGGGGCAAGGCAATTGAATGGTTCTGAGTTGCACTTGGCTTGAAGTAAAGGGAGCTAGATAATCTGACCTAAAGTGAGCAAATTCTTAGCCATGACTGAATGTTCTAACCCTGCATAAGCAAGATAAAGCTTCTATTTGGATGATAGAATTCTTTGAAGTCAGAGTTACTCATATATCATTTTAACAGTCTCTATGTACAAGTCCCAGCTTTCCTTCTGGATGAACCTGCTTAATCAAACTGGCTTGAAGTATTGTACCAAGGAGAAATTAGGCTCTTTTGCTAATATCAGCTCCAGACCAGAAAGGTTCCCAGGATTTAGCACTCAAAAGGACATTAAAGTTTGTCTAATCTTTATTTTACAAATCAAAAAAGTGAAACTCAGAGACATTAAGTAACTTGTCTAAGGTCATATGATTTTGCCCCTCATATTTCCTATATTTAAGAAGAATTTATACATAACATAGAAGAGATTATAGGGATGATTCAGCATGACCTCACTCCCATCACAGGAATCCCTTTTACAGCATCTAAAACCAATTCTCCCCTTAGTTTGAATAGTTTTTGAGACTGAGAATTCATCATTGTTAGAAAGTTCTCCCTAATATAGACTCAAAATCTCCTTTTTGTAACTTCAACCCATTAAGCCTTATTTTGTCTTCTGGAATAACACAGAACTAGGCACTTCCACATGACAGCCTTCAAAATATTTGAAGACAGTTATCATGTTTCCCTTTAAACACCTCTTTTGTTAAAAAAAAAAAACTTCAAAATATCTTTGTTCATTCAACCTAGGGAAGTTTACTAATTCCTGCAATAAGGAATTTTAACTCTCACCCTGAGGAGTACTCACAGGTACCAGTGGTCAAGTCTAAGCACTTTCAACTGTGTACTAGAATTCTTGCATTTGGATTGCATCTATAAATTACTTTGAGTGCCAAAGGCTAGAGGAAGCCACAAAGTACATGCATAGTCTACAAAGTAATTTAATGTATTGCTTATTTTATTTTATTTTTTTACTAGTTCTCTGACTTAGATTTTTTTAAAAACTGTATATAGTATAAATTCTTGCTTGGTTTCTTAAACAGCACATATATTTTAATATGTCCTCATGATGGCAGTTCTCATTTATCCTAAAACTAAAGAATAATAGTATGGTTTATTTTTTTAAATACGTTTTTATTGATGTCTTTTGTTTTTTCATCATCTTAGCTTTCCCCAGTATCCCCTTGCAGGGAGCCATCTCATAGAAAAAATAATATTTTTCAAAGTCAAATAAAAAAGGAAAGGAAAAAATCAGTACAATCAATACATAGAAAGGGCATGACATGGTTTAATGAAAAGAACACTCACCTAAACATCAGAATACTCAGTTAAAAAGCCATCACCAAAAATATCTTAATACTTACTAACAGATGATCATGGGGAAAGTCACTCAACCAATCTGAGAATTTCCAGTTGGGGTTAATAGTTTCCCTGACTTCGACCCCAGGTAGTAAATGAGGGTAATATATAAACATTTAGCCTGAGAATAAGAGAAAAGGTGGGTTATAGTAGCTATCTTCAAATACTTGAAAGCTATCTCAGGGGAAAGATTTGAGATTTTTTTCTGCTTGGCCCTTGGAGGTCTTGTATTCAGAGGGAAGAAGTTGAAAGGAAAATTTAGGCTTTAAGTAAGGCAAGAACTTCCTAAAAATTGATGCAATTCAAAAGTGGAATATGATGCTTTGGAAGGTAGTTGTTTTCTCCTCATTGGTAGTTTTCAAGAAAATCTGGATAATCACTTATGTGCGGAATGTTGTATGAAGAAAGGATTTATTTATGTAATGGATACTATGTGCCAAGTGCTTTATAAATATGATCTCATTTGATTCTCACCACAGCCCTGGGAGATAGGAACTCTTATTACCCCTATTTTACAGTTAAGGAAAATGAGGCAAAGAGGTGAAATGACTTGCCCAGAGTAACACAACTAGTAGGTCCGGAACTCTATCCACTGCATCACCTAACTATTGTAGAGGGGATTCCTATTCAGGTATATAAAATTAAATGGCCTCAGATCTCTTTAAACTCTTAAGTTATGTGAAATAGGGAAGATTTCTGGTAGCATAGAAGTGCTTTTCTGATAGGGTAAATCTATACTAACTATCCACATCTCCTGAGACTAAGAATTTAAGCACTACCATCCAGAGAGGTGGAGAAGTAAAAAGTCACATGCTTTCTGAGATACAGAGGTCATGAAATTCTTCTGGATTAGATAGAGTACATAACTGTCTGAAAGTGAATGGAACTTCCCAGTGCCTAGTCCTTCTGGAGAATAGGATCAGGGTAGTGGCTAACTGTGATACCTAATAGTTACTTTCATTTCTTTTACTCTCACTCTTTTCTTAACTCTTTACAATTTGGTTTATGACCTCATCTTTCAACCAAAACTGCTCTCTCCAAAGCTACCCGTGATCTCTTAATTACCAAATCCAGTGGCATTTTCTCAATCTTTATTCTCCTTGACAGCCTTTGACCTTGTCAATTACTCTTCTTTCTTTGACAATCTCTTCTTTTTAGATTTTTGAACACCATCCTGTCCTTGTTCTCCTATTCATCTGACTACTTCTTTTTTATCTCCTTTTGCTGAATATTCATCCAGGTGATACCCATTAAATATTCCCTAGACCTCTGTCCTGAGTTTTTACTCTATACTATTTAAGTCTATGACAGGATCCATTTCCATGGAATCAATTATCATCTCTATAATAATCATTCTCAAATCTCATCCAACCCTAGCTTCTTTGCTGACCTCCAGTCTCACATCTCCAAATGCCAGTTAGACATCTTGAACTGGATATCTTGTGGGCATCTTAAACTCAACGTATCCAAAACTAAACTCATTATCTTTCCCCTCAAACACTCCTCTCTTCTAAATTTGTCTGCTACTGTCAAAAGTACCATCATCTTCCTAGCTCCAAAAGCTTGTAACCTAGGTGTCGTCCTCAACTCCTCACTACCTCTCATTCCCCTTATCTGATCTCTTGCTGAGACATGTCAATTTCACCATCTCAACATCTCTTGAATATGCCCCCTTCTCTCCTCTGACATTACTACCACCTTCATGCAAGTCCTCATCTCCTTACACCTGGACTATTGCAATAGTTTGTTGGTTGGTCTTCTTGATACAATTTCTCACTACTCCAGTCTATCTGCCATCTAACTGCAAAAATTAATTTCCAAAAGTGTAGGTCCAATGATCTCAATCTCTCTCTCTGTCTGTTTCTCTGTCTGTCTCTGTCTCTGTCTCTGTCTCTGTCTCTGTCTCTCTGTCTCTCTGTCTCTCTCTCTCTCTCACACACACACACACACACACACACACATACACACACGTTCAATAAACTCCAAAGACTCCCCACAACCTTCAAGATCAAATATAAAATCCTCTATTTGGCATTCAAAGCCCTTCATAACCCACCCACTTCCAGTCTTCTTATACATTATAGTCCTAGGATGACACTGTCCTCCTTGTTATTCCTTGAACAAGATACTCCATCTCCCAGTATTTTCACTTAACTGTCTGTGATGTCTGGGTGCTCTCTCATCTCTGCCTTCTGGATTCCCCAGTTTCTTTCAAGTCCCTGCTAAAGCCTTACCTTCTATAGGGAGCCTTTCCTAATCCCTCTTAATTCAAGTGCCTTCTCTCTTCTGTTTATTTCCTATTTATTTCTTAGATGACTTGTTTGTACATAGTTGTTTGCATGTTGATTCCTCTCATTAAATGTGAGGTCCTTGAAGGCAGGGGATATCTTTTGCCTTTCTTTGTATTCCCAGCACTTGGCACAGTGGTTGTGCTAACAATAATGGTTGTGGGCTGACTGACTAAATAACTATGAGTGACCCCATCTGCATTCCTTTACCTTTCATCCATTTCTATAAGAAATAAACTCATACTGAAAACCTAGGGATTAGTCACACGTGACTTTCTTATTCTTCACCGACCAATGAGCTACATCTCACACACACATTTCCACTTCATTTTTTGTTATCCTCTCCTATTAGATTGTAAACTCTTTCCTCAAAGTTTGAAACTATCTTTCTTTTTTGTCTTGGTATGCCCAGTGCTTAGCACAATGACTGGCACATATTAGGTGCTTAATATTGGCTGATAGTTATCTTAAATCTATCTAATTTTGCAAAGTTCCATGGGTAAGCATATTAATATTACATTCTTCTTTGGAGATAATGAGAACAGAATAGAAAATCAGAGTAGATGGATGTTGGAAATGGTGAGCTTCCAAAAGAAACCCAAAAATGCGAGTGTAAATAAATTTATCTAGTTTGCACTCCTCTTCACAGCGAGTCGTCCACTTGAATATTGTCCTTCATTCTTGAAGAGGACCAAAATGACATCACTATGTTAGAGTCAAGTTACAGTTTGTCTGACTGTGGCTGATCAGACCAATAAAAACTCAGAATGTTCTACCACAGATCAGGCACTAATAGTCCATGTGAACATTTGGGGTAGATTCTCTAATTGTATACACCTTGCATTTCTTTTGAGCTATTTCAATTCTGTTTTGCTCATACAGCACAGCACCTTCTCCTGTGTGGGCACACCATGCTGAGCAGTCCTTATCAGTGTCCCCCATGTCATGCAATCAATTCCAGTCTCAAAGGAGAACTTGACAGTGTCCTTGTATCACTTTTTCTGGCCACCACATGAATACTTGTCCTGTGTCAGTTCTCCACAAAATAGTCTTTTTGGTAAGTGTACATTTTGCATTCAAACAACATGGTCAGTCTATCGGAGTTGCACTCTCTGATGTAGCGTTTGAATGGTTGGCAGTTTAGTTCAAGAAAGGACCTCAGTGTCTTGTATTTTATCCTGCTAGGTGACCTTCAGAATCTTCCTAAGAAAATTCAAATGGAAAAGATTCAGTTTTCTGGCATGGCACTGGTATACTGTCCAGCTTTCACAGGCATACAACAATGAAGTCAGCATAATGGCTCTGTAGACCTTCAGTTTGGTAGTCAGTCTAATACCTCTTCTCTCATATACTTTCCTTCAGAGTCTCCTAAGCACTGAGCTAGCTCTGGCAATGGGTGTGTCAACTTCATTATCAATGCGTACCTCCCTTGAAAGTACACTACCAAGGTAAGTGAACTTATTCACAGCATTCAGAACTTCTTCATTGGTTGTAACCAATGGTTCCATGTATGGATGGTGTGGTAGTGGCTGATAGAGGACCTGTACTTTCTTGGTGTTAATTGCTAGGCCAAAATTAGCACAAGTAGGAGAGAATTGAGCCATACTTTGTTGAATCTCAGCTTCAGAGATTGCATTGAGTGCACAATCGTTGATAAGCAGAAAACATGTACCAACACTCCTTCCATTTTGGTCTTACTTGTAGCCTTTCAAGTTGAAGAATTTACCATAAATATGGTAGCTGACTTTGATACTGTGTTCATCCTCATTGAAAGCATTTGACAACATGGTTGAAAACATCATGCTAAAAAAGCATGGGAGCGAGCACACAGCCTTGTTTCACTCCACCAGTGACTGGGAAAGAACCAGAGCATTGTCCATTATCCAGAAGCTGGGCAAACATACCATCATGAAATTGACATACAATGCTGATGTACTTCTCCAGGCAACTAAATTTTGACATAATTTTCCATAAACACTCAGAACTGACAATGTCAAGGGCCTTGGTCAGATCTACAAACTTTGTGTACAGACCTCTGTTCTGCTCCTACCATTTTACCTGTCTCAAAGTCCTGTGATAACAGGAAAGTGACAAATCATCAGGTACAGGTATACTGGGAGTTATAGCCACAATTCCACATATAGGAGGCCCAAGCCATACGGTCCTTTCTCCCTGGAAGTAGCAATGGGACTCAGCAACCCCCTGGGTATCTGAGCAGCCTTTTAAGGATCACACTCCTTACCTCCTGGTGTGAAGAAAAGGCCAGAAAAAGTGCCCTAAAATTATCTGCTTAACCAACCCTGATCTGATTATCTTGGCAGATGGGGATTCCACTCTGTGGTTGAAACACAAAAAAAGTACAAAAACATCTGCAAAAATGATTCCATTTACTATTAGCACATGAAATGTTTGTACACTTATAGACAGTACAAAATCCAGTAGACCTGAAAGATGAACCACTGTTGTTGCACGGGAACTCACACGTATCGATCAGATCAAAATAGCAGCCCTGAGTGAAACAAGACTGGCAAATGAAGGTTAGCCTACTGAAGTTGGAGCTGGAAACACATTTTTCTCGAGGGGCCACAGTGAAGGGGAGCTCTGTGAAGCTGGTATAGGTTTTGCAATCAAAAGTAATCTAGTCAACAAGCTTGTAATGCCTACCAAAAGAATCGAATGACAGGTTCATGATGATGGGATTGCCACTTGCAGAAAAATGTCATGCCACCATCATCAGTGTCTATGCTCCCACAATGACGAATCTTGATGAGGCTAAAGAACATTTTCATGAAGACCTGGAGACCTTTGTCATCAATATGTCAAAAGAAGACAGGCTTATAATTCTGGGTGATTTTAATGCTAGAATAGTTTCAGACTACCAGAGTTGGCAGGGCGTCCTAAGGAGGAACAGAGTTGGAAACAGTAACAGCAATGGTCATTTACTGCTGAAGACTTGGGATGACCTTCTCATCACCATCACTGTCTTCTGTTTACCTCAGCGCAAAAAAAAAAAAAAAACTTCATGAATGTACCCTTGGAGCAAATATTAGTATGTAATAGATTAATTAGTCCCCTTATAGAAGAATGGGATTTGTTTTATTTTTGTGGGGGGGAGGTTGCTGCAGGAAGGAAGTTTAAAGGATGAATATAAAGGACAGGAAATTTTGGAGCATAGAACAGGTTAGGAAAGAGAGCCAAGTTCTAATAGGTGCTTCATATAACTGGAGACCAAAAGTTGTGGGAGGAAAGGAAGCTTGATGGAGAAATTTTATGATTTTAAATGGTAGAGCCGGAGAAAATACTTTAAAGTAATTTTGAGAATTTATTAGCCACTCAATGTGGGACTAAAATACTAAAATTAGCCTTCCAAATCTACTGATTCAAGTAGTTAAGTTGGTAGAGTAACAACAGCAGGTAAAAGACCTAGCCTGAATGAAATAACTTGCAGCAAATGAAAGGGATTAGGGCTATTTTCTATGTGATACACAAACTTTAATCTGCATTTTCCGTGACAGATTGGCACTGGGGTTTCAATTCCTGTAACTGGAAGTAGGTGCAAAATAAAAGCCAAATATGATCAAGTCAACTTAAATTGAACAGGAGAGTCTTAAAGGACCTGAGATTAAGCAAGATTAACCATCTCAGGGTTGCACAGGTTATAAATAGCACAACTGTGATGTAATGATAAATCCTTTGACTCCCAATCCAACATTCTCTCCTCTGTATGAAGCTGCCTCTCCTAGAAACTTATTGCAGTGGAAAGAGGAATTGCTAAACAACAGTTAGGGCTGAAGTTGTGCACACTAAATTTGTAATGGGTGAAATTGGCTTGATCTAGTTACTTTCAGCAGGGACTCTAAAAAGCCCAGAAGCAGATGGGATGAAGATTGGCAAGTCAGGACTAACAGAAGGTCAGGAGAGCTAGATATCCTATGGCTATAGACAGTAAAACATCAAAGAGATTGCTCATAGGGTCAAGGATATGAATGGAGGCAAGTGAATCCATGTAGGGGAAGATGGCCTGGGAGAATAGAAGGGTTCAAGACACTAGAGTGATCAGTAATGGAAGAAGTTAACACTGAGAGAAGAAATGAGATAGGTGGAAGGAGAAAAAATTGTGCTGAGAAAGTGATCAATTTAGATGAAATAATCAGTTTAGAACAGGAAGCCACCTTGAGGATCATGGAATTTAAATTCATTTTACAGATGAAAAAAACTGAGCCCAGATAGGTTGTGTCCTTACAGTGACACAGAGGGAAGAAATGACAGAGGAAGAAATCAAACCTGGGTCCTCTGACTCTAAAGTCAATGTTCTTTCCATTGTACTTTAGGATATTGGAGGTAGCATCAAAATTCTAGTCTCTTCTCTTCCCCTCTTCTCTCCTCTGTTTCTCTCCTCCCCCTTCTCCCCATTCTCTCTGTTCTTCCTATGCTTTCATTTCTGCAGTACTATTACCCTACCCACACACCCCCAACTAGCATCCTCAACTAAACAAACACTTAAACTGTGTGAGCACAGTAATGTGCTAGGCACTGAAGGGAAATACAGAGTTGAGGTCCTCATGGATCCCAGTCTAGTAAGAGAGTAGAGTTCTCCAAGGTAAAGAAATTCCCTACACCAAAGCAAGTTGTCACCCTTCTAACTTTTATTCTTAAAGGGTTATTTAAAACAGGGGTATCAAACTCCTTAGTTCTTCTAGAACCAGATTAAAATGTAATTGGAAAATGATTAAGAAAACAAATAAAATTAAATACAACATAGACAAAGTCAATTTGTGGTTTTCTGAGTCAGCATGGATCCATTTCTATTTTAATTTGACACCTCTGGCTTAGTCTTGAGAAGCCAAGTGACTTGGCCAGGATCACAGAGCAAATATATTTCTGCAACAGGATGTGGGCTCAGGTCTCCCCAATTTGGACATCTGCTCTCTATCCACTCCCTCAAACTCTCAATAGGGATTAAAGATTGATGAACAGAAAACTCCTACACATATCACTGTATGACAAGAACAGTAGACGTGCAAAACAAAGTACTATTTGAAATCTGGAAGTAAAACTCTTCACCAATAAGAAAGGCTGTTGTCAGGAAAGCCTTCATGGAATGGGTGGTGTCTGAGCTGGTTTCTAAATAAGGAATTCTTAACTAATTGCATCAGTCTCAGTCTGATAAAGCCTTCTTAAAATAACATTTTTAAACAAATAAAATGCATAAGACTTCACAAGAAACAAAATATTTTGTAATGGGAATCTGGCAAATGCACAGACCACCTGAGATGATGGTCCTTCCAAGGTGGAGAAGCAGGAAACTCCTTCCAGGAAAATGATAAAGGCTGGAGCATACATGGTCACTCTGCATTGAGTGACTATCACATGGTTGAGAGGAGCCATTTTCCATTGTCTGCAGAGCTAAAAATCTCAGTGGCTTCAAAATGGCATAAAAACATTCATGTCTGAGGGATGAAGGTGACTCCCTTGTGCTCAGGCCACATGGCCCCTGAGAAATGGACTTGATCTTTGACTTTTTCATTTGTTCCTTTTGTCTTAGGTTCAAGGAATGGAGTCTCTGATCTAGGCTGGTATCCAAGAGTCCAAGAATACAGTCTAGGTATCACAGCCAGTGACTGGGGCTGTAGCCCAGTAGAAGCCATCAGTGACGCTGGCATTGAACTGAAACTTGGACAGACAAAAGGTATATAGGAAACTGAGCAAAACTGTAAATCTAATATTGCCTCTACCCCAGAGATAGGGAATTGTTCCCCCAAGGTATTGAGGAAAACATTTACATGTTTTTCTTGGTATATCTATGAAGTAGATATTTCTTTGTATAAATTACCTTATATAAAGTGGTTGTTGTTTTTGTGTTTGTCCTTCATTCTCCAAGAGGACCATGACATCAAGATGATGACATGACTAGTAATTGACTTTGATCTGAGTGATGGAGGGCTGTGCAAGGTCGCCAACCTCACCTTCCTCTCCTGAGCCTTCTTCTCTCTGGGTCCAGTGGCATGATATTCATCAGGACAACTGGAGATGGCCCAGAACGCAATGCGAGACTCTGACCCTTTCAGGCTTAGGTCTTATCACAATCTTACTTGAGTGAATAGGTGCATAAAGTAGTTAACATGCACCTGGGTGAGAGAAGGGGGTTTTGATCCATGGAAAGCTAAAAGACAAAACTCCAAAATCCCTCAGTGACTGAGATCCCTATAAAGGGAGGAGATGAAACATGCCCAGCCCTGAGAGCAGGGAGCCAGTTTGAGCATGCTACACACTTAAATACAGTTATCAAAATAATTCAAAAATAAACAAGTTCAGAGATACTAGGTTTAGCCCCTGCAAGAATTTACCAGTTAAAGAGGCTAAGGGAGAGTATTTCAGGCATGCACAAGAACATGAGCAAAGTGTAGTAAGTGTGATAATATGTCTTGCTCCACCAAAGATTCCCCAGTCTAGCAAATCAGTGGTTCCCTAATCATTCCTTTTCAAAGTCTCTGGTTTGTTGAGCAGTCTGGGCAGCTAGGTGGTACAGAGGATAGAATGCCAGACCTGGAGTCAAGAAGACTCATCTTCTTGAGTTCTGGCAGGCCTCAGTCACATACTAGCTGTGTGACCCTGGGCAAGTCATTTAACCCTGTCTTTCCTCAGTTCCTCATCTGTAAAATGAGATAGAAAGGAAAATGACAGATCATTCCAATGTCCTTGCCAAGAAACCCCAAAAGGATCTCAAAGAATCAGATATGAATAAAAGGACTCAGCAACAAACTTCCATAGTAACATTGGGACCTCTGTCTTTTTCTATATGAAATGCTAGCTGTGTTCTCACAGGATTTCAGCTAAATATTCTTTGAACAGCATAGGATCATAGATTTAGAGTTGTAAGAGACCTCAGGTATCATCTAGTCCAAACCCCTCATTTTATTAACAAGAAAACTGAGAAACAGGGAAGTTAGATGACTTGTTATAGTTACATAGATATATGATTCAGAGGCAGAATTTGAAACTAAGTCATCTAACTCTAGAGCCAGTGATCTTCCCACTGTACCATATAACATCCATTTGGACTTTTTAGTCTTCTTAGCAGCTAATTCAAGGCTCCAGCTGGTCAATGGATGGACATGCAATTAATCAGCACAATCAGAAATTCTGATTTACCTTGAGCATGTCACAAGACATAGCCCAAGAAGAATAAAGTTTTAGCTGGCATTTAAAATCTTTTTTGAAATATAATAGTATCATAGTAAAATTAGAGTTTAATAAAATGTCTGTTTGAAGTAAAAATGAAGAAAATTACAATAGAAAACGCTATTGTCACTAAGATAAATGGTGAAAAGACTGAAATATTTCCAAAGACAATAGGTTCTCAAGGAGAAAATATAACTTTTTATAAATGTATCATTCTTCCCCAAGCTGAACATCAGAACTTCTGCTTAAAACAATGTGGAAGAGAAAAAACATTTTTACATTTTTGCATCAGTCACAATAATGAATTGCTATTAAATAAAAAGATAAGAAAACAACTGTATTTTTAAAGCAATTTAATTGAACCAATTCCCTAATTTAATTAATTTTTGCCACAATGTACATATTAACAAAACAAGATGAAGTCTCAATTTCATTGTTTTTATCTGCATTTTTTCCATAAATTCCAGTAACTTTTGAAAAAAATCACTGATTTTTATTGTTTGATACATTAATAAAAGTTATGAATATATGTTTAATTTGTGGTTCAATTAATTATATTGAAATACAAATGACAACCAAAACAAATTTCAGAAAAACAAAATGTAGTCTCTTCTTCCTGAAACAACTTTTTAACATTGGATACTTTCCGTATTTTTCTCTTTCTGGACCTCTTCAGTCTTGTGGAGAATTTCCCTGGGATTTACATCTGAAAAGACTTCTGTCATCCCTGACCAGATTACAAAGTAATGAAATCCAACTCTATCTTTTAATTTTTCTGTAGCCTTAGATAAGTCATTTAATTCTCTGGGCCTCAGTTCTTCATCTGCAAAATGAAGGTATTGGACACCCCTTCAGCTTTAGATGTGTGCACCTGTGATCAAAGAACTGTGCTGAACCTATATAGCTCTTGCTAAATCTACAGAGCACAAGAGTGTTGTACTTGCATGTTCTGATCCAACTTGCTAGGAGAATTTCTTCAAAATAGGTCAGATGGACTAATCTTTCTGGAAACTGACATGAATAGCTGAAAAAACATTTTCTATAGACTATAATTCAAAAAGAAAAGGAAACATGAATGACCTGATCCAGATCTCTTGATCCAAAGGCAAAGGTGTGCTGAGGCAGCTCATACAGGCTTGTGAGAGCTATCACATTTTCATTGTGAGCATTTAAACCTCAGAAATTAGCAAACGATCCAAGTCAAGACTTGATTATTGTTTTGTTGTCTAGACTTAAGAAAGTGATGGAGAAAATGTTAATAATGAAGATTACACTTAAAAGTATTTCTTCCTTTTTGGAGAACTTGTAGCCAAATATTTACCAGAAAAAGAAAAGCCTATGAGATGACTTTAAGAGCTAGGGCCAGAGGGAATATATCACAACTAGGGTCAAACTCAGGAAGGCTTGCAGAAGGTTCACCGTGAAAACAGCACTTTTGAAAAACTAAAGTTTTGAAATGGGAAGACATGTTACATGTTTTTTCTGAGGTCAAAAAAAAAAGGCCAGAGTTCAGCCTTGGACTATAGAGGAGATAGGGAGAATATTGGAGTGAATTATTCAATTTGACGTTTAAGTACCTACCATAGGGAAGGTAAGTACTCTCCTTCATGCAGAAGCTACAATTATGAAAAATGACGTTGTAATTGCCTTGGAGGAACTTAGAGGTATGCAAATAAGCATAGCACAAGATAGAAAAGAGATCACTTTCAGCAAGGAAAGTTAGGAAATGAGTTACGGAGAAAGTGACACCTAAGCTGAAAGCTTTGAAGGAAGATCAGACCAGGTACCTGGGGGCAGGAGAGTGGGCAGGGTTGAGAACCTGCACAAATTAATAGAGGCAGGAGATAGTGAGATGAAATTGCAGAATAGCTGGTAGTCCAATGGGGATGGAGAAGGGGAGGGTGGTAAGGGAGGAAGTTGAAGGGAAGTAGTATAAAATAAAGCAGGAGAATTAGCCTAGATCCAGACTGTGGAGAGTCTTAAATACCAAACAAAGGATTCTGCTCAAGCGATACAGAGCACAGACAGTAATGCATAATGGGTAGGAAGCTACATATTAGCAGTGTGACTTTGGCCAAGTCTCCTTACTTATTTATATCTGTCCCCAGACAGCTCTCTAAAACTATAAGTTACAGAGGAAATAGTAATCTGCATCAGTGCAGAGAATTTCTACACCTCTAGCAGTTTCCTACATCAGTAAAGTCACAGGTCCACCAAAAAAAAAAAAAACCAATACGGAGTTATTGAAAGTTTTTGAGTAGTAACTATCTGACCCGTGCATTAAGATAATTATTTTGGCAGCTTTGTAAAGAAGACACAGGGAGATCAGGGGAAAGGACACTGACTCTGGAGTCAGAAGACTTGAGTTCAAATCATGCCTCTCATGCTTACTATCTGTGTAACCTCAGGCAAGTCATCTCTAACCTCTATGGGCTTCAGTTTCTTCATATATAAAATAAGAAGGTTAGACTAGATAGATTCTAGAGCTCTCTCTAGTTCTAGGTCTATGATCCTATAAGTATTGACTAAGGAGGAGAATGAGAAAGCAAAATGACAAATCAGGAGGTTATTACAATAGTCTAGGGGAAAAAGCGATGATGACCTAAAAATTAAAGTAATAGTGCAAACAGAGTAAAATGTAAGATATATCTTGGAGGCAAAATCAACAGGACTTGACATAAAACTCCCTCTGAAATTCTTTTACAATTTTCACTTAACAGTACAAATTGGCTAGGTTGGGTTCCCAAAGGCTATTAACAACCTCTAATTCTAAGGAGAGTCTGTGAGTTCAGACCTCTCCATAGCTCAAGAGCCCCTTTGGTGCATATCTCATCAGCAGTCAGCCAGTAGATAAAATAGACTCAAAGCAAAAAACACTTATTAAAATGGCATAATAAGAAATAACAAAATATTCTTCGGTAAATTTGGGTTATACTGTCCCATGTCAACTGGACTGAACTGGCCTCTAACCTGGTGGAGAACAGAGCCAAACAGAGCAGGCTAGGGACAGAAGAGTCAAGAATCAAACAGAAGTTTTATTTCAAAGTGATGGAAACACTTTTCAAGTAAGGAAAGGATCTAGACACATATGCTGGGGTCCTGCCCCTGATGAGAGGGTGAGAAGGACTTGAGGGAATGTGGGGAGATCTCCCTATTTATACCAATGGCTTTGCAGTGAGCTGCAGTGAGGGTAGCAACAACAATGAGATAAATTTAATTCATAACAGGGCTTCATGACAGGAACATGGATACAGCACCATTTGACATGCTGGTCAAAGCAAAACAGTAATTATATGATTTTGCCAGAGGGTGAAATCATCTAGAGGGTGAGTACAAAGGATCATTGTTATGTGAAGCACAATTTGCTTGATGGACTTTAACTCTGGAAAATGGGATATCTTCTAATATCTTGACACCCACAAATATACACAGAGTACTTAGAGATAATAGACATAGAGTTCAACATAGTGAGGCATACATGTATGGAATGTATGTGAAGAAGGGGAAGATGGAAGTAAAGGAGAAAGGGAATAGAAGACACATTTTTAAAGCATTTACTATATGCCAGGCACTGTGCTAAAAACTGTTAAAACTATTATCTCATTAATACAAATGAATATAAAATAAAATGATAATATAGAAAATAATAAATATTTAGTACTCCTTTTCCTTGCTCTCACTTTTGAGTTTTCATAAAGCTCCTCCCTAGGTACACAATCTCTGCTTGGTAAGATGCTGCTATGGTTAATTGTTTTCTGCAACTTGATTCTCAGTTATAGGGAATAACTCTCCCTTGAGAACAGAGATAGCTCTATTTCTGGCTGTCTAAGGTCCTGTTCCTTGAAGGTACCTTAATACTGCTTCTGTTTCTATATCTATCTCTCTTGAAAGCATGCAGCTCCTTACTGGATATTGCTCAAGTAGCTGTGCTTCAAAGAGTCATGGTCAATGAGGATGGTCAAGGGAGTAAAGAGGAGAAAAATCACCTTGCCCCTTGCTACCTTTCAATAAAAGTTCAGGGAGTTTCTCCACCAAGCTGTTTGTAGCATGCACTGACTCAAATTTTGAAACTTAACCTTTTAAGTACCCTCAGGAATGTAAACAGCTTTCACTGGGCCAAAAAACCTTTCAAGTTTAATCAAGGAAAGTCTTAATATTTTTTATAAAATGAATAACAGGTTTTTAATACATTAACATTTTATTATCTGTGAATATATACTGGCTAGAAAAATATAAATTTACTAGTTGAAGACCGACTACCACCTATATTTGGTACTTGATTAGATGGCGAAAAGGAGACAGAAAAGGATGCATTAAAGATTACTAATATAGGGAAAGGGACTTTCAAATGAAAAGCTAGAGAGGTAGCAGTTAGTAACCACACGGGACTTTTTAATACTGTAAGCCTGTGGCAAACTGAGTAATATGAAAATATTTATGTAATCTACTTGATCAGAATATAGTTTTAAACCTCACATTTCTTGACATTCCAGTAAAATTGTTCCTCTGAACCAAAGGTGCTGCTAGATAGCAGCAGACAGGATTACAAATAATGGATTGGCAGAGAAGAGGGCGAGAAAGTGGAAAAGCTGTTATTGGTCAAAGAACAGTACAATCTTTAACAGAGAAGTCTCACATCGTTTTTACCCTTAGATAGTGACAAAAAGTTAACCTAAAAGTAAGTAAATCATAGAATAAGAACACTTCTGAGATGCTTCAGTAAGTCCAAAGCTATGGCCTTCCCTAGAATAGCCTGACCTTTAACCAGATCCTACTGTCACAGGAGTCCTATGTTTTTTGTTTTTAATTTAATAGCTTTGAGAGAAGAGAAATTTTTAGACACTCTTTAGTATGAGAAGAGTAAGTTAGTCAACAATTATTTATTAAGAATTTACCACATGGGGGGGCAGAGCCAAGATGGCAGAGTAGAAAGATTCACATACGCTAGCTCCGAACCCACAGCCCATAAAATACCTGTAAAAAGAACTTCAAATTCTGAAGCAGTGGAAGCTGCACAACAACGAAGTGGAGGAAATTTTGGTTCCAGAGAGCCCTGAAAAACTGACACCAAAGGTCCATCATGCACCGGATCCAGAGCAGAACCCAGCCCTGCCTTGATCGTGCGGCACCTAGAGGAGCAGATCCAAGCAGGTTTCAGGGACAGAATCTCTAGTGGCCGTGAAGGTCCATCCACCCACAGACACCAAAGGTTAGTGAGAGAGCCTGTCTGGCTCACCAAGAGAGGAGCGGGGTATCCCCATAACTCAGGCCCCCTCAGAAGGCAGCAGCAGAGGCAGCAGTGGACAGGGGCTCCCAAAGCAGGCAGGAGCCCGGATCCATTGTTGAAGGTCTCCACATAAACCCCCTGAGGGAACTGAGCCCTGTGTGGCAGCCCTGCCCTGACCTGAGCAGCTGAACTTAATCTCATGCTGAATAGCAGCCCTTTTATCCTCTCTATCCCCTGTGTGATCATGAATGTTTCCTTTATCTACACATCTGACAGGTTAAGTGTTTTCTATGTGAATGGCCCTGTGCTGGCTATTGGAAATGCCAAGCATAGATAGCTTCTTTAAAAAGAAATGTTAATTACTACTTTAATACTCAAAGTTTGGCACAGTTTTTAAAGATAAACATATATTTATTTTATTGTAGTTGCCTACTTGACAGTATTGTGATATTGACAATACAATATATTGACAATATAACTCATATTGACAGTACCTTTATAGATATTGATATCATAGTCCTTCTCCTCTAGTCAGTCAACATTTGGTGTATTGTGTTCATTTCTGGCCATCATATTTTAGGATAGATGTCAGTAAGCTGGAGAATTCTCCAAACAGACAAACCTGGATGTTTAAGTGTCTCAATGTTATGCCATAACGTGAGCATTTGGTAATAAATCTAGAGATATTTAACCTGGAGAAGAGAAGATGAAAGGTGCAGGGGATGTTCTTGGCCTTTAAGTATATGAGTGTTGCTGCCATGAAGAAATTAAATTTTCTATTATGCTTCCCCTGAGGGGGCAAAAATAATAATAAATAGGGACTGCAATACACATTTAGACTAGATGGAAGGAAAACACTTCCTCGTAATCACAGCTATACAAAACTGGAATAAATTTTTTTTCTGTGGAAGTGAATTCCTGATCACTGGACATCTTCAGGCAAAGAATAATTCATCTTCTGTCACATATGTTTAAGAAGAGATTCTTGTTCAAGTATGGAGTGGATTAAATGGTCTATGAAATCTTGAGATTCTGTGAATTTGTATGGCTGTCAAGAAGAATAGATCATAATGAAATTTATGTTTCTGTACAAGATCATTCTTATTCTTCTGTGTTTATCTTTATCAACTATTTCTGGAAAGCAGTGAATGATTGGCTAAGACTTGGATTTATAAAGTTGTTTTTATTACGTACAAAATAATATCAATAAATGAATTCAATTTTATTTTTTCATTAACATTGTTTACTTTCCATAAATATCCCCCAATTATAGGGGCAGCTAGGTGGTACAGTAGATAGAGCACCAGTGCAGGAGTCAGGAGGACCTGAATTCAAATCTCACATCAGACACTTGACATTCACTAACTATGTAACTTTGGGCAACTCACTTAACCCCAGTTGCCTCATTCTGGGTCATCTCCAGTCCTCCTGATGAATATCTGGTCACTGGATTCAGATGGCTCTGGAGGAGGAGTGAGGTTGGTGACCTGCACAGCTCTCCCTCACTCAAAACAAAATCAAGTGCAAGTCACATCATTATTTCTCTGATGGCATAGTCTTCTTCAGCAAAGAAGCATGAACACACACCCCAATTATATGTCAATGTTTCAAGTATCAATGATCTCATCTATGTGGGTACTTTAGCAAAATTTCTTTCCATGACTCTCCATTGATTCTCTGCAAAGGATTCACTCACACTCTCAACCATCTCCTTTTGGTCTTTTACTATTCTGTGCAACCCACTCAAACTTTTGGCCTTCCACCCATTATTTGTTTCTCTCAACTACACCATTGCCTTCCCCCTTACCATAGTATATTTTTACTATCATGTGTCATTCCCTTGTCCTCTGAGTCTACTACAATTTTTATTTCTGAGATTGTGGTGCCCCATGATTTACAGCTAGATATCACAAAGAAAAAATAATGTTAAGATGGCAAACTTTGGAAATTGAAATTGGTATTGTTTATAATCCAAAAATTTCCCAAATATGGTAAAATCTCCTATCCTACAATTGTTCATTAACAGGATCAGCTCCTCTTACTTCTACTGCACTTGTTCATAATCTATGTACCGATTATTTGTGCAGTGGGCATTCTATCAAACTGAATGCCATAATCTGGACAAGATGCGTACTTTACCAACTTAGTGTTTCCTTGTAGTTAATATCCTCACTATATACGGGTAAACTGTATTCCATTAGATCTCATACACAGCCTCCCCAAAAAAGTAAGAATGCCTCTGGCAAGCATATTTCTTTATTTTATGTCTCACTCATATCCTCATGGAAGATCAATGAAAAAAATTATCTATTGATGCATCTAGCAACAGTTTTAACATCTGCAAGGATGACACTTTTTGGGTGGTGAGCCTTTAAGGAGCTCTGAGTTAAATGCTTTTTAAAAATAATTAGCAAATAGTGGAATCCTGTGTTCTCTATATCTCTCAGTCATTTCCGTCAAGAATCATCACAATTTGTAGAGAAGGGTCTACTCATCTGTAAATTCCATTCTAACATTTTCATCAAGGCTACCATCAGTGTGTATATAGACCATTCTCATAAAAATTTTATAGATAGGTATAAAAAAATATTATAGACAAAGATGGGTGACTTCTCAACCTTTTCTTCATTACCTTTTTTGACATTAATGTTGATTTTGATTCTTTTTTCTTTTTGGAAGTCTCTCCTGTAAATATCTTTTAAAATGATCCTCAAAGTTTTCTTGCCTCTAGAATTAATTTTCTCGGTATTTGAGTGCAGATGCATACTAAGTGGCACATATTTGTCCTCCAGAGTAGGAAAGAGGAAATGGGAAGATGGCAAGCATTTATTCAGTAGCTATTACATACCGGTTACTGTGGTAAGAGCTTTTTAACAAATATTGCCTCATCTGATCCTCATGACAACTCTGAAAAGTAAGTGTTGTCATGACCTTCATTTTATAGTGGAAGAAACTGATGCAAACAGAACTTAAGGGATTTGCCCAGAATTGCACAGTAGGTATCTAAGGCTAAATTTGAATTCAACTCTTTCTGACTCCATACCCAATGCTCAATCTACTGCTTAAAGAAGGGTCAATAAGAATTCATCTTATGGCTATGCCATCACATCTAGACAATGTTCTATGCATACTTGTGCGTATTTAGGTGAATCTAATTGACTTTCTCATCTCATTTTCTTAAATGACATTTCCAGTTTCTCAAATGTGGTCCAGCAGTGGTGATTCTTCTGTCATTGATATAACAATAGATTACTATCTTAGTATATCTGTCTCATTTCTTTTACTTGCTTTCTTTCCTATTACCTTTTGCTGTTTTGTGAAGAAACACTGCTCATAATCGTCTGTCATTATTACCTCTGTTCTATCAATATTTTGCAAATGAAATTGTAGTCTAAATCAGTAGTTGAAATACTCATTATGTCTGAATTACAGCACTGTTTTTATTCACGTTTCTAAAATGAACAATGTTAAAGATATTCTTCAATTCAAGCCCTTCAGGAGAAACATGTTGGCATAGTGACTGAACCTGGACAGCTGACTTCAAGGCTTCCCTCTTGCTACCAATTAACTGTGCAGCCACAGATAAGTTACTTAATTGTTGCCTGCAGGCAACTCTCTAAGACTGCATATTGTAGATGAGTTTTGGGGTTTTTTTCTGCATGAATGCTCACCCATAAAGAACAAACAAAATCACAGGTAGAAGAAAAAAGGCCTTTCTTCACTTTAGATATTGATTTGTCCAGGCAATGTATTTGCTGAAAGGAAAAAGGAAAATAGATTGTCTTGTGACAATCATGACGCAGGGAGGGTGTCTTTCTCTTAGTTATTATTGGCAAGATTCTTGCCAAAGTCCTCCTTAATAGGCTTACCTCTCAGCTGGAAGATGATCATCTACCTAAGAGTAAGGCTGACTTTAGAAAGGCCAAGATATGATCAATAAAGTGTTTTCAACCCAACAACTCTAGGAGAAGTGCCAGGTGCAGAACAGAGATCTGTATTCAATATTTATCCATCTGACCACAGCCCTTGATACTGTCAGTCATGAGGGCTTGTGGGAGATGATGGCAAAATTTGGTTCCACAGAGAAGTTCAGGAGTATTGTACATCAGTTTCTTTTTTTTATGATAGAAAAGTGATTTTTTGTTTATTGGAAGTTTTGTTTTGTTTGTTTAATTTTTTTTTAATGTTCTACAATCACTACCATATAACTTAGATTTTTACCCCCCACACACCTATCACTCACCACTCCCCTCCCTCCCCAAGATGGCATACAATTCTATGTAGGACCTACATATACTTTCCTATTGAATACGTTTTCTCTATAGTCATGCTATGTAGATGAACTAAAATAAATGGAAGAAATCATATAACAAATCAAAACATAATACACATGCGCACGCTTGCACACACACACACACACACATACACACACACACACACACACACACACACACACACACACACACACACAAACATGATCTGCTACATTCTGCAAATGGATTCCATAGTTCTTTCTCTGAGTATGGAAAGCATTTTGCCTTAGAAAACCATTGGGAATTTTTTTTTTAAGTTCTTGCATTATTATGAAGTTCCAAGTCTACCAGAAAAAACTCATACACTGTGGTCATTGCTGTGCACAAA
>CM053773.1:139063020-139113330 GCA_028658325.1 Potorous gilbertii | reverse complement strand
CAAAGGGTATGCACATTTTTGTAGCCCTTTAGGCATAGTTCCAAACTGCTCTCCAGAATGGTTGGATGAGCTCACAGCTCCACCAACAATAAATTAGTGTTCCAACTCTCCCACATCCTCTTCAACATTTGTCATTTTCCTGTTTTGTCATGTTTGCTAATCTTATAGGTGTGATGTGGTACCTCAGAGTTGTTTTGATTTGTCTCTCTAATCAAGTGATTTAGAGAAATTTTTGTATGATTATAGATATCTTTAATTTCTTCCTCTGAAAATTGCCTGTTGATTTCCTTTGACCATTTATCAATTGGGGAATGACTTGTATAGTTGTACATTTGAGTCTGTTCTCTATATATTCTAGAAAAGAGGCCTTTATCCCTGAGATTAACTGTAAAAATTCTTTCCCAATTTACTACATCCCTCTGAATTTTGGTTGTACTGGATTTGGTTGTGCAAAAACTTTTCAGTTTAATGTAATCAAAATTATCCACCTTGCATTTCATAATGCTTTCTATCTCTTCTTTAGTAAAAAAATTCTTCCCTTCTCCATAAATCTGATAAATACACTATTCCTTGCTCCTCCAGTTTGTCCATGGTATCAATCTTTATATCTAGATCGTGTACCCATTTGGACTTTATTTGTACATCAGTTTCATGACAACATGCTTGCACAGATTCTGGGTAATGGATGATGCTCTTGTACTTTCCCAGTCACCAGTGAAGTAGGGCTTTGTACTTGCTCCCATGCATGATGTTTTAAGTGATGTTGTCAGATGCCTTCAACAAAGACAAAAATGGCATCAAGGTCAATTACTGCACTGATGGCATATCATTTAACTTTGTTTTTCCCAAAATTTATTAATTTGTTTTCAGTTTTCAATAATCACTTCCGTAAGTTTTAAATTTCCTCCCCTCCCTGCCCAAGATGACATGCAAACTTACATGGGCTCTACACATACATTCCTATTAAACACGTTTTCATATTAGTCATATTGCATAGAAGAATTAAAACAAATAGGAGAAAGTATGAGAAAAACAAAACAAAATATAATAAAAGATAAAATAGTCTGTTTCATTCCATGATCCAAATCTATAGTTCTTTTGTCTGGATGTGGATGGCATTTTGTATCATGAGTCCTTTGGAAATGTTTTAGATCCTTGCACTGTTGTGAAGGATTAAGTCTATCAAAAATGGTTCTCACACATTGTGGCTGTGACTATATATAATGTTCTCCTAATTCTACTCACTTCACTCAGAATCAGTTCATATAAGTCTTTCCATGGTTTTCTGAAATCCACCTGTTCATCATTTCTTATAGCACAATAGTACCGCATTCATATACCACAACTTGTTCAGGTGTTCCCCAATTGATGGGCATCCCCTTGATTTCCAGTTCTTGGCCACCACAAAAAGAGCTGCTATAAACATTTTTGTACATGTTGGTCCTTTTCCCATTTTTATGATCCCTTTGGGATACAAACCTAGAAGCAGTATTGCTGGGTCAAAGGATATGACATTTTTATTGCACTTTGGGCATAGTTCCAAGCTGCTCTCCAGAATTGTTAGATCAGCTCAAAAAAACAGCTCCACCAACAATGAATTAGTGTTCTAACTCTCTCATATCTTCTCCAACATTTATCATTTTCCTGTTTTGTCCTATTAGCCAATCTGATAGGTGTGGCATGGTACCTCAGAGTTGTTTTGATTTGCATCTCTCTAATCAATAGTGATTTAGAGCATTTTTTCATATGACTATAGATACTTTTAATATCTTTCTCTGAAAACTGCCTGTTCATATTTGTTGACCATTTATCAACTGAAGAATGACTTGTATTCTTGGAAATTTGACTCAGTTCTCAATGTTTTAGAAATGAGGCCTTTATCACAGACACTAGTTGCAAAAATCCTTTCCCAGTTTTCTGCTTCCCTCCTAATATTGGTTTCATTGACTTTGTGCAAAAACTTTTCAATTTAATATAATCATAATTATCCATTTTGCATTTCATAATGTCCTCTATCTCTTGTTTGGTCAGAAATTCCTCCATTCTCCATAAATCTGGCAAATAAACTATCCCTTGCTCCCCTAATTTGTTTATAATATCAGCCTTTGTACCTAGATTGTGCACCCATTTGGCCTTTATTTTGATATATGGTGTCAGGCTGTGATCTATGCCCTGTTTCTGCCACAATACTTTCCAGTTTTCCTAGTAGATTTTGTCAAACAGTGAGTTCTCATCTAAGAAGCTGGGGTCCTTGGGTTTATCGAACAGTAGACTGCTATATTCATTGACTACTCTATCTTGGGTACCTGATTCCCCTGGTCTACCCCTCTATTTCTTAGCCAGCACAAAGTGGTTTTGATGATTGCTGCTTTATAATACAATTTAAGATCTGGTGTGGCGAGGTCACCTTCCCTAACATTTCTTGTCATTAATTACCTTGATATTCTGGACTTTTTGTTCTTCCAGATGAAGTTTGGTATTATTTTTTCTAGCTGTATAAAGTATTTTTTGTAGTTTGATTGGTATGTCACTGAATACGTAAATGAATTTAGGTAGAATTGTCATTTTATTATATTACCTTGCCCTACCATGAGCAACTGATATTTTTCCAGTTGTTTAGATCTGACTTTATTTGCAAGAAAAGTGTTTTGTAATTGTGTTCATATACTACCTGCCAAAAGTCATATACTTTTGGCAGGTAGATTCCCATATATTTTACACTGTCTACAGTAACTTCAAATGATATTTCTCTTTCTATCTCTTGCTGTTGGATTTTTTAGCAATATATAGAAATGCAGATGATTTATGTGGATTAATTTTGTATCCTGAAACTTTGCTAAAGTTGTTTATTCTTTCAAGTAGTTTTTACTTGACTTTCTAGGATTATCTAGGATTCATCATCTTGCCTGCAAAGAGTGATGACTTAGTTTCTTCTTTGCCTATTCTAATTCCTTCTATTTCTTTTTCTTCTCTTAAAGCTAAAGCTAACCCCTTAATTAGGTTTTTAACATCACATCAGTTAATTTATTCCCACACCTTCTACCTATGTATATCCTTTTTAAATGTTGTGACGAATGTACGGTTCTCAAGATTAACATGTATCATCCTCCCATATGTATGTAAACAGTTTGCCTATATTAAATATGAATATAAACAGTTTGCTTATATTAAATAACAAGTTTGTTCAACTGATTCTTGATGCCTCATAGAAACATTAGCTTCTACTTGCCCAATTCTAATTTTTAATGAATTATTTTCTTCAGTTAACTTTTGTACTTCCTTTTCCATTTAACCAACTTTATTTTTTAAGGAAATCATTGTATTTTTAAAGCCAGTGGTCAGTTTTTCTTCTGCCTTTCTAATTTGGCTTTGAAAATTCTTTGAGATCTTCCAAGAATGCTCTTTGGGATTGAGACCAGTTCATATTCCCTTCTGAGGTTTCAGATGTGGATATAGTGCCAGTGCTATTCTCTTCTGAATTCAAATTTTGATTCTATGTAATAATATTCTATGGTCTTTGCTTTTCTAATTTTCTTTCTGCTCATGGTGATTGCCTTTTTCCTGACTTTTAAAGTGGATCTCTGCTTCTGGGGCACAGGGGACTCCATCTCACATTTCTTTTGCTGAGAGCTAAAGGGCCTGGTTACTGGCTTGGTGTGCTGTGGCTTCTGTTTCTTTCAACTGGAAGCTGTATAATGCTGTGGTTTACCTGGTGCTGAGCTGGCTGGTGTGTGCCAAGGCTGAGTCCAGGTGTAGTCGGAGTTTCCATGGGGTTACACTGAAGCTAGAGCTAGAACAGGGGATGGTTCAGTGGCTGGTGAACCCCATCTCCACTAGTGTGTACACAGTTCCCCTGGCTGTGCTAAGATCTGCCTGGGGTCTTGGTGTTGGCACTTACTGACTCAACCCCACTTCAGTATCTCTTGTTGGTCAGCTGAGGTGGGGCTTGCTGGGATGCTTCCAGTCCTGCACTGATCCCCTTCAGCCACAGCAAGAGGGACCCTTTCCATCAATCTCTCTAACCTTGCAAGCTAAAAGACTGCTGTACCCCTTCTGCTAACTCCACTGTTAGAGGATTTTTCCTGGTACAATATTCCCTGGGTTTTTCAAGGTCACAAGGGAAGGTGAGAGCACTTACAATTTACTCCCCCATCTTGGCTCCTGGAAGTTCAAGTAGGTGACTTTCAAACATTTATTGTGTGGGCTAATAGTCCCAGGAATAGCTGCTGCTGTTGCCATAGACCCTGGGCTTCTTTCTCATCCAGCTTCACCAGACCCCTGTCTTCTGTGTGAAAGGTTTGGGGATCAGCACTGCAACTGGTAATTCAATCCACCTGGAGCTATTGCTGTTCAACTATGGATGAGTCTGCACTGGTGAAGCCCATGCACTCTCACTTCCCCAGCCTGGTGTAACAGAGTCTTCCCATCAACCTTTCAGACTGTCCTTAGCTGGAAATCTCCCACACTCTGTCTCCTAGTGGATTCTGCCACTCTAAAATGTATTCAGATTCACTTTTTAGAGGGATCTGAAGGAATCTGTGGAAGAGCTCAGCTGAGCCCTTGCTTTCACTCTGCCATCTTGGCTCTGCCCCTCAAATTAGTTAACTTTAAAAGGACACAAGCCAAGACCAGAGAGTTGGTGTGTGACTTTTTATTTACAGATAATTGTGTGCTCATTGCAACCCCTGAGGCTAAGATGCCACAGACTATGGATGATTCTTTGCTGCTTGTGCTAATTTTGGCGTGACAATTAACACCAAGAAAACACAGGTTCCCCACCAGCCAGTACCATACCATCCATACACAGAACCATCAGGTACAGTAAATCACGTAATTTTTAATGCTGTTGATAAGTTCACTTACCTTGGAAGTATACTGTCCAGGGATGTACACATAGACAATGATGTTGACACACACATATTCAGAGCCAGCTCAATGTTTGGGAGGCTTTGAAAGAAAAATGTGAGAAAGAAGAGGTATTAGGCTGTCTACCACACTGAAGGTCTGCAGAGCTGTTGTGCTGACCTCATTGTTGTATGCCTGTGAAACCTGGACAGCATACCAGCACCAATGCCAGGAAACTGAATTGTTTCCATTTGAATTATCTTAGGATGATTCTGAAGATCATCTGACAAGATAAGGTACTAGACCCTGAGGTCCTTTCTCCAGTTGTACTGCCAAGCATTCAAACTGTACTGTAAAGAGCACAATTCTGATGGATCGGCCACATTGTTTGAATATCAAACATGGGTTTGCCTAAAAGACTATTTTATTGAGAACTCACAGAAGCAGGCACTCCTTCAGAGGTCAGAAGAAGTGATAGAAGGACACCCACAAGGTGTCCCTGAAGAATTTTGGAATTGAATAGGAGACATGGGAGATATCGGCACAAGATTGTCTAGCACGGCATGGCTGCATCAAAAAGGGCACTGTACTTGTGAAGAAAGTAAAATTGTAGTAACTCAAAAGAAATGTGAGATACACAAATTTAGAAGACATCTCCACTCCAGATGTTTACATGGACTATTTGTGCCCAACCTGTAGTAGAGTCTTCCAAGCTTGCACTGGTGTGATCAGCCATAGTCAGACATACACACTATACCTTGATTTCAACATAGTGATATAATTTGGGTCCTCTTTGAGCAAAAAGGACAACAATTAACAACCATTTTAGACAGATAATAAATAAACATATATTTTAAATTCAGCTATTTGTATTCCTTATCTCAGTCACCTCACAAAGTATTCATTCATCTTACAGTGTAAAGAAAATAGATGGATACCTGAGTATTCAAAAAAGAATGGGGGAGAGGGGAAAATAACAATTATGCATACATATACATACATAAATATAATAGGAAATCCATAAAATCTTGGGAGATATTGGACAAAATATACATTTACTAGATAAATAAGTATGTCTAAATCCTCAGAGGAAAGCTTCTAATCTCTCTCTGGGTTAGCAGTTACAGAACTCTGACATCATCCTACTATCAATCTAGTACCAATAAAAATCTTTTTCCCCAAGACATGACTAAAGCCCTCTGTTGCATAAATGAAGAATAAAGTGGAAGGAAAAATTTACCACATTTTTTTCTTCCTCAATTTATTCTGTGTACAGGGAATCTCAATTTATAATTTCATCAATTTCACACCACTAAGAGACACCAATTTAACTTTAAAAGGTATAGAATGATAATCTAAGTATCAATCATTAAATTAAATGGCAGTTAAATGCCTTTGTCACAGTGACAAATGTCTTTAAAAGGTCATTATGCTAGCTTTTTTTTCCCCAGAAGATGGTGTTTTACAACATAAACTTTGATGTCATCTGAATGTACAACCCTTTGTGCTTACTCATCTTTATGGAGTATAAAAATTTTAAATATGATTTCAAGTCATAGGAAAAATTATCAAATTCCTAATAATTGTTCAATGCTTACATTACTAATTGGAGGCTGTATATTATAGTAGGAAGAGCACTGGATTTGAAATCCAAGAACCTGGGATTTATTCCTGGATTTGATATTTACTACAAATGATGCCTTATATAAGTCATCTTACTTCTGTGAGCCTCATTTTCCTAATTTGTAAAATTGAGTGGTTAAACTACATCATTCTAAAGTCTATCTTGAAACTTTAATCCTAAAATATATGTGCTGCTTTTATTTTCATTTATAGAGCCATTAAGCCAATATTTGTTGAACACTTTATGCATGTGCTTTGTGAAATAGAAAAAAAAAAGAGCTGTTAGAAAGGAAGCAATTTAATCCAATCCATACCGAATCAAGATTCTTCTTTATAGTATGGCAAGTTGTCATCTAGCTTTTGCTTGATGACTTCCAGTGTACTGGGGGGAGGAGAAACCCACTCCTCTATAAAAAATAAACTTCATTCCATTTCTGGATAGCTATAAGTGTTAGGCATTTTTTCCATCAAGTCAAATTTAACTCTTCCCAAATTTGACCCATTGCTCCTGGTTCTATCCTCTACCAGATAAGCAGAAAAAGTCTAAACCCTTTTCCAAATTATACCTATCTTCAAATATTTGAAGATAGGTGTAATGCTTCTTCTATGATAGATCTCTTTTCCTGGTTAAGTATTCCCAATTCCATTTACCAATTCTCCTATTGAATGATCTCAAAATGTTTACCATCCTCTTTACCCTGACTTGGACATTCTCCAGCTTACCAATGTTCTTCCTAAAATGTGGTATCCAGAATTTAGCACAGCATTCCAGATATTGTTTGACTAAGGCATTGATGCAATAGAACCATTACCTCCCAAATCCTGAACTCAATGTCTCTCTTCCTATAATCTAATATCTCCTTAACTTTTTTGGCTTCTCTATCATACATTTGAATTACTGACGGTTAGTCTCTTAAAACTCCAAGATCCTGCTTAGGCTTACCCCTATCTAGCCATACTTCCTCCATCATGCACCTGTGGAATTGTAAACCAGTTGTAAACCTTTTAAGACATTTATCCTTGTTGAATTTCATTTTATCATATTCAGTTCTATAGGACATACAAAGAAATAGAGGTATTGTCCCTGCCAACAAGAATCTTACAACCTAACAAAAAAGACAAGAAACATAAAGATGAAATGTTAAATAATAGTAATATTAATAACTAGCATTTATTATAGCACCTTAAACTTTGCAAAGTGCTTTAAAAGTATTATCTAATTTGATCCTCATTACAGGTGTATGCTATTAGTATTTCCATTTTACAGATGAGGTAACTGAAGCAGACAAAGATGATGTTACTTACTAAAGGGTCACAGAGCTAGTAAGTGTCTGAGGTTGGATTTGAACTCAAGCTTCCCTGACTCTGTCTAGTGCTTTATCCACTGCACTACCTAGCTGTCTCAATAATTGATTAATTATCAAGTGAGTGCTTAAAAATTATTATAGGCATTGTGAGGTCACCAAGATAGAAAGGACAGAGAAAGCTTCTTGGAAGAGATAATATTTGAGCTGGTCCTATATAGGATTTGGGTAAGTGCAGAGGAAAAGGAGAGGTATTTTTGTGAGGAAGAAGTGTACCTCATTTATATTTGTATTTTTACCTGACAGTAGTACAATATATTGTGCACACAATAACATCAGTAAATTCCCATAAACATTCAAAGGACAGTCAATACTTCCCTTCCTTCACACCATAGGATTATAGATTTAAAATGGAGAGAGGCCTTCTCTCCATTCACACTTTATAACTACCTGCAGATATATTCAGCTTTAAAAGTCTAAGCCAAAGATAATAACTTCATTTCTTGTTTCCATATTAGCATTTTTTAAAATTGACAGATTATAATAAAAGATTATAAAATTATGAATTAAAACATTTTTAGAGTAAAGTGTAGTCAATTTTTTTCTCTAAAGGTTTAAAAGGTCAAAAACAGTTTGATTTTAGCAGGAAAATCTTGATTATGTTTCTGGGTTATGTTTTATTTGATTTATTCTTTATATAAATTGATAAATGCTTTGTAGAGGTCAAAATTGATCAGTAGAGTTGTTTGTAACTAATTCTTGAGCATGCAATTCATTAAAGAGAAATACCGTAGAACAATGTTAGATGTTAGAAATTTGGTAAGAAATAGAAGAATCTAAACCTATAATTTGGAAAATAACAAAATTTTGAAACCAATGCACCAACTCTGTTTTCATGTGTTAAAAATTTCATATGCCATTGCTTAGGAGCAAGCAGATATATACATAACAGATGTTGAGAGAGTTTTATTGGCTTTGTTCACTAGTGAATGGGCGGAGCTACAACTTATATTCAGAAGTTTGTACAGGAAATGCAAATGTGTTATTCCCTGAGAGTTTTTTTAAAAGAATATTGAATTCTCACATATATTGAAGAACATGCAAACAGGTATACATGGGAACAAAAGGATTATAAATTTGATATATCTCAAATCAATTTGATAATTTATTATATGATTCGTATCTCTTTACTACATTTTTATCTTATGTCTTATTCAATTCCACATCCATTAACTCCCGAACCAGGCTCTGGGAAAGCTCCATAATTTAAATAAGCCAATCCTTGACCTCACAGAATTTACATTTTAGGAGAGGGGATAACTCTACTTAAATGTATATTGGAGAATCAAAGTTCACATTTATAAAGAAAAACAAAAGAAGAAAGAATATGAAAAATAAGCATTTTTCAATACTTTTAAAAAATTATTTAAATTATATCTAGGGTCATAACTACTTTAGCACTGGAATTCAATATTAAACCCAAGTTCTCTAAGTACTTTCCTTTCCATATTGGTTTTAATATTTTTTCTTAAGTGCCATTCCTAGAGGGTATAATCTTTATTTCTGTCTTCCTTTTCCAAAATGCATGTTAAGCTTTGACTGTATACAATATACATGGATTAATTTGAATGAGTGTGAGTAAAGGAGGGTATCCTTGAGAGTACAAACTGTTTTATTTATGTTTATATTTCTCCTAGGGGAAATTCACTAATCTGACTGGAAAATTGACAAAATGCAGAAAATTGATACAAAATAATAGAATATTCAAATTAGAGGAATTCTTGGAGATCACCTAATTCAGTCCCTTCCACAAACACAATTCTTTCTATGATATTCCCCACAAGTATGAACCTCTCCAGTGCCAAGTCATTGCTTCATAAGGCATTTCAGTTTGATTTTTAGATGGTGTCGGATGTTATAAAATTTCTGCAAGTAACAAAATAATATAAATATGACACTACAAAAAATAAGCCATGGGTCTTCTGTCTCTTATGTTCAGTACTTTTTCCCCACAGCCCCATGGCTTATTAAATTTCTCCTAGAAAAAAATAAATGGAAGAATTCACAAACCATTTTCTTCACAACTGTGTGAGGTAGATATTGTTAATATAATCCACATTTTAAAGATGAGGAAGTTGAGGCTCATAAAGGTTTTAAAAAATTACCCCAAATCATACAACTGGGGCATATAGAAGTCACAATCTGAACTCTAGATCCTTCTGGCTCCAAGTGAGGTGTTTTCTATTACACTGAGTTGATCGTTGCCCAGCTTCCTCAATTAGAAAATTGGAAGTAATAGCCTTTCCAATTGGAGGAGAAATGAAAGAAATAATGAAATATGTTGTATAAAGATTAAGAGGGGGAGACTGATAAATAGAAGTAGAAGTAGAGTGTCCCTGGCCAGAACCTTGGACAGCACCATTAAAATGGATCTATGCAGTAGGCTCCCTCTTCTACAACTTCAAAAATTGTTCTATTGAGCTTCTTCCTGATCTTTGATCTAATTTTTTAAACATAGTTTCAGCCCATTACACCTTGACCTGCCTATTTTTCACTGACAGAGAATTTCTTTCCTGTATGTATCATTAAAGATTTTACATGGCAGTAAAATTTTCTTGCCATCAAGGAATAACAATTGAAATGGACACATAAAGACCCCTGACCTAGGAAAGGGAAGAGGAAGAATGACTTCATGTTTACCTGGTACTCTAATGCATTTTTCAATTGAGGTCAAATAGCATTAACATGAACACTGCTTTCCCTCTCAGATTCACACATCTGCTCTGGCTCAATTTTGTGGTAGATTTATTTAAGAGGGGCACAGATGCAATTGTGTTGCTTCTCTTCCTCTCAGGATGGTCAGACAGTTAAACTAGAAGCTGTGTGTCAGATTGCATTAGTGTTCACTGTGCAAGCAGGAGCAAACTACAATTTTAGCATTAGTGATGTGCTTAGAACAAAGGGGCAGCTCCAGCAGCAGAGTCAATGCAGATTTTGATAGTCTTTTCTCAGAGGACAGCACCATCACTTTTACCTTGGGATCCATTTGAACTTGCTGCTCAGTCCCTGGGCTTCAGGACTTAAGGAGTTGGGGCTTGTTTTGGGCTGTCTGTTGCCTGAGTCAGTATTTTCTGGTTATTTCTCCTTCATAGTAGGTAAGTGTGACTTTTGATGGTAAAATGGATTTGTTTTTCTAATGTGATGGTGTGATAGTATGATTGGGTGTGTGTGTGTGTGCATGTGTGTTGAGGACAGGAAATTGGCTACAGGAAGTTTGAAGAAGATGCCAGTGATAATGTTTTATGTAAAATTTTGGAATAATCTCTGTTCTCTCTGAAGCAAACTCAGAGAATGCCTCTTTCTATGTCAACAAAAGTCAGCCAGGGCTGACTTAACATTCCTTAAGAGACTTTTAACCTAAGACACTATCTTGAATAGTGGGATGTTTTCCATATCTTAATATTTGTAGATATATACTATGTTATGGCATGTTAATGGTAAAGAAAACACAGACATCTTGGGTTGTAATTTCTATGTGAAACTTTGTCAAACTGTTATCTTGTATTTACAACCTATGCAATTAGGAAACTCCTTTCTAATGGTCTAGTTGATCACTAATGGAGACCATAAATCTGAAGGACACAGAACACTTCTTTGTCCTAAAACATATTTAAGGCTGCCCAATTCTTTGTATCAGCCAGAACATTTCTGGCTCCATAATGCATTATGTTACCATTTTATTTAATAGGGAATTGATTAATTAATTAAATCATAAAATCTATACATTTAGCCTGTTGCCTTTTCTTTAACCAAGCTTTCAGGTCAACACCAGTAAGATTTAGTTTTGTATGTATTGAACTGATTTACTGGACAATCCAAGGTTAGGAGCTGGAACTATTAAGTTTCCAGATCAAAAGTTAAATGACAAGTAATCTGCCTTGCTTGGTTTATGTTAATTGCAGAAAAGTTAGAAATTATCTGTTGCAAAAATAACCTGTAAATTATTATTTTAAGGGAAGGGAAGGCAAAGGAAGAGAAAGGGAAAGGGAAAGGGAAGGAAAGGAAAGGAAAGGAAAGGAAAGGAAAGGAAAGGAAAGGAAAGGAAAGGAAAGGGAAGGGAAGGGAAGGGAAGGGAAGGGAAGGGAAGGGAAGGGAAGGGAAGGCAAGGCAAGGCAAGGCAAGGCAAGGCAAGGAAAGGAAAGGAAAGGAAAGGAAAGGAAAGGAAAGGAAAGGCATTAGAGGAATACAGATTTAGCTTCATCTAGCCAATCAATGGGCATAAGAATCTCAACTATGATTGACAAGGAGAAAATTATCAAATATAGTGAAATGTAAATATACTTATACCTTATAGCTCAATAGAAATATGTTTTATAGGACTCCATTCTGTAATGCTGCCAGATTATATCATTTATAAAAACTGTAAGTAGAGATTAATAGTCTTAGCTCAGAAGTATAATTATATTAAGCTACTTTTCAACAGATGGTTTCATTTTAAGATAGAAGTAGAAGGACTTGTAATTTGAAAGGCTGTAAGTGCTATCTAATTGGGAAAACCACGCAAAGATTTAAATATCTAATTGGTAGGTAAGTAAAAATCCAAAAGCATTATTGAATCATCTAACGTGTTCATTTTTCAAAACTAAAAAAGACAATGCTATGAATTTAACAGCATATATTAAAGTGTGATGGAGACTTTTTTTCAGGAAAGCCTACATTAAGCATGTACTGAAAATAGTATAATTGACTTCTTTCTTTGGAAATACCCTCAACAAGTACAGCCCCCTGAGAACTTTTCTGATGGTTGTCTCAGATGACATGGCATGGAGAATTGCAATACCTGTGATGTAACTGAGTCTTCCATCCTCTATTCATACCATATTCCAAGTCATACCCCTACTCAAGATCCTGTATATCTTCACAGCTAGCTCCAAGAAGCACTATGCCTGTTTAGGAGAGAAAGTGAGGTTACAATGCCTACAAGCTCATTAGGTCACCAAAAGTGCTGCTGAAACAGCTCATTCCCTGCAATGTAGTACTTGTAGTAATCTACCTGCTTTTAAAATTAAATTTATTTTGAATTAACTAGTATTCATTTTTCCTCTTTCCATACACTTTGTAAGAAAGATGGAGGCTGCCTATAAGAACATATCTAGTTCTGATATGTTCAGCTGTATTTAGTTATGAAAGGACAGGGTCTTCAGGGTGTAGGGGAGAAAGTGATGGATTTAGTGTTAAAGAAATTAGGTTCAAATTCTAATTCCTTTTATAACTTGTGTGACCTTGGGTAAGTCATATAACCTCTCCGTCTAATTTTCAGCTGTCCCTCCTTCCTTTGAAAGTCCAAAGACCATTCTATCCAAAGCTCCCTGGGAAAAGTCTATGCTTTGAACATTCAATCAGGACTGTGGTGTTGGAATGGGAGGCTGTCCTAGTTTAGAGGTGTTAGCTGCTGCCTCAGTTAAGGATTGTGGTGAATGCCATGCTAGTACACTTTCTTTGTTGACCTGCTTCCTCTTTTGTGTTCCTTTTGATGTCTCCATTTAAGTCATATGGCCTACTTTTAAATGTGTCAAATAAAAAATGGGATCTTGCTTTCATCATTGCTTAGCTTGTCTGGTTCTTCTGAAAAGCTCCTTTTAATCCTAGTATCAATGTTGTATCTCCCCAATACTATGTAAAGATCAGAGATTGTTTTGTGTATGCCTTGGTATCTCAAATACCTAGTATAGGACCTTGCATGTAGCAGGCACTTAAATGCTTGTAGAATTGAATTGAAGGGGTTAAACTAGATTCCTTTCATCTCTGAGTTTATGGTCCTAAGTATCTTATTAAAATAATGAGGAAAGATGTTTATGATAACTTGTATGGGATCATTTCTAAGTAAAGCTGGGGAAAGGGAAAAAAACAGAAGTGGTAAGTAATCTACTGTGCTGGTGTGATCAGAGAATCTTCTGATTGTGAAATGAAATAATCACTCCTCTCCAAATTTAAGTGATATCAACCTGATTTCAGAGAGTTTATGCATCTTTAAAGAGTTGCTATCTTCTTTAATCTTGCTAATTTGAACATTAGTAAGGCAAATAGGCTGTTCAGTAGATAGATTGCTGATTCTGAAATCAAAAACATCTGAGTTCAAATCCAGCCTCATGTACTAGTTGTGTGACCTTGGACAAGTTGCTTAAATCTACCTCAGTTTCCTCATCTGTAAAATGATCATAATGATAGCAGTTATCTCCCATAATTGTTGTGAGAATAAAATTATGTAATACTTCTAAACTGTTTTGCAAAAATTTAAGTGCTATATAAATACAAATGCTAGCTATTATCATGACTGTATTATATATATATCATGACATGTATTATATACAACTAATAAAAATAGTAATTCCATCTACAGTCAACTTTAAAACAAAGGTTACAAAGGAATTAGCATTCATTGGATTATGGGGATCCCTTTTTGTTTTTGTTTTGAGTGAGTTCAATCAAGGTTTGCATATGCCTCTACATTCTGAAACATTTTTATTTACATAAAAGTCTATAAAACAATAAAGTTATGAAAATTCAAAGTAACTATAGGATTCTACTTGATATAATTCACAGTTTAAGGAACTCAATCCAAAATAGTTAAGATAAGGGAAAAATGATTGAAATATTTCCTTTTGTCAAGTTTGGTCAAATACTCCATTAACAAAAGCACCACAAAACAGATTATCTTGGGTTTTCATGCTTTCAAGATTCAAAGAAAAGTTGTCAATGGCTAAATGATAAATTGCTGGTTTTCTGTTATAGAAATATCTAGCATTTTCTTGAGATGTTCATTTGCTCAATCACTTTTGCCTAATAAAAGTATATTTCTCAGCTTTTTCTTTCCCAGATGTTATATAACTGATATCCCAACTGCTAAACCAATGACCATCCTAAATCTAAACTCTCAAAGTGTAATCCAAGGACCCCTGTAGTTCCTGATACCCTTTCAGGGGATCTATATGGTCAAAATTATTTTCATAATAATACTAAGATTTTTCATTTCTAGTCCACTGTATATTGATGTATATAACATGTAAACAAAAGCTTTTGGGGGTACTCACTAATTTTGAAGAGGTCCTGAGGCCAAAACATTTGAGAACTCCCAGTCTAAGCTGTTTAAATTCCAGTGATGATCCATAATCTACCAAAGTGATACATTTTGCTATCTTTTAATCATGTGGATAAATTTCATTGCCTATTGGGTCATGTATCTACAGTATAATTTATTAAGTGTCAGACAGGGACTGGACTTGTTATTTCATTGGTATAGGGAACTCCCAGTGAGGAAACTCTCTTACCAATTGATGGAAGTTTGGGATCTTCTCTACAACTTATAGTCTTAGAAAGTCAATTAGAGCCCTGAGAAATCTAGTGACTTACATAGGAGCACACAGTTAGAATGTAACAGAAGACCTGAACCTTAGCTGCCTTGCCTCTATTCTCCACTGTGCTGTGTTGTTTATTAGTAGGAGTATATTCTAAAATGTCATTGAATCGGATCATACCCAGGCATTGAGATCTCACCAACACTGGCATAATTATTCTGTCAATCTAGCTATTCCTACGTACTCAGTGTGGTACAGAGGAAATCCCACGGACTGGGATTCAGAGCATTTGTTTCCAAGTCCCAGCTCTGCAACTTTCTACCTACAACTAGAGATACATCACATAATCTCTACCCACCTCAGTTTCCTCATCTTTAACATGAAAAGATTGTATTACTTGACCTCAGAAGTATCTTCCACCTCTTAATTTAGAATTCTCAGTTTTTGGTTTTGTTTTTATTCCAATGGTTTGAATTTGAATAACTGTCTGTTAATGTTTGGTGGATATAACGTATATCCAGTTTTGAAATATGACTGATATTCTACCATTTATTTGGAAACAACAGATCCCAGATCAGTCCATCAATGATTTTGATTAAAGTATTGCTACCTTTAAATTAACTTCTATTAGTATATTCATAATGCAGATGGGTACATTTCCCTTGGATAAACAACATTTGTTTTGTGAAACATTTACTTTGAACATGCCCTAGGAAATTTTTTTTTTAAATAGAGAGTTGTCAATTAACTTCTAAGACACCCTTGGTTCGTTTAGTTTCTTTTTTTTTTTAATTTTTAAGTACAATGTGATTGAAAAAATTAGATTATTCAAAGGAATTGTGGGGGAGGGGATATGGGAATATGCTTTTCATTCAAAAGTCTCTATGTTCTCTATATAGTTCAAATTTTCCAGATAATTGGTTGGTTTTCCAATTCACTTTGCTTGCATAGTCATTTTTGAAGTTGAAAAATAGTTAAGCAGGCTATTCACCTAAATGAAAGTGTTACATGTTTCTGTCCTGTTTGTTATTTAATTTATACCAAATCCCCACACAAAGGAAGTTCTTTCTCACACCCACAGTGAGTGAATGATGATGTGAACTGAAACTCACAAAACAAACTTGATTGAAAGATAATTTTCATATTCTAATTTAGAGAAAATATTGCTAAAATACAAAGAGCAAGAGTGAGCTTGATTTTTTTTTCAATGAGTATTTCTTTGTTCAAAATGCTAGGGATGAGTTGATAAAACCCAGAAATGAATTCAGTGGAACTAAAGGCCCATGGGAATATTATTGATTGTAGAAAGAAATCAGGTGGAGTGCACTTGCCAACTTCATCAGCTTCCCTCTTTGCTCCTCCTGCAAGATACCCTCTGAGTCGTAGATTGAATGCACTTCTCTCTCAGAGGACACATCTAAGACAATGTGATGATATATTCCCTCAGACTCTAATGATATGAATAATGAATGGAAGTCTTCTGAAATGCAGTCAAGAAGCTCTGGGGTTTGTTGTCTACTTTCCTTCCCTTCTTTGCTTTAACATTATTCTGATAGAACCACACCTAGAATGAGAAAAAGGCACAAGAAAAATGAGGTCTGGATGATGGCAAATCTAATATAATTGATACTTTTCTGAAGGCTGATTATATAGTGACTTTTTTATAAGTGTGAAGAGAACCCAAAATTGTGCAACTATTAATTTTTGGTGCTAAAATTGTATAGCAAAATAAATAAATCTTGATTAATAGACATTCAGATGACTCAGGATAGATGAACTGATGAAAGGAGTCATCACTGTAGAGGAAATGGCAGACAGTCCCTTCAGTAGAACCTGTACTTTTCTTTATTTCCCACCATCCCTGGGCATATCAGGCTGCCTCTTTTTTTTAACCTCTGCAGAAAAGCTAGCTTTAATTTTCGTTATCATTTTTATCCCATGTTATTGGAGTGGTTTGGGAGTTTGTTTTTATTGTTTCACTTTTTAATGCAATATATATGTGTATACATACACACACATATATGTATGTGTGTGTATGTATATAATTTCAGAGAAATAGATACAAAGGACTCTTTATAGTAGAGGTTCTTAACCTTGTTGTGTGTGTTATGGACCCTTTGGCAGTCTCGTGAGATCAGATTCAAATCTCTTAGAATAAAATTTTATTTTGTTTTGTTTTAGCCTATAATTGAAGGAAATGCTAACTTTTAATGATAAACTAGTGAAAATAAATTCTTGTTGTTGTTTACCTCTCCAAGTTCATGGATACTCTGAAATGTATTCATGGACCCCTTGGAGGTCTAACTCCAGATTGAGAACCCCTGCTTTGTAAGAAGAAAGGGAAAGATAGAACATGGGTTAGTATACAGAAATGCTAAAAGCTTATATTGATAATAGGCATAGAGAAAGTCATTTTCATAAACAGCATATTTTGTTAAATTGCTTACTATATTAAATTAAGAGCTGCCCATCTAAATAGGAGTTTCTTATCCTGATGAAACTGCAAATCAAGATAGTAAACAAACAATCCCTGTTATAGAATGAGATATATTCATATTCAAAGGTAAATGGATTTCAATTTCACTGTACTTTATCTTAATTTATTAAACCTCTGTGGAAATAAATCCATTAGCAATTCGAAATAAGCTTTGCTATGTAATCAAAACCATCTTATTTTTGAGAGTTTTTTAAAGTTATTGCAGGTGTGAGGCAGGGTGACATATTTGCATTTTTGTACTATTCAAAATTAAATCTTATTTATATCGATAGGCTGAAATATGTATTCAGTATTGACTCAGGTCAGCACTGGACTGAAAGAGAATATTAAAGGTAAAAGAGACTTTAGAGACTATCCAGTTCAACCTCCTCAAGGGAGGTTACAGGTTACAGTTTTGTGGATTGTAAAGAAGATGTATAGTGTGGTTTATTTTATTCATTTTTAGAAAAAAAATTAAGTCTTTTCAATGCACCTGTGCTTGTGTACATGCACATACACAAGCTTTTACAAAATAATGCTCCCTAGCCTTCTGGAAATACAAGTCAAGCCCACTCTTAATGAGGAATCTTTTAAAGTACACTGAAGATCATCCTTTAAGACAAAGGTGTTAATCTCCAACTGGCCACCAGAGGGTAGTGCAAAACAAATCGATAGTAAAATAATTACATGTGCCAAATCAAGCTTTGTTAAAATTATCAATTTCCATTTATCCCCATTGTCCCAGTTATGGGCTCGCCTGCTCTGTTGTTTTCAATGAAGCTTGAGAAAATATGTATGCTATCATCTTTTTAAACTAGTTATCCAATTTTTAAATGTTCACATCTAAGAAAGAAGATGTTGATTTTAGATGTGGGAATATGGTATTTCCGTTTTTGTCCAGTTTTGTTGAAAGAGGGTCTGATTACATTGGAGCTTGTAACAGACAATTTCTGACAAATTTCAATATTAATGTTACTTTGGACTGGAGATTCTACTGCTGTTCATTTTCTTATATACAATAATTAGATTGTATAAAAGTATTTTAAAAAGTATAAAAGTTGAGGCCTCTCACTATATTATAACTTTGGTTTATGTGAGGAGGAACTATTTTTTTTTCATTTTGCCTTACAAAGTATACAAAGAGTGGACCATTCTGTCTATGGTTTTGCTTATTTATTTATTTTTGTTCTGTGTGCGTGCGTGCATGTGTGTGTGTGTGTGTGTGTGTGTGTGTGTGTGTGTGTGTGTGTGTGTGTTTAGCAAAGCTACTATAATGGTTTGCAAATACTTTCTCCAGTGGAGTAAGGTAAACTAAGGTTGATGACTTGCGCAGGGTCACCTAGCTACAGTCTGAGGCCAGATTTGAATTCAGGTCTTCCTGACTCTAGGCCCAGTCCTGTATCCACTAAGACACTAACTGCCTAGATTGAAAATACTACCCCATTGTAATTGTGTGAAGTGTCTCCTTTAATCAGACTATATGCTGACCTGTGACAGTGGAGTTTGAAAAATCCAGGAAATTCTCAGTCAGAAATAGTTGACATATAACTTGCTTTAAGTTTTACAAAGCATTTTACATTCATCATCTCCTATGACTGTTACAAGTACTTAAGATAGGTACTAAAGGGTTTGGTCGGTTTGTTTAGTGTCCTGATGTGTAACTGCATATATATAGAGAACTCCTGGGATGGCTTCCTTCACTATTGAGATGGACAACCGAAAAATACATAATCTTAAATGCTGAGTGGAAAGATTAAGTGACCTACCCATGCTCACATGACTAGGATGTATCAGAAGTACATCTTCTGACTTCAGATCTCTTTCTCTCTCTCTCTGCACACTGCTTCTGCCTCTCACTAATATAATGCTACAGGTATCACCACACTTATTTTGCAGATGAGGAAATAGTCTCTGAGAGAATAAGTGAGCATCATGGGGACATGATCACCTACTACCAAAGTCAAAGATTAAATCTGATATCTCTTCTGGTTCAAAGCCCATTGCTCTGTGCAGTCCATCATGTGGCCTTTAAGAAGAAAAAAAATTGTTCTTTCTCATTACAAATGTCAAAATTACTAGCATATGCAAACATATCAGTATGTGAAGAATATGAATGATGATTGCATAATAAACTAAAATTGTTATAAATAGTTTTTCAAGCATATATTATATTTTAAAAGATAAAAACTAAAATGCTGTCTTTGTGCCCCCTTTAGAAATTATTTGGTTTTTTTATATATTTTTAAAGATGTTTTATTTGATGCTCTTTTCATTTATATCATTATCCATTAAATTTCACACACATACACACCCCTCCACTGAGTCCCTCCTTTGTAACAAAAATCAGCAAACTGGCCAGTTCTGAAATTGCATATCTCATTTTGAATTGTGACTCCATTATTTGTCTGCTAATAAACAGGCAACATGCTTTATCATCAGTCTTTCGAAGTCACATTTCATCTCTGTTTTGATCAAAGATCTGAAGTCTTTTAGAGATGTTTTCCATTATTGTTGTTACCGTGTTCTCCTGATGCTACTTATTTCACTCTGGATCAGTTCATAAAAACCTTTGTTTTTTTTTCTATGAACTTTTCATAATTATCATTTCTTATAGTGCAATAATTTTCTATGGCATTTGTTTAATCATTTTCCCAACTGATGGGCACCCATTTTGCTCCCTAGTCTTTGTTCTTTGCTACAACAAAAGAGTTGCTATAAATACTCTTGGGATAAGTTATAAGCAGTTGGGAAGTGGGAGTGAGGAGTTTAAGGGGAAGAATCTCTCAGTGGTGGTGGACCAATTTGCACAAATAAGTTAGGATGCACTGCCCTCCAAATTTGGTTATACAAAGTTATTTGGTTATTCAAAGAAATCTGAAAACATTCATCAAATACATTTTATTATCATTTATTATTATTTCAGGTCCATGTCCATATTGGTCAAATAAGTCCCCATTCCAAAACATAGCAGTTTCCTTAGCTCACATCTTCAGTTTGTCATTCTGCAGAATTGCCTCAGTTGCCATTTAAAGAAAGGAACTTATTCAGTACTGAAAAGCCTCAAAGAAGTACATCAAACTTCTAGCAAGATGTGCCTGTTTACAGGCTCTCAAAGTTAGAGATGTAAAAATGAGGGACAGTAGGCTTTTTGTTTTTAAGGAATCAGTCAGCACATTCTAAAATTGGGAAATGAAAAAACTTACTTGCATTTTATATTAGCAAATTTAAGAGGTATTTATATAAAGCCTTCAGGATATGAAAAGTCACTGTTATATGATTGCTATTATAGAAAACTTGATGAAATGTGAAGATGTAGCAGTAGCAGATGTAGGAATAACTTAGAATTTTTTAATCAGAATTTTTGTTTCTATGAAGATAAATATACAATTACAAATAAACTGACATATCCACTGTGCCTTTATTACATTGTCAGAAACTCATTGAACTTCCTGAACTTATGAATAGCCAGAAAAAGAAGCAATTTTTAGTAATTAGCTGACATAGCAAAAATGTAACTTTTTACTATTAACCTAAAGTTGCATCTAATATTCCTAGTTTAGATTCAATATAATGCATTTGACAAAACACATGGGTCTTACCTCTTTAATACTGAAGAATGTAAATACGTAGTTATACACTCCTTAGTTAGGTTTTTACCATCATATCAGTTAATTTATACCCACACCTTCTATCTATGTATATCCCTTTTAAATGTCATAACAAAAACAGTTTTCAAGATTAACAAATATCATCCTTCCATACAGGGATGTAAGCAGCCCATATTGAATAACAAGGGGTTTTTTTTCTTTTTTCCTTTTTATCTTTTTATGCTTCTTATGAGTCTTATATTTGAAGATCAAATTTTCTATTGAGGTCTGGCCTTTTCATCAGGAAGGTCTGGAAATCCCTTATTTCATTCACTATCCATCTACTTGCCTGAAAAATTATATTCAGTTTTGCTGGGTAATTGATCCTTGGTTGTAATCCAAGCCTCTTTGTCTTACAGAATATCATATTCCAATCCCTATGACATTTTAATGTAGAAGCTGCAAGGTCTCATGTGACCCTGATTGTAGTTTCACAATATTTGAATTGTTTCTTCTGGTTACTTGCAGTATTTTCTCCTTGACTTGATAATTATAGAATTTGACAACAATATTCCTTGATGTTTGCAACTTGGGATCTCTTTCAAAAGGTGATTGGGGGTATTTTCAATGACTATTTTGCCTTCTAGACAAGATCTCAGAGCAGTTTTCCTTTCTGATTTCTTGAAAGATAATGTTCATGTTCTTTTTTCATCATGACTTCCCAGCAGACCAATAATTCTTAGATTTTTCTCTCCTGGATCTATTTTCCTGCTCAGTTGTTTTTCCAATGAATTATTTAACATTTTCTTCTACTTTTTATTTCTTTAGATTTTGTTTGAGTGATTCTTGATGCTTCATAGAGTCATTAACTTCTACTTGCCCAAATCTAATTTTTAATGAATTGTTTTCTTCAGTTAGCTTTTGTACCTTCTTTTGCATTTGTCCAATTGTTCCTTTTAAGGAGTTATTTTCTCCAGTTAGGTTTTGTACCTCTTTTTCCATTTGCTTTTTAAGGAAATCATTGTCTTTTTAAAATCAGTGGTCAGTTTTTCTTCTACCTCTTTAATTTGACTTTTAAAATTCTTTTTGAGCTCTTCCAAGAGTGCTCTTTGGGCTTGAGACCAGTTCATATTCCCTTCTGAGGCTTCAAATGTGGGTATAGTGTCAGTGCTGTCTTCTTCTGAATTCATATTTTGATTCTATGTAATAAGAGTCTATGGTCTTTGCTTTTCTAATTTACTTCTTCCTTGTAGTGATTGCCTTTTTTCTGGCTTTTAAAGTGGATTTCTGCCTCTGGGGTACAGGAGGCTCTGTCCCACATTTCTTGTGCTGGGAGTTAGGGGGTCTGATTCCTGGTTTTGTGTGCTCTGTGGCCTCTGTTTCTTTCAACTAGAAGTTATATAATGCTGCAACTTAACTGATGCTGTGCTGGCTGGTGTATGCCAAAGCTGAGACCAGGTGAAGGTTATTTGAGTTTCCCTAGGGTTACAGTGAAGCGCGAGGATTGAAGTGTGGAGGAGAAGTGGTCTGGCCACTGAAGTCTCATCCTCCCCTAAGGCTGCACTAGAGCACGGGCACACTCAGTGGTTGGAGAAACCTGTCTGCACTGGTGTCTGTCCAATTCCCTGGTCTCTGCTAAGGCATGCCTGGGGTCCTGGTATTGGCGCTTACTGACTCCACCACCCCATTCAAGATCTCCTGCTAATCAGCTAACGTGGGGCTAGCTGAAATGTTTCTGGTCCTGCACTAGTCCCTTTCAGACACAGCAAGAAGGACTCTTCCCAACAATCTCCCTAGCCTCCTGAACTAAAAAAACTGCTGTACCCCTTCTGCTGGCTCCTCTGTTCCAGGATATTTCCTGTGGCAATATTCTCTGGGTTTTTCAAGGTCAACAAGGGAGAGTGAGAGTACTTACTGGTTTACTCCACCATCCTGGTTCCTGGAAGTTCAAGTAGGTTAACTCATACTGTTTTTAATAATTTATTTACTTTTCAATTCTCAACATTCACTTCCACAAGAATTTGAATTCAAAATTTTCTCCCAATCTCTCCCCATCCACCACCCCAGGACAACATGCACCCCATTTGCCCATTCCTCCAGTCTGTCTTCCCTTATATTACCCATCCCTCTTCCATCCCCCTTCCCCTCTATTTTCCTGTAGGGCAAAATAGATTTCTATACTCCATTACTGTATATCTTAATTTCCAGTTGCATGCTAAAACAATTTTTAACATTCATTATTAAAGCTTTAATTTCCATATTCTCTCCCTCCCTCACTCTCCATCCACCCTCATTGAGAAAACAAGCAATTCAATATAGGTCATACATGTGTAGCAATGCAAAGCACTTCTACAATGGTTATTTTGTAAAAGACTAACCACACTTCCCTCTATCCTATCCTGCCCTCAATTTATTCTATTCTCTCCCTTGACCTGTCCTCCCACAATAGTGTTTGCTTCTGATTATCCATTTCCCCAATTTGCTGTCCTTTCTATTATCTTCCCTCTCCTATCCCCTTCCTCCTTGTCTTCCTTCAGGGTAATATAATATTTTCATATCCAACTGAATGTGTGTTACTTCTCCTTAAACCAAATTCCATGAGAGTAAGGCTCACTTATTTCCTTCCATCTCCTCTCTCTTCCCCTCTATTGTAAAGGCACTCTTGCCTCTTTTACATGAGATGATTTGCTACATTCTACTTCTCCCTTTCTCTTACTCATAGTACATTTCATTCAATAGTAAATTTAATTTTTTTAGGTATTCTCCCTTCATATTCAGCTCACCCTGTGCCCTCTGTCTATGTGTGTGTAAGGTGTGTGTGAATATATATGTATATGTATATGTATATGTATGTATATATATATATATATATATATATATATATATTCTCACACATACACATACATATGCATATGCATATACACACATATATACATACACACATACACCCATGTAAATATATATATATATATATATACCTACACATATTATATATATATATACCTACATATATTATATATATACCTACAAATATAATATATAATATTATATATAATATACTCATATATACCTACATATATATATTCTCTCTAACTACTCTAATCCTGGAAAAGGTCTTATAAGTTACAAATAACATCTTCCCATGTAGGAATGTAAACAGTGCAACTTTAATGAGTTACTTAAGGCTTCTCTTTCTTGTTTATCTTTTCATGTTTCTGTTGATTCCTGTATTTGAAAGTCAAATTTCCTATTCGGCTCTGGTCTTTTCAATGAAAATGCTTGGAAGTCCTCTATTTCATTGAAATTCCATGTTTTCCCCTGAAGTGTTATATTCAGTTTTGCTGGGTAGGTGATTTTTTGCTTTTAGTCCTATCTGCTTTGACCTCTGGAATATCACATTCCAATCCCTTCAATCTCTTAATGTAGAAGCAGCTAAATCCTGTGTTATCCTGATTATATTTCCACTATACTTGAATTGTTTCTTTCTGGCTGCTTGTAATATTTTCTCCTTGACCTGTGAACTCTGGAATTTGGCTACAATATTCCTGAGTTGTTTTTTTTTTCATTTTGGGATCTCTTTCAGAAGATGAACAGTAAATTCTTTCCATTTCTATTTTACCCTCTGGTTCTGGAATGCCAGGGAATTTTTCCTTGATAATTTCTTAGAAGATAATATCTAGACTCTTTTTTTGATCATGACTTTCAGGTAGTCCTATAGTTTTTAAATTATCTCCTGGATCTATTTTCCAGGTCAGTTGTTTTTCCAGTGAGATATTTCACATTGTCTTCTCTTTTTTCATTCTTTTGGTTTTGTTTTGTAATTTCTTGGTTTCTCATAAAGTCATTACCTTCCATCAGCTCCATTCTAATTTTTGAAGAACTCTTTTATTCAGTGAGCTTTTGAACCTCCTTTTCCATTTGACCAATTCTGTTTTTTAAAACATTCTTCTCCTTATTGGTTTTTTGGACCTCTTTTGCCATTTAGATTAGTCTATTTTTAAAGGTATTATTTTCTTCAGCATTTCTTTGGGTCTCCATTGGCAAGCTACTGTCTCACTTTTCATGATTATTGCATCACTCTCATTTCTCTTCCCAATTTTTCCTCTACCTCTCTTGCTTGATTTTCAAAATTCTTTTTGAGCTCTTCCATGGCATGAGACCATTGCATATGTTTTGGAGGTTTTGGATGTAGAAACCTTGACTTTGATGCCTTCCTCTGATGGTATGCTTTGTTCTTCCAAATCCAAAAGGATAGAAGAAAATACTATTTATTTATTTATTTATTTATATGGTTTTTTTAGGTATGGGTAAATTTTTTAAATCCTATCCATCCTGGAAGACCCAGATCAAAATCTATTACCCCTGTAAAACTATTCCTTTTCACTTCTGCCCAGAGTGATTTTCTCCAATTTCCTACAGAACTTCATTCTTTTCTAATATTATTCTATACTATATGTTGCTATATAATACCATACTATTCTATACTATACTATATTTTACTGTGGCATACCATTCCACACCATACAATTTATTTGACAATCAATTGCTATTAACTTCTAATATATGATATAGTTTGCAATATATTTGAAAAAATGCCAGATTTAGACTGAAGATCTATATTTTAATTCTGCTTTGCCACATACTTACTACTCATAGAGCCCTAGATAAGTCATGTCTCTAGGCTTCAGTCTCCTCATCTGTAAAATGAGAGGACTAGACTAGATTACCTCCAGGGTTCCTTCCAGCTTTAAATCTATGTTCCTATGTCTTCTCTTTTTATGGCTAATATTTATATAGGATTTGGGGCTTGTGAAATGTATTATATATGTCATCCTGTGTTATCATTGCATCCAAACAGATTGTAAAGTCCTAGAAAAAGGGACCATGTTTTATACCTCTTTTAATCTCTTAAATTGTCTAGTTCCTTGCTTTGCCCAAAGCAAGATTTTAATGAATGTTTGCTGATTTGATATATGAAATGAAAACACCTGTGTTTCTCCTCTTAATGACAGTAGAAATAATCATTAGTATTCACAGCTCAACTGATGGCCTTTCCTGCACATAATACCTCTACTTCAAACACTAATTAACTGCACTGGGAGAGGGGTCAACAACCTCTTCCACACTGAGAAACACCAACAGGACTAAGTAAAGTCAATTAGAACCACTGGCTGCCATTCCCAGAAGGAGAAGAGGGAACCTAGGATAAGAAAATAGAGACAGAGACTGTGGAAAAGTACAGTGGAAAGGGAAATGATTTTGGATTTGGAGGACCTAGATTAAAATTCTTTTCCTGAAATTTGCTCTCTATGCAACTGCGAGAAAAATCACTGATTTTCTCTGGGCTTCAGTTTCCTTGTCTGTAAGATGAAGGTTTTGGATGACTGCTAAAGTTCCTTCCAGCTCTGAATCTATGATCCTGTGAAGCAAAAATTAAGCATAAGGAGAAAGAGAAAAAGACAAGTACCTATAGTGCAACTAAGAGAACTGAAGCCACCATTGCTTCAGATAGCATTGAATGTTACAAATGAATGAATGAGTATTGTGCGTTCATCCTTCATTGCCGAAGAAGACCATGCCATCAGAGAAATGATGACATGACTTGCACTTGACTTTGTTTTGAGTGAGGGAGGGCTCCTCTAAAGCCATCTGAATCCAGTGACCAGATATTCATCAGGATGACTGCAGATGACCCAGGATGAGGCAGTTGGGGTTAAGTGACTTGCCCAAGGTCTCATAGCTAGTGAGTGTTGAGTGTCTGAGGGGAGATTTGAACTCAGGTCCTCCTGACTCCTGCACTGGTGCTCTATCCACTACACCACCTAACTGCCTCAAATGAGTATTTATTAAGCATCTGGAATGTGCAAAGCTCTGTGCAGGGTTAGGGATACAAATTCAAAAGCAAAAATAGTCCTTGTCTTCAAAGGGCTTGTATTCTAATAGGAGAGACCACACACATAAGGAACTGGGAGCCAGGAAGGGAAACTTTGACCTTGAAGGATACAAGGATTGTAAGTGAGGTCAGAGAAAGGTAGATTGACATAATTCATCCTGGAAGAATGGTAGAGTTTGGTTGTAGTACATGAATTCAGAACTAGAAGGGGACGAGAATGAAAGTGTATGCTCAAGATGAGAAAGTTGTAGAGATGGTGACCTAAAAAGGACAGCGTGAAGTGAAGCACAGCTGAGGCTTTTCTGAAAGAGAAGTCAGGGAGATTCCAATATACTGAATCCAATGTAAATTGAAAGCAAGGAAAATGTTTAAATACAAAAAAATCAAGTAAATGAGACAATTGGGTCACCAAAATACTCCATTGGGAAATTTAGGAAACTCCAATATACCAGAGATGATGTAAACAGAAACCAAGGGAAATATTTAAATATGAAAAACAAACAGGTATATGAGACAGTACAATGGGCTACCAATCAGGACAGTGAAGCCTCAGGGCAAAAATTCCCCTCAAGGGAATGTGTCAAATTCACAGCCTATAACACTCCCGAATGCAGCCTGAATCAGGTTAAAATGCAATTGGGAAATATTTAAGAAAATAAAAATACAGTAAAACACAGATAATATTAATGCATGGTTTCTAAGTCAATAAACGACCCTCAGGCATCATTATGTGTGGTTTCATGGTCCCTGTTTCTTATATGAATTTGACACCACTGCTCTAGAGAATGGTTTCTAGTGTGGGTGGCAAGGTAAAGCATTTGGAAAGAAGAGTGTGGAGGACATTTGGGTTAGGAATAATGTTCTTACAGAAAGTAATGGCATTGCACAAAACCAGATTTTGACTAGTGATATTCACTCATTCTGCAGTATCAAAGCACTCTACATATACAGTGTATATATATATGATAAATATAAAATATGTTTATATATATGTGTGTGTGTGTGTGTTTAAGATTGAATATCCTCTCCTTGTTATGGTGATATAATTATTTCAACTATATAAGTGTGTATGTATGTGTATAAAGTTCACTGAGCAGGTACATTAAATTTAAGCCTGATAATCAGAAGACCAGGCAGCTAGGTAGCACAGTAGATAAAGTACAGTGCCTGGAGTCAGAAAGATACATCTTTATGTGTTCAAATCTGGTCTCAGACACTCACTGGCTGTGTGTCCCTGGGCAAGTCACAACTCTGTTTTCCTCAGTTCTTCATCTGTAAAATAAATAGCAAATCAATCCAGTATCTTTATGAAGAAAACCCCAAATGGGGTCACAAAGAGTCAGACGTGACTGAAGATAGCTGCAAAACAACAGGTTACAAAAGCATAATATAAAACTATTAGACATGCTATGCAGCATGACATAATAGACAGCTAGCCTGGAACCATCAAGACCTGGGTCCAAATCCTACCTCTGATATTTACTGGCTATGTGATTTTAGGCAAACCACTTAACTTTTTAGTGCTCTAAGCAACTCTCAGACTATAATTTGCAAACTATATATATTATATATATAATTTGCATTGGTATGAGGAGCTTCCTTATCCAGGAGTTCCAAACACCAGTGAAATATAAAGTCCCTATCCTTACATTACATTCACCTAGGCTGATCTGATTAACAATAATACAAGATGTGTTAACATTCATTGCCTCTACTTGCTTTCCTATCTCTACTAAATCCTCTGTGTTCTGACTTCTGATATCTCTGGATGTGAAATGAGGAAGAGTTGAGTTTGAATCCCATTTCAAGTACTTATTGCCATGTGACCCTGGCAACTCTTTTAACCTCTCTATGCCTCAGTTTCCTTATCTGTAAAATGAGCGATGAACTTGATGGCCTCTAAGTATATGATCCAGTTCTACATCTAAGATTCTATGAAAGTACTATCTTTAAAGTTGTCAATTATTTCTTGATTGTCATATCTGATGGCCTTTTAATAATCTTTTTGGCCTTCCCTTTTTAGACTATTGCAAGAGTCTCCTAATTAGTTTTCATACCTCATCTCTCTTCCCCCTGCAATACATCATCCACAGAGCTGCCAAAGTGGTTTTTCTAAAGTCCAGATCTCACCATGTCACTCCCCTTCTAAATAAATACCACTGAGTCCTTATTACTTCTACAATAAAATTAGACAAAATTAGACTGACAAATTGGTCAGTCAACTAGCATTATTAAGCTCTAACTATGTACCAGACACCGTGTTTAAGCGCTAGGTTTATGAAGGTCCAAAAAAAGTCTCTTTTTACAAGGGGTTCACAGTCTTATTCCATTTTCCTTTTAAAGCCCTTCTTCCAATCTATCTTTCCAGCCTTAATATACATTAATCCCCTTTATACACTCTATGGTCCAGTCTAACCAGTTTTCTTATAATTCTCCACCCATGCCAATCCATCTCCCATTTCCATGACTTTGCACAGGGTATCCTTCATACCTATAAAGCACTATTTCCAACTCTAAAAATCCTTTGATTCTTTCAAAACTCATGTAGAAGCACCATCTTATACATGAAGCCTTAATACTCCCAACAATTGATGCCTATCTCCTCAAAATTATCTTGTATTTATTTTTCCTATATCTTATACATATGTGTGTGTGTGTGTGTGTGTGTGGTCTTCTTTGACAAAATGTAATCTCCTTGAAGGCAAGGACTCTTTCATTTTTGTCTTTGTATCTCCAGCATCCAGAATAGTCCCTGGCATATAGTAAATGTTTCATCAGTGTTTATTGATTGTTTATTTGATTGACATAGAATAGTAGAATTAAAATCCATTTTAGAAGTGTTGAATTTGAGGTTCAAATAGCATATCTAAGTGACCATATCCAACAGGGTCTTAGAAAGCCAAGGATGTAAAGTGTGATTCAAGGTGCATAGGGAATGATTGAAGTGTTCTAAGATGAAGTCCCTAAGAGAGGACATGTACAAATAGAGGAAAAGAGTATTGAGGACATACTCTTGGGGAATATCTGTGATTGGGGAACATAGAAAAGGAAATAGAACCAGAAAAAGAAATAAAGACATGATGAGAGAGATTCAAAGAGCACTAAGACATTTTAATTTACTAGGAGGCAAGGGGAAAGGGAGTGTCAAAGAGTTTATAATCAGGCATCACAAGGCAGCAGGAAAAAGGAGGATTTGAACTATTGGATTCAGATACTTAGGGGGTGATTTTTAACCTTCAAGAAAGCAGTTCCAATAGAAAAGTTGAGCAAAAGTGAAACATCAAAGTGTTGCATATTAAAGAATGAATAGATGAGGAGGAAGTGAAGGCAGCAAAGGTGAACGAAGAAGTTTGTCAGTTCAAGGGAGGCAAGAGATGGAATTGAAACTTGAGGGAATAACAGGGTGAAAAGAAAGGGGTTTTTTGTTGTGTTGTGTTTTGTTTTGTTTTGATTTTCTGGGTGTGATAGACCTGGTTACGTTTCAGGCAAATAGAAAAAGTCAGTGAAGAAGTAAAGATTGAAATGGCAAGAGACAGAGGATAAGCTATTTGTGCAATGTGCAATGAGATGGGAGGGGAAAGAATGAAGAGGACAAGTCATGTCATATACAGAATGATGGACCTGAAGTCAGCAGGATCTGTATATAAATCCTCCCTCCGGCACTTCCTAGCTGTGTGAGCTTGGGCAAATCAAAGCCTATATGATCACAGGAGAATACTTAGACTACAGGGGGGGAATATAATACAATTCTTCCATCCTTGATCTATTTATAAGTCAAGTGAAGCATACAAGGAAGCACTGAGCTATGTAATATACATTCTAATGTGATGACATTTTCTTATTAGATCTATCACATGAATCATTTGATGGGCACTCATTACTAAGGCCATATCTAAAACATTCATTCTTTCAATAACCATTTATTAAATGCCTACTAGGTATAATTTGAAGTATGAGGTACTCCTTTCCCACTTCATTTTTAACATATGGTTGTCATGATACTAGTTAATATTAAGATATAATGCATTTTTCTAGCATGGTAGTGCATCATTATATCAAGGAGAAATTATTCTCCAGACCATCATCTGATGGGTCAGTTTGCACTTCTGTGTTCAGGGTATGCACAAATGCGAAGAACTTGAAAGAAATTATGTCTTTCAAAAACACTTATTAATGCAAAGTACAATGAGTTTAAAAATAGCATCAGATAAAGAGACTTTTGGTCTTTTTATTCAGTTTTATTAATTTCATTGGCTGTCAACCACTTGACAATGCAAATAAAAGTGAGGTTTTAAAGAACTGAATTGTTTTTATTACATCTTGAATTAAGAGTGTCTCTAAATGGGCAGGTGTCATCAGCAAAACTGCAAACAGACTGACCTCATTACTACTGGAGAGAGGGGAATCATACTTGGAGCATAAAATACAAAATTACTATAGGTAAGTGAATATTTGAAAATCAGTCTAAATTTCTACTATGGTTTCCCAAGATGGTTAGCTCAGTTAAAAATAAAAACTCACATAGTTAATTGTAAGCACTGAAAGTTTATGTGGCATGTCTCTTTATGATGCATACATAATGAAATGAATTTTCAAGCAACTCATAAATTTTCAATATGGTGCAGACAGAAACCATCTTATGTTTACTTACGAAATCAAAAGTAAAGAACTTAGAAATAACTATTAGTTTTTTTCCCCAAACCCATACCTAGAATATTTGTCTTTTAATTTAAAAACATGTCTTTATTATTCTGAAAATAAACTTAAAATTGGAGTAAATTTTTTCTTTTAATATTTATGCTGCAGAAGCCAACTTGGATGAATAAAACCAAAAGATAACTCAAAATTAGCCATATTTTAAAATCATTTAATCATTGGCTTGAGGCCAGATCTCCTTCTTGCAGAATGAATGTTTAGATTGGTATAGTAAGCAAAATTAAAGTTCATCATTGATGTTTTTTGCTTGGAAGTTTGTTTTACATGACATCAAGATTTGGGTTCCTACAAAAAAAGTATTTCTATACTATACCTACTGATAATTCTTTAACTTTTCTGGCCTTGGTAGCACACTGGATCATAGCTATTCCCAAGTTCAAGGGCTATTAAACCTGGGAAGAGAAGAAAACTGAGTGGAGTACAGGGTTAGAAGGGAAACCCAACAAAATGACTCAATGTGGGAATGATAAAAAAAATGGCAGGCAGATGTGAATAAAACCTATGACTGGTTGAAGTATAAATCTGGTGATGAGTAGATAGAAGAATTTATTCTTCTGTGTGTATAAAACACGAGGTTCAAATTAGATTGCTGCCTTTATCAATGGCATTATGGGTTCCTCCCTGAAAAAGGACAGTGTAAGTAAATACTTTCAAAGTGAAATGCACCTAAGAACTATCAGTTTGAAAAACCCTGCCTCTGCCTTCCTGGATCACTTCAATTTGAAGCCTACAAATAGTAATTTTGCAAGTATTGGGGCAAACGAAAGGCAGAAAGTTGCCAAGTCATATGACATTGCATATACCATGACCAAGCTGGAAATTCCTTTTTTTTTTTTAACTCTCCTTATATTGCTAAGCTAGAAGCCTGCCATGTCATGGATTTGGGCCAAACTCATCTGACCTAAGTTAAATGTGAGGAGTTCATAGATATCATTGGAAGAATTCTGGAGCAGATACTGATTACTACTGTTCAGCAGGTATTATATTTTTCTCTGGTTACTGATGAGTCTTTACATATAAGCATTAGTCACCTGGAAATGATTTATATACTTTATGGGTAAAATTGAGCTACCACATGTTAGGGGGCACAGTGGATAGAGTACTAGGTGTGGAGTCAGAAAGACTCATTTTCCTGAGTTCATATCTTGCTTCAAACACTTAGTAACTGTGTAACCCTGGGCAAGTCACTTAATCCTGTTTGCCTTGGTTTCCTCATATATAAAATGAGTTGGAGAAGGAAACAGCAAACTACTGAAGTATCTTTGCCAAGAAAACCTCAGAAGGGGTCATGAAGAGTCAGACACAACTGAAATGGCTGAAAAACAATAATAATTCATAGGATTTAAAAGATGCCTGAGGAGAATACCAAAACATGCCATCCTCATGCCTTATTAGAGTTTAGTTTAGATATTAAGAGCAAACCTGCGGTTTTCATGACTGATGGCACTGGTTCTAACCTCCAAATAAATTTGCTTAAGCAGAAATGCCTTTTCTAATTTGAGTATACCATCTTAGTCATTATTTGGAGCAAGCAGCTAAGGATACATTTAAAAATATAGACATATAATTTTTTTTACATACTACTACTGCTACTACTTCTTACACCTTGTATCAAAATATTCCCATTTTTCTTTTGCCACTTGAAAACTCTCGCAGAGATTATGAAGGAATGTTCAACTGTACCTGAGAAAATGGAATGGAATCCAATGGGTTCAGCATAGAAACAGGGCAAGTAAGTCCCTCCTCCCGCTCTTTCCTGTAGGTAGTACTGCATCTCAAAAGAATTTTCAGTGAGAGAATAATGAGATGTAGTGACAAAACAAGATTCCAGGGCTACTTGAGGATTCTTACTCATTTAAAATTTGTCCTATGTCTTTCTCCTTATTGAGATACTTGATCCCCTCTCCAAGCTGACAGTACCACTTCAAAAGGATATTGTAGATTTGTTGTATGACACATCTCTTCTAGAGAATTTCTATGATATCCTAGGGAGGATAAAGAATGGAACCTTGTACAGTCCTCTAAATGATTTACTCATGAATGCAAAAAGGAATTCAAAGGGGGTATCTTTCAGTGGAATCAGACTAAATGGTGACAGCACAGTACTAAAAAGTTTCAGGGAAAGTGTCCTCATTTATACAAGTGACATAGAAAACTATATGCATCTCCCATTTGGGGAATTACATAAAGATGATGTATTCCAGTGTTTGAAACTCTTGGATATCAACATATGACCTAAAAATAAGCAAACTTTGGAAGAATATGAAGTCAAAGAACTTGAAATATTTATTAGCCATTTTGAAAGCCTGCTAAAATTAAAAAATGTGGATATGTTCCAGTTGGCTTGGGAATGGAATCTGTTCAAAAGTTTCAGACTAAAAAAGTCTCATTCATCTTTCAAGTATGTGCTGACAAACTACAAAGACAAATTCACCAATGTTTATCCAACAAATCCAATTTATCCAATACCAGTGATTTGTATTCTCCAGTCCTTTCCAGATTACCAACAGTACTGAAAGGGTTTCCTGTCTCTGGAAATAATGGTGTCATCTTATGGGAACAAAATGACTTTTCTCTTTCTTGACCCACATTATCAACTGCCTATTGGCCATCTTCCACCAGGTCATCTCATAGTCACGAAGACATATCTAAACTAGAAGACTTTATTTTCTCCCTTTAAAGCTGTCCTTCCTTAGATCTTCTTCCTTTTCTGGTGAGAACACCTCCAATATGCTCAAGAATCTTTAGTGACTCTGTTGCCTCTAGGATAAAAATGCAAATATTTTACCTTGGTATTTCAAGTCCTTTAAAATCTGGGTTCAGCCTCTCTATCTCTATCTCTGTCTCTGTCTCTGTCTCTGTCTTTCTCTCTCTCTCTCTCTCTCTCTATCTATCTATCTATCTCTATCTCTGTCTGTCTTTCTCATATTTTATTTCACATTATTCCACTCGCATGCTCTCTAGGGCCTACTGTTTGTGCCTTACAGTTGACATTCTGTCTCCCACCTCTGTCCCTTTATACAGGCTGTTCTCTGTTCTTGGAATGTACTTCTTACTCCTCCTTGCCTTTTGGAACACATTTATTTATATTATGTCAAAGCTCCAATCTGGTACTACCATTCCAAGTCTCCCAACTTCTTAGAACTCTCATTTTTCAAATTATCTTACATTTACTTAAAGGTTTTTTTATGCTTTTACTAGTTGAGTATGATTTCCTTTAAGTTCAAAACCCTATCATGTGTTTTTCTATCCTAATTACCTAGTATAGTGCCTTATTCACAGTATGAACCCAATAAAGGTTTGTTGAATTGCATAGTGAGAAAATAAAGGCAATAAACAGCTGACATAAACAATGCCATCGTTCTATTTCACTTTGGTCAGTTTTCATTAAATAAACTAAAATTAAATTATTAGTTTGACCTATAAAGCATTAATAAAGACACCATCCCTCTATCTAGAAAAGTACTTGACTTTACTGCTTTAAATTTTAGATCAATTATGCATAAACACACAGAAAAATAATGCCAGAAAAACATTATTTATTAATACAGCACATGGGACTTCATTTCTCCCTCCTATAATTAAGAAATATGAATAAAGCCAAAATTAAGCCCTTCTTTTCCATGATCTAAGTTCCTTTCCTCATTTTTACACAAAATGTTAAATATTTCTATCAACATTTAAAACTAAATGGACATAAAACACCCTCATAAAAAGTAGGAAATGTATTCTGTTTTTGATGTGCAAGATTCCATAAACAAGGTAAATAATCTTTTAAGGATTTTTTTTTCATTTCTTACAGTATAATATATTAAATCACCTTTATTTTTCTAGTAAAGGATAAGGTCTTTTGTTGAGGGGGAAGGAAAAGAGTCAGTGTAAGAGGTTTGAGAAAAGGCCTAACTTGAGGCCTTTCCCCTTAACTTACCCATTACCTGAAATTATATATAAATTTTGACCTGGAAAGAGTCTTAGAAGTCTTCTAGTCCAACTCCTTAATTTTATAGATGAGGAAATGGAAGCCCAGACTGGTTAACTGAATAGCCCATAATTGAATAGTAAGTGTGAGACAATAAACTGAAACTCAGGTCATCTGAATCCAAGTCAGGGTCCATGCTTTGTGCATTACCCAAACGTTGGATCTTACACTCATCCCTGTCATCCTGGATTATAACCTTGAAATCATCTCTGACTTCCTTCTCTCTCATCCCCAACCTCTTATCAGGCATCACATCCCTTAACTTCTACTTTAATAAATAATCTTTTTCGTATCTACACTATCCTTTCTACTCCCACTGCAATAGCCTCTCATGCCCCATCTCTTCTTGCTTAGATTAATATAATAGCCTCCTACTATTACTCTTTTCAGTCTTTCTCCTCTTCTATCCACTAGTCAGCCAATATGGTACAAACAAAATTGTATTAACTCTAGGGTCAGAAGATGAGTTCAAATCAAATGGCTGATGCATGCTACTTTCATGAATTTAAGTATGGGTCTCCCTGAACATTCATTTCCTCATCTGTAAAAAGCAGTGTTTGGTCTAGATGACCTATGCGGTCCCTTCCAACTATAAACATATGATCCTTTGTATTGTTTCCATGCTTTACTAATATATGTACAAATATAATGCATTTATGATTATATTCCCCATGTACCTAATAAAACTTAAAGTATTGATACTAGCATTCAAGGCCTTTCACAGTCTGGTTCCAACATCCACTTATCCTTATTTCACGTCATGTTCTTCACATACTCTAGGTTCCAGCCAAAATAGACTATTCTTCATCCTCCATTCTTATCCTTGCTACTCCTATGTCTGCTTTCTTGATAATATCATCCATCATTCTCAGAAAGGTAGGGGCTCTTCCTATCTCTGACTGTAGAAATCCATTCTTTCCTTCAAGATCTAAGGTACTACTTTCATAAAACTTTTTCAGCTAACTCTCTTAACTTGAAATAATCTCTCCTCAAATTTCTCATAAGGCTTTATCTAAACCTTAACTTTGCAGTTATTTACCACACTTGAGAGCAGAAGCCATCTTGCTTTTCCATTTATACCTCCAGCAGTTGGCATGGTTCACTGTATGGAATAAGCCCTTTATTAATGATTTTTCATTCCTTCATTCCCACTGAATCATAGTTACGTGTATACCTGTTGTTCTGCACATTTCATGAGAAGAGAATGTGTGTTCCTGCTATCTTTTTATCTCCCTAAACCCAGAAAGATGCCTCTAACCTCATAATTTAATCAACATTTGTGGACTTGCAGCAAATTTATTGAATTCATTTCAACAGACTAGACTTGCAGTCTGTATTAAGGAAGAAAATAAGAACCAGACAGTACCAGAAGGCAGTGAACATTAGGAACCTAATCAAAGTAATTATTATTTGCTCCATTTCAGCTACAGTAGGTAATGGATAGTCTTAAAATGTGAGAATAGTTTTGAGATATTAACAATTGCAATAATTAAAAGCCCTAATAAAACCCCTTAAACTCACGATTGCATTCTCCTTCTTTATTCTCCACACTTCACATGTTTCTTCCCCATGGAGATGTCTTTGAAGTTAGCAGAGCTCTGTGAGAAGAGCTACTTGCATGGAGATGTGCTGAGAAAACAAATTAAGTCATTTATGTGCAGGGACTCTTGGCTGTTTCCTTTGAGACAAGCACAGTGGGTTTGTAGAACGAGGTCTACTTTTGGAATCTAATGACTTGTTCAAACCGTCCTCACTTAAAATACTACTTAATTTATTATTTAACTGTTTCTTAAGAAGGGATTTGAGATCTGGGATACATAGAAATAGGAATCAGGAGACTCAATTGGTTATCATGCTGTAACAAATACAGTCCATTAGGATTCAGTTGCAATTACTGAGTTTTTTAAATATTCATTGTTTTCCTTAAAGAGTAATACAAAGATGAATAAAATAAAACTTGAATAATAGTTTTACTGGACCATATTCTTGATACTTCCAAGAACCTGACAACTCATAAATTCTATAATTTTGCGAGATTTCCTCCTAAAAAACAATGACCTATCCATCCCCAGGAAAACAATACCTGTCTGGGCCGGTAAGTGACAGCACAAAATGATGCCCTTTATGAAGAGAGTTCTCCCCAAGAATAGATCAAGCCCCAAAGAACAGGCATGCAGAAAATGTCTTGGAAGAAACATGGCTAAAGTGAATGTTGTCTCAGAGATTAAAAACAGTTAACAGGTGTGATGCAGTCAATGAAGTGTGCTGGCTAATAATTCACAACAACACATCTGTAGAGAGTGCTTCAGGATTTACAAAGCACTTTATAAACATTGGTTCATTTGATCTTCCCAACAATCCTGTGAAGCGACAGTTATGATTATTCCATTTTTCAGATGAGGAAACTGAGACTCAGAGAACCATGTCCATTGTCATCCAGTGAGTGTCAGGTTAGGCATTTGAACTCTCAGACTTCCTAACTGCAAATACAGCCTTCTCTCAACTATGCTATGCTGCCTCTCAAGAGAACTGGAATTGAAAGGAAATTGATTACCTAGTCCAAGGTCCTCATATTACAGATAAGAAAAACTGAGGCTCAAAAAGGTTAATGGCTTACCAAAAATCATACAACTCACTAATGACACTGCCAGGATTTCAACCCCATTTTTCATCCTGAACATAATAGCTTTTGGTGATTTTCCTCTAAAAGAAAAAAAGGACTATGAGATTGCCTAATCTTTTTTTTTTTATCCTGGATTGGTAGTCTAGGAAAAAAATCACTGCTTAATTTTCCTTTTAATGACATTTGAAAAGTCATTAAAGCAAAGGAACATTATGACGTGGGAAGGGAAGAAACAATCACTGTAGCGGGAATAAATTAGAACCGGTCTGTGTTCCTGGAAAAATACAGGAAATTCAATTTTCTTCCATCTAAACCTTAAATTAGAGTCACTGCAAAAGGAGGGAAGCCACTGTGATCTAGAAGAAAAAAAGTGCTAGACTGAGTCTCAGAGGACCCAACTCTGAAGACCAGCTCCATTATTATTGTTTTTGAAACCTTAGGCAATTTATTTCACATTCCTGGCTCTCAGTTTCCTTATCTGTAAAATACTAGGATTAAACTAAATGATCTTCTGGCTCTAAATGCTGTTACCAAAATAGTTATTAAACAGGGACAGTGTTGCCCTAAATGTTGAGAGGCTACACAAGTATATACTTATGAATTTGAACAATGTTTTCAACTGCCTCTTAGTTAAGTCCATCCACTATAGGCCAAAACCTCAACTCAAAACTTTGGAACTCAGCACAAGAAGTACAAAGTATGCCCTAAATCAATCCTGTAATTCCTGATTAATAATCCTGAAAAATAGTGGAAGAAGTCATTAAAACAAATTCAGTTTGATGAGTGGTTATAGAGATCTTGCAACACCAGCCTCTAAATAGAAAAGGAGGAATACCCCAAGGCTACTGTTGGCTTCTTGGTTAGTGAAGGGGCAGAATAGGACAGGACTTAGGAGGGGCTCCCCTAGAGTATAGCAAATCACCAGAGAGAGAAGTAAAGTCATCTATTAGCTTTCAATTTTAACAAGTTATTCTAGCTATATACGCAAACTTAGCTGTTTCTAAATACTGAAAGAATGTAATTACTGTCAGTGCCCCCTCAGCTCCAGTGCTTTGGGGAAGAATGTCGGTTGGCCTGTCCTAGTTACAGCTTTAGCTGTGGCTCCCTTTAGGACCTGTGACCCAGAAAGCAACCCCTGATGCTACTGACTATACTTTACTGACAGTTTGTTTCTAAATATGGTAACAGTGACAGTAATGCCAAATAGTACGGATTAGTGACTATCATTGCTCATCATAAATGTCCTCTGGACAATCACAGGATATAAAAATATGAACAATTCCATAAAAAATGAAAATGTATGCTAACCACAGACATCTAAAAATAAGTTTGAGAGTGCTAGCAGGCATTATATTCTATATGGAATTTGGTTCCCTCATATCAATAATGCTGTAGTTTTTCTAATCAACTACATAACAGAAATTGTCATTGCCATTTGCCCCAAAGATGCCTCCTGCTCAGCAGTCTCGCAATAAGTGGGTATCTTCCCACATAGCACGTGTTGTCATGTGATGTCATGAAGGAGATGATACAAAGCTATGAAGCCAAATGTGCATCATGTGTCATCACTGCTCACATCCTCTCTTAGATTTACATGGCATCCTAGATCCTAAGCAGTACAAAGCTCAATCATAGACCATGTAGGATGCTCAGGAAAACATAGATAAACCATTTCTTTCCCCAGAAATACAATAACCAGAGCACAATTCACAACTGTAGCAAGATGAAAATAAAAGTCCTATTTTCCAAGTCATCCTAACTGAGCTATTGTAAGCTTCTCTCCATTCTACTATTTCCATAAACTCTTATCCTGTATAACCTGTATATCCTGTATGTCCTATATAGAGTTAGAGATAGAGAACATATATATGTTTGGCAAGTAGGTGGCACAGTGGATAGAGTACTAGACTTGGAGTAAGGTAGACCTGGATTTAAATCCAGCCTCAGATACTTACTATGTGACCAATTCATATGGCCTATTTGCCTCAGTTTCCTCATCTATAAAATGAAGAGAGTAATAGCACCTACCTCCCAGGGTGGTTGTGATGATCAAATGAAATTATATTTGTAAAGCATTTTGCAAATCTCAAAGCTATGTGTAAATGCTACCCATTATCACCAATATCAATAAGAATAGTCTCTCCTCCCTTGCATAACCAAATTCCTAGAAAAGGCTATCTCTACTAGTTGCCTCTATTGCTTACTCACTTCTCAATCCCTTGCAATCCAGCTTCCCACTTTATCATTCATCTGAAACTGTTCTCTCCAAGGTTACCAATGTTCACTTTCTTGCCAATCTGATGGCTTCTTCTCAGTCCTCTTTCTTCTTGGTATTTATGAAGCATTTCATACCAAATCTCTCTCTGTGGATGCTCTCTCCTCTTCAATTCTCTATATTGCTTTCTCCTTTTTCTCCTCCTTGAATGACTACTCTTCAGTCTCCTGTGTTAGCATATGATCTAGTTCACACCCACAGTATACTCTAATTCTCTTTCCTGGCCTCTCTTTTTCTCTTTATAGTGACTCACTCAGTGACCTCCCATAGCCATTTCTATGTAGTTGCCCCCTAAATTACTATATATCCAGCCCGAGTCTCTCCTCAGCCCCAGTCTAGAGTTTCCAAATACCTATTAAAACTTCCAATTGGATGTCCTTAAACTCAATGTCCAAAAACTCGTTTTCTTTCTCTCCCTACCAAGGGTGGGGAACCTGTAACCTCAAGGCTACATATGGCCTTCTAGGTCCTTGGGTGTGGTCCTTTGACTGAGTTCAAGTTTTACAGAACAAATCTTTCAGTCAAAGGGCCACACTTGAGGACCTAGAGGACCATTTGTGGTCACAGGTTCCCACCCTTTGCCTAAGTTCTTCCTTTTTCCTAACTTATGGGATGCAGTAAGATAGTTAAAAAAACTGCTGAATTTGGAGTCAGATGGCATTAGTTCAAATCCTAGCTTTGTCACTTATTATCTGTGGGGCCATGGGCAAGTCTCCTACTCTGTTTCCTCATTTACAAAATGAGGACTAGATGATATGTAGAATCACTTCCACCTCTAGATCTATAGTTCTATAATCATGTTTTCTTTTGAGAATACCACCTTCCCTCTCGTCATTCTGATTTATTACTTCAAAATAGTCCTGGACTCCTCACTCTCTTATCTCCCACATTCAATCAGTTTTCATTTTTTAGTCAGTCTCTTGGAACTCTCTCCACTCCCAGGGTCACTGCCTTAGCTCAGGCCTTCATTGTACTTGCCCTACAATATTGTTATAGTCTTTTCACTTATTTCTCTCCCTCTAGTCTCTTGCTTCTCCAACCCAAGCTCAACAATAGCAGCTGAATTGATGTTCCTAAAGCATAGGTTTGACAATGTATGTCACTTCTCTGCTCAGGAAACTCTAATATCTCCATATTGCTTTTTGAATAAAATGCAAACTCTGTTTTTTTATACTTCACAATCTGGCTCTAGGAAAACTCTCCTTCAGATACTAGGAAGCTGGATGGTGGCACAGTGGATAGAGAGTTGGATAGGGAGTCAGAAAGATCTGAATTTAAATTCAGTCTCAGATATTTCCTAGTTCTGAGACCCTGAACAAGACATTTAACTTCTCTCTGCCTCAGTTTCCTCAACTATAAAATGAGATATTTGTGGCACACAGGAGGCACTTAATAAATGCTTATTCCTACCCTTCTCACACTTCAATTCAGCTCAATTGACCTTCTTGCTGTTTTTCTGTATATGACATTTCACAGATTTCACTTCTTCAGCTCTGCTTTCAGAATCTCTAGTTTCCAATCCAAGCTGAACTCCAGTGTCACCCTCTAGGAGGAGAATTCTCCTCAGTTGTTAGCGCCCTTCCCTCAGACATCATTTTGTGTAAACTTTATATTTACTTTTCTGTGTTCATTCTGTTTCCCTCTTATCCCAAGACTCTTGAACCAACTATATTTGGGTTTTTTTTCTTTGTATCTCTAGCATCTAATTTAATTCCTGACACATATTAAGCATCTGCTAAAAGCTTATTGAACAAATGAGTGAATTAGTAAAATGCTGTCTAATTTACTTCTTGGTTATGTACCATCTTCAAAAGATGGGTTAGCCTTGAAGGCTGGCTAAAATACCTACTTCTTCCTTACTAGGCACTGTAGTCACCCTGCTGCCATCCCTAATACTTAGTTGGTGCTCTTCTCCCCAACCCGAGGTAACTCTGTTGTTGTTAACAGTAACTACATATGAGTGGTATCCCTAAAACTCAACTCTAGGGTGTAATCCAAACTGACCTTCTTAGCCCCCAGGTCCATTACTAACATGATTAATTCCCTCTTGAGAATCCTTTTTTCCATTATAACCCTGGGAAAAGGGCTACGGACTATTTGAATATTCTTGGTGAAAGCAGCTTATTAGTTCTGGGGCATATGTGTGTACATATTCTAATTAGTATCTTGGAGCTAGTTGTGGCTTGCAAAACCTATATGTTGTTCCTTTAATCTCTATGATTCAAATGTGCCCTATGCATTAGGTGAACATCCCTTTGCTTGGCTACCCCTCCCCACACCCTCCTCCCTATTCAGCTCATTCCTAACCATCCCCAATGCCTACCAGTTCTACCTTCCTTTTCCACTGGGCAGTCTGAACCCTCCTCTCATTAACATATACCTTCACTCTGGATCTCTTCCATCTTCACTGCTCACTCACTGAAGTTTAGCTTTGTCCTGGAGACATTACATTCTTGGTACCCTCTCCAAGGATTCTTTAACATTCCCTGATACACAGGACTAGGAGGAAGAATAGGCAAATTCCTTGTTCTACAAGGTCTCATGCTCTCTCTACCTACCTTATTCAGCAATCACCTCCCTCCCTTTAAAGTCTACTCTATCCTCTCTAGAGCCTTACTGCTGCCATCTTTTAGGCTTCCAAATCACTGTCCCTACTTCCCAATAAGTAAAGCACTTAGATAATGTTCTTCTCCACCCCAGTCCCAAACTCCCTGGTAAATACATGCTATACAATTTTCCTTTGAACTTTATCTCACTTTCCATCTGATTATAATCTATGTTGAAAGCACATGTGGCTCAACTACATTCTTTAGAAGGCACAAAGTTGATTGGGAAGCAGAACTCAGGATCGGGGCAGATTCTTGAAACTCATAGTTCCTATCAACACTCAGCTCAAGGCAACCTTGAAATTCTCTCAATCATTTGTGTCCTATCTGCCTTGCAATCACATTTTTAATTTTGTATGTATCCCATATTTATCCATCTATGGACACGCTATCTCCTCCTAGAAGAACATAACCTTCTTGAGGGTTTTCAGATTTGTGTCTTCTGGGATTAGCATGCTGCCTAACACAGGAAAGGGGCTGGTGATGATTGCTTGATTACCTGATGCCCCTCCACCTTTACAGGATGGAGTTATATCAGTTACAAATCTACTCCTACTCAGAACTAAAGTGCTATGACTAGTAAAGGTTATAGCAACACTGAGCTGAAAATTCCACCTTCTGCAAAAGGCCTTTCCCAATCCTACACATTCCACTGCTAGTGCCTTCCTTCTGAGGTTACCTCCCATGTACGCGGCAAAGATCTTGTATGTATTTAGTTGTTTGCATACTATCTCCCCCCCATTAGAATCTGATTTCCTTGAGGGGATGGTCCTTGTTCTTATTTTTCTTTGTATGCCCAGTGTCTGGCACTTAATAAATGATTGTTGACTGATAGTTAGTGGAGTTTATCAGTGTACTAGTATTTATAACAGTCCTTCATACAATTCTAGATATTATAGCAAACATCAATAGGACTTATGGATTAATTCTTGTCTAATTATTTCCCATCTGTTCCATTATTAGATTATGATGTTAAACCCACATTACTACTCCTAGGCAGTAAGGAGTACAACTACTCATTCACAGAAAAATCATACCTTCAATTTGTCCTGGCCTTTTCATATGGCTGCACAACTCCTCAATGTAAAAAATATTCTCTGTCATTTTTCCTCCTCTACATTCTTACTATGAGACAGTATTTAACAAGGGAAGGAAACAAACATTGATTAAGTAAGCTCTATGTAGCAAGCACTGTGCTAAGTGATTTGCACATATTACCTCATTTGACCCTCAAAAACCACCCTGGGAAGTAGGTGCTATTATTACTCACATTTTAAAGCTGAAGAGGCTGAGGCAGACAAAGGTTATGTGATGCAGTCAGGGTTACCTAGCTAGGATGTGTCTAAGGATAGTTTTGAATTCTTCTTCCAACCTTCAGACTCAATGATCTATTCATTCTTGACTCATTGTAAAATATTTACGTGGGGGGATAAAACCCAAGAGAGTAGAAATAGTTTTCTTGCCTGGGAACTAGACAGGAAGCATGTCTGAAAATCTTTTTTTTTAATTAAAAAGAAAAACCTTTTACAATCCATGAGGTCCTTCCCTGCATTTAGCTTCTTCCAAATGATGTAGTCATATTCCCAGGAAAACTTAACTGCCAACATAGAGAGACTAGTAAAGTTTGAGACTACCTAAAACATGGAGCAGAAGTCAAGGAAGTTGTTAAATATCCACAAGAAAGGTAGGAACATTGATCCTGCCTACTTCACCTGACTTTGTTTGCAATCAAAGATAATCATGGAGGTGAGGCTCATACACTTTACACAGCTACAGACTTTAATCGGAGGGAGGGGTTGGAAACCCTGAAATAGATTTTGGAGGCAAAGGCTCATAATCAGGGATTAAACTGGTATTACATAGGAGTTTAAGACCCCAGATCAGATGGTTGTCTGGACACACAGGTCCCAAATCAGCGCCGGATAATGGGAAGTTCCAAAGAACAGATAATCTTAGTCTGGTAAAGTATGCTAGATTTTTGTTACCTCTCTCCACTTTGAATATGATGAACTGACTTTGCCAGGGAGAGTATTTCTAAGCAATAATTCTCAGTATAGAATAAAGATTGAAGACCAAAAGATCCTAGGAGAAAGTGACTCATCAATAACTAATCAGCAGGAATGCCCAACAAAAACAATGGTGTGCTGTCTAGTTGACAATGTAAATGTGAACTCAGCTGAAAATTGAAGAGAAATAGAAAACTGTCTGGTGACATCATCAGAGGATACTGACAGCTCTGTGGTGTATTCGGCGGGAATTGTTTTGGCCATATGTGTTCCATGGCCTCATAAGTTCCCTATGTATATACCCTCTATATATGTTCTATGGTTATACAAAGTCTTTGATCATGAACTCTTCCCCATTGGGGAATAACAATGGTTATCTTATTTGTGTATAGAGAGACCTTGAAACACTGTGGTCTCTAGCAGGCTGAAAAAATGAAACATATCAGTGGTGACTGTTGAGCTATGGTTCTGAGTTGGTGCCAGCCTATAGAATTAATGTTTTTTATAAGAGGCATGTTTCCTGTCCAGATGCCAAGCATGACAGGTTCATCTTTTCTCCTGTTTTTTTCTTCCATGTAATTCATAATCATCTGTGTGAAGCTTCTTCTTATCCAGTCCTCCTTTGTTAAACACAATAAAAAAATCAAATAAGGCAATCAATCAACAAGAATTTTCATAATAAGAACTTGCATTTATATAGCCCTTTAAGGTTTACAAGGTATATATAATGTATATAATTATCATATTTGCTCTTTACAATATCCCATTTTATAGATAAAGAAACTTAGACCCAGAGAGGTGCTATACTTGTCCAGCATTATACAGCTAGTAAGTGTAACAGACAGAATTTTAACTCAGGTCTTCTTCACACCAAGCCCCTAACGCTACCCACGGAGCCACCTAGCTGCCTAAAACAGAAGATGGAGTAGGTGGCTGGAAACCATAAGCACCCAGAACTGAGTGTCTTTTTCATCTCATCCTGGCCTTATCTAACTCCCTAACTAGATGGACTATCATAGAGTTTGGAGGTAAAAAAAAAATTTGACCTTGCATTCTACTAAGTTGATACGATATATATTTGGTTATGGAGGGGTGCTCTAGACTAGGGCAAGAGTGGAGAATCTGCTGCCTCGAGGCCACATGTAACCTTCTAGGTCCTTAAGTGTGGCCCTTTGACTGAATCCAAATTTCACAGAAGCTAAGTCACAGGTATTATAAAGTAAAACCATAGAAAAGTAGCTTACCATGCTCTTCCCAGTAACAATGCTAATATTGATTCGATTATTATTCCATAAGTAAAAGATAGAAAGGTTTGGAGATGGGGTGTTCTTGTGTTGCCAGTACAGATGGAAAAATGACTAGTGTTTCGGGTCATGGTAGACAGTTGAATAAGATGAGGCCTATTCTAGAGTAGCTAGCTAGTACATTGAGCTGAAGTTATGACTCTCAAATTCAGATCATGTCTACTCTAGAGTGAGTCCCAAAGCTGAATGGGTTAATTGCCCCTGAGATGGAGTTAGGGGTGTGGAAACACAGTACCAGGTATCCAAGTACCAAGGCTTTTAATTACAGTTAGAACACTTTGGGGAAAGTCTCTGGGATGGTTCCATCCTTAGTGCCATACGCCTGTCAACTAGATGACTGACTCACACTGGCCCCCCAGTTCCATGGGTTCCCAAATACCTTGTCCTTTCTGTGTCTTACTTCTGATTTACTTGGAAAAACTGCAACCTCCCTTCCATTTCCTCCAATCCATCACTTGTCTTCCCCAACAAATCAATTAGTTCTGCTAAATCCCAGGGTTTCACATGCTAATTAATCATTGAGATCAGCACTTTTAATACTGAACATCTTGATCAACACTACCTTCTCGTAGCCTGAAATATGAAGCCACAAAATCCATTGTTGTATTCAATTAACAGCAAGTTTCCTTGTCTTCGTCTACTTTTAAATGTATTTAAATGTATTCATTGCTAATTCAGAATCACACAATGCCAGATTTGGAGAGGACCAAAGAGGCTATTTAGACCATTCCATACCTGAGAGAGGACTCCACTACAATATCCTTAAAAAATCATGATTCATCCTTTGCTTGAAGACTACAGTAAATGTGAACCTTCCAATGCTCCCATCCTACCTCCATGGTTGGATAGCTCTAACTTTTAGAAAGGTCTTCCTTTCTAAAAGAAATATCAAGAATAAATTTGCTCTTGCCAACTTCCACTGCTTGTTCCTATTTCTATTTATTCAATCCACTTCCAGAAAAAAATTAATCCCATTTCCAAGTGATATCTCTTAATACCCTTTAAGATAGCTATCATGGCCACCACTTGTCTTTTCTTCTCCAGGTCAAATATCCCAAGTTCCTTAGAACTAATATTCACATGGTGGCCCTGCCTCATCCTAATTGCCCTTCCCAGCACTCTCTCCCAGTTGTCAAAGTGCTTTTTAGAACCTTGTGCCCAGGAGCAAACACAGTACTCCAGATGAGATGTGGTCAGAACTTTAGCCCTTTCTAGGTGCACTCTAGGATTCCATTAGCTTTAGGCTGTCACGTCACACTGGCAATTCACTTAAAGCTTACAGTCCATTAAAATCCCTAGATTTTTTTTTCCTGAAGAATTATCATCTAGACCAGAACTTCACAGAACAAATCCCCTTAATAAAAGGATTTCTTCTGTAAAACTTGGACTCAGTAAAAAGGCTGGGGACCTAGAAGACCACATGGTTTCCAACCCCAATCTAAACATATATCCCATAGCTTATACTATCAAAGTTGATTTTTTGAAAGTCATTTTGACTAGGTATTTATTATTAAATTTCATCTCATCAAATCAAGTGATCATGAGACAGTATTTGTAAAAATCTTATCAGAGTGCATGGCATATAGTAGGTACTTAATGAAAACTTGTTCACTTTCCTCTTCCCTTCCTTTTTTTCTTATATTATATTTCCTTATATTATAAGCCCAACTTTCTAACTTGTTGAGATCTCCGGGCTAAGTTCTTTGGGAGATCTCACTCTATCATTCAGTTTAATACAACATACATTTATCAAGTGATTACTATGAGTAAGATGCTATGTTAGGTACTGGAGATACAAAAAAAAAGTACCTGTCTCTACAGAGCTTAAATTTTACTGGAGGGATGAGATACATAAAAATAAATAGACATGAAGTAATGCCACTAATGATTCCACAACAGTAGCATAAATTCTTGTCCCTGTCGATGATGAAGCATTTAGTCCCTTCTGTACATTTCTTTTGTTTTTCTCATAGAAGCCAAGGGGAGAGAGAATTTGAGGTGTGAATGACAGCAGCAAAAACTGCTGAGATGTTATATAGACTCCAAACCTAGATAAAGTAATTGGATTTGGCAGTTAAGAAATTGTTGATAACATTACATAAAGCACTTTCAGTCTACAGGTAGACTAGGAAACCACATTACTAGAAGCTGAGGAGTGAGAAGTGAAGAAATGGAAGTATTAAATTAAATTAAAGATCCTTACTCATGGAGCAAAAGAAGAATGAGAGAATGTATAGATGCCTTTGGGATGTATATTAGGGGATGAGAGAATCTATAATGAATAACGCTTTTTTCAATAAAGAATCACCTAAAGTCATTTACTTTGAGGCAGGAGGCAAACACAACATACAGGGTTTGAGGAAAGAAATGTTTGGAACCATGAAGAGTGAGTTGTATTTGTCCTTCATTGCCAAAGAAGACCATGCCATCAGAGAAATAATGACATGACTTGCACTTGACTTTGTTTTGAGTGAGGGAGGGCTGTGCAAGTCACCAGCCTCACTCCTCCTCCAGAGCCATCTGAATCCAGTGACCAGATATTCATCAGGATGAATGGAGATGACCCAGGATGAAGCAATTAAGTTAAGTGACTTGCCCAAGGTTACACAGCTAGTGAGTGTCAAGTGTCTGAGGTGAGATTTGAACTCAGGTCCTCCTGACTCCTGCACTGGTACTCTATCCACTGCACCACCTAGCTGCCCATGAAGAGTGAGGGAGTCAAGCATTGAATAATAATTGAATAATTGAATAAAATGCTATTCAGGAATGGGAGTCCAGTTGAGATTAGATAGCATAAATTTGCATTGTACTCAGTCTCCACAGTTACATAACTTTTTCTACCAACACACCAGTAGGAGAGAGAAAGCAAATGTTAAGGGTATTCAAGGGATGGAAATTTGTAGAGTGTGACAGACATGAGAATAAGGGGGCAAGGTGTTCAAAGATAGGAATATACAATTGAACTGGGCCCCAACTGGGAAGGAAGAAAAGTGAGGCCAGAAGAATGGTGACTAAATGTGAGAACAAGGAGATGTAGAGACACTGTAAAGATGTGGAATAGTGTAGTACTCTTTGCAAGGCTACTTCACCAATTACCACTCAAGTTGGTGGGTCAGATCCCCAAAAGTAGCTAACTATATCCCTTATTAGGGTTCTACCGGAACCCCTGGGAGGATGAATTTTCTAGTACTTTTGCTCATAAGCCCCAACAATGTGCTTCCCATTGCTTATCAGAGTTAGACTTAATTAGCTTTTGGAAAGGATATCTACTAAGGAAGTACAAGAGCAATTGTTATAACCATTCAAATTAGAGATATACTCTCCCTTTTCACACATAAGTCCCCTGGGCTCAAATTTGTGGGGAAATGGAGAGAAACACAGGTAGGCAACCAACAGACAAAGGGTAATTCACAGCTCATTTTCATCCTTCTTGGTCCTCATGAAATTCTTTTAGTCACTTTCCATTCTGTTCCAAGGATTTGCGTAGACTCCACATAGCCGGAAATTCTCTATGTACCAAAGGGTCACACTATATGAGGTTGCCATCACTGCATCTAGTTTTTCTCAGTTCCCAACACAAATGGTACCAGGAACCAGAGATTGCTCTGGGGACACTGCTACCTACCAACAGGAACTGCAGTTCTTACAACCCTTTTAAGATTATGACCTTCAGATGAGTATGGGGAGGAAGAAAGAAAAGTTATTTCCTTTCCCTCAG
>CM053773.1:139009646-139062520 GCA_028658325.1 Potorous gilbertii | reverse complement strand
TCTGTTCTCCAGAGCAATTGTTTTTCTTATGAGATGTTTCATATTCTCTTCTATTTTTTTCATTCTTTTTATTTTGTTTTATTATTTCTTGGCATCTTATAATGCCATTCACTTCCCCTTGCTCAATTCTAGTTTTCAAGGAGTGTTTTTTTTCCTTAAGATTCTAGATCTCTTTCCATAATTTTCTTGGTTTTCTTGGATTGTTCTTGGATTGTCCTTTTTTTTCCTAATTTTTCATCAATCTCTCTTACTTGATTTTTAAAGTACTTTTTAACTTCTTCCAAGACCTCTTTTTGGGCATGTGACCATTTGACAATATTCTTTATGGTAGGAAGGATTTTTTTTTTTGCTTTTGTATCCTCCTCTGAAAATGAACCCAGGTTTTCTCTATCCCTATAGTAACTGTCTGTGGTTGGGTTCTTTCTCCTTTGCTTACTCATTTTCATTTTTTTTTTTTTATATTTAGCAGCTTGTTGTTATAACCACCTCTAGTCCAGAGGTGTGGGGGATGGTACCTCTGACCTCAGGTCTTTCTTACTTTTATTTTCTGAGCTTTATCTGGGGCTCAACTAAGTACTCCTTTCCCTCTCCAAGCCACACCTAGGACCCCCAGCCACACTACGCTGAAAAAACCCTTGCTTCCTGAGAACCCTCCAGTGGCTATAACCTCCAATTCTCCCCTCTGGCCTAGAACTTAAACTAGGAGCCCAGCTTTCCTGTAAGTGCCTGTATTCATTAGCATCCCCACCCACTGCTTCTGCATTCACCATGCGTGAGCTCCGGCAGCAACAGCCTGGGACCATGTCTTGACAGCACAGCTAGGCCTGGTGTCACTTGGCAGCAGAGTGTCCTTCAGTCTTCCCTCTCCTCAGATGTCTGATCTCCCACACTCTCTGTGAGGTGAGAATTCCTATGACTGGGACTGAGGCTGAGGCACCCTCCCATCCCAGCTACCCCCACGGCTTGTGTTTGTGGTTTCTGGTGGTGTTTGCACTTTCCTCAGGCTGAATCCCTGTCCCTGGGGTCTTTCCTCAGGTCTTCTCCAGTTATCTCAGGAGAATCACTGATCTGCCCCAACTCTTGTTTATTTTTGCCTCTCTATGTTCACCCTGAGGTTCTATTTTATCTTGTTTGTGAAGAAGAGCTTGAAATTTCCTGATCTACTCTGCCATCTTCCCAGAAATCTCTCAGCTTTGTTCATTTCATTAATTTATTTGGTGTCTTTTGCACTTTGGCCTCATTCCATCTTGAAATGATTTTGATCTTTATGATGTATATTTTGCATGCAATTACTGATACTACCAGCAGTGCAAAAAAATGATTATCTGCTCAGAAGAAGACATTTAAATTTGTGTTGATTTGGAAGCCTTTGTTGTCTGACTCAGAAAATGTGCACATAGCACCTAATGCATTATCAGCACTTAGTGCATGACAAAGAAATCCTTTGGGGACCAAAGATTCTCAATGATTAATAAAAAGAGGACCAACTGCTTTAATAGTAAGTGGTTTTACAGGGACTTTTAAAAACATATTCATGCTTTTAAAATTCTAATTTTTATGTACAAAACCTTTTCACTCTTTTTTCTGTCTTCTTCCTGCATTTAATATATCCAGAAGAAGTACTGACATTTTTTTGGTTGACTTTATAACCTATGGGGCTCTGGTTCTCATTTATTAAGGGTCAATTTTTGTTGTTTAAATTTCTTTATTGCCCTGTCTTTAACAGCTACAAATTATGGAAGCTGATGACCTGTTTGTATTTGGAGGATATATATCATCATTCATCCAATACAATTTACAGCATGCTGTGCATTCCTCCTTCCTTACTATGGAAAATAATTACTCCTTAGAACAATGAGGCATATGGATTGTTGAGTATTAGCTAGTTCTCCTTGGGGGTGCTTTGTAAACATGACAGGTGAAACAAATCTCTTAAAATGGAATTTGGTTTTCTTATGACAGATATTTTGAGTGTTTGGGATATATTGGTAAATTCTTCCCTTTCACAAATGTTTTATTTTTACTTTCAAGACCTTAATGGCAAAAGAGTTAAGATGACAAGTATCTTTCCATTCCTGACAGTTACATAAATGGGTCTATGATCATTTTTGGGGTTGTTTCAAGGTCTTCCTGACTCCATTTGGGATTTTCTTGGCAAAGATACTGGAGTAGTTTGCTGCCATTTCCTTCTCCAACTGATTTTACAGAGGAGAAAATTGACACAAATAGGGTTAAGTGACTTTCCCAGAGTCACACACCTAGTAAGTCAAATTTGAACTCAGAAAGACAGGATTTTCTGACGCCAGGCCTGACACTCTATCCACTGCGCCACTCAACTACCTTTCAAATCACTAGATTAGGGGTTTGAGGACCAAGGTTCAGATACTGGCTCTGTCACTAAATAAGTGTATGACCCTAAGCTAGTCACTCGAACTCTGACTCTCAGGTTCCTCTTCAGCAAAATGCAGATAAAAATGCCTGCCTCGCCTATCTCATAGTGTTTATATGGGGAACAAAGGAGATAATGTATATGGAAGCAGTCTGTGAACCCATTTTTATCATAAAGCATGGTAAAAATGAAAGATCTTAGTATTGTGGCAATAATGAATGCTTTTTAAAAAGGCACCAGATTAGTAAAGATTATAGAGAGCAGTCAAGATTCTGTGAAGTCTGTACAATAAGAGGCTTCATGTGGCATGATCTCAGGGAGTATTTTGATTTTTATATTGTATGTTTAATGGCAGGAAAGATTTTTCTTCCCTTCTGTTTGTGCCAGCACCCTGGAGAGAAGGCCAATTAAAGGAAATTAAAGCTTAATTGGTGACATGCCATGACATGATGATGCCTACAAAAATTTGCCAAGCACATACCCACCAAAAGTATTCTAGGTATGGTTTTCCTTTTGTCCAGTTGAAGAATTGAGACATTGGATTATAATAAATATCTGAATATAATGTTAGAAATGAGCTAAGCAGCTAAAAGTAAGCTACCTGGCAGGATTCTACTGTAATTAAAAGAATGGCAACTTATTTGTAAGAGGTGGGCGGGCAAAGAATTGTTTTGCTAAGGCTTTTGTGCTATTTTTGGATAGTGATATTTTTACACTGTTGCCAAGCATCTACTTTGTGTGTGTGTGTGTGTGTGTGTGTGTGTGTGTGTGTGTGTATGTATGTGTGTATGATCAGAGACCACAGTTATAGAAATACCTATCTAACCGAAAAGGTTATAAATAAATAAGAAATGTGAAAACAAGTATTATGTGTGTGCATAATATTTGTGGGAACAGACAGAGAGATGACAGTGATTTTAATTCAGGTCATTTTGGGGGGCCTGATCTATGATTTCATTCCTATAAAGAGTATCTTCACAACCTTCTCTGTATCTTAGAGTTGTCTTCTTAGCGCCATATCACGGAGAGACAGTGAAGGTGGTTAAAGCAAGAAATAACCATTTCAGAAGGTACATTATCATAGCTGATGTTTTTTGTGGTCTGTAAATAGGGAGACTGGTTCATATTTCCACTGTGTAAAGAGATCAAGTACAGATATAAAACTGAGACAATCCCTTCACTCAAGAAGCTTACATTTTATTGTGGAGAATACCACATTCCACAGATAAAGAAATATAAGATATATACAAAATTAAGTTATTTGGGGACATATGATAACTAACAACTTGGAGAATTAGGAAAAGCCTCATGAAGGAGATGATCCTCAAGAATGATCTTGAGGGAAAAGGAATTAGTTGTTCCAAGAGATGGAAGAGAGAAGAGAAAGCATTCTAAACATGAAGGACAGCTTGTGCAAAGAAAAAGGATGGTGCATGAGGACAAAAATTAAGCCAGTTTGGTCATGAGCAATCAACCTAGAGAGGTAGGCCAGAACCAAGTTGTGAAGATCTCTAAATGCCAGAAGAAGTGTATTTTATCTTAAAAGTAAGAGGGAGCTACTGAAACTTCTTGAGTAAGAGAGTGACGTGATCAGATTGGTGCCTTAAGAATATCAATTTGGCAGCTATTTGGAGAATAAATGCAAGAAGAGAGAGATTGATTTCAAGACCAGTTAGGAAGCTATTTCAATTTATTATGCTAATTAAGAGATGATGACATCCTGAAGTAGGGTAATTTTAGTGTAGGCAGAAAAGAGAGATCCAAGAGATGTTAAGAAACAGAAGCCAACAATACTATTGATTATGAGAGAAGGGTGAGTGAGAACAAAGTCCTAGATTCTGAACCTCAGTGGTTGGAAGAATATGATGCCTTTGACATAAATAGGGAAGTTAGAAGGAGGGGCAAAAGGTGATTTTATCTTTGGGCATTTTGATTTTGAGATGCCTATGGGATGTCCAGGTGGAGATGTCCAGAAGGCTGTTGGAGACACAGGACTAGATCTCAGGAAAGATTTTAAAATATTCTATGTAGATTCTGGAGTCATCAGCACAACAGTGATAAGTGAATCCATGGGAAAGGATGTTGTATAGAGATAGGAGAGGAAAGGATATGGTATAGAGCTCTTCATGATGCTCATGAATGGGGGTTGGGACATGGATGGTAATCCTGCAGAAGAAACTGAAAAGGATCAGTCAGATAGGTAGGAGAATCATGAGAGATCAGTGCCATGAAAACCCATGGAGGAGAGAGTAGGCAGGAGAGGATTATCAACAGTATCAAATAGTTCAGAGAGGTCAAAAAAGAAAGAGAACTGAGGAAAGTACATTAGATTTTTCAATAAGGCGATCACTATTGACTTTGGAAAAAGAAGATTAATTGAATAGTGAGGACAAACCATATTTCAAGGGACTGAGAAGCAAGTGGCTGATGCAATAAAGACAGCGATTTTCTAGGAGTTGTGCTATGAAAGTGATAAAAGATAAATAGCCTTTGTTTGGTACTATGTACCAGAGACCAGAAAAGTGCTGCTGATATTAAAACAAACAAAAAGAAAAGCAGTCTTTGCCCTCAAGGAACTTGCATTCTACTTGAGGAAGGTGACATATAAAAGGAGGCTTGAAGGAAGCAAGTGAAGAAAGGTAGAACTGCTCAGCAGAAGTGATGGCACAGTCTTTAAGAGTCAGAAGCACAGCTGGGAAGGGAATGAAGCATGGCCAGCCTGAACTGATGTTCAAAATGGAGGAAACCGCCAGTGAGAGGACAAGGCCAACATGGTGCAAGGATAGAGCAGGGTTAAAAAGTGTCATGTGCTAAGGGAAGTTCCAGAGGGACAGGGCAGCTGAATCTAAAGAGGCCTAGGATAATAAATTAAGGACATAGTAAGATCAAATAAAGCATGGGGGAAGAGCTGGACATGTCTATATGTGGCACAAAAAGAAGGAACTGGTCATTATAAAGAGAGATTGAACATTACAGAGTTGTACTTCCTCTAAACCTTTTCTGGTTACTCTTTCCATGCCCTCTGGAGTACCCACTCATTTAATAAGCTACCCTTTATCCTTAATCTCTTTTTATATTCTTTGTACTTTTCACTCATGAAAACCTAGCTTTCTTCAAGGTAATGCATTTCTAGATACCCTCTTGTATCAGTAAGCACCCCAACATATGCAGGGGATCCTGCTACCAGAGGTTCTTAGATCTGCATTCATAACAAGAAAGCAACTTTCAAGGAGTTAACAATCACTTTAATCAAGCAGAGATATCAGAGAAAATCAAAGTCAAAATTTCAAAGAAATCAAAACTCAACAGACATGCTTCCAAAATGGCTGACCATTACATACACACAGTTATCAGAGAGGGAGGCATCAACTTGTGGATTTTAAGGCAGGGAGGTGGGCTTCTTAGTGGCTTCCCAGAATATCTCTGGCCAAAGAAACATTTCCAGTAAGTAAGCCCCAAAGAAACCCCAAAGTAAAACCTCACCCTCTGAGTATTTATACACTTTTTAGAGCCAGAGGGCATAACCCTGTGACCCAGTGCCTCAATACAAAAAACCAGAGGTACCTGGGATCCTCTTACCAAACAGCTCCCCTAGTCAAGCTTCCTACCTGTGCGCAGACCTATCAATGGGTGAGAAAGATCCTCCCCAATCACATTATTCAATCAGAGGCACTTTTTTAGTAAAACAAAAACAACAAAAGATCCTAATTTCATTGCCATTACACCTCTCCATTGCTGGTTGGACTTTCTCTCATGTCTTCTAAAAGACTGATCCAAGAGGCATAATAGACTTTTGCACTTTTCCTCATTGCCACTTTCTCACCCTCTCTTGGCTACCATCAATCAGCAACCTCTTGTCTCTTTGTAGGTTCTCTCAATTTCTTTATTTCATTCAATCTTTAGCTTTGTTGCATGATCTACCAGCCTACAGGTCACAATACCTGCTTTTTCTTGGTGTTCAGTCCCTGACTCAGTCTTTCTCTCCAGCTCAATTCCTACTATCATGCTCAGGGACTCAAAGTACATGAGGGGACATGGATGTCCTCTCAAGCACACTATCCTCACAGTTTATTAAACTCCTCAATTCTCATGCCCTACAACTTTATTACCCTGCCTCTCTCTCTCTCTCTCTCTCTCTCTCTCTCTCTCTCTCTCTCTCTCACACACACACACACACACACACACACACACACACACACAAAGATGGCTATACCTTGACCTCATGCATTACCTATGTACCAGTTTCAGTATTTTAAATATGAAGTTCTTCCCTTCTCTGATAATTGCTAGTCATTCCATGTCTCTGTGTTTCACTTCTCCTAACCTAACCCTTGCTTGCTTCTAATTCCCTAATTTCTTTGTCATAAAAAACCACTAAAATGCCTATCCTTTCCCATTCTGCTTGGTCCATCCTCACTTTTCTGCTGTAAGTCATGACCATAGTACCTTAACAGTTAGCAATTCAACTATATAGTGTCCTTTTCCTAATACTATCAATATACAGCCAATTCTCAATTTCAGGCCATCTGCCTTCTCCATGCACACATGCCCCTGAGCTACCACACACCACTGGAGGAAATGATACAAGCATCCACCCGAGTCCTCTTCAAATTTACACCATCCAGTCTTAGGTGGACCTTTATTGTTGGGTGGCAAAAAAAAAAAATGGAACAAAAAAATCACATTCATTCTCCCTTATTGACTCTCCTTTACTCTTTGGTAACGATTCCAAAATTCTCTCCCTACATCCTCAGTGCTTCCTCATACGTCCTTCACCATAGACACACTTGCCATCTATTTAACAGGAAAAGGAGACCATTTCCCTCCTCTCCCCTACTCCATCCTTTAGAAATCCTCAAGGTCTTTGCCCATATTCATCTTCTTTGAAGTCAAAATCTCTGAAAAACAGGGCCATTCTCAAGGTCGATCTCTCTTCCTATGTCCTTAATCTCATCCTCTTCTGCCCTCCTCTTGGAGCGTGCTCCATGGATTATTCCCTTTCCCTCTCTCTCATTTTCATTTTTTATTGTCAAACTCATAAAAAGACTCACCTAAACTCACTGACTCTACTTCCTCAACATCTGCTCCTCAAGCCCTTGCAATCTGACTTCTAACTTCACCATTTAATGGAAACTCATCTGTCCAAGTTAACTTAGAATCTCACTACTGAATTCTGTGTCTTTTTCTTAATTCTCCTTCTCTGTGACTTTTCTGCAGATTTTGATGACAATGACTAGCCCTTCCCTCCTAGATTCTCTGTCCTCCCTAGACTTCTGAGACATAGCTCTCTCCTAGTTTTCTTCCTAGCTGACTAGTTCTCTGCCTCCTTTGCTGTTATGATTTTCTACCTTTTGCCCCCAATTCTGAGTGTCTCTAAAGGCTCTGCTCTGGGCTCTCTCCTCTCTCATTCTCTCCCCTTCTCTTACCTCCTTTATGCTCTCTCCCTTGGCTTTCTCATGCTCAAATATTTTCACTGTACAGATGACTCAATTTGTACAGTAACCCTAATCTCTCTTTAACTCCAACCTATGTGACCAACTGCCTAATGGTCCATCTCCACTTGAATAGCCTATAGCAGGGGAGTAATGTGGACAATCTTGTGCCTTATTTTGAGAATCTCATATACAACATGTCCAAAACAGAACTTACTGTCTCTCTCAAAGCTTGTCCTTTTTCTCCAAACTTCCTATTCCTGTTGAGCAATATAACATTCTTTCATTAAAGTATTTTTATAATCTCAGAATAATCTTTAGTACTTCTTTTCCTTTCACTTATCATATCTAATCAGATACCAAAGTCTGACTGATTCTGACCAGATCTGTCATACACCTCCTTCTCTCCATTCACAGAGCCACCATCATGTCTCACCTGGACTGCTACAATAGCCTTCTAATTTATCTCCCTGTTTCCAACCTCTCCCCTATCCAATTTTTCCTCCATCAGGCTGCAAAAATCATCTTCCTAAGGCACAAGATTGACCACATCACTCCGTTGCTCAAACAAAAACAGCACTCTATGTTGCCTATAGGACAAAAATGCAAATTTCTGTGGTATTTTGGCTCTCTTCAATCTGACTCCCAATTACCTTTATAATTCTATTTTGTATTTCTCCCTGTTATGGATGTCTCATACTATTCCTTTTCATTCCAGCCAAACTGCACTACTAGCTATTACTTGAATTTGACATTATAACTCCTCCTATCATATGATCACACAAGCCCCATGTCTGTAATATATTGCCTCCTCCTTGATATGTCTTAGAATCTTGCTTTCTTTCAAAGTTGTTTCCCAGGGTTAACACAATGCCTTACACATAGTAGGTCTCCCCCCATTTTTTTTAACTTGTAAAATTGAAAACAAGGAAATACTGTCCAGTCATAAAGGTAAGATAACTAATCAGTAAAAAAATAGTGAGTCTATTGTTTGTTTTAGTTTAATGTTTTACTTGTAGTCTTTAGCAACTGTCTTTAATTCCAGAATCTCCTTAATTTAACTTTTGCTTTTGTAGAGCACTCCCTTGTCTCTTAGTGACGCACATTATAAGTAATAGTACAATTGAAAACTCTCCTCTTTTTAGTTTGGTGGGGGATATTTTCTCATTTGTTTCATGGTTGTTAAAGGTGGTTATCTGTTTTCATATTCATTTAAAAAGACAGAGCTGTATGCTCTAAGAAAATTATTGGACTTAGGTAATTTTTCCTACATGTTTATATTTTTTCAAAGGAACAAAATTTTAAGTTGTATTTTCATCTTGATATAGTACTATTTCCTGTAAATAACTAAAATTTTGATATTATATTAATAACAGCAATAATATATGTGTTATTTATATATGTATACTTACATACATATACATTTTCAGGATTTACAGTTACAAGATACTTTTTATATATTGTAATATAATTTTTTGGAAATGGTCAATGCGGGAATTTGTTTTACCTGATTATGCATATTATGCAAATTTGTTACAAGTGTTTTATTTTCCCTTTTTTCTCCCAATGGGAAAGAGAGGTTGGAGGAAGAGAAAATTGATTTTTGCCAATTGAAAAAAATTTTAAAAATTGAAAAATTTGAATATTGAAAAAAATAAAATTGCATTTTATAAAATCATAAATAATGCCATTGATACTCAAAACAATTTCATGATTGGGAAGTAGTATCAGTGTTCTTACCCTTGCTTTATGAAGAAACTGAGGCTCAAAGAATATAACTTACTTGCTTAAGTTAATATAGCTCATAAATAGTAGAGTTAGGATTTGAACCCAAATCATGTCAGGCCATTGATCATATGATTCACATGCTGTTGTTTTCTTACCCTTTTTCACTTCTTATCTTGATTCTGTCCTCATGTTCTCCAGATTCAGAGTGTCAGAAAAAGGAAGTAGTGTACCCATATGCGATATCATTTTTTGAGAGGTATCAAGGACAATAGACATAGTACTGACCTTGGGTCAGAAGACCTCAGTTCAAAACCCAGCTCTATTTGTTTCTTACCCCTGAGAAAAGTCATTTCCACTTTCTGGACCTTAAGTTAATTTCTGTAAAATGAGGAGTTTGGACTATGTTCCCTAAGGTCCCTTCCTGTCCTAGTTCCTGTGGTGCTATGTACGTTTTCCAGAGGCAGAACTAAGGCAAATGAGGACCTGGAGACTAATCTAACCTCACTCACCATTTTTTACTGAATCTTAGCTTGATGACTTTAAATCAAGCATAGAAGCCTTGAATAAAATTCGGGAAATACAAGAATGTAGGCAGATGATTATCTCTTCTTCAAGGAATAAGATAGTAATCCACCTGAAAATTATTCAGTTAAACATCACTGGTGTAGACACAGTCTAAGAGAGAAATGTGTATTTAGTATAATGAGAATTCAGTCTCTATACTTCATTTTTGTCCATTGCTTTCATAATTCTGTAATGGTATAAGAGCCTTATCAGAGGGCCAAAGATTTAGAGAAGGAAATGATCTTAGAGGCCACCAACATCAACACCTTTATTTTGTATTTGATGGCACTGCAACCCTAGAGGTTAAGTGTTCAAGGACACGTAGGTAGCATGTAGCAAAGCTAGGATTCAAAGCCAAGTCCTCTGTCCATAGATGCACCACACCTTCCACTGTGATTATCAGTTTGTTACTGTTCATGATTGAAAAAGAGATGATGCATTTGGGTGCAAAGACATAAGCTGAGAACTTTTGCAGTGATATTCTGTAATCCAAAGGTATCAGAATAGTGAGCATTTTGTAACTACAAATGTTGACTTAGGGGTATGAATGGATAAAGAAAGAGTTGGAAACTAAATTGCTGAGAGTTTTCTTTTTCCTCCTCCAAACTGTTTACAATTTCCTCAAGGATTTCTTTTGATGGTTTTAAGTTTTGGAATTTCAAAATGGCTGCTGCTTCCTGTTTTGTTGAGCAACTAGCCAAGACTTTTTAGGAGGGTTTTAGTGGTATGCTCTGTGAATTGGAAAGAAACTCCAAAGATTTTGTTTGGCTGCTGTGTCTTTTCCTTTTCCCAGTGAATGGCAGCCATCATTAGCCTTCAGGGTGTAAATATATAGAGAGGTATGAGTATAGTCCTCGTTCAGCAACTGTCTGTCCCGAATGGTCCAACAACAGCTCAGCTGACATAAATAAGAGCCAGTGAACTTCAAATGAAGCATGGTTTTTGCACATATACATACATACCAAGTTATGCTTTTGCTAAAATGATTTTCAATGTTCATCCCCGTGTGTTTTTTTTAATCAAGTATTCAACGTCTAGCCATAACTGACTGTTTCAAGATTTTCTGGCCAATGGGGGAATAAAAGCCTTTTCCCTCAGTTCCATGTGCTGTGGAGAGTGGAGAGTAAATTCTATCGTTATTATCTCGTTCCCATCCTTAACACGATCTTATGGAAAACCCATTGAACTCTTAAGTTTGGCATGTGAGTTTTATTCATAAATATAACTAAGTTTCTGAAGAAATGTGAAGCAATTTTTTGAAGTCTAATATATTATTAAATGACTACATAGGGTAAAAGAATACTACTTCGCATCATAAAATTGACTTCAGGAAATAGGGTCCACTGTTAATACAGGATGGTTTGGTACCCAGGAAGTTCCATAGCATCAACAAAATTCATATTACTTTAAACAGCTTTCATATATGAAAATTGACTATTTAATGGCTAGAATTTATATAGCAATTTAATGTTGGCAAAGGCTTCTATATATTGCTATCTCATCTGATGTGGGAACAGATCCATGGAAGTTTAAGGACTTGCCCCAGGCTTAGTAACCATCTGCACACCACGTGATATGCCATGTGTACAATAGTTATACTACCAAGCACAGTATAAACATTCAGTAATACAGATACCCAGTGCAAAGGGAGCTCTGAAGAGGAAGGAGGGAATTCTTGTCTGGAATCAAGGAAGGCTTCACAGAAGAAATGCCATTTGAATTGGGGTCTGAAAAATGGGTAAGAGTTGGAAAAGTGTGGGAAAGTCGGAGAAAGAAAGATTTTCTTAATAGCAGAAACAGCTGAAGTAAAGATTCTGAGGTAGAAAGCCTGGGGTGTGTTCTGGAAACAGTAAGTAATCTGTTTTGACTAAAGCTTAATGTTTATAAAGGGGAGTAGTGGAAGATAGTGCTAGAAATGGGAGTTGGGACCAAATGATAGTGCCTTAAATGAGAGAGGAGAGAGTTCATATTTAATTCCAAATATAAAAGCAGGTCTTGTTTTTTTAAAATAAGAGAATGACATGATCATTCTTTAAAAAGATTAATCTGTGTAAGGTAGATTGAAGACTTGGTCAGAGTAGGAAACTATTAAAATAGTCCAAGTGAGGGTGAAAAGAGCAGGATTTATGAGGCAGCTATTTTAGAGAAGGAGCAATGCCACCCAATGACATGCTAAATGTAGCATGGGGTAGGGTGGAGAAAGAGTAGGCAAACTGAATGACAATGCTTCAAGAGAGAGAGATTGGGAGTGTGGATGGTGTCATGGCCAGAAACAAGGAGATTTTGATAAATTCAGTTTTGAACATGGTAACCTTGAGATGCTTGTGGGACACTCATGTAGACATAAAAAGGAAGAGTTAAAACTTTCTGGTTTAGCTTTCAGTAGAGTAGTCAGAGTTAAAAATTTAGATTTGATATATTAGTCAAAGTTCAAACCATGAGAATGGATGAGAACTATAAGGGAAAAAAAGAGAGAAAAAAAGGAAGAAACATTTCAAGGTAGAAAGAGTGTCCACTTAGGAGGGGTCTAATGGGGAAGTCATTAGAGGATCTGAGGGTTTTTCTAAGGGCAAGTACAAATAATTATATAACTAAATTAGGTCTAAATAGTTGATATAAGGACAGTAAGAAGTGATTTTTAAAGTAAGATTTGATTTTTAAAGTTATTTGTTCTGAAGTAGAATAGAAACATGTGTGGAGAAATAGTCACTGAACCACTATTGACAAAGCTATTTTGTGGTCTCCAGTATTTAGGGCAGCCAGAAAAGCAGAAGTAGAACAAACATAGCCAAGTATTCTGGAAGCCAAGGGAAGAGAAAATCTCAGAAAAGGAGGGGTATGGGCTGGTCCTCAGCACTTTAGATACTGAAGAGAGATGAAATTGGGTTGGGGTAAGAAAGGGCCATTAACTCAAGGTCACTGATGACCATATGAGAGACCATTTTCAATGGTTTGCAAAGAGATGAAGTTAGAGTACAAAGGATTAAAGAATGGCTGAGGGAAAGGAAAACAAAGGCAATGAGTTCAGATAACTCTTCAGAAATTTAGCAATAAGATAAACAAAGAGAATAGTAGTATAAGGGAAAGAATAGTTCTAGTATAGGTGAGTCCAAAGCATGTTTATAGGTAGAGAGTAAAAAGGTCAGTCAAAACTTGACAATACAAGAGAAGACAGTAATTGCTCTTCACTGATCTAGCTATAGGAGATCCTTAAGGTCTCTAGGTGTTCTTTGTAGGGAAAAAAAATCAGTATGTGTATGTATAAAATTTATGGAGAGAGGGACCAAAAGAGTGAAATAGCAAGGTACAATCAGGAAAGAAATGTCCTTGGCATCAGAGTTAATTTCAAGTTCAGCCTCTCTCAGCTACTCACCATGTGACAATGGGCAAGTCATTTAACAAAACACTCAATACCTCAGGAAACTCTCTAAGACAATAAACTGCAAAACAGATACAGTTTTCATTGGTCAAGAAAGTTTACTGACTGGAACCTTGGGCCAGTCAATCTCTCAGGCAACTGCCTGAATTGTCACAGTAAATTTCCAACATATCTCCATACCATGAAATCACAAGTTTTGGCCCTTTCTGTCAAGGACTCTGAAGACAATCTACACACACTATTCCCCTACCACCGCTCTATTTTAGTCTCTGCTCTTTTTCCTTTCTGTAATCTCATTTAATTTACAACTGATTTTATAAACCCAGGATTATAAAAATCAGACTATGAGAGGTAAAAGTTTGCTTAGAGATATCACCAGGTCCAGTTCTCCCATTTTACAGATAAGAAAACTGAGGCCCAGAGAAATGATAGGATTTGTCTAAGCTCAGACATGCAGTTAGTGGCTCAGGTGGCACTTGAACTCAGGTCTCCTGACTCAAGTCCTTTTTACAACTCTTCGGCTAAATCAGCCAGACTCTACTGATTACCAGAAAGCAAGAAAAAATTCTGAAAGGAGGTAAATAGACTGATTTATAGAACATAGTGAATATCCTCTCACCTATAAGAGTTGACCTTTGAGGAAAGGTTACTTTTTAAATGAATGTTGTGATAACCTAGATTTTGCTGGGTGCTGGACTCATTACAGTAGCCCAGGGCCAGAAAAAAGAAAGGATTCTAATATGGGCAGAGCATCAAATCCTTGACCCAGGAAGGAGCACATGCTTACTTTCAATTGCACCAAGCAACATGCTTCAAAACATTTAGAGACTGGGAATGTAACCAGCCACTGCATAGTTTGGTGGGGGGAGGGATGGGGAAGGTGGAGAGAGAAAAGAGCCCTATTGCTTTTGTTTCATTTTGTTTTAATTCTACCCTGTTTCTCCTAAGAATAAAATGGAATCAGAGTCTGTAGCAAACCACTTAGTGCCCTTGGCAGAAGAGAAGGAGCTATAAATGTAACTTGATGGCAGGAAAATCCTTAGCTTTGGGAGTTTTTTAAAGAAACTGTCCCCTCCCTTTCCTTTAGACTGACAAGTCCCACACACCCTTTTCCTAAGGTCTTGGAACCTTTCTTTCTGTCAAATTCAACTTAAATTTTCTTTTCCAGGCATTCCTCTAGAAATTAGAAGCATCACACACAACTTTTGTTTCTCAAGTTAGACCTTCCAGCATGTCTATAGAATTTTGGGATGTCTGACATTTTCTGACCAGGAACAGTTTCCTCACAGTGTCATTAAAATGATTTCTCCTTGGCATTTATTCATAACATGAGCTGTTAAAAATAGAGTTGCATGATTTGGGATAATAAATCTGACAGGGTTTGCTTTTTTTTATGCTATGAAGTTTTTCCTCAGTCCATTCAAAACTATTCTTGCGGAGGGAAATATACCACAAAACATCAAAGCTGAAGTAAACAGAACGTTTTCATTTCCACAGCCCATGAATGTCATGCACTGCATAGACTTTTAGGACCTCGAGGTCTGAGGTCACTCTGTGTAATTCCTTCAGGTATGAAGTTATACAGAATGAGCAAGCTTCATAAGTAATTGCTGGCATTACCAGTGTTTGAATTTGAATCTCACACCCACATGTCTGAGGTTCTGTGAGTAGAGCACAGATATATTCTCTTTCTTCACACTGTAGATATATATATATGTATGTATGTAGGTATATATGTATACATGTGTATACATATGTATACATACATGTGGGTGTGTTTTAATATATACATATGTAGTAATATATTTTTAAATCTGAATTGTCTGTACCCATAATTTAAATGTGGGGGGAATCTTACTAGAGAGTTTTTCTCCTGTATTAAAAAGGGGAACTGCAAAGGGCCATACCTTTAAAATGTGCCCCCTCTTTTTAGTGCAAAGGGAAAATTGGCACTTACTTATAGGCAAAGCCATAACTAAGAAGTTTGATGCCTGGGGTAAATTCCATTGGAGGAAAGAGGAGTATTAGGGGAAAGCAGTAGTAAGAAGGAGAGGAGGAAACAGAAGACAATCTGTTTCAACCTGGCCTCAGACACTGCAGCACCACTAATGATCCCCAATCTCAAGGATAGAAGTGGGAAAGGCATCAAACAAGGGCCCTGGAGTTGAAGGAAGGTATCATGAGAGAAGGGTAGGACAAGGTACTTACTTAGCAGAAGAGTGTAACAGAAACAATTATATTCCTTAGATGATGGTGCCCTTGGGCCCCAAACCCTTTGCTCCATCCTTCTTATGGCTCTGTTTTTAAACATTATTTTCAGTTAATATGTATTGAGTGGTTGTTTTGTTCATAGCAAATTAGAATTATAGTAAAGCTTTTGTTGTGCCAAAGAAAGCACCACAACATAAATCCTGTGTTCCCTATATTATATTAGTTTAAAATTCTCCATGGTCAGTTTACAAGACTGTTTGTTATTTCATGCAATATGTGAAGACCTTGTAATTTGTCTATGGGCTATTTGACATGGCATCAGATTACTTGTGGTTAACCCAACTGCCTCAGTACTCCATAGAGAACCACTCCAGCATCAACATAACCTGAGGACATTTCATGTAAGGTTTCAAGACCCTGGAAACTATGCCATACTGAATCAGAACACTCCCTGGTCCATCTGGTCTGACATGCTGCTTCCAGCAATGGTACCGGATGCTGTTGAAAAGCCAACTGACAGGCAAAGCTCAACTGAGCCAATTGTTCAAAACTATACAGAAGGAAGCCACACCAAGCACACGACTGGGTGACACCCTGATGAAATTGGCCTCTTTTCCTTTACTGTGGCTTTAGCTTGCATACACTCAGATATTCTCCTAGTACAAGGAAAACTGGCATCTTTGCCGTTTCTGGAGCTGGATTGTTTTTTGCAAGTTGAACTGTGACCAAAACAGGCAAATGTCACAAGGCTCTGTGAGTAATGGTCTCGACAGATCCTCTTTGGCAAGCAATGTGTTGCTATGCCATCACTGTTGGCATGGTAGTGAGGGTTGACTTAAGGACTGAATCACAAAACCAGTAAATCACCAAACCCTTTTTTGTGATCCATTCCTTCCTTTACCTCCTCCCCTTTACCCTCCTCCTAGTACTGTATCTGGGTACAGTACAGTACTAGACACCTCTTAAGGACTCAATAAATGATATTCAAAATTGATTGGAGATAGAGAAGCCCCAATATGGAAATTAGTTTAACATGACTTCCCTTAAGTAAATATGCATGCTGATGATAGGTAACGTGAAACAGGTAAAAAACTTGTGGAAAAAATTAATACTGAACCTCTATAGACAAAAAAGCATCTTTGTGGTGCTTTTGAGTCTCTTGGCTCAAAGGAGTATTTGAGGGGTAGTCATTCAAGGATTTTCCTAAGGGTATAGATAAATAAATTAGGTCTAAAGAGGTGATGACATTTTATTTTCCAACAGAAAACTTAGTTTCATTCTTTTGAAGAAGTAACATAGTGAACAATAAGCCCAAAAATAGAAGCGTAGAAGTGGCCTTGTTTGCTTTTCATTGCATAGAAGACTACAGGAGAAAAAGCTGTACTGGAGGCTCAAATTCTATTTCTGCCACTGTCCTTTATGGGACCTTAGACAATTTGCTTGATCCTTATCTTTGCTTGACCCTAAGGCAGTGAGTAGGTTGAATGCTTGGGCCTGGAGTTAAAAAAGACCTGTGTTCACATCCTGCCTACTTATTAGCTGTGTGACCCTGAACAAGTCACTTAACCTTTCTGCCTCACTTTCACTCAATTATAAAATTAGATTAATTTTATTAATTAATTAATACTTCCCAGGGTTGTTGTCAGGATAAAAGATAAATGAAATACTTATAAAGCACTAAGCAAAGTGCCTGGCACATAGTATAGACACTTAATAAATGTTTGTTTCCTCCTTTTAAAGTAGCTTATAAGAATAATCAGAGTGAAGGCAATAAGGAATTCATTTTCTATATCAGTTTGTAGATTTGTTCTTTATTAAAGAGTTTAGAGGTATAAAAAAGGAATTAGTAGAAAAATTTCATTTATATTTGTTCCAGGGTCACCTTGTTCACATAATAAATATTCCATTATAAAAATAGAGTTTATGGTTACTTATTTAGTGTAAATTAAACCAATGAATCAATAATAATCCTTTATTTAAATGGATTCTTATTATACATGTACTTTTGTCAATCCATGATTTCACTAAATAGGAATTCCCATTTATCCTTTGAAATTCTTGTTTGTTATGGTTGTCAGTTTTTTTAACCACAATTCCTCCATTAAGCAACTACCTAATATATCCTAGAGATTTTCCTCTGTTTTAAAAAAAACAATGGAGTACCAATGTACCACTAGCTCTGTCCCTCTGTTTTGCAAGAATGTCTAAGACAATAAATAGCTAACCTATTTCCTTTTCCAGTCATCTGTATTCTTAATTGTAGCTTTTATGCCACTTCTCACATTGATGTTAGTAGTTATACATTGTAATCAACCATGTGACTTAATACTTTCAGCCATTTGTAATTTTAATTCTTCTGAGATCATGATATTCTATGATTCATAGTCATAGCATCACTAGAATAGTGCTATTGAATAAGAGTTTTTTCAGTAGAACGCTATTTGGAATATTTTAAAACTGAACAATATGCTATCAAATATCAAACAGGGCGATATATTTTTGCCTGTGTTCACAAATTATGGAAGATATCTTGCATAAAAATCCTTTTAAAAAGTAAAGAAAAGATTTTTCTTTGGATGATAAGGTTATTCAAATGTTTTTCTTCTCAAACTGTCATACAGGTTCATGGAACATTTCAAGGGATGGAAACATTTATGTTCCTAACTAGGCAGATATCTTATTGACTCTCTGGGTGTGTGTGTGTGTGTGTGTGTGTGTGTGTGTGTGTGTGTGTGAAAGAAAAAAAGAAAGAGACAGACAGAGAGAAAGAGAGACAGAGACAGAGAGTTTGAATGACAGGTTGATTGATAATTAGTTCTAGCCAAAGTTTCAAAATGTTCACTTAGTAACAACTGTAACCATCCATGGACTCATTCCCTTTCTATCTTGGGCTATCTTGAGATCTCTTTTATTACTTAACCATCTGAGTGGAGTGAAGTCCATTGTTTGGCCAGCAGATGACACTCCAGCTATCTTTGAGTAATTTCCTTCCTCCCCCTCTACTCCATCACTGCTAGCAACTATAGCCTTCTTGGCCAGCTAGTGACTGATCTAGTTAGCTCCCAAGTTCAATGGGAGTCTAGAAGACTCTAGCCTGCAATGTACTCAGAATTATCCCACATACAAAATTCTCTCATCAACTTATTTTTTCTTAAATTTCCCATAGGCGGAATTCACCTCCTTAGTCATTATCTCCTATAGGATTTGAAAAGTCACCATTAGCAGTCATGAACTCACACTTCAAGGGAGACAGAACACATGAAAAATAAGGTTTGGTTTCACTGTATATGGGAAAAGGGCAGTATATGTATATGGAAAAAGGGCATCCTAAAAGGGCAGTTCTGATACAGATGACAAGGCCCGGGCATCCTTGGATTACATCCTCTGATCAGATGACCATGCTAGGGAGCTGGAGGACATAGAAGACTCTGGGAAATTACCCTAGTCTTTTTGGATGGTCTTGTTACCACTAGAGAGAGACAGAGAGACAGACAGACGTACTATCTATAAAGATAAATATACTTAGCTATTATATAGCACTTTAAGGTTTGCAAAGTGCTTTGCAAATAATATCTCATTTCATCTTCACAACAACTCTAGGAGATAAGTGTTAGCATTATTCCCATTTTACAGATGAGGAAACTGAGGCAGACAGGTTAAGTGACTTGCCCAGAGTCACATAGCTAGTATCTGAGGCTAGATTTGAACTCAGGTATTATTATAGATAGATCTTAAACAGACATTACATGAGATCAGAGTGAATCACATTTGAGAAATTGTGATTTTTTTGATCAACATTATTATAAATAGAACTATTTTCATTCAGGTTAATTTCTGGTTTTATGCTTTTCATAAATAAAATTGTTATTCAAACTCAATATTTAAAAATAGTTCTTTTTGAATATATCTTAACTTTTAGCAAGTGTTTTAACACTCTATTATGAAAATCATGACATCTTATTTATCTGAATAGTTAGTGGAAATGAATGTAACTTTTAAAAATGAAATTCTGATAATCATCTTAATTAGTTGAACTTCTTAATTAAGTTTCATCTTTTGGTGCTACAGTAAAACTTTTCAAGAAGAAAATTAGAATGTAGAAGGAAGTCTGGAAAGCTAGTTTGGAAACAGATTGTGGAAAACCTTGAATGCTATGCTCAGATGTTTGAACTTTAGTAGAAAATGAGGACTCATTGATAATTTTTGGACAAGCCAGTAATAAGAACTGTGTATTGCACAGTTTACTCTGGTCGTAGTAGAACGGAATGAAATAGGGAAAGAGAAAAGGTAGGAAGATCACCTAAAAGGCTATTGTAATAACCCAGTTAAGTTGAAATTAGAGAATTAATTAATCATGGCCTAAACCATGGAAATGGAAAGAAAATGAGGGATTCAAGTCATATTTTAGAGATAAAACCTACAAGAGATAGTATTTTGGGTGAAACAGTAGGAAGAAAATGAGAATGGTATGGAGGTTTCTGAAGTTTGAGTTGAGGGAAATAGGATGTTAATCCAGCTTCAGGTACGTACTAGCTATATGACCATGACAAGTCACTTAACTTTTCAGTCTCAGTTTACTCATCTGTGAAATGTGACTAACAACACTTCACAGGAATGGTATAATAATTAAATGTGCTAATATATTTGATGTACTGTGCAAACTTTAAGGTTCTATATAAATGTTAGTTTTCATTATTATTTTGGGGAAGGGGGAGATGAGCATTATTTGAAATGGAAAGTTAGGATCCTAAGTATTTGTATTGTAACTGTGCCCTTGTTAGCTATTACTGTATTTTTTAAAGAAATCTCTTAGGCACTTAAACCAAATCTTACTGTACATGTTCATATTAGAATATGTAATTTCTACCAAATTGGTGCATAGAACAATAGATATAAATTATATGTTCAAGATATTACAACAAGAAACTTACCTGGCATACTTATGTACTTTCTATACAAAATAGTGCTTGTTTACTTGGTAAGCTGGGTATTTTTATTGCATTTTTCCATGGATAAGGACAATATTCATAAAAAAAAATAAAATGATAGAGTTTAAGAGCTAGAAGGGATCTTGGAGAAAATCTAATCTAAGTCCTTCTTTATTGAAACCTCTGCAGATATTTGAAACATTTTGTAAGACATTGTGCTTTAGAACATGCATTTTTAAAACATGTCTGAAGGGTCACCATTTTTTCAAAAAAGTTCATTTTCTTTCACTTATATTTTAAAATAGTATGGTTTTTACAACACATGAAAAAAAATTTTAAATGTTCTTTAGTTTAAAAGTATAAAAATTCAGATACTATCATAGAAAAATGGCAGTATAGAATTTGAGGCTTCTGCTATAATACAGGTCACACAGAAGGTAATCCATTAGATTGAACTACAGTAAATATTTGACAGGACAAATTAAAATGAATAATACATAATTTAAGTTTTTATAATGTTGTTTGTTAAAGACAAGGTATAAGATTATATCATGCTTTATGCTGGCAGTTTCCAACTTTTTTGAGTATAAAGGCCCCAGTTTCTCATGCCTGCTGCCTAGCACATAGATGGCACTTGATACATGCTTGTTGATTGTTTGATTGATTGATTAAATAATTTTCCATGCCTTCACATGGTAATGACTGAACTATTATTATATATTTAATGAAAAAAAGTAGAGACTTTTGGAACCCTTGCAAAATAACTTCAGTAGCTCAGGTGCACATAATCTTCAGGTCAGGAATTACTACTGTTTTATACAAGAGAGATGTGTTCAAGTTGAAAATATTTAACTTAAATATTATATTAAATCCAGTAGAAGGACTCAATGTTTGAAGGAATTCTATGGAATAAATAGACTTTTTTAGAATAGTCTTTTTCTAACATAAGTAACCATGCTCCTATATTCTGTTTTGTAAGCTATTTTAAAATACCCTGCTTTATCAAAATATAAATACAGGACCCTACCATTGCAAATGCAGTTAGTTAAGTGAGTAACCCATGCAGAAGGCATTTATAGGACACAGATGTAAACCTTCTTTTGACTTTGTTTTTGAAAAGGTCTTTACTCATTATATGCATTAATTTCCAATCATGAATGTGGTAATAACATACAACTGAGAAAATAAGAAAAGCTTTTTTAGTTGAATATAAGCTTCATCATAGTTGTTTACTCCAGATGGCACTGTGCCTGGTTTTGTGTGTGTGTGTGTGTGTGTGTGTGTGTACATATGCATGAGGCAGACACAGGGCTACTTTTTCTTATAAGCAAAAGAAGCAGCTGCCCTGTGTTCTGCAGAGGATTCAGTATGCTTTGTCTGAAAAAGAGCAGGGGATTTAAAGGCAATGCCTTTCAAGCACTGATAATGAACAGATGACTAAATCTTCCGTTGGCTCACCTAGATTGATAGAGATGGCTAGGTAGTGTGGTGGATAGAACCGAGGGATTAAGCTCAGGAAGACTAACATTCATATTCTTCCCCCAGACACGTATGCAATCTCAAGCAAGTTTCTCATTCTATTTCTTTATTTGTTAATAAATAAAAAGCAGCATCTCTCTCTTACGAGGTCAATGTAAGTCAGTGAACATTTATTAAGTGCTTACTATGTACCAGGTACTGGGGGCACAAAGACAGGCAAAACACAGTCTCAGGCCTCCAGAAACTCAGTCTAAAGATCAAAAAATCAAAAGAAAGAATATGCCTGACATGCTTTGTACACCTTCAAGCATTATATAAAATGCCCTGTTATAATGACTGAGTAACGTTGTCTAATGTAGAAATTGCTATGAAGACTTCTAGAAAATTATTATTGACTGCTTTAAAACAAACAAAGAAACTTCAGCAAGAATGCATTAAGTACTTACTATGTGCCAGGAATTATGTTGTGTGATCAAAGTACAAAGAAACAATTCCCGCCCTCTCTGTGAGCTTTCATTTTACTGGGAGAGACAAAATGTATCCAATTAAATAATACAAGGTACTCTGTGGAGGGATCCTGAAGAAAAGACACTAGCAGTCAGTTAATATTTATTAGGAATCTACTATGTGCCAAGTACTGTGCTAATAGCTGGGGGTGGGGCGGGGTTGGGGAGGTGTCCCTCTTCATAAAAGCCAGTCTTGTCATATCCCCAAGAAATTCATCTTCCTGCCAGATCTTAAAAACCTTTGATATTTACACTCCTCAGTACCTTCTGTTTGGAGGGCAGAATTTCTATTTAACTTCATTTCCTATCCAGTTGCATTTCCTTGTCCTCTTCCACCCTGACTAAGCCAGTTGCCTTCCAACCCCTTCCTTTAATGTGTTCCTTTCTCCCATTAAATTTGTCCCATTAGATTGTAAACTTGAGGGCAGGGACTTTCTTTTTCTTTTTGTATCCCCAGTCCTTAACACAGTGCCTGACACATAGCAGGTACTTAACAAAAGTTTATTGCATGACTGAATGAATATAGAAGGTAGTACTTGAACAGAGTTTTAAGAGAAATGAAAGATTCTAAGAGACTAAGGAGAGGAAAAAGTATATTCAAAGCATGAGGGACAGCTTGTGGCAGGAAAGATATTCGAGAACTTACAAAAGGGAAATTAACCCAAATGGTCTCACATATCATGTGATGAGGGCTAAAATTCAGGGTGTATTGCTGTTTAGTAGTTTTCGGTCATGTCCAGTGCTTTGTTAACGCCTTTTGGGGTATTCTTGGTAAAGATCCTGGAGTGGTTTGCTATTACCTTCTCTAACTCATTTTACAGATGAGGAAACTGAGGCAAACAGGGTTAAGTGACTTGCCCAGGTTCACACAACTAGTAAGAGTCTGAGGCCAGATTTGATCTCAGGTCCTCCTGACAACAGGCCTGTCACTCTGTCCACTGCTAACCGTCCTCAGGGATGTGTTGGTAAATGCTTAACAACTGGCTCTCCAAAAAAATTACCACCTACTTTTAAGTTTAAGTTGAATTATTAACATTTTCTCCATCACTTTCTTAAGTATAGATAATCAACAAAGCAATTATTAATTTCCAAGCTATAAATACTCACATTGAAAATTTAATAGCTGAAGCCATATCAGCAATCTCTGACCTAAGGAGATATATGAAAGACTTTACTATATAGAATAATTAATTACTTGTATGCCAAGAAACCCAGCAAAGATTTCTTTCAAATACTTTTTAATAATGTATACATTTTCTTTCTAACTTTAGTGGGCTGTTGCTGCTTTATTATAATTTTTACTTTGCTTCTTGACTGCTGACATCTCTTTCTACATAACCATAGTTCCAAATCTTTTCTTGTCTCCTCCCCTCCTTTTGTCCTACCTTGACTCCTACTCTATTGAAAATAACAAATGCCAGCATTTTTTATAATGGTCAGCAGGGGTGGTGAACCTGCAAGCTTTAGGCCCACACATGGCCTAGGTCCTTCTGGTCTAGCCTTTTGACTGAGTCCAAGTTTTACAGAACAAATCCTTTTATTAAAGAAATTTGTTCTATGAAGTATGGATTCTGTCAGAGGGTTTCACTTGAGGACCTAGAGGGCCACATGTGGCTTCGAGACTTCAGGTTCTCTATTCCTCTAAGATTTTCATGGAAAGCAAGGAAGAAAATATTTTAAAAGAAAATAAAAACAAAGATGATCATTCTACAAAATGTGTCCAAGGCTACAATAAAGCTGTATACACATTCACCCATGTGTATCTATACCTCATCTCATTGTGTACTGTTTCCACTGGGTCAGCTAGGTAGTGTAGTGGATAGAACACCAGTGCAGGAGTCAGGAGGACCTGAGTTCAAATCTTACCTCAGACACTTGACACTCACTAGCTGTATGACCTTGGGCAAGTCACTTAACCCCAATTGCCTCATCCTGGGTCATCTGCAGCCATCCTGATGAATATCTGGTCACTGGATTCAGATGGCTCTGGAGGAGAAGTGAGGCTGGTGACCTGCACAGCCCTCCCTCACTTAAAAAACAAAGTCAAGTGCAAGTCATGTCATCATTTCTCTGATGGCATGGTCTTCTTCAGCAACAAAGGATGAACACACTGTTTCCACTGTTATTAATTAACTGTCAGCACTCTTTTCTTCTTCTTGTAGATGACACTGGGTGCCCAAGTAGTCAGTCAGTATCTCCTGTGAAGACGCCTTCAGATGCTGGAAATAGTCCAGTCAGCTTTTGTCCTGGAAGTGATGAAGATTTTACCAGAAAGAAATTTAATATTGGAATGGTTGTTGAAGGAAATACACAGTCATCCCGCTATAAGAAGGAACCAAAGACATGCCTCACCAAGCCAGGTATGTGTACACTATGTTATACGTTCATACATGATGCGCAATACATGCATATGTATATTTTTTTGTGTGTATCTATATATATGTGTGTATGAATATGTACATACATACATTTCACCATCAAGGCATGACAATTCTAATTAAACAGCAAACACACATTTCACCATCAAGGCATGACAATTCTAATTAAACAGCAAACACACATTTTTCTCCCAAGTAATAGAAAATATGTAGGGATCATAAATGATTTCTTTTCTCTTAGAGGAGGAAAATTCAATGTTAAATTTCCATACTTGCTCCCTGAGGATGAAGTGAGGGAAACAAGATCTAAGGAGCTAAAACTAAATAATACATGAAAGTGACAATGCCATTGAGTCCTAAGGTACCTCATGGCATCATGTAAAATGGATATAATCAGTTATCTGGATGTACATCAGCAGATCAGAATGTACTTGCTATCTGATTAATTTCCCTGTTAATTAAAGTTACAAGATTGTGAAAGAGGAGAAGATGAAGAAGATGAGATGCAGTAACTACCCAAAAAACCAATTATCAGCAATAGTTTTTTTTATTTCATTAATTAATATATGGAATATCAAAATATATAATAATTCTAATTTAAAGGTAGAGGATATCATTAATATTAAAATCTAAAGATCATGTTAGGATTCAGAGGTGCAGATCAAATATTTTAGGCATTATTGTGTTTGGTGTCCAAAATGACTTGCATTACCAGTTTGCTTCTCAGCTATAAAAAGTTGATCTATGGTTTGCATGTATCTTCATCAGTTATGGACCATCTTCTGATTTCTGGTTAGTGATGATGCCACTGTCTCTGACTATACCTATTTTTGGTTTAAACTCCAAGCATCATTATTTTATTAGGGCCAAAGTAAAATATCATCTGTGGTATATAGTCGTTGCTGTCTGCTTCAGTCATTTCCTGAATAATTGATATTCATGCAAAACTGACTTTCAACTCTCCTTCAAAATCCTTTTGAATACTCAGAAAAAAAGGTAATTTAGTATCATGTATGAAACTTTGCTTGTTCTTTCAATATTTGGATGAAGGCAATTGTTGAAAAAATGTGCAGCTTCTAGCACAGAGATAGGAGTGCTTTAAGGAAAGGTCCAATCATTGTTAATTGAGATGAATTGATTAAAATCAGATGTTTGTAGAGATATAAAAGGGAAAGGGACATTTGTATAATGGATGTTTGAAAAGAAAAAAGTGTTATTTACATGTAACTGGGGAAAACTAAATACTAAATAAATACACAAAAAAAGAAAAATGTAAACGTGACAGGACTGTTGGTTAAAACACTTGAGGAAGTTTAAAATCTTCAGGTAGAACAGTGGGAATGAGTTAGGAAGGTAAATGAAATAATACCAGAAAGGGAAAAAGTGTCGTAGGGGAGGGGATACAGAGATAGGTTGGGGGAAATATGTGTTCAATGAAGAAATCAAGGTAGATTACCTAAAAGGAATTGAATGTTACTACTCACATCATTTCTCTACTCAGAAATACTCAGTGGCTCCCTATCACATACTAAATTAGGTTCAAACTCCTTTGTCTGGCACTGGAAATCCTCTCTAATCTGCCAGAACCCCACATTTCCCTCTTTATCTCAAATTATTCCCCTTGGGCTTTCTATATTCCACCCAAACTGGAATACTGTCTGACTCTGGAATATGCATTGTACTCTCACACCTCCATACCTTTGATCAGTTTCCTGTGCCTGGGACCCCCTCCACTTTGGAAAAATAGTGTATTATAATAGAAAGAACAGTCGATTTCAAGGCAGATAGATTATTAGGAGTCTTAAATTCTCTCCTTTTTACCTTTGTGAACTTGGGCAAATCATTTGGCTTCTGTGAGCTTCAGTTTCTTTGCATATAAAATAAGTGGGGTAGGACTAGAAGATCTGTAAGATTCTTTCCATATCTGGAGGAAATAATTGGAAGAATATAAGGGCTTAGCACAAAAAGGAGAAAAACAAAGTCCATGAAAAGAAATAGTCCAAGTTAAAATTAATGCCTTTCTGAGACAACAAAAAATATTAGAATAAAATCAAAAAGTTGGAAAAACAGAAGAGAATGTAAGGTATCTGCCGTTAAAAACAAGAAATAAATTAAGAATCGCTAGACTCCCTATGGCCATGCCAAATGCTGAATAACACCTTTCAAGAAGTCATAAATGAAAACTACACAGACCTATTAACAACAAACATAAATAGTAAAAATGGAAAGAATTCACCATTCCCCTTCCTCCAAAATGGGGAAGAGAAAAGAGGGAATAAACATTTATATAGTGTCTGCTATATTTCAAGCTTGCTAAGTGCTTTGTAGATATCATCTCATTTAGTCTTCATAACAACCCTGAGCAGTAGGTACTGTTATTACCCTATTTTGCAATGAACAGATGCTGCAGTTTATAGTCTTAGAGAAGCTCCTAGAGCACTGAAATGTTACACTACTCATCTTCCGTTACAGAGCCTCTATGTGTCCATGTTTTCCTGGCTTTTTTTTTTTTGGTAATTAGCAAAAAACAGAGGAATTCCTAATAATTTTTTGGCTTAGGAAGCATCAAGTTACACTTTTTAAAAATGTGTCATTTTGAAAGGAAGCTATTGGTATTTGAGAAGAATATGCTTGTTGACCTAGAGTTCTCTAAAAGTTTAATAAAATGAATCTGTCAAGTTTGCCACATCAGGGGTAGGGGAACTCATGGAAGTGACGCATGGAAATGATGTTGTGACTGAGGCAGCTGAGAGGTCAATCATTCAACTCCAGGAAAAAGCAGAAATCTATGTCTCTAGCTTTCTGCTTTCCCTGACTAAAAGCCAAACTGTCCAAATGCAAGCTCAGCCAAAAATGAATCTTCTGTTGACAGGGTTTAGTTTGTTTTTTAAGAAATACTGTATGTTATAATCAACATTAGTTCCCTGTAACATCATATAGTTAAAATTCCCTAAATATCTAAATGTCTTATGGTTCTAAATAAATTTATATGATCTAATTCTAAATCCATTTTATTAAAAGTTTATTTTTGCAAGACATTGTATTTTGATTATATGAGAAAGTAATCGAATGGTGTTCAGCTCTTTAGATGGAGGCATGAGGGTGGCAAGTGTAATAGAGTGCTCCGCCTGAGTCAGGAAGTCCTAAGTTCAAATTTAGCCCCAGATACTTATTAGCTATACAACGTGAGCCAGTCATTTAACCTCTATCTGCCTCAGGTCCTTCATCTATAAAATGAGGGTAATGATAGCACCTACCTCCCAGGGTTCTTGGGAGGCCAAAATCTTTCTAAAGGAGTTTGTAAACCTTAAAGCAATATATGAGTTAATTAAAAGGAATATTGTTATCTACAGGTTCCATAGTCAAAAAACAAAATTGTTTCATTTTGTTGACCACGTATAGAATAAGAAAGAAAGCTTTTTATTGTTGTGTTTTGTGTGGGGAGTGGCAAATGTTGTGAGCTAATGCTAAAATAAGCACCAGGCCAGCTGTACAGAGATCTCACATTTGGATTTCCTCTCCCACCTGTCTACATACACAGTCCTCCTACCCTGCTGAGGAGCCATCTGAAATTTTGGTGTCTGTAATATTGGCATCCTGTAGCGTTAATAAAAAAAAAAAATCATCCCCCAAAACAAAGATGAAAACAGTTTTGCAGTCCCCTAATGTTTGCATATTTTCTCTCTGTTCTCCTGCTTTCAAAACTCCTGTTTGGTTTATGAGGAAGTCACAGATCCATTTTCATGATGAATTTTTTAAAATACAGAAATTAAGAACCTAACTATTGCTACTTTAGTACATTAAGTAATATTCCAGTGTTAGGTTTCACAATGTTAGGCTTCCTTAAGCAGCTACTTACTACCCAGGAGTGTCTTATCCCCAGAGACCCTAGAACTCAATACAGTTTAACAAAAACATGTATTATATCAGATATCTACTGGCTCAGTTATACAAAGAGGTGGAAGCAGGCACTAGAGTTAATAAACAAATATTTAGGAAATGTGGGAAGGAAACAGGTGAAAAGTAAGTACTTTTGCTTAGGCCCACTGTAATTTAAAACACTGCTGTTGCTTTAAAAAAAAAACATTCAGAAACAAATGTTGAAATCTCCATTTAAATAGCAATATTCTTACTCCTTACCATTTAAGCTAAGTCTGTATTTCCCAGTCATCAGATACCACTGCTCTTACTGAAACTGGAGATGGTGCCTAACCCAACATCACCTAGCTTACAACAATAGCTCAAGATATAATCCTTTCACATTATTTCCCACGTTTCACAGGGCATTTGCAAGAAATCTCAGAAAGTCCTAACTAGTGCTAGGATTCATCAACCTCATTTCCTTAAATAGATACAAGCAATTTCACACATTGCAAAAGAATGAGCAGTGATCCTAGTGTCCATATGCTGGGCTTCTATCACTCACATCTTTGCCACTTCAGTCAGGGCTGATTCATGTGAAATAAAATAATGATGCTTCAATTAACGCAGATGCCACTTATCCAACACTTCAACTATCCAGAACAAAGCAGCTTGAGCAGGAAATAAAAAAAACATCTAAACAACTAAAACAGAAGTCGCCAAGCACTGGTGTCTATGCATATTATTCATGAGAGAGATCTTCAAACCCTCATATAGAGCCTAGTTATACTTCTATTAAATCCAGTTCAGTCAGACTTGGTTATCTGACTCCTCAGGCCACAGAACCTCAGAAGTAAATCTGAAGAAAGAAGAGGACTATGGGAGGCTGAGATCAAACCCACTGACAAGTCACCAAGAAGAGAGAGCTAGCTTTCATTCTGAAAAGAAATAGAGACAAAAAGTAAAAAACCCATTAGAAGTCATCGTACCAAAGGGCCTGTTTGATTTGTATCCCCAGTACATAGTCCTTTCCCCGTGATATGCATATAATAAATATTTGTTGATCTGAATTGAAAAGCAAAAATCACAAATCAAAAAACTGAGAACTCAAATGCCATTTAGTATCTTACTGTCTTTGATAGCCCAGTAGACCTCAGTAGCCACTAAAGGCACCCATATGACCGTAATTATTATAAGCCTGAACTGTCCAAGAAAGTTTCTATACTTTTAGTGTAGCCATTCAGTCAACAAGCATTTATTGAGTACTTAACAGGGTGCTAGGAGGCTAAGCACTCCAATCCACCTCTACTGCTTTGCCCAATTTCAGTCTCATGGAACAAAATGTCTCCTGTCTGGGTAGCCCTAATAGTCCCCCTTCCCTGCTTTTCTGCCTCCTTTTGTATGTTATCTCCCCCTATTAAATTGTAAGCTCCCCCAGGGCAGGCACTGTCTTTTTTATTCATTGTATCCCTAGCACTTAGCACAGTTCCTGGTACATAGGAGGTGCTTAATAAAAAGTATATTGGATTGGATAGAAACTAAGGCAAAAACACAGTTTCTGTCCTCAAGGGGGGAGAGAGAAAGAGAGGGAGGGAGGGGAGGGACGGAGAGAGAGAGAGAGAGAGAGAGAGAGAGAGAGAGAGAGAGAGAGAGAGAGAGATCTAGACAGAGGAAACAGATAACCAAGCTTGACTGAATTCGATTTAATAAAAATAATAACCAGGTTCTGTGTGAGGGCTTGAGGGATTTGTGTGTGTGTGTACATGTGTACATATATACTGTATACATATGCATGTTAAAGGAGGGAGGTAATATTAGAGGGACTGGAGGGGGACCCCAAAAAAATCTCTAGTAAAAGGAGGAATTTGAGATGTGTCTTAAAGCAAACCAGGGAAACTAGGTGTCCAAAGAGATGAGGGAGAACATCCTATGTATGTGGGACAGCCAGTGAAAATGCCCAATCAGGAGATGGAATGTCCTTTGTGAGGAACAGCAAATCAGCCAATGTCACTTAATCGTAATAGGGTGCATGGATGGGAAAGCAGGATCTTGTGGAATGCACCTTAGAAATATTTCCACCAAAAGAAATTAAAATAAAGTCTTGATTCCTAAAGGGGAAAACTTTAGTTATCTGGCAAGTTCACTTATGCAAACTACCCTATTTTCTTAATGATGCTGAATAAATGGAGCTTTTGCTGTATTTTCACTCATTACTATGGACTGGGAGTATCTAGTGTGGTATAAAAATGTAAGCAATCATGTGCTTACAAGAACAGTGCCTGGCACATAGTAGTCACTTGATAATTATGTTTAATTGTAATTGTATCATGTAGTATTTACATTGGACATGAAAAAACTAACGAAAATATTTGTCAAGCAGTGTTCCAGTATGTATTTATAGGAAGCTAATGGTAGACCTAGACAAAATGCTGCAATCTAATATTAATAAGCATGTCTTCATTGTAATTAGTAAAGTTATGGCCCACCTCCAAAAGCGAAATTTATAATCCCCAAAGGATACTATGACAATTGAGAAAGAATAATTTATTTAACAGGCCTTCTTATTTTATGGTTGGAGAGCACAGAGTATATCCTGAGATTTATGTATGAAGCTGATGCCATCCATGTTTGAGTTGCTTGCATGCTTCTATGTTATATTGTTAAATCCCACATAGAAAATTAGGACTCTATAACTGTTAGGACACAAAACAAGCTATATAATGAACCTAATTGATTTGGGAATGGAGGGGAAGAATTGGCAAGAGCTCTGGTGTTTTCAGTCAGCCAGTCAACAGACATTTGTTCTCACTATGGACCAGGTGCTGTGTTAAGTGCTAGGGATACAAGAGTAAAATCTGGGTCCTGGCCCCGTGAAATTAAAAATCTAATGGGGGTGACATGAAAAAAATTATGCTTCTCAGACATATATACAGTATAAATAGATGGTTCTGGGGTTAGGTGATTAGGAAGGGTCTCCATAAGAAGGGAGAGAGCTTGAGCTGAGTCTTGAAGGAAGCCAGACAATCCAGGAGGTAGAGGTGGGTCTGGGAGCAGGCAGTAAAAAGGCACAGTCTGAGGCGGTATGTGATATTCAAGGAACAGCCTAGTGTTGCTGGATCTTAGAATATATGGAAGGAAGTAAAGTATAAAAATAAGAACACTGGAAAGGTAGATAAAGGCCAATTTATAAAGAGCTTTAAAAGTCAAACAGAGAATTTTACATTTGATTGTGGAAGTGATAGGGAGCCATTAGAGTATATTGAGTGAGGCCTGAGGTGGCATGAGCAGAACTGACCTTTAAGAAAATCACATGGTAATTGAGTTGTAAGTAGCTGGGAGCATGGAGAAGGCTGGAGCAGGGAGAAAATTATTCCACAGTAATTTTTCTGTTCATTTTCTGTTTGGGACCAACAGTATTTTGTATGCTTCTCATACATATTGGTAGTATTCTTTAACATAGGCTCATTATGCATTTTCACTAATGTGAAGGAGTAATTTTATATTCCCATTCATATTGATCCCTAAAACTTCAATGCTTTCCTTCTGAGGCATGAAAGTGGTTACTTATTTAATAATTTTCTCCAGTAGTTTATTTTATAATTTATCACTTGTCCACAAATCTAGGAAATAAGGAACAATTATGAACTAGAGACCAAATCTACACAATAAGGTGCAATTATGATTTGTGGAACATGGTGTCACAATTGATCAGCTTACCGTTTTCAGTATCTGATCCCAAGCCATTTTCCTTGTTCCTGTAAAGCTCCCAATCAATTTAATGGGTACAAAAGCTACTGTAATAGCTTTTACATAGGAATATGCATGTCTCAATTCTCATGTCCCTAGAGGTAGAAATCTTTAAAATTCTAGAACTTTGGGGATATATTACATATATTCTAAAGCACCAAATTGGAGACCTACAAAATGCTTGTTAAGGGAATTAATGTTTTAAGGACTGAGTAGTATAGGCTACCTGTATATAAATAGTATACCTCTGCCTGTATTTAAGTCAAGCAGAGGTACACTATATTCAGAAGTAATACAGTGGATTTATCTACTGTCAGCACCATAGATTATCCTGAAAGGACCCAAGTCTGAACTTTTACACACCACTCATTTGTTAATACCTATTATTAGCAGTGTTGTTGTGAAGTTGCAGTTTTCTAGGTCATACAGTTTGGGGAAAAGGTTCTTTTAGGAATTTTTTTTTTCACAAATGCTGTTATTTTTGGAATATTAAGCTCTTCTGTAAGGAAAGAACTGGATTTGTTCTATAGTTCCTGACACAGCAAGATAAATACTTAGATACTTAATGAAGTAATTCTCCCCAGTGCCATTTATGAAACTACCTATTAGCATTAGGCATCTTTGCAAGTCATGGTAATTCTGTTTATTAAGTTACTACTTTAGTAAACAAGGTTCTTGTCCCCAGTCCTTTATGTAATGGATGCTATTATCTTCCATAACCCCACAAAATTTGTTAATATAGTCCCAAAGAGTTCTGGCATCCAAACAAAGAATTATTTGGATTCTGGAATGATATAGCTTAACAAAAGAAGCAGAGAACCGGTTGTTTGGAGTCATGAGACCTGGGTTCAGATGCTGGCTCTGCTAATTAGTACCCAAGTGACCCTGGACAGGTAACTTAAGTCTTAGTTTCCTTATCTGTAAACTGGAGAGGGGGAAAGGTCTGGACTTTTTTTATAAAGCTAATTTTATTTAATTTTCAATATTTACACTCCCTCCCACCCCAACCTTCCACTGGAAAAGAAAAAAAAGGAAAACCATTCCCCCATTGACCATGTCCAAAAACATATATCTCATTCTTCATCTTGTATCCTTCACCTCTTTGTAAAGTGAATAGTATGTTTTGTCACTGATTCTCTGAAATTGTGGTTAGTTATTGGATTGATCAAAGGTTTTAAGTCTTTCAGAGTTATTTTTCTTTATAATGTTATTTTTATGGTATTAATTGTTCTCCTGGTATGCTTACTTCACTCTGCACCAGTTCATATAACTCAGCCCAGACTTCTCTGAGACTATCCCTTTCAGCATTTATTATAACACAGTAATATTTTATTATTGTGGCATATTAATGTAAAATAATTTATTCAGCCCTCCTGTAACTGATGAGCACCACCTTTGCCATCACAAAAAGAGCTGCTATAAGTATCTTTGTGCAAATGGATCCTTTAACTATTTCTTTGATCTCTACTAGACCAGATGACTTCTAAGATCACTTTTTGCTATAAATTTATGATAATACTTAAAGATTAAAAATACCTCAAACACATTGTTTTATCCAGCTGTTTATACCTGCTTAATTAAACAAGTTAACTAGACAATTAGATAAAGCAAAAAGGTCACATTAGGGAGTAATAAGAAATCAGGAATTAAGTGATGAGGGCCTAGACTATTATTGGCGATGGTGAGAAATGAAAGAATAGGATGATGCTGAGAGAGTGTGATGGAAGAATTGGTAGAACACAGGGTGAATTCAGTGTTAGGATTAAGATAAAGATGAAATTAAAAGTTAACTTGAAGGTTTTGAAAATTTCATGGTATTGCCAATGGCAGTAATGAGAAAAGTGTCAGGACAGGGGTTGTAGGTATATACAGATCACTTTTTATTTTTGACCTTGACTCAGTTTTTCTTTCTATGTCTTCATTTTTGTTTCTTATTTGCTATACTACATACATATGTTCCTTACAAGCAAGATGATTACTATATGTAGATACATGGGAGTAGTGGGATCTTTTTTGACCACCTAACTGGGAAAGACTCCCCACCTGAAATAATTTAGAAAGTAAGAGAGTAAGCTCCTTGAGGGCAAGGACTGGTTTTTCATACTACCTTTGTATCCCCAGTGCCTACCATGTAATAGGTGCTTAATAAGAGCTTATTGATTAATTGTATCTTTTTTCTGTACTGTTTGGGTTTTTGTGTGTATGCCACTGAAGCAAAAATACTGGCAAACCACAAGTGGTAGTGACCATGCAACTGGGGGGGGGGGCGGGAGTAATTTAGGAGCCATCATAAGTAATTAATCAACAAGCATTTTTAAGTGCCTAGTATGTGCTCGTATGTAGTATACTGGTATTAGGTCCTGCAAGACAAATGCAAAAAGTAAGACCATCCCTACTCTCAAAAAACTCCTGAGCTATTAAGTGATCTTAGTGGTAATCCATGCATGATGAAATGGCCAATTGGGAAAGACTTCTTGCCTGATCTTGCCTAATCTTTCCCATGATACATGGTCAATCCATGCATGAAGAAAAGTCTTCTCTATAGTATGTTCGACAAGTGGTCATCCAGCCTCTGTGAGGATACTTCTAATGAGGCCGGGGGGGGGAAAGACCCACTGTCTCCCTACACAGCCCTTCCCACTTTTGCATAGCTGTTATTGTTAGCGATTTTTCCCCCTAACATTCAACCTACATTTACCTCTTTGAAATACAACAGTTAACAACAAGCATTTATTAAGAGCTTATTATATGCCAGTCATTGTACTAAGCACTGGGAAAACAAATATAAGCACAAAGTCAGTTCATACTTTCAAGGAACTCACTTACATGCTACTTAGGGAGGACAGTATGTAAAAGTAAGTCCTACTTTTGAGCAGGGAGAAGTTGGGAGAGGAGAGGTGAAGATACTCTGTCATAGAGACATCATAGAGAAAGTCTAGAGAGTCAGAAAGGCAACCTAGAAAGGAGTTAAGACATGGTTGGTCTGGACATCTCCCTTAAAATGGAGGTTTGGGATGGAATCAGTCCATAAAAGGTAAAGGCTGCTTGGGTAAGAGTTCATCCAACATGTAAATGGGATGGATTGAGCTTCCAGGATAAAGAGGAATTTATAGCATAGTGAAGAAAATTTAGAAAGTCAGAAATCCATCCTAGAGAGTAATGAATGAATATGGACAGGTTCCTAGCTTTTTGTCAAATAGTAGAAAGAAAATATCTAATTGTCTAAGAGGTTCCTGTAATATGTTATCTCCCTTTAAATTACCTATCTCTCTTTCTTGAACCATAACTAAACCACTGTAATTCAGATTACAATAGCAATCATCTCGTAACTGATTTCCTTGCCTCTACTCTCACAGTGCTTCCATCCATTCTACATTTTTTGGTGTAGTACATTGGTGGTTTCATTAGTGTGGGGACCTCTCAGTGTGGAAGTTCCCTTCACAAAAACAGATTGGCAGCTTCTCCATAATTTAGGGTATTAGAGAGCTGCCAAAGCACTGAGAAGTCCCTTCCAGTTCTAAATCTATGATCCTATGACCATCTTGCAAAATATTTCCAGATTAATTTTCCCAGTGCATAGCTCAAATAGCAAAACTCCAGTGCTCTAAAACCTTGAATAACTCACTGGTATCTCCTGAATAAAGTCTAGCCTCCTAAGACTGGTGTTCAAGGCCTGCCATGATCTCACTCTCATGAATCCAAAAAACCACATTTCACACCACTGTCCTTTAATATACTCTATATTCTACCTAAATCATGCTCTTCCTCCTCAACAGTTTTGGTTTAATGCCTAGATGCTTCTCTCCCATATCACTCAATTGAAATCCTACCTATGCTCCAGGACTTGGCTGAAATGCTACCTCTAACCTTGAAGCTTTCTCTGATTCTCCCAGTCGGAAGTTACCGTTCTCCTCGCTGAACTCTGATACCACTTAGGACACTATTTTGTATTATGTTTATTTATAGGAGTACATTGTCCCTCTTTAGCTTGCCTCCTCCACCCAAATTATAGCTTCCTTGAGGTGAGGGATCCTACCTTCATTTTAACTTTTTAACTTCCCTTGTTACTTGATACTTGATTTACCAGATACTTGATAAATGCTTATACAATGAATGAATCAGCTTATCCTGGTCGTTGAATGAGATTCTTTAAGGACATGAAGATGAAAATCTTTATGTGAACTAAGGAGTGGCATTAAAAATGCAAGCACCTCACTAGAGGATTTCAAAGGGTTTTGCTCTTGGGTGTACTCTTACCCTTGTTTATTGTGACTTCTGCTCCAGCTGTGAGGCTGGAGAAACATCCCGCCCCAAATCAGGAAAAGTGTTTGTCTCTGTGCCGATGCAGCATTGCTTTCTAGCACTCTTAGAAAATGGTTGGTCTCCATTCATGAAAGCAAACGGTTCCTACAGAATACCGCATTCTCCTGGGCGGGTCGGAGAGAATACACTTTTTACTGATAGGCCCGATCCTTCTCTGCCTCCTGTTGCTATGGTGCCGGGCAGATTTGCTTACTTGACCTGCAAATGCAAGGAGGCTCCGTCTCCATGGATACCCCACTATGACACTACTCCACTGAGAGATGAAAATGCACATGGTCTATCCCTGCAAAGACAGCACCAGAGTAGCCACAAGGACCTGTTTGCAGGGACCATGTTTGCATTGACAGTCTCCGAAGGTCATCTTTTAAGTAAGTAATGATGCTTGTCACAAAGTATTCCTGTCTGTGGGCAACACCCTGGGGTAAAATCCATACCTGGTAGGGGAAGGATGGAGCTTACAAAGCCAGTTTCTTACTTGTCTTTCAGGAAAGCCCTTTAGCAAGATTCCATATCTGACTTTAAATTCTGGAAATGGGGCTTTTTTTAACCACTTGGGAATATCTTTTGTGTAATTCTGATCTTTTTTTTAAAGGAGAGTTTATGAGTGCTTAACATTTTCTAGCACTGTTTCTGACAAATGTACCTCATGTGTTTGTAAAACCAAACCCAGTGGTGCGCATGCCATGGGGACTACGAGAGCACGGCCATAAGGAATTCTCTTTGGCATTATGTGTGCCAATAATTCACCTAAGGGAAATGGGCCCCTGAGTTGGTTGAGAAGCTACACACCCATTATTAGAGAATAGCCAAGTCATGTGATGGTCTTCAGTTCCGTAGGAAAATTATTCAAAGCAAAATTATCCTGACATCTTCTTGGCTGGTTTTAATTCTCATGTCCTGCCAATCTTCTGGTACAGCCAGTAGAATCTCTGAAAGCCTTTTATGGCCCATGGGATTCACTTACTGATTTGATGTATTGTATTCAATAGCACACTTCCGCTTTGACTATTCACTTCTCTGGCCTGGCTCTTCCAAGTGTGTGAGGTTGGATTGCAAATGTTGTCTAAAACAAATGAGTCATCATAAAGTGTTTTTCATCTGGTAGGCAAATGTCGAATCCCTGAGGCATTCAAATTCATTAATAGAAACAAAAGAAAACACTGAGATCCTAGCCTGCTCGTCTATTTTAGAATTTTATATAAAATGTTTGGATTTAGTCTGTCTGTGAAAGATACTTAGTATCTTATAGGAAAGAAATAAAATATGCAGCATCTTTTCTGATATTTTCTACTAGATTGTAGGATACTTGAAGGCAGGAATCATGCATTACCTAAACTCCATCTCCCTTAGTGCCCAGCCCAGTGCTCTTCACATTGTAGGAGCCTGGTAATTGTTTGTTGAATTGAATTGTATGTGAGAGAACTCTATTTCAGTAGCTGGCAAAAACTGGGAATGGAGCTGTTGTTCAGATTGAATTTTTAATAAATATGTATAGTCACAGCCATACAAAAGGGGATAAGATTATAATATGATGTCATCTTTTACCCCTGCATTAATTTCCTGCAGTGGAGACAAGGAACAAAACTTTGATTTTGGCAATAGAATTATATTGATAATCAATTTGATTCTGATTTGTTGAGGGGTAAAATGACTTTGTTGTTTAGTCACTTTTAATTGTGTCCCACTCTTCATGACCCCATTTGGAGTTTCCTTGGCAAGGATAGTGGAGTAATTTGTCCTTTCCTTCTCCAGCTTATTTTACAGATGAGGAAACTGAGGCAAACAAGGTTAAGTGACTTGCCCAGGGTCACAGAGCTAGGTAAATATCTGAGGTCATATTTGAACTCAGGAAGATGATTCTTCCAGACTCCATGTCTGGCACTCTCCACTATGCCACCCACTTGCCTTGTATGGCCTAGTAGATAACATACTGGACTTGCAGTCAAGAAGACCCAAGTTTTAATCTGTCAAATGTTTACTAGCTGTGGGACTTTGGACAATTCACTTGATTCTCTCAGCCTCAATTTCCTTACAATAATGATGATGACAAGGTTGTTGTGAGGAACAAATGAGATGATATATGTATGTGTGTATGAATGTATGTATTGTGTATATGTGTGTGCATTATGCATGTCACTTTGAAAACCTTAAAGCCCTGTATAAATGTTATGTTGGAACAAGCTCTGGGTAAGCAGTTTAAAAATGTGATATTGTCTATACAGGTGACAGAAAGAGTGCTAGGCCTGGAATCAGGAGAGGTTTGGGTTCCAGTCCTTCTTCTCTCAATAGTGTCGTATGCCTGAGCAAAGCACCTCTCTGAGGATCAATTTCCTCATCTCCAAAATGGGGATAATAGTGCCTGCCCTGTTGTGAGGATCAAGTGTATTATACACATACACATACACATACACACACACACACACACACACACATATATATAAAGAGAGAATATGCATATATATACAGATATATATTCATAATTCTTACAGTACTATACGGTTGTTGTTCAGTCGTTTTTTTCAGTGACGTTCAACTCTTCTTGACCCCATTAGGGATTTTCTTGGCAAAGATCCTGGAGTTGTTTTTCATTTCCTTTTCCAGTTCATTTTACAGATGAGAAAGCTGAGGCAAACCGGGTTAAAGTGCTTTGCCCAGGGTCACATAGCTAGTAAGTGACCAAGGTCAAATCTGAACTCACAAAGTTGGATCTCCCTCAGTCCAGGCTCCATGCAGTGCCACCTACCAGTCCCAAAATTGATATATTGATTGCTAGCTATCAGAACCTTCAATGATACATGAGGAGGAGAAGGAAGGGAGACCGGATCCCTCTCTTCCACATAGGGCTTAAACCTAGAGGCCCAGGAAGCTTGTTAATTGCCTTTACCAGTGTTTCTTGCTTATTTTCTTATTATGTTCCCCTATGGTGTTTGATAACTATATCATATGCCCTAACAGGATTGACTCTCCTACTGACAAGGAAAATGATTCTGTTTTTGCTGGCTTTTCCTGGAAAGAAAAAAAGCATTTAACACTGGTTTAGGCCCTGACGGCTTTGTGTAGTGGAAAGAATGCTGGCCATGGAGAGATACACATCGTGGATTCAAATCTTGGCTCCACAACTTACCTGTTATGTAACTTCAGATAGGTCATTTCACCTTAGTGCTGTTTACTCATCTGCAAAATGGATATGCTAGGACTCAAAACAGACTACATAGCGTCATTGTGAGGAATGAATGGAATTATGAATCTAAAACGCTTCATAATCACGAAAGGATTACATGAATAGGAGTTATTGGGACATATTCACTCGTAGAAGCACGGCTGCAACCCCTAAAATTGGTCTACCAGTTCACTTTACCAAAACGTTTTTCCCCTGCTGTTCAGTCATTTTCACTAATGTCTGACTCTTTGTGATCCCATTTGGGGTTTCTTGGCAAAGATACTGAAGTGGTTTGCCATTTCCTTCTCTGTCTCATTTTACAGATGAGGAAACTGAAGCAAACAGGGTTAAATGACTTGTCCAGGGTCACAGAGCTAGTAAATATCTGAGGTTAGATGTGAACTCAGGACAATGAGTCTTTCTGACTCCAGGCTAAACCAACATTAAGACATGCATATATAGAAAAAGTGAACAGGCAGAGCTTATGATATGTCTCTTTCCCCTTATGTGGGTGACTTCATGGTTTGGTAAATATCTCCTTAATACATTGATCCTACAAGTAAAATCCGCATTTAATAAAATGTTTGCCCTTATATGATCTTCCTAGAATGATCTTTCAGTGGATTAAAAAGAAGATAAAAGGGGGTTTAAGTCATAACATAGCATGTGCTTAATGTTATTAACTTGCCCTCACAATGTGACAGCTGGATTCTCAATTAAACTTTTAAGCTTACTTCCTCTCCAGAAAGGATTTCTGCCATCAGAAATACTAAAAGCCATGTTGTAAAGGAGTATCGCTTTGATTAAGCAAAAAGTCTGTGAGAGAACAGGAGACGAAGAATGAGAAGGGATAATTATCAATTGGTGAAACACCATTGCCTCACACAGCCACCCCCAGCCTTCTGAGTCCTCTGCATTTGCATCCATCCAGGATGACATCTGATCCCAGAAAAAATATGAAATCCACACCATATGCACAGACCCTGCTGGTGTTGGTTTAAAAATGCATGAAGAGTTGACCTAGATTATCTTTTGCAATTTTTTTCTAACTTCATTTCCATTTCCCATTTCTCCCTCCTGGCATCATCTGTGCCTTCCATCTGCCTGCCTTGGGATGAGGAACACAGAGCTTGAAGTATCCAGGGCTGCATTGGCTCTAAGACACCAAAGGCATTTTAGCACTGTGGTTTAAATTAAAGCCCTATCGCTTGGAAACTTGGATTAGGTTTATTCTCCATATAGGCCATCTATCTATCATCTATCTTTTATCTGTCTACAAATATATAGATATAGTTAACTGTACATAGATACAAACATATATAGCACATGGGTGTATATGTATGTGCATATGTATATATTTTCTGCTAAGCATAATTACATATAAAAATGACTTCCAAATCATCTAGTTTGAATAAAGCCACTAGTATTTTAGGAAAAAGCTTAAATATATATCGCATTCCTTCCCTGGCACCTTGACCTTTGGGGCTCATACAACAAGTTTGTGACTAAGCACAACTCAATCTTGTTTGTATTGTAATTACGTTGCATATATATATGATGTCAGTAATGTAATTGGTTATGTGTCACTTGCCACGTGCTTGTTGCAGTTTTGGTGTTGCCATTAAGTGATATTTTTCCTCTCCTTTGTGATGTTGTATGGGCACAATGTTGAGGAATCAATAAATGACTTTACTGGTAATCAGTCCTTATCACTTGGAGGAGTTGGCAGCTGCTACAGTAGGGAGGGTCATCCTGCTTGTATTGTTAACAGAGACATTGTTCTGGGAAACTGGGCCATCTCTTTTGGCCCTTTCTGCACTGTTGTGTGACTGATCAGTGGTGGAGTAGGCTCTTGCCCAATTCTTTGGAAGACTTCATTACTGCATAGGCCACAGATGTGTTAGCCTCTTTCATGGTACAGCCTGACCTGGACATCAGGTGACTTGTATCCAACTGCTGACTCTGTGCCTAGTTTATGGCCTAATATTGGAAACTACTGTGCTGTAAGAGATATTCTTTCTTTTGTGGTAGGGGATATTTTTGTGTGTGCTGTAGGAAGATTGTGTTTGAAAATGTCTGGGACTCATTGGCCTGAGATCCTGCCCCATGCTCAGAGTTTTTTCTGATTTTGTGATTCTCATTAGAAATTGTGGGAAGAAGAAGCAAAACTGTATGTCACAGCCTTAAAATACTAGTTCATAAAAGTGATTGGGAAGTACAATTCTGTACTATAGAAATCTTGGTACAATGTAAAGCTTGGAGATATTTGGTTTCAGATACTAGCACTGGCACTTTAAGCCATCTAGGTGACACTAGAAAACCTTTGAGCTCTTTGGGATCATTTTCCTTTTCTGTAAAATAAGGATAATTATATCTTGCACTGTGGTCACACTTTGTAAGTTTTTAAGTGACATATAAATGTGAGCTATGACCTCATTCTCATCTACCATCATCATTAATGAGACTGCAGGGATTTGGATGGTAATTTTGAAATTGCGAAGGAGTCATATTACTTGGCTTCTCCACCCCTCCGATTCTTCTAACCTAGGTATTAACACAACTTAAAGCAGTGATCCTGGGGATTTAACTTCTTCATTACTATCACACATGCTCAAGGGAAGGTCCCAGTAACTGAAAGATCTCCTAAAATGGGTGTACAGGGGGAGAAACATGGCAAGTGCCTAATATAGTTATATTAAAATTTTAAGATAGCTCATTTCACTTTTCTGTTGTCTTTTGGATTTCATGAAGGGTCTTGGACCAAAAGATGTCTGAGATTCCCTTCAACTCTTAGAATTCTATAATTCTGTGGAATCTGTATTTGACTTGACTGTGTGTGTGTGTGTGTGTGTGTTTTACAGGTGGATTGGAACATTCTCTTCATTTAGAGGTATAGAAAACTTAAAAACACATTTTTACTATATATTATACTATACTATATTGCTATATCCTACAAAGGATATAGAGTAACATGGATAAAATAGTTATGTGGAAGGAACAAAAAGTGCCTTTTATGTGCTGCGCACCATGTTAAGTGCTTTACAAATACTGTCCTATTTGATCTTTGCAAAAACCCTGGGAGGTAGCTATTTTTTTTAATCTCCATTTTATAATTACAGGCAGAGTTTAAGTGACTTGTCCAGATCACAATGTGCCTGAGGCAGAATTTTAACTCATCTTCCTGATTCCAGACTCAGCTTTCCATCTACTGAGTCACCTGAGTCACCCAAGTTGCCTCTAGATAGAAGGATGTTGTGGGCCTCATATGTTCAGTAGGATATATGTAACACATGAGATGCAGTGTGGTTTACTGTGTAGAAATCTGGACTTGGAGGCAGGAAGGTCTGGGGTCCTATACCTTCATTACTTACCAGCTATGGGACCCAGGGCAGGTTACTTAAACTCTCTGTCTCTATAAAATGAGAGACTTCATGGACTACATGATCTCTAATGTCCCTTTGGGTTCTAAATATATGATCCTCTCATATGGATTCAATTGGATGGCCTCTGAGGGCCCCTCTAATTCCCAAATTCTATGACCCCTTATGCTTTTTGGTAAGCTTCCCTAGGTAAGCCCCTGATGAAAAAATTTCAAAGGGCAAAGTATGATTCATTTGATTGGGTACTTAGATAGATACACATGGCATGTTTATTTATCAAGGCTATTGATAGGACCATCATACTTTCAGTCACCCATGTTTGACTATTAGCCAAACTTGGCATACTCTCCCTTTTCATTTACAAATTCTGGAGTCCCTACCTACCTTCAGTGCTCAACCTGCCTCCTTCCTGACTCTCCCAATTGTCAACCCTCCCCCAGCTCCAATCACTTTGTACTATTTATACAGATCCTATATTTATCCATGAGTGAATGTGTCTCTCTCCCGTAGGATGTAACTTTTTAAGGGTAGGGGGAACAAGGGGTAGCTAAGTGGTACAGCAGATAGAGTGCTGGTTCTGGAGTCAGGAAGACCTGAGTTCAAATCTGGCTTCAGACACTAATTGTGTGACCCTGGCCAAGCCACTTGACCAGTTTGCCTCAATTTCCTTATTTGTAAAATGGCAATGATAGTGATAGGGTCTACCTTCTAAGGTTATTTTGAAGATCCAGTGGGATACTAATTATAAAGTACCTACTACACTACCTGACGCATAGTAAGGACTATATAAATGTGTTGAATGTTACTATTATTGCTACTTTTGATTTTGTATTCTTATACCTAACACTCAGTACCTTGTCTGACACATAGTAGGGACTTAATACATGCTTCTTAATTCATTTTATTTTAGGATTCTGTACATATTTTATCCTATTTGAGTCTCAGGACAAACCTATGAGATAATGCAGGCAACTAGAGGGTATAAATAGAGTTCTTACCCTGGAAACTGGAGGACCTGTATTCAAATCTAGCCTCAGACACGTATTAGCTGTTTCTGCCTCCGCTTTCTCCTTTGTAAAATAGGTATAATGATATCACCTACCTCTCAGGGTTGTTGTGAAGATAAAATGAAATAATATTTGTAATGAATTTTTGAAATCTTAAGGTACTTTATGGATACTAGCTATTATTAATAATATTATTTAGGTATTAGTCTCATTTTAATTATAAGAAAATTGAGACTTAGAGGGGTTGTGACTTGTATCACAGAACCTGTATGTGGCAGAAACAGGAATTAAATCTTAGTCTTCTAACTCCAAGTCACAAATTAAACCTTACTTATACCATGATCCTACACTGCTTCTCAAAAAGATCTTGACAGTTTAGAACAATGAACCAAATTTATCAAGCTAAAATGAATTAAATGTTAAGTCCTTTAACAGAGGTTCAAAAATTAACTTTCTAGATATGATATCATCAACAAGCACTTATTACACATATTATAATATGCCAATTTGATAATTGTAATACAATATACTAATATATGTATTATTATATATTAAATTATAATATAGTGTATATATTTAGTATACAGGGGAGAACTGGATGGGTTCTTAGAGATCATCTGATCTAATCTCTTCATTTCACAAATAAAAAACTGAGAAATCACGTCTAGAAAATGGCAAAACAACATCTTGAAGTTCAAAAAGTCTTTGTTGTTTCAACTTTGTTGAAAATGTAAAAATGTAACTGGAAAAATACTAAGCTCAGTGTATCAACGATGTGATTTGCCCACCAAAAAACCAAAACAAAGAAAATACATATTTATATAGACTACATTAGTAGAAGTCTACCTCGACAATGTAAAGGTGATAGTCCCACTCTCCTCAGACCTGATCAGATCATATCTGAAATACTATGTTCAGTCCTGGAGTGAATATTTTAAGAAGCATGTTAACAATTTGTAATCATCCTGAGTACGGTGACTGATATGATAATAAAGTCCTTGTCATATGAAGAATCACTGAAGTACCATGGACCGTTTGTGGAATTTGTTAGGGTACCTGGATTCAAAACCTGGTTCTGCTATACCTGCTTGACCTGAGATCACTTAACTTCTCAGGCTCTCATTTTCTTGCATCTAAAATGAATTGGAATAGAAAGCTTCTAAGATCCCTCTAACTCTGAACTGTCTTCCTATAAGGGGAATGCTTAGTCTAGAGAAGTAGTCTGGAATAACTCATGTGGAAATAACCTAGGGGGAGAAAATATTTTCAAAAAATGTGGAATACAGATGAGATTTATTTGATATAGCATCAAAGGAAAGAATTAGGAGCTATAGGTGGAAATGATATGCAGGCAGAATTCATTTCAATATAAGGAGTAATTCCTAAATAAAGCAGCTAAGAAAGGGAATGGGCCACCTTGTCAGTTAGTGAGCTTCCTATCAAAAGAGGCTTAGGCCTTGGATAACCTCTTGTTGGGGATTCCTATCTCAGATGTTGGACTAGATTACCTCTCAGGTCTTTTCCGTGGCTAAGATATTTTACATTTCATGATTAGACTTCAATGCCAAAGACAAACTTTTTTTTTTTCCTTAAAAAACCCTAACCTTTTGATTTTTCAATTTAGAATTTGAAGAGGGTCAAAATTTCTTCAAACGAGAGAAGTGAAGTTTGGGATGAAGAGATAAAAAAATTCTAATCCAAGTTGTCGGGCACAAAATCTTGCTGAATTCTAGCCCTTCTTGTCTCTCTTCCAGCATTCCATTCACTCCAGTCCCCACCCCCACAATCCTACTTGTACTCATTGTTCCAGGTGAACATTCTTCTGAGTTCTGCCTGTGTACATAGTGTTCCAAATTAAACATTATACTACAGCACAATATATTGTTTTATAACTGCTTTCCTGGGAGTTGAGCACTCAATCAAACCCTCATTGTTTCCCAGCTACCTGGCATTCTTGCTGTTGAGCATTTTACCTGACATTGTTTCCTTATCCTCTTGTAGCTTAAGTCCCCTGAATGTATATCTGATTCAAAACATATCAATTTAATTCAATTTAATACACCTTTTTAAAGTTCGTTTTATGAGCAAGGCAACTGTACTTGACACTGGAAATATAGATAGAAACAAAAGCAATCCTTGTGCCAACCCCCCCCCTCCCATTAACTATTGCCTCTTCCCTGCACCTCCCAAATGTTTTTAATTTATTTTGTATATTCTTATAGGTGTTGCACCCCTCTCACCAGAATGTAAAATCTCCCTAAGTCTAGGAATTATTTGTTCCATTTTTCTTGTATTCTCAAGTACCTACTGGCAATTAGTAGGTATTAATAAATGCTTGTTGACTGACTTAATTTTTCCATAATTTGGATACTGTGCTTTTGGGAATTTTTATCCATCGCTGGATGAAGGCATAGTTAGCATGCTCATCAAATTTGCAGATGGGAAAAACCTCAGGCACAAATAGAAAGATGCTATAACTTAGAGACATTTGAATTTTAAGTCCAGTTCCATGCTGCCTCTCAAATACTGGACAATGGCTAGGCAAACAGATTGCATCAGTGGATCAAATTTAACATTATGAAAATGAATAGGTGAAAATGTAAAAATGTAACTGGAAAAATACTAAGCTCAGTGTATCAACGATGTGATTTGCCCACCAAAAAACCAAAACAAACAAAGAAAAAACATATTTATATAGACTACATTAGTAGAAGTCTACCTCGACAATGTAAAGGTGATAGTCCCAACTCTCCTTGGATTTAGAGCTGGAAGGGATCTTGGAGATCATTTAATTTTCTTAACACAGATGAAGAAAGAAATTAAGGAAGAAAATGGAAGTAGAATGGGAATGTGATTGATCCCTGCCTCACTAGAGGAAAGTCTTCCAATAAAGAACCTTTTATCAGTGATCATAGGAACATAAATCATTGATTTAGAGCTAGAAGAATCTCTAAGATTATCTAGGTCAAATTTTCCCTTTTAGGAATAAAGAATTGAGATTAAGTGATTTGTCCAAATTCATACAAGTGATAAGTAACTGACGCAAGATTTGAATTTAGGTATTCCATCCCCAAATCCTGAATTCTTTCTACTGTGCCAATGTTGGAGGAGTAATTCTTATTTGGAGTTGGTGGCCTCTAAGGCTCCTTCTAACTCTAAGACTGTATTATCATGTTTTCTGTTTTTCTGATTTGTCAAAATAGGTTTGATATTTGTCATGTAAATCCTGACAACTGGCAAGATTCTCAAATTTATTCAAAGCATCTGTTAGTTTTGTGAAGGGCAATGAATATAATGGGCATGAGAGACTCCAATATATCACATATGAGGAATTGTTACATAGGAGTGGTAGAAAATATATTACTGGAGAAATATAAGATAAACATTTTAAAAGTGGAAGCAGCACATAGCCAGAGCAAAGGTTTGTGTAGAGTCTCTGTTTGCGCTTCATTGGTAACCTCAAAATGTCAAGATCATTTATTAGTAATAGTGATGATGGTGACGATGGCTAGCATTTATATAGAAACTACTATTTGATAGGTACTGTGCTTATTACATATTACGTGTTACGTCTTCATTATTTCATATCTCATGAGAATGAAATTTTGGGTAGACTGTCTTCTTCCTTCCATGACAGACTTAGTGAGGACATATATGAGAGTTGTACAGATTAGGTAAACTTGGATAGACTGTGTTCCTGAGTAGTGGAAAGAATTCCCATAGATCTTTTGGTGACAGTTCATTGAGGGTTTCATGCTCAACACCTTTGCAGCTTAATGTAAATGAGATAATATTTATGAAACACACATAGTAGGTGTTCAATAAATACCTCCTCCTTCCCTTCTGTGCATGGCAACTATTCTGAGAGAATTTTGAAATTTTCACAAAAGTCATGTTAAGAATAACAATCTTTTATTATGAGTGAATTTTACCTTGAATAAGAGAAAACACAACATTAGATACTAAATCAGAGATAGGAAGATGAAGAAAAGAGGACAAGAGAGGGAGGATGAAGATACATCAATATCACTTTCACACAAAAGGATATATCTTTGAGGAATATCCAGGTCTTGGGTGAGATAATCATCAGGTGATGAATGAAAAATCATTTATTAATTATGTACTATGTGCAGAAGTCTTGGAATATAGATAGAAAAACAAAACACTCCCTATTCACAAGGACCACACATTTTAATAATGGAAACAGAACATAAAGCTGAGTTCAGCTACAGGGCAAATGGAAAGCCTTGATGGTCCATAGGGCACAACAGTAAGGTAAATATGTATGTGTATGTGTGTATGTATATGTGTGTGTACTAGATTACTTGTACTACATATATACATATGTATGTTTGTATATGTGTGTGTATCCATTTTTGATACTGAACCATTTGGTAGTAACAAGGAATTTGACACTGAGAATTTTTATTTCTTGGCCCTTGGAGCCAACAGAAAAAGCCACATATCTATATATTCAATGAGATTATTTTCCCAGATGGTATTAGAGTACATATGGCTTGGGCGCGGCATTGCTATTCATTAGTCATTTATTCTTGGGATCCTAGACAATTGTCTCATGGTATAACTTGGATCCTTAGGCTTATATTGTACTAGAATGACCTTGGTTTTAGTCTCATTTCTGAGTATGTATTCATTGGTTAATATTTTGAACAACAATAAAATAAGAGATTATAATCTAATTGTATCTACTTAGCTCTTCTGAAACTCGATTAGTGGTTTCAGAATGCTTTTTGCAAGAGCATGACAGTGAACATCCCTGGGGAAAATGAAATGTTGTTTTCCCACATCCTCAGAGTATTATGCTGGCTTAGTTTATTTGCTTCTAAGACATTACACACTGTAGAGCTTTTTTTCCATCTTATTTACTGAAATAAGTCATAGACTTTATAATCATAACTTGTTCATGTATTAATATATGTAGTCATTTGTTAAAGTTTGTTTTTAAAATATTCAGTAACTATTGTCTTCAAAGAAAAAATAGGGTATGCCCAATTTCTTAAATTTTCATGGATGTTAATGCTTAAAAAAGAAACAGCATAGGATATTTAGTTTGATCTCCATAAGATCATGGATTTAGAGCTGAAAAAGACCCTAGGAACCAAGTATTCTAAACCTTTTCATAGACAAAGCAGCGCAGACTCAGAAAGATTAAATGACTTGATAAAATTTATATTATTCTTAATCAGTCAACAAACATTTATTCAGCCCCTGCTATGTGCCATGTATTCTACTGGGCACTGGAGGTACACAGAGAAAGAATAAAACAATTCCTCCCCTCAGTGAGCTGATACGTTATCTTAAGAAACAAGTACATGTAAAAGTAGACAGGATAAAAAATAACGTAGTTAAATACAAGCTAGTCAGAGAGAGGTGAGTAGGGCATTCCTTGAAAGTAGAGATTTGTTATTTTTATTTTGCACCAAACAGTGCTTAACACTGGCAAATGGTAGGTAGTTAATAAATTCTTATTGATTGTTTGCCCTAGGTCACATAGATAATATATCACTGAGAAAGGAGTTGAGCCCCAGTTCTCTGATTCTAAATTCAGTTTTTCTTTCCATTGTACTGTACTACCTCTCTATCTCCATCTGAAATGTCTTGACTTATAAATTTACAACCAAAGTACTACTCCAGTGTTTTATTGTGGAGTGGAGCTAACCCTAATGAAAGATCAAAAAGGTCCTTCCAAGCTGAAAAAGCTTCCAGTATGAATCCAACAATGGTCTGTGTTTATTTTTCAAGAACTCACCCTGTTAAGTATGGAAGGGCTCATCCTCAAAGGGCTGACTACCCAATGTTGATACTTTTTCAGTTACAGCTGCTCATGAAAACTGTTAAGACATGAATTTAGCATCAGAAAAGGAGGACCTATATCAGTGAAATCATGGAGTCTTGAAATATTGAAAGATCAGTCTGGACTCATCATGCATAGACTGATTTGCCTACTAAGTAAAGATTTGCTTGCAATTTCAGCTCCTTGAAGGCGGAGATTTTTGAATTTTGCTTTTTTTTATCTTTAGAGCCTAGCACTCTGCCTTGTATATAGAGGGCATTAAATAAATGTTAATTGAATTGAATCTGGCTGTCCCTTCTTAGTTAGCTAATGAAAAGACTAGTGGCATGGCTCGATTTTATAAATTCCTCAGAAGTTCATAACTTGCACTTGCTGAAACCCATATGGTAAAACTAAAAATCTGTTTATATCAGTCTTTTCTTTTATAATTACATCTTCAGTAGTGGTCTGGCATCTGACATTCCAAAAGCAAAGATGATGACTGATATATGAAAATGCATAATTAATATTTCACCTAATATTATGCCATGTATATTAAACAGAGGACTCTATCTTGCATTAAAAATATGCCATCTGAGACTCAAGCCTCCAGAAGGTATACTATGATGTGTGTTCATGTGTTTCTGATCATAATCAAGTCCAGCAGTATTGAAGTCTGGAAGGCAACCAGCCCCAAAGCTGAGTTGAGCCTTTTGCTCAGACTATGAAGGATGAGTGAGAACATGGGATGGTAAATTTAGGAAGCAAAGGGACATGTAAACCAGCTTACCATGGCATTTTGACCTTAGCTGAGTTTTCCTACTTCTCAACTGCTGGCTGAAGTGAAAAAGCCAACTAATAAAATAAATGTTTACACAAAAGTCATAAAAACACCTACTTTTCTTTTTATTTCAGTGTCTCTAGATAAGGACTTTGCATTGTCAAATTCTTTCAGTGAGACAATCCTCTTCAGATGTGGCAGGTGCCTACCTTAGGATTCAGCTTATTTCCTTTACTCTTTTGATCAACCCTGTATTTTAAGCTTGGGGAGCTGTACATGAGATTGTAAATGGGACATGGGAACACAACCTGGAGGTCACCAAGGCCAACCATTCCATTTAAGAAATGAGGAAATTGATAAAAATAATAGCTAACATTTATTTACTACGTACCAGGCACTGTTCTAAGTGTTTTACAATTTTTTTCTCATTTGATCTCCCAATAACCCTGGGAGGTTAGGGCTATTATTAGCCAATGAAGAAACTGAGGCAAACAGGGGATTGAGTGGTTTGCTCAGGGTCACACAGTTGGTAAGTATCTGGGATGGAATTTGAACTCAGGTATTTCTGCCTCAAGCTGACTTCTGAAGCAAGCCAGCATCCTTACCATGAGCCCACTTACAAGTCACCTCGAGTCATGTTGTTCCTTTCTTGGACAATTTACTTAAGTTCACCGAGCTTCAGTTTCTTCATCTATAAAATGGAAATAACATTTGCACTACATATCTCCTACAGCTGCTGTTTATTTATATGTTTATATTTGTATCTCTTTGAGGTTGGGTGTATTTTTTTTTTCCACTGGACTTGTGATTTCCTTAGTAGTGTAGGAAATGGCTGATTGAGGAAACACCCAGTGCCAAATGCAGATCTTTACCTGCTTTACAATTTATAGTCTTAGAGAGTTTCCTGGGGAAACAAAAAGGGTATATGACTTATCAGGATGACACCTTTCTTGACTTTCTGGGTTCCTTTTTCAGGGGTTATCTCCCCCAAAACTTAATACAGGGATGTACACCTAAAATGGGCACCTTAATGATTTTTGAATTGAATTGAAGGGGAAGGCAATTCTAGGGTATGATAGACAGCAGTCCCCAGTAGGGGACTATTGGTTCAGAGTTTAAAACTTCACTGAAAATATTTTCTTCCTTTTCCCTTTGTATAGTAAATTATCAAGCAAATCCTTGGAAAGTCCTTTCGTTGATGTTGCATAAAGTTTCCAACCTAGTCTGAAGACCCTGAAGAACAGACAGTCAGGAAAGAAAAGCATATATGCCAGCAGTTCCTTGTGTGGAGAAGCTATGGGGAAGGCAGATTAGAGGGACAGTAGGAACATACACTTCCAAGAAAATCAGGGGGAAATTGGAGAAATATCCCTTTGAGTTATAGAAGGGCTCTGTTCCTCTCTAATGAAGAAATGAGTTCATGGTGGGCTACCATACTATAACATGTTTCTCAAACTATCCAATGCCTCTTTACAAATAGCAGTGCTCTAAGGATCTCGCTTCTTTTACTCCAAGGTCAGGGGATCTTAACGTTTTTGTGTGTCCTAGATTCTTCAGGCAATCTGATGAAACCTGTGGACCCTTTCTCAGAATAATGTTTTAAATGTTTATAAAATTAAATATATGGGATTAAAAAGGAAACCAATTAGATTGAATGCAGTTAGCAAAATATTTTTAAAAATAAGTTCATAGGTAAATTAATTTAGGTAGAATTGTCATTTTTATTATATTAGCTCGGCCTACCCATGAACAACTGATGTTTTTCCACTTACTTAAATCTGACTTTATTTGCACGAAAAGTGTCTTGTAATTGTGTTCATATAATCC
>CM053773.1:138969134-139009146 GCA_028658325.1 Potorous gilbertii | reverse complement strand
TTGAGTTAGCCTATTTTTCAAGGTGTTATTTTCTTTAGCATTTTTTTGGGTCTCTTTTATCAATGTATTGATCCATTTTTCATGCTTTTCTTGCATCTCTCTCATTTCTTTTCCCAGTTTTTCCTCCACCTGTCTAACTTGATTTTCAAAATCCTTTTTGAGCTCTTCCATGGCCTGAGCCCATTGGATATCTATTTCAGAAGTTTGGGATACAGAGGCCTTGACTTCTATGTCTTTCCTTGATGGTAAGCATTGTTCTTCCTCATCAGAAAGGAAAAGAGGAAAACTCTGGTCACCCAGAAAAGTAACCTTCTATGGTCTTATTTTTTCCTTTTTCTGGCATTTTCTCAGCTAGTTACTTGACTTCTGAGACTCCTCTCCACCCCCACCTTACCTCTAGATCTACCCAGCCTGTGCTTGGGGTCTGAGATTCAAATGCTGCTCCCCAGCCTCAGGGCTTTCAGTGGCAGGCGGGGCTGCTATTCAGGGTAAGATTAAATGGTACATTGAAATGCATGAAGACAAATGAGAGAAGATTCTTTCAAGACTCAAGGCTACCTTTCATGAGCCCTCTCTTAATCCAATGAGTTTTACCATCACTCTATAACAATTTTAAAATGTACTTTTTGTATGTGCATGTCTTCCCTGTAAGTTCCTTGAGGGTACAGAATACTGTTTTTAATATTTTCTGTAATTAGCACAAATAGTACATTGACAGTCACTAAATCTATATTGATGGATTAATTTAAACCGAAAACTTAAAACTAGAGAAACCTTGGCAATGTATATAATCTATACATACATAACTGAGTTAAAAGAGGAGAGAAGAGGAAATAAACAGAAAGACTATTGGAGAGAAATGAGATTCTAAAGCATGAAATTCAAAGACAGATAAACTTCTCCAGCTACTTCATTTGACCTTAGCTAGGTGCTCTTTGGGGCTTCAACAAAAAGAATTTTATCTTTTAATGTCAACTTTGTGTAAAAGCAATATATATATAACACATATATAGGTGTTAGAAACTTAACAGATCATTGGCAGATACACCTCTTTGGTGTGACTTTACAATTACACTATAGAATATAACTTTTTTAACTAGCATATTTTGTTAAGGCTGTTTATGTTTGGAAGTGAGAAACAGAGTTGAGAGAAAAAAAACGCATTTAAAAATTCCTAGGATTTAGAATGGATCAATTACCCTGGGTATTACAGATTAGCTCTTGAGTACAGAAGCCAAGGGATCTTTAGTAATCACTCAAATTTTTTAATTCAAAAAAGGTAAAATTTTTCAATCAAAATGCTATTTGGGATTCAGAAAGATATTTAAATCCTATGCAGCAAAAGTTATTCCTATCTTGATTTACCTTATAAATAATTTAATGAATCAATATTTTTAGAGTTAACATAGGAAATTTGTACTATGTCAAAGGTATGAAGCTAACACTAACAACCCATTATTATGCTTCAAAATGTTAGAACTAAAGGCTTTCTGCTTCTGTAAAGGTTAAATGGATGAATTTGGGGGACTAACGTAATCAAGACACATTATCTTGAAAAACCTAAAGAGAGATTCCACTAGAGATGTGTTGAATTATATGTCAGATGTAGAAATGCCTACCACAACTGAAGCTGACTTGCTATTTGTTCATATGTTACACATGCAATATAAATTTCATAAAACTGAAACATGTTATAGCTTGCAGGAAACTCCAGAGAAATTTAGCTATATATTTTCATGTATTGGCTACGTATTACAGCACTTTCTAACAAAAAATCTTTATGATGTAGAAAGCCTATATGACAGTCTAGAAAGAAAACCAAACACTCAACAGCTTTTCTTCAACAAAAATAAAATTCTCACATTCCTCAGGCTGCATGAAATTTTGATATTAACCATACCATTCCAAATCAGAGGAAATATATGTATATACTAGCTTGTAAAACAAATGAAGTAAGAAAAGTTAAAATAGCAGTTTAGACCAGACTCAGGATAAGTAATCAGGAGACAAAGTATTTTTTAAAATGTTTATTTAATTTTTTACACACATCGAATGAAAGCATAATAGGCAGCAGAGTACATTCTCCCACCGGAAAATTATTTACACCCAATTTTTTCCAAGCTAGAAATACGAACTTGAAGAGTTAATGGCATATCCCATTTGTAATAATTTCTCTGCAGCAATCAATTTTCTTATATGTTTGGAAGATATTGAAGAAAAATATTGTCTTATAAGTCTTTTCATCTTGTTTAAGTCCCATCTACTAGCCGTTCCAGTAGTGATGGGAGAATCCTGGTATCCTGGAAGGCCTGATGAACACATCAAAATCAAGCATCTTGTCTGTATTCTAAAAATACTCTTAAACCCATACAAATGATGCGCATATTGTGGAGCTCAAAATCCTCCAAATGGAAATGTCAAACATCTGTTATGACAATTTCACACCAATTTTGTTCTGTTCTTTCTTCATTTGTCGTTGTGCTTCCTTTTCCATTTTCTTCCTTTGTTGTTCTGCTGCTCTCTTTTCTCTGTCAGCTATTTTCTGCTGTCTAAAATTGAAAAAAAATAAAACCACCATGTACTTTCTCATGTTTCAAAAATGATATACCCCAAAATCTACAAGCATTCCTCAAGGGGAAACATTATCTTTATCCATACTCAAAAGAAACTATAATAAATTATAGGCATAGATAATGCAAAATTTCACATCCATCATGTCATTTAACCTTCATACCATCTTAGCTTTATCTTTATAACATCCACATAGGGGTAGTAGTAGGACATTAACCTCCACTTTACAGACAAGGAAACTGAGGCATGGTATTTATGTGACTTGCTCAATATCATATAATTAGTCAGTGACAGTGTGTGGGTAAGAAATTATGTCTCCTGAGTATTACTGATTATCAATTATGCCAGGTGTCACAGCAACAAATATGCTCGTGAAATTAGGCGGAATCAACAGAAATAGAATGTCCAGAAAGAGTTAATGATATTGTAGTTTCTCTATATTCTGACCTGGTGAGACTACACCTGGAGTAGTATCCTGGATGCAACATTATAGGAAGGAAACTAACCAAATGGAAATAGCATGTTCAAAGGAGGGCAATCAAGATGGAGAGGGGATTAAAAATCATGTCATATGAAGATTAAAGGAACTGGGGGTATTTATCTCAGAGAATTTAAGATTTAGTGGAAAAAAGGACAAAATATAAAACTTGCTTTCCTTTGTATCACACCAACATTTAGCACAGTATCTGGCACATAGGGGACACTTAATAAATGCAAGTTGATTGAGAAATGCTAAAGAAGATGAAAACAGGAATATGATCTGATCAGAGAAAGTACACACAAAGGAAATCCATGCAGGAGGATGCACTGATATTACATTTTTGCTTACTATTAAATTTTACTTCTTAATGGGAAGATCTTTCCCATCCATTAAAAGGTCCATGCGACCTGCTTATTAAGTCATATGAGTCTAAATCAGTTGGAACAGGAAAGGGTGGAGGTGGAGCTAGAGCAGAGCAGGGAGAAGTTAGAGAGCAATCACAGCTGGGAAAGGCAGAAACTAGTGTGAGTGGGGGAGCTTGTTTGTGATTTGTTTAAAGGAGCTGGTTTGTGGGAAGCCTAGCAGAGGGAAGGCTTGGGGCTGGTAACGTCCCCTGCATTGTTGTTGTGTACAGATTTCTTTGTTACTATGATGGATTTGGCTTTCTGGTGTCTGAATAAATGTTTTGGTTCGGTCTTCTACATGGAAAGTCTACTGTATTTTGTGATTCAGAACGGTGCCCGCATATTCACAGCCTCTGTAGGCATTGTGAATATCGCATTGGCATTACAGAGAACAACTTTAAAAGTGCTAAAATTCAGTTCTCAAGGCTATTTGAAAGGTATGGGGGAGAAAGGAGGAGGAGGATAAGAATAGGAGGAAGAAGGAATAGAAGAGGAAAGGAGACTTTAAAATGCATGGACAATGCTATTACCAAACCAAGGCAACTGGGAAGACATATATAAGTAGCCTTTGACTCATCCACCCACTATTTTCCTCTGTACAAAATATGAGAATGACCTGTACATGTATATGTATGTATATGTATGTATATATATTCAATGATCTGTATACGTATCTGTATATCAATATGTATTTGATATTGTTAGTAACACAGAAAAAAATTAAAGACAAAACAAAAAGCCCCCTAAAGGGGGTAACTAAGGGAAAGATAACATATAGGTATATGTGCAAACTGAAAAATCAACCTCAGAACTAAGACATGACTAGATTACGAATTAAAGGATAGGCTTAGGGGTGAGCTAGACCTATGATTTCATTCCTATAGGGAACTTCCAGGTGAGAAATTCCTTCGATCAATGCAGGTTAGAACCTTCACTGAAACTTACAGTTAGCTGTAAGTTTTTTTTTTTATTCAGGGGTTAAGTGACTTGTTCAAGGTCACATAGTGTGTATCTGAAGGGGCACTTAAACTCAAGCATTCCTGGTTCTCAGGTCAGCAAACTCAATATCAGTTAATTGCAATAAGTAAGTGTTATTGGCACCAAAAGCCATAATATTGTTATAGGCAATATACATAGCAAGTACTTAATATCTGTTGAATTAGGTGTTTCTTTGTGGAAGCAGGGTTAGATTATAAATGGCTTCCATCCTTTGGGAACCAAAGACAGTACTTCTCTTCATATCTAATGCTCACTAGAAGGTCTTAGGAGGCTGAGACATACCTTTATAACTTATAATTGTCCCTCTGAGCTGGCAGAGACACATTATAACTTGAATCACTATCATTCTTTGGCTCAGAATATGCAGCATTCTGTTCACCTAAACATGATCTGTTCATTGGCAACCACCCTTATGTTTTTTTGTCACAGAGTAGTAGTTTTTAAAATAATTATTGACTAATTAATAGAAAAACCTAAAACCTATATTGAGAAATTGAGGAGGAAGGGTAGGATCTGAATTATCTATACTCAATGTGAGGATGCTTCTACACTTAGAATATATCCATAACCATAAGTAAAAGTCTCATAAAGGTTTCCCTTAACTGAAATTGTAAAACTCCTTATATTTTTGTCTTCAGAATGATTTAACTCACATATAATTTTGGAATAATATCCAAAAGTTAAAAACAAATAACATGAAACAAAAATTAAATGTCATCTTATTCTTCCATGATATATCCAACATAAAATTTGCAGTTTATATGTGCAAATTATTTTGTTTGAATTAAGATGTAACCTTTCATGCTGCTGCCTAAACATGTATGATTTTTTAAAATAGTGTTCTTAAAAAGAAAAAAAATAATTCTTACATCTAAAGACTAAGGCTACATAACAGTAGTTTCAGCTGTTATATGGCTCCCTCTGCTGGCTAAACAAATTAGTTTTAATTTTCCATCCTTATGGCAGAACAAGATTCATATGATTTAAACTACTGCAATTTCTGGCAGTGATAACTTTTCATCATTTAGATCCTCTCAGATGTTAAAATTCTTCTCTGGCTTATAGTCCTAGTGACAAGTTAGGTTCACTGGTAAGCAAACAGTTCAGAACAAAATTATTATTCAATAGTTTTTCTCATAAATCAAACGCATCAAGTTAGAATTTTGGAGTTATAAAATTTCGAGAATTCATCTAGTCCAATCCTATCAATTTATAGATGAAACTGAGACTTAGAGATACTTAGTGTCTTTCAAGGTGAGAAAACACATTAGCAAGAGAATAAGGACTATAAGTTAGATTTCTTGATTCAAATCCAGTGCTAAAATTTTGAAATCTTTTTGAACATTTTTCTGATCAATTCATTAGTTAACACAACAAAATCATGTAAAGTATTTATTGTTAGCTACATTTCAAGGGAACAGTGGGGTATGTCTAGTGGAAGTTAAAATTGCTACATGAAAATATTTGTAAAAGTTTTTCATTAATAATTTTCAGTGAGTTAAGGACCATAAAGGGTAAAAAAACATAAGACATACATCCCAGTCTTCAAGATAGCTTTGCAAAAGATTTAAAAGGCTGTATTTGGGGTAAGGTTCAAATCCTGCCTTTGATACTAGTTGTAATTATGGGCAGGTCCCTTAGTTTCCTCATCTGTAATATGGGCATCATGTATAACAACTTTATAAGGTTCTTAAGAACATTAAAAGGTAGGATCCAGATAGGTGTGATGAAGAAGAGTTATACTTAGTAGGAAATAGCATGAACAAAGGCCTTATTGTGGGAATATTCACAGTATATTGATGATTTACTCAGAATTCTTAAAGAGTATAAGGGAGTTCACAAGTCATCCAGAGTAACCATTATGCTAGATTTAATTTTTAATTCTTTGGTACTGTGGAATGATACTCCTAATGAAAAAAGAAAGGCGTCTATTTAGTTTTCCAGCAATTTTGAATGAGTAAAAATAAATTTCTAAAACCTATGTCATGTCAAATTTATTAGATGCTTAAAGGAAAAAACAAGTTGTATGTAACAGGAGTTCAGTTTCATGGACAATCCTCTTTTTCTGTTACATTTTATATATGAAAATGCTCCTTTTATTTGGTGCTTATTAAATTTAGAATAAAAAAGTTCTTGAAAATAAAATAAAACCTGTCATTTCTTCCTACAATTGCAAAACTCTTATGCTTTCATGAAAAAATAAATTACTTTTTCAAAAACAAATTTTGAAATTTGAAAATAAAACCAGAAATGTTACTTCTAAATGCAAAAAAGGGCTTTAATATTTCTGGAGCTCATCAAAATGTCTGATGGCAGTGAAACTTTGCCAGATCAGAACCTTTACCTATAAAACGTTCCTCTCTCCTTTCCTCATCTCTTTCAATCTTGCCTCACTTCTTGATTTCAATAAATAGCAATAATGAGTGTAGTAACTACTCACTCTTCTACTGGGCTTGAAGACTTCCAAAGCATCTGTCTCCTCTCACTAAATATTACAATTCAGGTTCAATCCAATGAATCTTTATTGAAGCAAAGTACGGGAAAGTCACTATGGGAAAATCACTTTGTCTGGATATGAGAGAACTCTCAGAATGAGAAAGGACTGCAGAGGCCATCGAGTCTAACCCTGCAGCAAACAGAAGTAGTATTGTAGTAAAGTATTCAATATTTTTTTTTTGTAAAAAGAAGGCAGTGACAACTTGGAAAAGAGAAGAAACTACTGGTCAGCAAGACAGGTTTCAATTCTTGCAAAAGTGGATGGTATGTGAGTAGTTAGAAAGGATATGGTGATCAATTAGAGATGATATGGCTTCGTTAAGAACAAGTTATATGAAACTGTTTCCCTTTTGACAGGGTTTCTAGACAGATGGAGTGGTAAAATGCTTTAGACATCGTCTTCCTGAATTTTGTGGCAAGGCAATTTCCATCACAAGCTTCTCATCCTAAGATGGAGAGATATCAGTTAGCAGATAGGACAATTAGACTGAGACTAAGAATCCTAACAGTAGTCAAGAATCTCTTAATATAAACTTCGAGGGAGAAGGACCTCAAGAGATGTCCTTGATCTTACTTTAATAGTTTCATTAGTTTAATTAGTATTTACATGATAATATAGATGGTATCCTTTTAAAATTTCCAGACAATGTGAAGTGTGGAGGGATAGTTAATGTTGAAAGAGACTAGTATAAAAGATGTGTAAATCCATGTAGCATAATGGAAGGGGCATTGATTCTGGAACTTGAGGGATTTATTTTCAAATTCTGACTCTGATTCTTACTACCTCTGTGACTTCAGGCAAGTCAATTTCCTCACCTATACAATGAAGGAAGGGGTAGACTGAAGGACCTTTAAGATTCCTTTTAGGTCTAGATACTGACTAAATGTGAAAGATGAAGGAAAGGTAAGAGTAAAAGATATCCCCCAGAGATGATGGTGACCTATTGAGGAAACTACCATCACCCCTCCAGTCAGATAGATTTGAAATTTAATCCTTCTCTGAATCAGTAAGACTTCTGATTGCCCAAGACTAGTCAAGTCTACCACCAAAAAAATCTCACATCTATCCCCATATTCACATTTATATAACTGCTCTCATAGTTTAAGACCTCATCCCTTTTTACAAATCCTGATGCAATAGCTTCTAATTAGTTTCTTTGACTCTATTCTCTTTCTTCTCAAAACAATCCAACATAATTGCCAAATGCAAAGTCCTAAAATACAAATCTGATCACGTCAACTCTCCAGTTTAAAAATCTTCAGGGACTCCCTTTTGCCTTTACAATACAACATAAAACCTGTAGTCCAGCATTTAAAGTTCTCCATGATTGAGTTCCCACATGCCTCTCTTCAGGTCTTTTCATAATATTCTCCTTCATGTAGTTTTTATGCCATGTGGCAGTAATGGTCTTTACCTCAGGACCTCATCTGCCTGCCAGGCTGCATCTTCTTCTTCTTCCCACGCATTTGTATTCTCCTGCCAGGTATCCAAATCACCCAATTCAGGCTATAGTAAAGGAGAAAAAAAACAAGTAATTATAAGAAGATGATAGAAAGAAAAAAACTACAAATCAGTGATAATATGTAGGGTTCTAAAACAATTCTGTGGAGCCTCTGAATGCCTCAAGGCAACATATATTAGTGGTTTGTTATATGGAGCACTAGTTTAAACTAGAGTCATGCTACATACAAATATATAATTTGTTATTATCAATTGCTTTAACTTCCTTGTCTTTACTCCATTTCAAAGTGTCTTTACTCCATTTCGAAGGTCAAGCACTATGATATTATTTTAGACTTAAAACTGGATCAGATACAAGACAAACCCTGAAAACATAACAGTTACTAGTAAACAATTTCCCTTCATTTCCTTTTACCAGAGGAGAAAAAAGTTAGCACTTGCAACTCACATTTATATACAACTGAAAAGCCCTTTCTTCATAACAACCCTGTTAGTTAGGTAAGAAAGAACATCATGAAACAATGGAAGAGGAATCCCAGCTACAACAAACTATGCAGCATTTATGAAAGGGTGCCATAAAATAGGACATTTATTAGATATAAGATGGATAGTAGAATTTAGAGTACATTACGTTCCTGTCTTCACTCTTCAGGGAGAGGGCAAAGGGATATCAGAGGGACTTGAGTAACTCAGCCTTAGGTGAGAATATGATTAAATTTGGTGAAGCAGATGTTTTACAATCTTCTAAATTCCTCATAATACCTTGCTCTGGCTATCAGAAGTCATTTTTAGTGGCATATTAGAAACTGTTAGGACCATTCTCATATTCCTATCTCCCTTTCTAACTCCATTTTTCATCTCCTGTATCCTTTCCTGTGCTCTCCAAAAACTCACTGCAATTGTCCAAGGCCTACATCACTTAATCCTGCCCTTGAGAATGTACCTTTTCTTCTCATCAACAAAATCAAGGTCCTATTTTCTGAATATAGAAGTAGGTAGGATCTGATTATATGAATATAATCATTCACATTAACGTATGAATGAACGAAGAAGCAAGTGCTCTGGATATTGGTAGCAATGAGAAACCAAGCCAGAGGGGCTAATGAAACAACCATGGGGCTGTTGTGGGCTGCCTGGTGAACCCTGTTATCCCAGGTTGTGGCAGGTTATCTCTCCTTCTCTGATACTAATCTTTCCCAGAACCTTGGTTTGTGTGAGGGGCATGCTTGGCCTCTTCAAATCTGGCCTCAGACACTTACAAGCTGTGTGACCCTGAGCAAGCCACTTAACCCTGTTTGCCTCAAATTCCTCATCTGTAAAGCTGGAGAAGGAAATAGCAAACCACTTCAGTATATTTGCCAAGAAAACCCCAGACAGAATCACAAAAGGTCAGACATAACTGAAAATGAACAAAAATAAATGAACAATTTTTTAACCTAAAAATAATATTTAATTGGTAAGGAAGATATTTTTATGGAGGGTGAGGAAAACAGTCTCTGAGAGATTTTAACTTCTACTTGCCTATTTCCGAGGTTACTTCATCCTATCCCATCCATTACCAAGATTCCCAAAAAGAAAAATATATTCAATCAGCAATGTAACCATGTACCATCCCTCCTTTATTTACTAACAACTTTTAAGAGGCTGTCTACAAATAGCTCAGTAAAACAGTCACTGCTTGAGGAGGGAGCATGGGATGGCAAGCTAACCATAATACTTGAAAGTCTAAATAATGAATTTGAATAACATGGAATATTCTGATAACTTATCAAATAATTCCCTAGTCTGAGGTAGTAACAGAACAAAACTGATTAGATTTTCTTATATGAAGCAGCCTAAAATTGATCAAATTTATTCATTACTACATAGAATAATGGCTAACTGATGGAAAGTAATATTCAGACACTCTAATGTCTTGCAGTACTTAAGGTTCTAAAATTGAAAATATGTACAAAGGTACAAGTTCTACATTTTACATACCAAAATGTTTCTGAAAAGATGCAAACTTAATTTACTTATACCTTCACTTTTTAAAGTAAAAAATCTTTTGATTAATCACTGCTAATTTAAAGATCAGAATTTTGAGTATAACATTCAATTCCTCCCACTTTTAATGTATATACATGAATGAAGACCTCAACATTTTATAAACATGTTATTCTTATAAAAGGCTAGGTAGAATACAAATGCTAAATGTGTCTATGGCAGGCATGGAATCTCTCTTGCTGTAACTGTTTTCATGGACAGTCAAAGTAATTGCTTTTTTTTCCATAAAAAATTCTACCAGAATACTTACAGATTGGTGAATAAAAGGAATATCTTGCGTAGCTGCTAATCTACTAGAGAAACCTGTAGTACCATCTGGGATGCCAAAATTTAATGGTTCTCTCTTCTTAATAATAATCTGAAAGATAACATTAAGACAATTGGGACTTTTTTACTTGTTGAACTGTAAATAAACCAGCCTGTAAAGCATATAAATTATACAAAACACTGTAATTTTTGATTCACAATATGGATATAAAGAGTTACTTAAAGATACAGAAAGTATTAAGCAGTACTTATACAAATGTTCCATTAAGTAGTAGGAAGAATCTACAATGCTTTATAGGATCACAGGATTCAGAGCTCCAAGGATCTTAGAACTCATCTAGTCTAAACCCTTCATTTTACAAATTTAAACACAAAAAGATAGGCCTAAGGCCACACCAGGATATAAGCACAGATTCTCTTATTCCACCATTCTGTTTTAAATGCAAACATGCTGGGTCATATCCTGTCAAATGAGTAATTCTCTTAATTGGCACTGCATATTTCTGGAACTAAATTAATCCTTTCCAAAAACAAAATTGACATCCAGGGAAAAGCTTATTAATTATCCAGCTGATAGAAAATGCCCACCAAAGTGGATGTACTTTTAAAAAAATTCTGTGAAAAAATAATTCTTTAAAATATCTACTATTTCTTAAGAGGGATAGGTTAAAAGGTATAGCTGACTTAGTACATATTTACTACTACTATTTAAAAAACAATTTAGAGCACAATTGCAGCTCACAATGGATCAGTTGTATGTTATCAGAGAATAGGATGGACAACACTTACTGTTTTACAGAACAAAATTTAAAAAGTGAACATTGCTAACAGAAATGTTAAAATAAATATGGCTTATTTATATCAACAAATATAAAGGGGCAGGTACAGTGAACAGAACACTTGGGTTGGAATCAGGAAGACCTGAGTTCAAATCCAGCCTCAGACACTGTACAACGCTGGGCAAGTCACTTAACCTCCGTTTGCCCCAATTATCAGTATAATGGGGATATTACTAGCACTTACCTCCCAGGGATATTCAGAGGATTAAATGACATAATCATTGTGAAGTCCTGTGCGTTAGGCTCGATACATAATAAGTACTATATGAATGCTAGCTATTGTTATTGCGGTAGTGATCATTTTACATCAACACAACCTTTTTTTTTCCACTGTGATTACTCTCTCACTTAACAGCAAGTACTAACCTCATATCACTGGCTACACAGTTTTTGTAAGTCGTAGCCAAAATTCATCACCCTTAGACAATCTGGTGATGAATAATATCTCTAGAACATAAGTACACTGGACCTTTGACAAGGGACAATGAGCCCATCAAAGGGTTCATACTCAAAGCCTTTTTTAGTAGGTCTTGCCAGAGCTGGTATTTGACTAGCATAGCCTTCAAGAATACAGGCTGACTCCATAACGCAATGGGGGCACTGGGACAGGACTTTAGCAGAGGAGAAAAACAACTACCACCACCAAAAAAAATTCATCATCAAGTGGATAATTAGAAAAGAGTTTTCTATGATTTTTATGTTAGCCAATTCTAATTAGAATAAGAAAATATCTTCAGTTACAGACTTTTAAATATAATTAATCAATTCTAAATAATTCCACTGAATTCCTCAGACATACTTTCTGTGTTTTCCTTATAGTTGGTGCCATGTCTTTAAAATAGTCAGGTTCCAACTGCTCCATTGTATTTTGTTGTGCTGTTCCATTTCCATTCCCTCCTTCAATCTTTATACTTGTGGGTGCATCTTCATCCCAAGAGCTCCAGTCTTCAACTTCTGACTAAATGTAATTGAATAACATGATGTTAACCACAAAAGGAAATCAAATTTCTATGTAACAATAATTACTTAAATGAGAATTAGTTAAATCAAGTGAACCCTTTGCAGAAGTCACCTGCTTAGGAACTGGAGAATAATCCACTGTGGTTGGCAAAGTTATTTGATCTCCACTTAATTTCCGTCCTCTGCCCGACCTGCAATAAAAATATGAATAATTCCTTTCCAAACTACTAAACAACAAACAATATCAATCACTAGATGGAAAAAAAAAGGTTTGCAAGACAGAATGGCAGAATGACAAACTTACTTCTTAATCCAGCTACTGGCTAACATGCCAACAAATCAAAAAAAGACAAGAATAAAAGATCTTGAAGATTTAAAAAAAATAGTGGAAAGAGGGAGTGATAATGTAACAAAGTATCTAGCAAATTTTAGATTTTAATAGTTACGAAGAGAAAACTAAACTGTCCTGTCCTGAGACTAAAGAAAAAAGCAGTTTGCTTTCTTCCAATTATTGCTCACATTTTGGAATATCCAGAAGTGAATAATTCAGTTCCTTGGATTATAGAAAAACTTTTTGCTTTCTTTTCCTGATTGCTATTCATGTAAAAATGTATTCTATACATAAAAGGATCTTACTAAAAACATTTTCTGACCAACATGAAGGACAGTCGTAGAAGACCAACCAAAACTTTTTGCTTTCTTTTCCTGTTTGCTATTCATGTAAAAATGTATTCTATATATAAAAGGATCTTACTAAAAACATTTTCTGACCAACTTGAAGGACAGTCGTAGAAGACCAACCAAATCAAAGATATCTTCTTTCATTCAAAAAATTATCATTTACTTCTTAATTTTTCAAAAATTCTGATATACATTTAAACTATAGTAATTTTTATGTCTTTTTTGCTTTCACATTCTTCCTGCTATCAAGACAAGGATCTGTAAAAGCAGGAACCACTTATAATATTCTTTATATGGCCCATAACATCTAGTACTACAGGGTATTACACACAGAAACTCAATAAAAGCCACTGAATCAATGAATGAATAAAAACTTTAGTAGTACTAAAAGCCCAACACTAAAAACATTCCCATTTCCCACCAGTGTCCTGCTTGCTTTCCACTCCAGGAACATCATGCTTTTCCCCCAGAATAAGATCGTCATTAGAGATCTCATCATCATGGAGACTGCTTCAACAACTGACTAGGAGTCAACACCTCCTCACTTATCCTTAGTTGTCTCTTCCCTCTAATTGGACGGTGGAACAAAACAAAACAAAAGGCTCCCTCCAAGGCTTCCCTTAATGAAGAGCTCAGAATTCCCAAACCTTCATTTCCTATCAGCTGCTCTACTTGCTTTCAATCCCACAAACATCATACATACTGTTGGGAAGCTTTGGTTTTCCTCTATTTTACCCACCACTTCCTTTTGTGTACCGTCTTCCCCTATTGGATTTTAAGTTCCTTGAGAACAGAGACTATCATTTTTATTTGTATCCTCATTAATAAATATTTACTGATTACTAACCAAGTAACAAAGATAACAGAAAAAAAGCAAAAATTTTTGTTAATTAAAAGAGCAATAAAATTTTTACCAATTATTTTCTTCTATTAACTTCATAAAATGTTTCTCCTCAATACATTAGTGAATCTTTTTTCGTTTAAAAAAGACACTTAAATTATTTACCAGATTTTTCTACTTTTATCATAAATGAATAAACAATTTCATAAATATATCTAAATAAAAATTCCAACTTCCCAAAAAAGTTCAGAAGTGAGTTCTATAACCACTTTATCTTCTAATAATGAATGTCTCATTTTCCTCAATGTGTCTGATTTATCTTTGAACCTCAACTAGTTACTAGTACGATGTATCACATATTATTAAATATTTGTGGAATACTGAGTGAATATGATACCTTTTTGAAATAAAATAATTAAGATTACATATGCATTTCAAACCTGAGCAACTCAAAAGATAGCAAATTAAATAATTTTACATAAACAAAACATTAAAACTTAAACTATGGGTGTATAGTAAAAGTGTGTTGTTGTGACCCAGTTATCTTATATGCCAGAGATATCAAACTCATAGCCTCAAATCCTGAGAACAGCCTAAATCGGATTAAAATGTAACTGGGAAACATTTAACAAAAAAAGTAAAACTACAATAAAACAGATAATATTAATTTGTGGTTTACTAAGTTAATATACAGCCTGCAGGGATCCATTTATATTTGAGTATGACACTACTGTTATAAGCTACTGAAAAATTATGGAAATAAAAGAAAGATGGTAGTTAAGTTCCTGGAGTTGATATATATATATATATATATATATATATATATATATATATATATATACACACACACACACACACACACATATATATTCAATGAAAACCAAGTACTTATTAAGTGCTTATATGCTAAGCTCTAGGGATAAAAGAGAGTCTCTGCCTTCAAGACACTTATATCCCACTGAAGAAGCCAGGAGGTTCTCCAGCCTGAGAAAGAATCCTTATGATTCAAGAATGAGAAGTGACAATAGCAGAGGAAAAATATCAAAGTATATAAAATGCTTTTAAGTTTTGAAAATGCTACAAGATAGGCTTTTGCAACCAAAACACTGATAATTAACCTTAACTAAACAACTTTCCACAAATAGTCCAAACTGTTTGTTTATCTGAAATGGCAGGAGCATTCATTTTGTTGAAATTTGCTTGTAAAAAAATAGTCTAGAACCCCTATGTCCCATAACAACAAAAAGTATTCTTTATTCTATACAATAAAGAAGGAAAAATAATAACAGTATACCTGCTTTCCCTAGAAGCTTTTGGTAAAACATTTCTTAAAATACCTTAAACTTGATGTAATAAATATAAAACAAAAGTTTTAGAAAAAATAGTTTGAGTTAATTCAGTATGCTACTGTACAGCTCTATTTAAAATATAGAGATGTGGCAAAACAAAACCAAACCCACAAAACAATTTGTACGTGCTTTAAATTTCATTGAGTTCTCCTAAGATGCTGATATAAAATGTTACATAATCACTGGAAAGAGGGTCCTGTTTTGAGAAAGCAGTTCATGAGAACTGGAGGTTAACAGCTGCTAAGGCAACCATAGTACTTCAAAAAGAACTACTGTACTGAAAATTTGGGTATTTCTTTAAAGACTAATATCAGCATCTCTGTTATATACAATTAATTTGAGTTGTTCCTACTTCAGGTTCACAGAGTTTTCCATAAAAAATAGCAATGATGATTTCATTAATATTAGGAATTTCCAGAGAGGGAGTCCAATAGAGATTGGCACCTACTTTCATCAACATATAGTCTTATATAGTTGCCTTGGGGCATTGAAAAGTTAAGTAACTTGTTAACTGTAAGGGAGCTGAAATGTGTCAGAGACCTTGCTAAGTAAGTCTTCAGAATTTCTATCTAATATGCCATGTTATATCACTTAAAGTAGCTGTAAGGGTAAAAAAAAAAGAAATGGACTACTTAATTTGCTACTTAAATTCTAGTAGAGAAATCCCATGCATCTGCTTATAAAATACCAGAAATAAGAAGTAATAGTTGCTTCAAAACTGATTCAACAACAGTTCATGTACAAGATTTGGAAATTCCAATGGACTGCAAGCTCAATTAAGAGTAAAAAAAAAAATGATCAGCTAATTTTAGTCTTTGGTTTTGTTAATATAACTACAATTTCCAGAACAAAAGAGGAGACAGGAACAAAGCACTTCAAAGCACATGTGGAGTTATTACAGTTGGTCCTGGGTGCTACATTTTAGACAGGGCCACCACAAAATAAAGGTCCTGGGTGCTACATTTTAGACAGGGCCACCACAAAATAAAGAGGATTCAGAAGAGGAGGAACAAGAAGGTGAGAGGTCTGGACCAAACAACATTATTGATAATAAGCTGCTGGAATTTAAGACTGAGGGATAGCTATGACCACTGACTTCAAGCATTTGAAGGGCTAGCAAGTAGAAAAGAGATTAGACTTGTTCTACTTAATCTGAAACAGTTGCACTAGAAGCAATGTGAAGTTGCAGGGAGGTAGACTTAGACTGATGTGAAGAAAATCTTCTAACAATTAGAACTATGTAAAACTGGAATGGGCTATTTCAAAAAGGGGTAGTTTTCATCACTGGCTGTACTTGTTTGTAAACAAATAATCAAGAACCTACTTATTCCATAAAACAAAAGGGATTCTTTAGACTAACAAACACAAAAATTGTACACCAAATACAGACAATAAATAAAAATGATTTTCTACTTTCCCTGAACAGTTTTGATAAAACATTTTTAGACTATATTAGTCGATAATAAATTTTTAAAAACTTTAAGAAAAAGTTTGATTCAATTTAATGTACTAATGGCTCAGCTCTCTTCAAGGGGAGACTAGTTGATCTCATCAAGGGCATTACAGAAGGGACTAGAGTACTGTTCAAGTACAGGTTGGATGAGTCTTTCCCCAGGCTCAGATAGAATAATTCAATGATGCCTATACTTAAAGTACACCTACATCATTCTTGGAAATTCTAATAGTATACAATTGATTTTAGCAAGTAGGAGAAATAAAATATACATAAAACTATATATAAAAGGATATAGTAAATCTGATGAACTAATTCACTATTAAAATGTAAAACTATTTCTGTTCTTAGATAAGAGACTGTAGCTTTCTCTTAACGGCTACCTCAATAATACTATCTTAAAATGAAACAGACCTTCCTTAAGAGTTGTAAGAATATTTGGTCATCTTTTTTCTTACCTTATAAATGAGAGGAAATGTTTTCTCATTTGATAATGAATCCATCTAATTGCATTCCAAATATCTGCCCTTTCCTCCCTTCAATGATTCCCCTTTCCTTTACACATCCTTTTGGTACCAAATACTTTATTTATTCTAAATTACTACAGAATACTGCTGATTGGCTGAATACTCTAAGAAGGCCAAAATGTTACAAAAAAAACCAATCTATATCTTAAGAAACTGATACTGTTATCAGAATAAGTGTAATATATTTCTTTTCCTTTCAGTTTGATTATTCAATTTATCTGACCACCAGTTTTAAGGACTGGTTTGGGTTCTTAAGGAATTCAGGCTGAGAAATCAGTGGCAACACAAAATGTATTGCTTTGTCTCTAAAATTAAATATATTATTTAAATTGCATATTTAGGAGGCACAAACAACAAAAGAAATAACAGAAAGATGGAGAAAAAATAGTTGAACATATTCCACTGTGTAGTCATACTACCATTTAAGAGTTTCTTCCAGCAGCATATTCTTGTTTTGGTAGTATACCAAAGAGAAAGAAAGTGAAATTCTAGGAAACTAGTATCAACGTGAAAATGTTACTTGTTTTAAAGAACTGCATGTCAAATGAATATTAATAAGGTATTTGGGGAGGGGCAGAGTAGAAAGATTTATATACTCTAGCCCTTTACCCACAGCCCACAAAGTATCTGTAAAAAATGACTCTCAACAAATTTTAGAGCAGCAGAAGCCACAGAACAACAGAGTGAAAGAGGTTTCCAGCCAAAAGTAACCTGGAAGGCCAACAGGAAAGGTCTATCTAACAGGACACTGAGTGGAGTCCAGCCTTGGTTACATGGCACTGGGAAGAACAGGACCTGAACAGACCTCTGAGGCAGAATTACCATAAGGGAGGGTCCCAGAACCCTCAACCCACAAGCAACAAAGAAAGCTCCAAAGGTCACTGTGGGAGGGCTTTCTCAGCTGGGAGAGAAGGAAACAAGGTCCCCCAGCACTGGCCCCAGGAGGCGCAGAAGCAGCCTGGGTCCATTGTCCAGGCAGCTCAGTTTAAAGCCTCTTGCAGAATTGAGCAGCTGATCTGAACCTTGTTCTTAGTGGCAGCCCTGCCCCCCACCCAAAACCCCTGGGGGAGTTGAGCAGCTGATCTGAATCTCAGCCTTGAGCAAGCCTTGAGACAGGAGGAGTACTGAGACCCTCCTCTTGACAAAGGATTCAGAAGTCAAGTAACTGGCTGGGAAAATGCCCAAAAAAGGGAAAAAAAATAAGACCATAGAAGGTTACTTTCTTGGTGAACAGATGTCTCCTTCCATCCTTTCAGATGAGGAAGAACATGGCTTACATGACTTAAGTCAAAGCCTCCACCTCCAGTATGAATATGAAATGGGCTCAGGCCATAGAAGAGCTTGAAAAATCTTTTTTAATGGAGCAGAAAAGGGAGAAGGGGAGAAGGGAAAAGTGAAGCTTACTCTCGTCACATAGGGCTTAAGGAGGGAATAACATGCTCACTAAATTTGGCATGAAAATCTATCTTACACTACAGGAAAGTAGGGGAGAAGGGGATAAGTAGGGTGAGGAGCATAATAGAAGGGAGAGCAAATAGGAGAAGGGAGTAACTAGCAGTAAACACTTTTGGGAAGGGACAAGGTCAAAAGAGAAAATTTAAAAAAGGGAGGGACCAGGGTAGGAAGGAGGTCAATATAGTTAGTATTACACAACATGATTATTATGAAAGTCTTTTGCAAAATGACACAAATATAAGCCTGTATTGAATTACTTGTCTTCTCAGTGGGGATGGGTAGGGAGGGAGGAAGGGAGAGAAGTTGGAATTTAAAATATAAGAAACAAATGTTGAGAATTATTATTGCATATAAGTGGGAAATAAGAAACACTGGTAATGGGGTATAGGAATTTATCTTGCCCTACAAGAAAAGAGAGAAGATGGGGATAAGGGAAGTGTGGGGTGTGATAGAAGGGAGGGTACATTGAGGGAAGGGGTAATCAGAATGCAAAGTATTACGGGGTGGGGGGAGGGGAGAGATGGGGAGAAAAATTGGAACTAAAAATTTTGTGGAAATGAACGTCGAAATCTAAAAATAATAAATAAAATTACAAAAAGAATATTAATAAGGTATTTGGCACAATCACAACTTGACTGGGTAACAATTAAAAAACATTAATATTCAAACACATAAAGAGCAGAATAGCTGAAACAAGATATAAACACTTCTATTTACCTGCATATTAACCTCTTAATGAATGAGAGCACTGTAGCTAGGCAGGTACAAACTTTAAACAACCGGAACTGTGTGATAGCCATGATGGGAAGCACAACCTGTCAAAAACAAACAACACAAATGCATCAAGGAGATGTCATGAGCCAAATGCTTCTCTCCAAACCGAAAATGTCAGATTTAAGAAAAGGAACAATTCTGACAGAATGTGATAAAACATTTAAAAACTTTTCCTTGGTAACCACAAATATGACAAGGTACATTTTTGAAAGCAACTCCTTTTTTAAAAGATCATCTAAAATATTAAAAAGAACTTATCAAAAGAACAGGCTAAACTTTTAAAATTCTCTATAAAACAGGGCACTTATGGTGAATTAAGTTGCTTAATTAGGACTATTTAAAAGTGCCATTTACAATGATGTGAAATATAAAGGTCAGTCATGTAAATGGGACTTGAGACAGTAGATTAATTTTAAGAGAAAACACACCTTATTTATGCATAAAAGTACCAAGATAGAAAGAATGCATAATTCCAGGAAAAGGACATTGAGGGAGAACTCTGGGAATGATCTCTTGGCAGCTGTTCTAAGGGAGAAGATATCCTAAGATTTTAGTATTTAGGCAAAATACTAAAAAGACAGAAAGTTTCAAGAGGCTCAAGAAATTTATTTTACTGAGTCCTACTAGTTTCAACATTCCATTATTCAGAAGGTGTGAGTGGTCATACTATCAAGTGATGGCCCAAAGAATAGGATATTTGAGAGGAAAAAAGATATTTCAGAATTGAAGAGTATCTCATAACCAAGGAGTAGTTCCAAGAATGGAAGGAGCTGGGGTCTTGAGTGGAATGGTCTCACTGGAATAAAGGAGAATTATGCTATGAGTGGGGTAGGGCAAAGCTGTTGACATATCTAAGTGAAAATTCAATATCTAAGTATGTTCTTAACATTAGCCCAGACTAGGATAAATAAGTTGAAAAGGGTTATGTAGGATGGGAAAGATCAATGGATGAATACCCACTGTATGTGTATGTGTATGTGTGTGTGTATGCATATGTGTGTATATACACATATATGTACATTCATATACTTGATAAATCTAGTAAGAAAATCTAATTTCATAAACACAAATTTAAAAATCAATTAAGAATGGATGTGAAAGTCTTTTAAAAACTAAAACAATATAAAATGGTATTTTTGCTACTGTTTCTGATACATATCAAGGTAACAAAGATACTGCCTACGTGGACAATATGAAAGGCAAGACAAATCACCCGAGATATAAACATGAAGAGAACATGTTCAAAAAAGCTTTAGATCTCGGAAAGTGAAAAAAATTATTATCATATAAAGCTCTGCTCAAGCTTTCCCTGAAGTAATTCTTCTTAAAGATAGTTTTAAAATGAAATGAACAAATATTTAGTTCTCTAACACATAACACACAGCTAGACCTATCTACTATCCATCAACAAGCATTGTTAAGTGGCTACTATGCTCATCTCACAATATTTGACAATCAAGCGAATGAAAAGTGACCTGAAAATCTGATGCAATTCAACAAATATGTATTACATGGGACAGTTAAGTGGCACAGTGCATAGAATGTAGTCATAAATTCAAATCTGTCCTCAGACACTTACAAGTTGCGTGACCCTGGGCAAGTTACTTAATCTCATTCTGTATTAGTTTCCTAATATGTAAAAGGAGGATATTAATAGCATCTACCTCACAGGATTGTTACATAAGGATCAAATTGATTTTTCTAGCTAACTGAGTCAACTGTTTGAACATCCAAACATTAGTTTCCTTTAAATAAAATTCTTACTGAAATACATGAGCAGTTATAATAAACATATTCTGTGATGACTCATGGTTATAATGACCACTTACTATGCTGCACTGTGAATATTTTTAGAATACAGTCCTGGATTTATATTCAAGGGCCATTTTACAGAAATTTTTTTGTATAAACTTCTGATGATAAAAAAAAAAAACCAAAAGTTATCTTTCCATTTTTCACACAAAGAGCACAAAATGCACCACATGACCCCTTGTGCTAATAGCTTTAAACTGCACTGAAGAGTTTTGGGACACCCTCCATATAAAAGATGACTTTTTGCAAAATGAATTACTAAACCAAAGCAGCCTTCCTTTAATCTAAATTACTTCTTCAACTTCAATAAACTTTTCATCCTCTTTTTTTAAATAGCAATATCCTATAATGTTTCAGAAACATTAAAATACTGTGGTATAACAGAAACAGAACTAGACTTAAAGTCCTAAGAATTGGGCCTAAATTGTGGTTCTAACATTTCTTAGTTGTGTTTTGGAACAAGTTATTTCTCTGGTCCTTAGTTTCCTTGGGAATAAAATAAGGGGATTGATTAGACAAATTACAGGATAATGTCCTTTTCTAGATTACTATAATTTTACAATCCATTATCTCTACATCAATAACCATTTTAACCTCATTCAACTTCAAGACATTAACATTTACCTCTTATGTAATATATATTTGCAGGGAGATTTGCTGCAATGCTGACACTTACAGGCACCAAGAATAAGGTTTTACCCTGAACATACATACACTGCTATAATGCTGGATATATGGTTATTACTGAACATAAAATTACAGACCATATAAACAAGATTATCCTACTATGACAGACTTTTTTTAAGCAATAAAAACTTTTTAATATTGCTAATGTTTTCAGTTTGTAAAATGACACCTTTTGGAATATACAAATAAAATTTAATGTATTTTTTGGTCTCTTTACATACCCTCTTCTTCCTTTATACTCTTTTGCCTTAGTTTTATCTACAGGATTACAGGCAAATTTAATCTTCACCCACTCTCCTTAGACCTTTTGTCAAATATCTTTAAGGGCCGACTACAATCTGTATCTGAATGTTCTGCTATTCCAACATATCCAAACTGAACTCACAGGATCACTGATTTAGATCTGGGAAGTACATCAGAAGACATCAAGTCCAAAACCCCCATTTTACAGATGAGAAAACTGAAGTTCAGAAAAATTACTTGCCCAGGGTTGCATAGCTATTTGCCAGCTTTCCTTGCAAAGTTCTCAAACCTAGATTATTCCCACCATCCACATCCTTCACTTCTATTTACATGATGTTAAAAGGGAATTGGACAAAATTATGAAACCACATTAACTAGCCACTACAAAGTTATGTTTTCTAATCTCAGAACCTCACAGCAGTAAAGCTTACTCTGTCAAGGGTATCACCATGCTTCTAGTCACCCAAGTTTGAAACCATAGAGTTTAACTCATTCTTCCTTACTCAACAGAGCCAATCAACTGCCAAGTCTTGTTAATTTTACCATCACAATACCTCCTTTCTCCAACTCACTTCCTTCTCTTTACTCTTGCCACAACCATCCTACTTGAAGTTCTCATCACATCACCCAGACTACATATAAAAGTTTCCTAAGTGGTCTCACTGCCTCAAGTCTTTCCTCTCTCCAATCCATCTTCCACCCCTAAGTAATATTCCTAAAGCACAGTTCTGACCAAGTCACTCCCCTCCACAATACATTACAGCAGTTTTCCATTACCTCTAGGATCAACATTAACACTTCTATTTGGTCTTTAAAGTCCTTTAACCACTTGGATCCAACCAAAATTTCCTAGGTTTCTTATACATTACCTTCCCTTCAATCCCTCTTGGCAGCTAGATGACTTAGTGGATACAGAACTGGGCCTGGAATCAGGAAGATCTAAGTTCAAATATGGGCTCAGACACTTACTAGCTATGAGACAATGGGCAAACCACTTAACTTCTGTAAGCCTTAATCTACTGGAGAAGGAAACGGCAAGCCACTCCAGTGTCTTTGCCAAGGAAACCCCATGGACAGCATTGGTTTGCATATGGTCCATTAGAGTCATAAAGAATCAAATACTACTAAATAACAACATGCCTTCTCACAGTACAATCAAACTGCCTTCCTATTTGTTCCCTACACAGGACATTCTCTATTTCCATATGTCTGTTAGAATTCATCTCTTTCAAAACTAATCTCAAACACGACCCCTACTCCAGCTACTAATACCTCTCACACTCCCCCCCATATTTATTTATATTTATTTCATATGTACCTGTAAGTGTATAGGGTGAATGCCTAGATAGCAAGTTTAGGGCCTGCTAAACTTTTGTTTGGGCATTCCCAGTCTTGGCCATTAGGAAGTGCTTAATAAAGGGCAGTTAAATGGTTACCTTCAGTTTATTCCCTTTTCAAAATCCTACATGCTAAAAAGCTAAGTATTTTCTTAGCACACTCCTCTGATATTACTCTCCCTGCTCAAAACATCTGGAACAAACCTACTTTTCCTGAGTTTTCATACTTACTAACCTCTTTCATATATTCTACTTTCTAATCTAACTAGACTGACTACACAATCCAATGATTCAATCACATCAAAAAATTATGCTCTGGCTAATCTCCCATGCTGAGATTGTTTTCCTGGAATCTGTTAAACTCAAGAGTCAACTTATTCTATAAAGTCTTCCTAACTTACCCTCCCTCTCTCTCTATGTAAAAGTGATCATGGTCCTCAAATTTTTCCTGCTACTGTTGCTTGAATTTTTCATTTGCTTTCAATTATTTGGATATATTTCACATTCCCTATTAGACTGTAAGTCTCCTGAAAGCAGAGCCTGTTAAACCTTTGTTTCCTCATGACCTAGCACATACCTTGTACATGGTAAGCCATTAATAATTTGAACTGAATATGAATCAACTTTCTTATGCCAACTTAAGTTATACACATGTACAAGTATTCTTAATTGATACGTTTTGTTTTAACACCAGTTACTTCCCAGCAAAGACTCAAAAGTACAAAGGAGTCTAACAGCATGATTAGGACTAACTTGATTTTCAGAATGGTCGAACAGTTCTACCAACAACGAATTAGTGATTCTGATTTCCCATAATCTCTCCAACAACACGTTTTACAAATCTTTTCAATCAACTAACAAACACTTATTAAGTGTATACTTACTATGAGCCAGAAATTGTGGTTAAGTTCTAGGGACACAAAGAATACAGAAAACAAAAATTGAAGGCTGTAAAGTTATTACAAAAGTGTTGTTTTTATTTATCTACTTATTAGTGATTTTGAATAATTTTTCATATAACCATTGTGAGAGGGTTTGTTTTTAAGTTTAGAACATGTAAAGTTCCAAAAGGGAGCATTTCATTCCTATTCATATTCATATTCACACCTATGACAGTGCCTGGTACAGAGCAGGTTATTACTAAATGCTTTAAAGATATCCTTTGATCATATGACTAATGAAGGGGTGAGAAGGCCACCTACTGTATTTCACCGCATAATCGTTGCAGATTCTGTACCAGTTTTTGAAGGAAAAAAAGGGGTGGTGGTGGTGATGGAACCATTATGTGAAACTTAAAAAAAAACTGTGCCAGTAGTACTTAAAAGTAATTTATTACTAAACTGTCTTTGGTGCAAGATTAGGATGCATGGAATACTTGTGAATATACATTAAAATTGAATACTGACAATGAGCATGAGCTGAGAACTCTAGGCTCAAGGTTCACAATGTGTGAGAGATAAATGTATATCCATATGCCACGCTGTTGCTCTGTTTACCTTTTAAGCAGCCTATTGAAATTGTACCATTTAATGATTATGTGATGAAAGGTTACAAAACCAGTTTTTGATTGGAAAAGAAGTACGACAATTATGCAATGAAACACAGTCATTCCCTCTTGCATTTTTATAAGAGGTTTCCCGTTGACTCAATCTGGATGCATTTCCCATTTATATTTTCTTTAGTGCTATTTCTAATCAACGATAAGAACACATGGGCCTATGATGCTAGTGTCTGAGTAATGTGGTTCCAATATTAATGGTTAAAAACTTGTTGCAGTAATCTTCATAGCTCTTCCCTCCACTTTTTTTTTTCTTTTTGTGATCCTCAAGTATTTACTTAGTTGGTCTCTTGATGTTTTGCTCTTTATGTTACTGCCCAGAACTGTCCATCATTCACCTTAAGATTTTACAAACAAGTTTATACACTAAATGGATGCTGTTCTGGTGGCCATTTCTCTCCACTTTTTAAGTAAGTCAAATATTTATGAAGATAAATTCCAAGCTTTTTTCATCTTATTATGGCAATAAATTTATGTCAGTTAAACTTCTGTATAAAATTATGTCATTTTGTCATACATTTATGTTAATTAGTCATTTGAATACTGCAGGAGCGAGATGTTTCAAATATATACGATAACTTTTTCACATTATTATTAATTATTCACATTAATTCTTACTAATTCTGATCTTTGTCCTGACAAGTCTATGTGCCTGAACACAAAAAGCTGATTCAGATGACTCTAATATTAATTTTATTGGGTATTAGAAATAATCTATTTGATATTTTATATTATTTGGTATTTGCCATGTCCAATGTCTACCAATTCTGTCCTCAAAGAAAGCATTCATGTTTTTAAAGTCATGAAGCATTTATCTGCATGGTTTACAAATCTTCAGCAAGGCTCGTTCCTTCTTTCTAAACCATATTCTCTGCACACACATTTCTCACCATACTTACTTTTTCCTATCTTTATATTATAAAATTACCAACTATCAAAATATACATTGATTCAACTTGGAAAGTTCATATGGAGCTCTTTATGGCATTTCTCTATCTCTCCTCAGCAACCAACTGCTTGTGCATAAGGTGCAATTATTTTCTTTTTTTCTTGACAAATACTTGTCATAACTAAGTATTACAACATGATATGAACCTGGAAAATATTTCCTGTTGCCTTTGTAGGTACAAAAAAATCAACTCTATATGACTTAAAGCTAACCTTTATATTGTTCTTTAAGGTTTGCAAAATACTTTTACATATTATTGCCCTGAAACATAAACTCCTTGACAGTCTGAATTACTTCAAATTTTTTTTGTCTATGTCTAGAATATAGTATTTAACAAAAGCTTATTAAGTGATGTGAGCCTCGTAGCAAACCTGAAAGGTAATTATATTCCCCATTTTAAACATTATGAAACTGAAGCTCAGAAAGATGTGACTTACCCACAAGATAGAACCAAGATCTTTATGACTGCAAGTCCAGTACCCTATCTATTGTAAAACTGCTACAACAGTTTGAGTTGTTACATAAATACTTAAACTTGAAAATACTTGTTCAAGGACAAACAAACTCTCAGCCAGGTCAATAAACTGTCAGAAGATACAATCTAGCATGCATAATTTCTTGTTAGTATTATTATTTAAAATAAAGAACAAGAAAAGCAGTCAAGAAATAATGTGTAACAGACATAGTTGTTCAAGGGTCAGTCATCTTTCTGAAAGGTTTTGGAAGTATGCAGGAAAGTTATGAAAAGAGAATTAACAATTTTGTAAGAGGTACAAAACCTTACCGAAGAAAAATAAACTCCCCAAAAATTAGAACTGGCAAAAGGATTCTGGGAAGATGGTGCAAAAGGTCAGAAAATTCCAAGTCTTTCAGATTTTCTTCACAAACAAGACAAAATAGTGCCTCGAGGTGAACACAGAGCAGCAAAAATAAACAAGAGTTGGGCTAGAACAGTGTTTCTCCTGGAACAACTGGAGAAGATCTGAAGAAAGATCACAGCCTGGAGGTTCAGCCCTAGTGAAGTGTAAACACATCCAGGCTAGCTCCACTAAAAGAACAAGTGGTAAGCAGCTGGGTTATGAGGTAGCCTAGACCTCAGTCACAGGAATTTTCACCGTCCAGACAGTGTGGGGAGCAGGGGATGATTGAGGGAACCTCTGCTGACAAGGGACTCCAGACTCAGCTGTACTGCCAAGATAGGATCCTGGGTGAGGAGCCAGCACATGCCCAGGGAGTGCAGAAGCAGTGAGGCAGGGACAATGCTGGATGTGAGAACCTACAGAAGAGCTGAGTTCTTGATCTCACTTTTCCAAGCCCCAGAGGTGGAGAACTGAAGGTCATAGCCACTGGAGGGTTCTCAGGGAGCACGAACATTTCCAGCATAGGGTGCTGGGGAGCCCTGGCTGTGGCTTGGAGAGGAAAAGGAGTGCAGAGGTTGGGCCATAGGTAAAGCTCAAAAAATAACAGCCAAAAGGAATTGAAGCCAGAGGGCACTATCTTCTATACCCAGAATTAGAGGGGATTATAATAATAAGCCGCTAAAAATAATTTTTTTTTTAAAAAATCTCTCCTTGACACCTCAATCAAGGAGAATTAAAACAAAGAGAAACACAGCCTAATTTCCATAAGAATACTGATGGAAAATTCAAAGAAAATACTAGTAAGGAGATTACAATATACCAAAGATCATGAGCTATGACCAGGCTGGATTCATAACAATGATGTGCGGCCAGTGTAATAATAGGGAAACTATAAGCATCACTGACCACATACATAATAAAAGCAACAAAAATCATGATCATCTCAAAATGTGTAGAAAATTGACAAAAAACAATACTGATTCCGATTTGAAAAACAACACTGAAAAGCACAGGGATAAACTGAGCTTTTCTTGGAATAAGTTATATCCACCCAGAACTATGAGCAAGCATTGTTTTTTATGAGAATAAACTAGAAGCCATTTAAAAAAGAACAGGGTTCTGTGAAGCAAAGATGTCCATTATCATTTTTGTAGTAGCTGTTCCGTCTTTTTTTAGTCATGTCCAACTATTTGTGACCCCATTTGGGGGTTTTCTTGGTAAAGATACTGGAGATACTTGGCAAAGATATTGGAGTAGTTTGCATTTCCTTCTGCTCATTTTACAGATTAGGAAACTGAAGCAAAGAGGGTCAAGCTCATGGTCACACAGCTAATAACTGTCTGAGGCCAGATTGGAACTCCAGAAGATGGGTCTCCCTGACTCCAGGCCCACTGCTCTATCCACTGTGACACCTAGCTGCCCCATCCATTATCACCGTTACTATCCGGTGTTATACTAGAAATGCTAACAACAGCAGTAAGATAAAAAAACTGAATGGAAGGAATAAGCACAGGCAAAAAGGAAACCTAACTCTCTGCAGACACTGGTTGGTTGGCTGTTGTCCCTTGTCTTCGAAGATGACCAAAATGACATCACCATGATAAAGTGAAAATTCAGTGTGTCTGACTGTGGCTGATCAAATCAATACAAATGCTCTACCACAGGTTGGGCACAGATAGTCCATGTGAATATTTTGGGTGGATATCCCAAATTTGAGCATCTTGCCATTTACTTTGTGCTGTCTCAATTCTGCTTTTGCTCATAGAGCACAGCACCCTTTCTGATGTGGGCACACCAGGCTGAGCGGTCCTGTGTCAGTGTCTCTCATGTTGCGCAGTCAAATCCAAAGTTCTTGAGAGAGAACTTGAGAGTGTCCTTGTATCGTTTCTTCTGGTCACCATGTGATCCATCATCCACCCCATGTGAGTTCTTCATAAAATAATCTTTTTGGTAAGCATACATTTTTCCTTCGAACAACATGGCCAGACCATCTGAGATGTGCTCTCTGAAGCATAGTTTGAATACTATTTTGCAGATATTATGGTTTACTTAGAAAACCCTAGAGTCAACTGAAAGACTAATTGAAATAATTAACAACCTCAGCAAAGATGAGGAATTCAAAATACACCAAAATAAACCTATGTAAAATCATTCCCATTTTTGTATAGTACCAACAAAATCCATCAAGAAGAGGTAGAGAAATTCTATTTAACATAACTAAAAAAAGAGTATAAAATACTTGGGGGTCAATTTATACACAGGAACTTCACACAAATTAAGACATCTAAATAACTGAAGAAATATTGTGTATGGGTAGCTAAATCAAAATAAAAATGACAATACTATCTAAATTAATTTATTATTCAGTGCCAAGTTAATCAAAATACTGAACTACTTTACAGAGCTAGGAAAAAAATAATTCATCTGGAAGAACAAGAGAAAAGAATATCAAAAAATGGGTAGAGAGCCTAGCTGTATAAGACCTCAAACTATACTACAACGCTGCAATCATAACATTGGATCACTCCTACCATTTCTCACTATTGCTCCTATACAAGTACTGCTGAAGGAAGGGGAAGAAAACCAAACAACTCTTCTAACTAGGTCCAAAACAATTTTGTTACATAACCCCCACAGGGGCTCAATGATGCTAGGTAATCCTACTATACTTCCTTATTAGCTTATTATCTTAATGGCTAGAGCAGTTTTTCCAAATTTCTTCATTCCCGCCACAAATCTCCCATAGGCCCTCCTTCCTCCATCCTCAGGTGAGAACTTTGCATCATATTTTACAGAAAAAATTGTGTTACACTCACCACCAGCTCCCTCTTCTCACCTCATCTCCTATCGCTAAGATGCCTTTTGCCACCACCTCCTCTCCTCCTTCACTCTCATCTCACATGACAAAGTATCCTTACTCAGTTACTTACTTAGGGAATCTCTCTCCTTGCTTAAGCCATCCCATTCCATTTCATCTCTTCCAACAGACTGCTCCCACTGTCATCTCTACTCTCTCTCTCTCTCTGTGTTTCTTTTCTACTACCTACAAGCATGCCCATGTCTCCTCTATCCTGGAGATAACCTCACTTGACCTTTCCATACCTGTTCTAAGTCCTGTATCTATCTGCTGTCCCTTGTAAATAAACTGCTCTAAAAGGCCATCTACAACAGATGTTTCCCCTTTCAGTCCTTTCACTCTCTTCTTTAATCCCTTATAATCTGGACCGTCCAGAGTTACTAATGATTTCTCAGTTGCCAAATCCAATGGTCTTTTCTCAATCCTCACTCTTCTTGACCCCTCTGCAACCTGTGACACCTGGTTACTTTCTTCTTGATATTCTCTTCTCTCTAGGTTTTCATGACAAAATTGTCTCCTGGCTCTTCTCCTACCCATCTGACCATTCCTTTTGTGTCTCCTTTTCTGGATCTTCATCTAGGTCAGGTCCTCCAAACATAGGTGTTCCTCAGGATTAAATCCTAAGCCCTCTTCTCTTCCCCCTCTATACCACTTCACTTGGTGATCTCATCAGCTTTGATGGATTTAATTAATATCTCTATGCTGACAATTCTCAAAATCTATATATCCTGCTCCAAACTCTCTGCTGACCTCCAATGTTATACCTCCAACTTCCTTTCAGACATCTTGAACAAGATATCAAGTAGTAAACACAGTAAGTCCAAAACAGAATTCATTTTTCTCCCTAAACCCTCCCCCCAATCCTGTAAGCTAGCAACCTAAGAGTCATCCTGGAATCTTCACTATCTCTCATTTCTTCCCCATTTTCAATTTGATGCCAAGGCCTGTATATTTCACCTTCACAACATCTCTCTCCTCTAACACTATCACCACTCCAATGTAAGCCCTCATTACCTCACCTGAGCTACTGCAATAACCTGTTAGTGGGTCTGCCTTTCTTAAGTGTCTCCAAACTCCAATCCATCCTCAATTCAAGGGTTTTCCAAAAGCACTCATGTCACATTCTCCTACTCAGTAAGACCTCCAGTGGCTTCCTACTGCCTCTTCACCTTCTACTGGAAACATTCTCCAACCTCTCTTTATTCCAGTGCTTTCTTTGTTATTTCCGGTTTATCATATATATATAGCTTTTCTTTGTATATATTTGTTTGCATGTTGTTTCCCCATTAGATTGTTAGCTCCTTGAGGGTAAGGGTTGTCTTTTCCCTCTTTTTTGTATCCCCAGGGCTTAGTGTAGTGCCTGGTAGACAGGAGGTGCTTAATAAATGTTTACTGATTGATTGTTACTAGATAAGAAATAGATTGATGAGTGGAATAAATCAAATATATAATATGCAGAAACAAATGAGTTGCAGTAACCTAGTGTTTGATAAACCCAAGATTCCACTCATTAAGGCAAGAATTCACAATATGACAATAACTTTTGGGAAAACTGGAAAGCAGTCTGGTAGAAACTAGGAACAGATCAACATCTGACACCATATACAAACATAAGCTCAAAATAGGTGCATGATTTAGACATGAAAGGTGATAAAATAAGTAAATTAGCAATGCAGGAAGGAAATTACCTGTCAGATCTATGGCTAGGTAAAGAGTTCATAACCAAATAAGAGATAAGAGTGGTTCACAGAAGGTGAACTGAGTAATTTTGATAAAAATTAAAAGTTTATCATTAAAAAAACCATTGCAGATGAAATAGAAAAGAAAAAACAGAAAAATGGGGGGATGCAAGGGAAATCTATGTAGCCAATTTCTCTGATAAATGCATAATTTCTAAGATAAATAAGGAACTGAGTCAAACTTACAACAGGAGTCATTCCCCAACTGATAGTCAAACATGCAGTTTTCAGAGGAAGAAATTTAAAACTATAGCAGTCACCTAAAAAATATACTCTAAATTTCTATTTTGTTGTTCAGTCATGTCTGACTTCGTGACACGATTTGGGGTTTTCTTGGCAAAGATAGTGAAGTGGTTTGCCATTTCTTTCTCCAGTTCATTTTATAGATGAAGCAGACAGGGTTAAGCAACTTGCCCAGGGTCACACAGTTGGTAAGTGTCTGAGGCCAGTGTTGAACTCAGGACGATGAGTCTTCCTGATTCCAGTGCTATATTGTACACCACCTAGCTGCTCAAATCTCTATCAGAGAAACACAAATTAAAACAATTCTGAGGTACCAACTCACAGTCATAAGATTGGCCAAGATGACAAAAAAGGAAAATACCAAATGCTGGAAGGAATGTGGGAAAACAGGCACATTAACGTACTATTGGAGGAGCTATGATCTAGTCCAACCATTCTGGAAAGCAATTTGCTACTACTTCCAAAAAGGCTATTAAACTGTAAATAGCATTTGACCCAGCAATATTTCTACTTAGGCTACACTCCAACACACTCTCTTTCTCATATCAAAGCTCTTTTTGTTATGGCAGAACACTAGAAAGTGAGGAATATCCACCAACTGGAGAATTGTTAAATAAGTTGTGGTATTATATAAATATAAAGGAATACTATTGTGTTGCAAGAAAATCTTGAAGGGAATGGTTCAGAAAAACCTGGGAAGACCTATATGAACTGATGCAAAGTGAATTGAACAGAACCAGGAGAAAAATCCACATAGTAATAGCAATACTGTAACAATAATTGATTTGGAAAAACTGAGTAATTCTGATCAATGCAATGGCCCACTATAGTTCTAAAGACTAACGATGAAATATGTTATTAAACTCCAGAAAAAGAACTGATGGACTCAAGAGAAGGATGGAACCATAATTTTTTTTCTTTTCCTTCCTTCATTTTTTTTTGGAGGGGAGGGGGGAACAACATGGCTAATCCAGAAATCTGTTTTGTATGACTATACATATTTGTAAGGGTTTTATTTCTTTTGCTTTCTTATTGAGTGAGGAAGGTAAGGAGAGAATTTGGAACTAAAAAAAATTCTGTGCATTTTAAAAAAGGGGAAAAAAGAAAATACAAAAAAACCTTAAGAGTCACTTACATCTTAAATCCATTATTTTAATGGTATTGCTTGCCTGATGAAAGCTAGTAGAAGGCAGCTACAGACAAGGAAACGAAATTCTGAATGAGGGAGAGGGCTACATTGAGAGCAGCATAGCTTTGGAAAGACAGAAAACCAATTAAGAGCACTAGATGCTTGGGTAGCAGAATTAAAGAGAGTGAAGAAATATTCATAATTTTTGAGGAGGCTATAGAAGATGTCATAACAAAGTCAAGTTATATCACATTTCAGGAAGAGCACTGCACTTGGGGAGAGGACCTACATTCAAATACGCAGTTCTGCCATGTACCACCTGTATACCGCATTTCTCCTCTTTGAACTTCAGTTTCCTCAACTGCAAAATGAGAGGATTGGACTTGAACAGTCAGGTACCTTCTATTTCTAAATCTATGATCTATGACCTCTACTCTACAAAAATACCCTCACAAATGAAAAGTTCCCCCTACCTCTCCATAGGTCTGATATCTATAAATGAAAATACAACTCTTTTCTTCTGTACTTTAAAAACCAAAAGGCACTGCTTTAAAACAACCGTAATTAGTTAAAAGGCAAAGACATTAAATGACTTGCCCAGGTTACATGAATATTAGATATGGCAGTGATAAGAAAAAAAGTCACTCCTCACTTCAAATCCAATGTTCTTTCAACTGTTTTTCACTGCTTCTTCTCAATTAGTTCATATTCAAGAAATATTTAATGAATTGAGTAATTGGAAATACACAGTGAACTGGACTAACAGCTAAATTGTGTTACCTACTGAAATCAATTTGGAAATGGCAATTGTTACTGATGGTAAAATACAAGTAATACAGGTACCTTTTCTCCCCCTATACTTTGCTTCAGGAACTCTCACGAATTTCCTCATTCTAAGCTAATTTCATCTTTATTGTTAAAGTTGCTGCTACTGAATTTGGTGTAACATATTTGCAGCGTGGCATGGAACAGAGTTGGCCTGGAAGACAGGCAACTTAACTGAAGCCTAGCCTAAGCAATTCACTTAGCCTCTCTTTGCTTTAGGCAACTCTAAATAAAAGTCAGCATCAAAGTTGCTGATCTGCAATGGTTAAGGTAGTTTCCTTCCACACATAAGAATTCCGTAAGCCAATGAAATCACAGATCAAGTCCCCATCTCTAATATATGTGGTATACTGAATTTTGCAATGTAACAAAAGCATCATATGGTCTGTGAATACTTTAGTACAAATCATTTTATCAAGAAACTCAGGTTTGTGCTATCCATTCATACTTCTTTACTAGCATTAAAGGTACTGAATTTTATTTTCTTTAAAATACACTATGATATAACTTTACGCTCCAACATTTTTTAGCACTAACTTTAAAATTTAGGACTTGGCAAAAAGGGGGAAAATTTTTGTCATCATTCCACAAACAATAAGATATATACAAAAAAGTACCAAGCATATAGTTGACATTCATAACATGTTTTAAATTAGGTTGACACAAAATTTTCTAGTATGTACACAGAGATCCTGCCTATGGCAGAAGTTGCAGAATTGGGCTACGTAAATAATAGGATTTTAAAACCTTCAATAGCTGCTTTGGGATTTCTATGCAAAAGTCTAGGGGGAAAAAAGATACCTGTATTACTTGTATTTTACAATTGCCATTTCCAAATTGGTTTCAGTAGGCAAACACTGTAGGAAGCTAGCAGAGATGGACAGGGTTATTTTCTATCTCCCTTAAATGTGTCACACAAAAAGCATACCTGTCAGGATCACAAAGATATAAGAACGCAAGATGTTATTTAATGTGTACTCTACTATACTCTTCTGGAATACTTCTTACGTAATTTCTATGAAAAACACAACATTTAAAGCAAACTGAAACCCATCAAAAGCATATGCTTCCTTGACAAAGTCCTACATAATGATTAAAGAGGGCATTGTTTTCTTCTCCTAGTGATATCCCTAACAGCCAGTACTCCATGTCACTCATGTGAATGCCAGATAAACTATCCAACTATCAAGTCAGCACATCTCTTTAAAATCATACTCACTGTTTTACTGAAAATTTTGAAATCCAGCTATAAAATGAGACAAAAAAAAGATCAATTAAGTTATTTTTGTCTCAGATCACTTTGTAAAAAAAAAGTTACTAATCCAAATTTCTGAAGGGTTTACTGTACTAAGTCACCTAGGAAAATCATTAACACTTCTACTTTTAAGAAACCAATAGGAATGTTATACTGAGAAAGTAACACTAAAAGAAGGAAGTTCAGCTGCAAAACACAACCAAAAAATGGCATTAGAAGTTGAAGGTTCAAATTTATCTTTTGCCTAAGTAAGCCTGCAGAAATCAAGACAAGCACATAAATAACTAGAATTAAGCTGTCAATGTCACTTCAAAGAGTACTTTCCATTTTCATTTACCAATCCATAATTCCGTTAAAGAAGCATTAAGTAGAATCCACTTTTATAAAACAAATTAGACACTATATCCTGTGTTTCTTAATATTGTGGTTTTGTAAATTTTTATGCAAATTAAAGAAATTATGTATTCATGCACAACATAGCAATTCCTACTTTTGCAGCACTCATACATGCCCCTCATGAGTCAAAAACTTTTAAAAATTGTTAATACAGCTTCTTGGAGACCAGGGGATAAAACACTGTGAAATTAAATAGGCTACCCACAAATAAAGATTACTGACAGACTATTAGAATTCGAAACGTATTTTTGGGCACGGTCAACGTGAGAATTTCTTGCCTGACTTTGTTTTGATGATACAAAGATTCTGTATTTCTCTCTTTCTCGGTCGTTATTATTCCGTGAGAAGAGAGGAAGGATAACTGAAGTAGGAAATCAAACAGGCTACCCTAGGTCCAAAAACTTAAGAAATTACAGAGTCTACTCATCTCCCGGAAGTAGATTCAGGAGACCTGGGTTCCAGTCCTGGCCACCACGTTTCTCGTCAAGACTCACACAGGGAGTCAAGTCACTAAATATACCCAAGTTTGAGACCGCAACGTTAAAGTGCTTTAATCAAACTACAAAGAGCCTCTGGGCTTTTCCTAAGTGATTATTTGCAAAACCTAATCCTAGCATCCAGTAACACACCTCTGCTCCCAGGGGCTCCATTGGCTGGACGCCTCACGCGTGTCCCAACAGCCCACCTTAACTGGGGAGCTACTGTAGCCACTTAGCCAGACAAAGTGACAGTTCGGGTCCACACACGCCCATCAGTGCCCGGCTAAGGAATAAGCGGAGGCACCGCGAGGCGCAGCGGGCAGGGGCCAGGCCACCTGGCCGAGGGCACAGGGAGGGCTCGTCCTGGGACACGGGGCGCCGCGGGGAAAAGCAGCCCCACGTTGGTAAGGCAAGGTGCTTTGCCACGGGGGCGGTGGGGAGCAAAGTGAGGTGACCCCCAAAGAACGATCCTCCCTCCGTCCCCAGGGCTGCGTAAAGGAGCAGGGATGCCGGCCCCTCTCCGCAGAGAACGTGGACATAGCCACCCTCACTCCGGGGTGGGAAGGAAGGGGGAAGGGGGGGGGTCAGCCTGACCCGGAACCAGTCCCCAGGCTGGCCATGGCAAAGGGGATAGGGGCGAAAAGGAATAAAGGAGCGAGAAGGACCGAAAGAAAAGGACCGCTGGGGGAGACGGCGTGCGGGGATGGTGGGGAAAGGAGAGGGAGGGGGAAGCCCACAGACTGAGGGGAGAGGGACCCCCCCAGGAGCGGGCGCGCAAGGTTCGCACACTCACCTGCCCCTCCCCCTCCCCGCCAGCCTGGCGGAGGCTCCGAGCTGCCGCGGGCCGCGCGCGCACGCAGGCACGCGCGCGTGCGCTCGGCCTCGGCCTTACTCAGCGGCTCATTCAAAGCCACGCGCGGGCTCGCCGCCGTCGCCTCCGCCGAATCGCTGCCATGGCCCTCCGCCTCCTCCCTCCTCTCCCCCTTCCTCTTCGCCCCTCCCCACGTTCCCTTCCTCGGATCCCTGAGTCCACAGCGGCAGCCCTGTCTTCCTCACTTCCTCACCCCGCCCCCTTGGCTCATTCGGACCAATCGGCTCAGGGCGGCTGGTGACGTAGAAGAACCAGGAGCCAATGAAGACTATGGTCCCGGGCGGCGGGGTGGGACGTTGGCCTGCTCGCTCGCGTGTTGCTTTTGTGACCGTTGCGCCGGCCGCCGGCCTCTTCCTCTTCCTCTTCCTCTTCCTCTTCCTCTTCCTCTTCCTCTTCCTTGGCGAGGACTTGGGTGGCCGTGGCGTCGGCCTCTGGTCGGGCTGTTTCTCTGCACGCTGCGTCTCCTCCCACCCCGGAAAGCCTTCTCCGCGGGGTCACGGACGGGGGAGAAGCGAAGACGGAGAGCGAAGCTAACAGCTGGGCTCGGCCTGGCCCCTCCGCCCCTCTCCCCGGGAGCCCTATGTGGTCCAGAACCTTACGAGTCCCGACCCTGTCTGCACCGCCAAACCCGTTGGTGCTGTTGGGACTTTTTCCTGGGCTCCAGCTCTTCCCCTTCCTCAGTCGCACACTCTCGAGGTCCTCCCCTCCCCCCTCCTTTTCTCGGCCTCATCGGCTCATCGATCTCTACAATCTAGAAGTCTGATGGATACCCTTTCCTCACCCCTTCCCGCGCCGTATTCTGCCACGCTCCTGGGCATCACTGGGTGGCGCCGGGAGAGGTCCTCTGGGGTTCCTAATAGGGCTAATGGAGGACCGCAGCGGGTTAAATATTGTACCTTGCTTCTCTCGAGCGAGAACCCCTTGAGGACTCCGGGACCTGAGCCACGGAGCCCTGGGGAACACGGCCTTCACCCGCTGGTCTCCATCCCTTGCGTGCCTCCGCACTCTACGCTCAACATATTTTTCATTTTTTTTTCCTCTTAAAAATACCTTGACAGAACCCAGCAACTCCCAAATGTATTTTATGTCCATTCTCTGGATCTGTGTCATTAGCTACTAGGTGGCGTAGTGGCCGAAGTGCTGGATTTGGAAGGAGGCTGACCTGAGTTTAAAATAGGCTTCCTTTATTAACTAGGTTACCTCGGGCAAGTCACTTCCCTTTTCTCAGCTTCATATTCTTCATCTGTAAAATGTACACCTATAACTCCAGGGTTGTCCGGATCAAATGAAATTCAAGACAGCTTGACTCATTAAACATCTTCAGTTCAAGTGATCTTTTTTAGGTCATGCTCTCAAGTTTCCTCCCTATTCTTAAGGAATTAGCCCAGTTTATGAGAAGTGTCCTTAAAAATGTGGCATCCAGATTGGAAACAGTGCTCCCAGGAAGGGCAGGGTACTATAGCAATGATCAACTCTTGTGCTCTTTTAAGATTACATCAAATTAATGTTTTGGTGAATCTTGACTCATTGACCGTGTAGTCTACTAAACTAAACCTTTTTCACATTAATTTTATCTGATCTGAAGAAGCCCTTCATCTTGTGAAACTGACTTTTTAAAACTTTAGTTAGAAAAATATATATTCTATTTCAATATATTGGCTCTGGCCCATTAGCCATTCAGGATCTATTTTCATATTGTCATTACACGTGTTAGCTATACCTGCTAGCTTTGTGTCATCTGAAGATCTGATCAGTACGCTATCCTCCTAGTCACTGATAAAAAAAAAATGTTAAAATCTCCAGGACATTTCATTTTACCCAAAAGGCAGAAAACTCCCATGTTAAAACAGTTCATAATATCCCAAAATGTTTTACTGAAATTAAGAAAAAGATAAAAATGCTCTACTAGCAACTCTATTTCAAAAACCATATTGTATATATGCTTTCTAGGGACATCGTATATAGGGTCGCTATGGAGAAGGACTTATTTTTCTCTGCTGTGCTGTATAACTCTGTTGTCCTCAGCTGGCATTTTTCTCTTTGAAGATTTGTTACCACTTCAGCAGACACCTTTCTGGAAGTGCTCTCTGTAGTTTCCAACACTATAGTCAACTGTTGCTATGCTGGCAGGTGGTATAAGGGTAAAAGAGAAGCCTGGGATTTTCAGCTCTTGATTTTAGCTTGCTATGTTGCTCTGAAAATTGTAGAACAGAGATTCCTCTTTAATACAAAAAAAAAATATTCCACCACTTTCTGCATACTCAGACCCCTTTCAAAGCTGCAGTTGTGTCCCTCTCTGCAAAATAAATACTTCTTTACGCCCCATTCCCACTTAGGTGGAAAATATTTTCACAAAATCATCCTTTAGAGAGAGAAAGTTCGCTCCAACCCTAAAATTCCTGTCCCTCCCATCTAGCCTGGGCATTCCTCAAAATGTCACTATCACTACTGAACACCTTAGCCATAGAATAGGATTTTTCATATCACTTTGTACTTATGCTGTTCCACCTAAAGCCAATGTGCCTAAGTAGGTATTTCAAGCACAGCTGATGTGGGCTATATATAATAGGTTATATGGGAGACGCCTAGAAAAGCAGCATTTTAATATATGGGGACTATATTTAAGATTCCCAATAACTTTTAAAACACAATATTTTGGCTTTTGGAATAAAAATGCAAGATGGCAGCTGTCTATAAAGCAGCCCTTTAAAAATGAAAGCATTTTTCCTGATTGTAGGTCTTTTTTTTTTTATTTTAAAGCAAGTTTTAAATTGAAAAGTAATTAAACCAACAGTATTTATTTTGTGCAGTATCACTCCTTGTGTTTACTAGGTCCCAGATATGCATAAGCATTTCTGGTCTAGTACCTATCCTTTTATTATGCAAGTGACACCCAACTTGGCCCTCCTACATCACTCTGGAAGCCTAAACTCTTGATTGGTGAGAATTCACAACAAACTATCTCTACCTCTTGCTGTAGGAACAGTTACCAAATAACATTCCTGTTCCTGGAAAGGACAGCTTATACATTGTCCAATGATTCCACTTACCATCTTGATACTTGTTAGACAAAAATATTCCTCCTCGACCCTATTTGGCTCCTCTGTTTGTGTCATAATCCTCCATTGGAATGTAAATTCCTTTAGAACAAGGATTGTCTTGCTTTT
>CM053773.1:138950879-138968634 GCA_028658325.1 Potorous gilbertii | reverse complement strand
AAGAAAAAAAAAGAAACTGGGAGAAGAAGACCCTCAGGGTTCCTGAGTAAAAGAGAAATAATTACTATTACAAGTTATAGGTTGCATGATCTCATAGGTGGGGGTGAGTTTTACAGATTATCTAGTCCAACCCATTCCATTTTAGATCCACAGAAGGAAAGTGATTTGCCCAAGGACACACAGTGGGGAACAGACTGGCACATCCTGAACTAGGACTCCTTGCCTTAAGCCAGTATTCTTTCAATTGTTATCTCACATTATGTTCTCTCAAGGAAGTTAGACACTATCTTTTACACTTCTCCAGCGATCTCTGCAGTCCTTAAAGCAATGCTGAGCTCATATTCTCAGGATATGTAATTTTTGTCACTGTGTGCAAGATCACCCTGCACCCATGTATAACTTGATATCTCTATATATTTTGCAGATACAGGCAAAGGATAATTGAAAGTGATTTGTCAGTACGTAGTGGATAAGATACTCCTCTGATCCAGGCTAAACGAATTCACTTTGTATTTAATCAGTGCATACTATGGGAAAATAGAATACCAGAAAGACCTTGGTTCAAATTCCACCCCTGACACTTAACTGCTCTGTGGCCTTGGAGAAGATACTTAACTACCATATGCCTCAAGCAATACTTCAGGATTTACCTCCAGATTTTTATATGTTTGCCAAAAGAAGAATTATTTTCCTATGAACAATGGGAAACTTCAAATCATCCTTGACTTGTTCTCTTCTTCTGTCCTGCTAAGTTCTGCCCAGTATATGAAAGTTGCTGTCATAGGCTTGTTACTAGCTTCCTCGTCTTTGGTCTTTTCCTAGTCTGCTAATTATGCATACTGCTACCAGATTAATCTTCATTAATCTTTACTTTCCTTTTGTCTATCCCCCACTCTCATCATCCTGAAAAACTCCAATGACTCCCTGATATCCAAAGGTTCAAGTCCAAAATCTTGAGTCTGGTATTCAAGGACTTCCAAAGTCTTACCCCTAAGTACCTTTCTAACTTTAATTCCTATTACTCCCTGACTAAAATAACTTCTATTTACTGTACTATTGACATAGTTTGGGGTTGCTAGAAACCCCAAAATGCAAGGCATAGGGTGGGTCTGCCATGAAAGAACTCAACCACTTAAGCCTTCTTTCGGTCAGAGTAATGAAGTTTTATTACACACTGATTGGGCAGGCAAGATTTCTAGTAAATCTTCCAATTTGATGAGGATGGTACTGATACTTTCATACAGAAAAAGACTGTGGGCAGATCTGAATGGGACTAAAGAGTGGCAAGTAGCCTGGGGTGAGCCAGGTGCAAACTATGAAAGGTGTTAAGTGATAGGGCCATAATGAAAGGACAGTTAAAATGATTGTGCTGGGATGGGTCAGATGCCGCAGGGGAATGACAGGGACTGGGTTCTGCGTCTGGGTTGCTGAAATGTATGAGAAAGTACAAGGATTTTTTTTTTAGGGGTCCCATTGCCCTATCAGCCAAGTCCCTATGAACAGGTATAGGTCATTCTCATTTCTATACCTTTCTCCATGTTGTATTCTACACCTGAAATGCCATTTCCTCTACTAGGTCTTCACTGAGTATTGCACTTCACAATAATGACATACTATGCTGAGCTCCACTGTATATATTTCACAGTATGCCTTGTCTTCCCAATGAAACTGTTATAATTCTTCAAAAGTAGGGAACATATTTTCTTCTTCTTTGTACCTGACCAGCCCTTCCCTTTCTCCCCTCCCCTGCCCCAAACTTCATTCATAGGGTTTAGCATGGTCCTGGCCATAGACACATAGTTTTTTGTTATTCAATTTTTTAAAAATAATCTTTAAATTCTACTATATGTGAAATAATTTGTAAGAGAAGAAAAAACACCTTACCTACAGTTTCTTTCAGAATCAAAACAGCAGTCATAAATATTTCCAAGAGAAGTCTTCCCCCTAATAAACAACCAACTACAATAGTGACTTTCTGAGCAGCTGAGCCCATATTTAATGATTTGCTGTCACTGCTGCTGGAGCTGGACTGTACTGGCAAGCTGAAAGACCTTGATTCCACCCGGACATCATTCAATACAAACTCAATCTTATAATTTTTTCCTGTAAGACAAAATCATGACCAGGTTTTCTGTAAAACAAAATGATAATTCTCCCTCTTCCCCTTATACAACTCTTAGTAATTTCCATTGACTAAGAATATATTTTGGTATATAAAAGGGTTCTTAGAACTGTCATCTTATTAATGACTATGAAAAAATCCTTCCAAATTCTTATTAATACATATACTCCACCACTCTTCAATTATAAGGAGATACAAGATTTTTTTTTTCTCCATAGAATTCATACCTCTTATTCTTCTCCCACTACTATTCTTTTGGTCAAAAGTAACTAAATCTAAGCTATGAAAGACTGATAAACTTCACTGTGGGAAGCAAGAAAGTTCTGTTTTTCATAGTCCTGGGTGATAAGGATTGTGGCCTAGCATGGACAGGTTAGAGGTCAGAAACTAATGCACAGGTCCAAGGAGCTATGTGAGGAAGGGCCTATCAGACAGGAGAACATGGAATCACAGGGTCAGGGGACAGTATCTCAAGAGATCCAAAGTTCAGATAATAGTATAAAAAACCCCATCTTTCTGAACGTGTTATAGTCTTCCTGTTACATTACTAGGGAAGCTACCCAACCATTCAGGGGGAATAGACATAAAGATTAATAAAAGCTTTCCTGATTTCACAACAGGTATTGTTCTTTATTTAAGGTGAGCATGTTTCTCACTGTTGGAGGCTTGTTACACAAGCTCACTTCTAACAATTCTCGGGGCCTAGTTTGGGATCTTTAGCATCAGAAAGATTGGAAAGGAATCTTGCTTGTAGGGGATGGGAGCACGCCCATTGATATTTTCAGTGGCCCACACACCCACAGGCACATTTCCCCTCTTCTGACACACTTCTCTGGGACTGTTTGGAATTGTTGTGAACTCAGAAACATAGGTAAAACAATGGACTGAATGGCCAGGAGGCAGTGTAAGTCAGAGACCTGAGCAAGAGCAGGAAAATCAGTGGCTACTTTGTCTGTCTCAGGGTCTTAGACATGGCCATTCTTTCAGGGACCTTTGGAGCATAAGTCCTAAGATGGGAAGTGAGTGCTCTTAAGATAATGGTACTTAGGAGGGGATGAGTAATCCTCTGGGTATCCTTTCAGAAGCCCATTTGAAGGAATGCTGGCTATATTCCTTCCCCTGTCTGCTCTGGAGAGAGAGCAGAGAGAAAGGGGGAGGGGGGAGAATCTAGACTCTGGGAAAGATCCTTTTGAAATTAGCTTGGAATCAGTCAGAGTAAACTGACATGAATAGTTGAATTTTAATCTGATTCAAAACTTTTTTTTTTTAAATCAGGGAAGGTCTTTCTGCCCCAGACAGAGGAGTGGCAGACCATTCTCTACCTCACCTAAAGGAGGATCTCTTTTGTAATAGAAATTAGCATAGTAAAAGACAGGCAGTCTGGAGTGAAAAGTTGAGTTTTGATTTAATGAGATCTCAAAGTTAAAATCTGTACTTTATGTTTAAATAGGTAAACATATCTGATACCAGACAATGTGTTTAAGATTGCAAATTCACTTTAGAATTTCAGTGACTTCTTTTAGAAGCATTAACTCTGTCCATGTGCTCAGATCACCTGGACAAGGGGGAGGTTGCCCCCTCCCAGTGTGAGTTAATTGGGAAAGCTTCTGGTATGGTGGACCTTGGAGGGGGGAAGGGAGCTGGAAGATAGCATTTCAGCTCTTTAAGGAAATAGAGTAAAAAGAGATTATGAGAAATTATAAATAAAGTTTTCTTTAAAGTAGCAAGGGTATTTGAAAAAAAAGGCTAAAATGTTTATCATTAGTGCTTATAAATGTAGGTTTGACATGATTTCAAGTTAAAATCTGTCCTGAAAGAATACAAAACAACCTCTGAGAATGTTCTTCCTATCGAGATTAAGCAGAAAAGATATTGTTATTTGGCATTTATGATTGTAAAGTGATTGACATAAGGATGGGTATATGTTAGATGCAACATTACATTAGATGCAACAATTTTTAAATTTGGAGTTTGATATATATAGATTGGGGTTTTAAAAAGGATGTGATAGAAATCTGATAATTTGAAACTTATATTTGGTTACAAATAAGCAGTGAAAATGATGATGTTTGCTATATAATGGTAGAGTTAATTTTTTGCTTTGTCTAAGGTAGAATGAGAATTCAGTGCAGATAGTTATGGTTAAGATGGGGAGGAACTGCATAATCTGAGTAATGGGACTGAGACATTTGGAAAGATTAATAAAGATTTTGATTGAAAATATGAAAGTTAGATAAGAAGGTTTTTGAATAGTTCTGAATGAGTTAGTTTCAGATGGTTTCAGTAAGTAGTGAGGGTGTGAGGAAGTATTTTAAGAAGACAGAAAAATCATGTAACTTGATTTGATAACAGCTCAATCAAATCTGAGATGACTCTATCTGAAAGGATATGTGCCCACGTGGTGGGGAAGAGATGAATTACTGTGTAAGGTGATGCGGAAATGCAGTCAGCTGAATGAGTAATGACTTATTTTTAAGTTTTAAGTAAACTTATAGTTTAAATTTTTAGGTAATCCATCTAAATGTTGTCCTATTAGGAATTGAATTGTTGAATTAATGATGAATTGGTTTAAAAAGCTGCTATTAATTCTGTATAAGAGTTTCTGTTTTGTAGAATTCCTATTGAAAAATGAATCTTGAAAAAAATACATATTTTTATATATGGTTGTGATTTTCAAGCTTGTTACATCTAAGGATGTATAAAGTATGTTAAAAAAGTTTATTTTTGCTGTTAAGAAGGAAGTTTTAACTAAAATTGTTTTTGCTATGAATCAAGCATTTACAAAAGTATGTTTGTAAAAGGAAGCTTATGGGCAAATGCAAAAAGGCCCTGGTTTTAGATCTTGTAATTTTTGCCATTTAGGTTCATGAGGGTTTTGTGATAAATTGTAAACTATTCTTAAAAGAGGAAGATATTTGTTGTATGAAGAAATGTTTTGTAAAATCTTTTGTATGGTTTTTGAAAGACCTACCTAGAAAATTTATATTTATAAGCTAATTTGTTATAATAACTTCAGGTTTTATGGGGGTTGGAAGAGAAGGGACAAGATAAAGGAGACCAGGAATTTTATGGCTCCAGGAAGCTCTGTGATAATTTTAAGACAAAAAGCCTGCTGGTCCCATCCCCCTTTCCTTTTGAAGTCCAGTCATTTCAGAAGGACTTCTTAAGATCTAATCTGACCTGGAGATGCTCAGAGAAGAGATGTTAACTCTTTCTATTGTCAAAGAACAAGAATGGCACCAGCCCTACCCAGGGGCCCCTAAGACTTGAAGAGTCTAAAATAATTACCCAAGCGGTGTGGCCCCTTACTTTGTTAAAGTTGTAATCTCTTATGTAAAGTGTAAACTGTTTGTATATGGAGTTTCTAAACAAGGAATTTGTGTTGGTGATAAATAATCTCTCGTGACTGGTTTTTAGGACAAATTTAAGATGTAAGTCCTGGGAAAATTTTTGATTAGTGAAATCTCCCATCTAATGTATAAACTGCTGGTACTATATTCAGTATGGAATATGACTGTTACAGGGAGAACTTTGTCTCAGCCTGGGATAGGATCCTTCTGTCTCAGTTTCCCCACTGTGTTCCTCTGAAAAGGGATGTTTTCTCCCTTGACTATTTCTTAGTCTCATTATAAGGTGGAGATGATGGGAATAATAAAGATTAATAAAAGCTTTCCCGATTTCACAACAGGTATTGTTCTTTACTTAAGGTGAGCATGTTTCTCACTGTTACGGGGCTTGTTAGAAGGGCTCACTTCTAAATTCACTATTATCAATCAATCAACATTTATTAAGGGCCTACTATGTGACAGGCAATGTGCTAAGCACTAGGATTACAAAAGAGGCCATCATCCTCAAGGAGTTTACAATCTACAACATGTAAACAAATATATCAAACAAGCTGTATACAGAATAAAAGGAAATAACAGAAGGAAGACATTGGAATTAAGAGGGGATGGAGAAGTCCTCTAGTAAATGGTATCTCAAGGTTGGATTTTTGTTTTTGCATAATCTGTCAATGAATCAATATTTATTTAGCACGTACTATTTCCCAGGTTCTATATAACAAACAAAGCTAGTGTTTAACCATTTGCATTTTCTATTGAGTTCTTATTTGCTGTTCTTGGATTTTTAGGGGAAAACAAGGTTAGATCTTGACCTCATTAGATTTTGGCAAACAATGACCAAGTATTTTCACAACAGTTAGCTTGAAGAGGTTCTGTTCTGATGACTTTCTAGGTACTGTTGAAATTCAAAGCAAAAATTCACTTGAAGTTGTTTATGCTTTTTATGTTTGGGAGACCAGATTAAGATAATGTTCAGGTGAAATATTCCTTCATGTTTTTTTATTGGAATTTCTTTTTTTGCAATGTACTAAAAAAAAATCTGACTCCGCCAACTTTTCTCTAACATACCCAGACTAGTTTCTGATGTGGTAAAATGGTGAAATATTCACAGATATAGTATTTTTAAGTATGGTCCTAGTAAATTTAAATGCCATCACCATTTGAATTTCTAATTACTAATTTTAATAACCAGCACCCCTCCCCAACCTGGGAAGTTCATAGTATCATAGAATGTCCTCCATGCCTGGAATGCTCTCCTACTTTGTCCTTGTTGATTTCCCTGATTTCCTTTAAGTTTGAACTAAAATCTCATCCTTTAGAGGAAGTTTTTCCAAATCCCTCTTAATTCTAGTGCTTTTCTCCTCTTATTTATTTCCTACTTATCCTGTATATAACTTATTTGTGCATCTCTGTTTACTTATTGTCTCCCCCATTAAAATGTTTGTTCCTCCATGGCAGGGACTGACTTTGACTTTCTGTATTTCCAAAGCTTAGCATGGTACCTGGTATGTAGAATTCACTTAACAAATGTTTGACTATTGAACTGGAAGGGATATCACTAATAATCTAGTTCACTCCTTTCATTTTAGAGAGGAGGAAGCAAATCTAGGGAAGTTACTTGCCCAAGGTCATACAACTAAGTTTGAATCCTAACATTACCACTGGACCTGCAAGTCCAGTGCTCTCTCCACTACAATACCTTAGCTTTTGAGATAGATACCCCTTTAAGATTCACTGCTGTGGGATTAATAATAATTTCCTCTTCCAAGAACCCATTTTAACGGTAGAATTTCTTCAGAAAAAAGGGGGACAGGAAATGGTAAAAAAGAATTGTAAATTTTTGTAAGCTGTATATATTCATGTTTACACTAAATATATAAACTATATAATTTGCCTCTTTGTATTGATAACATTTAATATCATTTTTGGACTTTTAGTAAGGCCCAAATCCTGACCCAATCAGACTGCTTTGCTTTGCTCTAAAAATACCCTTTTCTGTATCAGCAATTTCAAAGACCTCTTTATGACAGGATGCCTGCAACCAAAGTGGTAAGATTCTTCTTTATTTTGTTTCACAGAGACATATGCTATATAGAGGAAACTCAGATATCCTGAGATCATAAATTCCAACTGACACCACTTGGCTAACTGTGTTGTCTCACTGAATTTACAACTTAAAACAACTAAGGAAATTCCTTTCTCATGGTAAGCCTGGTCATTCTTGTATCAGTCAGTCAGAAGTTTCCTTCTGGCTCCATGATCATGTAACTGCTAACTTTAAGGGTATAAACAATAAGAATTTAGCCTGTTTGCCTCTTTTAACCAAACTTTCAGGTTGACAGTAAATATATTACATTCCTCTTTTTGCCTCTGCATAGTAAACATCTATGCTTTTGCCTGAAAGACCCTATAGCACAATGTGAAGAATGTTGGTCTTAGAGTTAGCAAGATCTTTGACTTTAATGCATACCTGTAAAACTTGAGCCAATTTGTTTAATATCACTGAATTTGTTTCCTCCTTTGTAAAATGGGCATAATTTAATATCACTCACTGTTGTGAGGATAAAATGAGAAAATGAAAGGGAAGTATTTTGTAAATTTTAAAAAAGAGTTGATAGCTAGACTATTCTCTTTTGATTTCCTGTAGATTTCACTAAAGAAGACTTATAGCATGCAAGAGTTTGATGAAATGAGTAGTTTTAAAATAAAAGATTTGGAAGATATAGCCATCATTAAAGAATTCCTTGAAGTCAATTCCCTGAAGGATATCTTTGATGAAAATGGCAAAGATATTAGGTGATTATATGATTATTTCACACCTTATTTAATAGCCATACTGAACATAGTTATCTTCAATGTTGTATTCTTCAGTTTCATATAATTTTGAAGGATTTATGGGAAATATTTTGTTTGAGGAAAGCCTACATATCTTCTTTTGGGTTGTTGTTTTTTTTGAGTCAAATGCTTTTTTGAAAAGTATTTATGCAGTTGGTATTGCCAGATCAGATATTCTCAATATCTTTGATTCAGTTGTTTGTTTCTAATAGTAAAATCTAGTAAAAAAAAATTGACTTCAAGTTCTTGCCTCTTTCCTTTTTATATTTTCATAAAGAAAATGCTTGATGTCTGATTAAACTATTCTCACAAAAATTCTATAGAGAAGAGAAAGCAGGCAGAGGAGTTGGTAACCACAGGTGTCTTCTTGGTTACTTTTCCCCCTAAAAGCATAATCTGTGATCATTTTTATTCTGTTTTTTGAAATATGTTGAAAATTGATCTATAAATTCCTCTCAAATCTGTGGCCTCTGGTAAAGATTTCATCTGTAGGTACCCAGTTAATTCTAAGCATTTATTCAAATGTTACTTTCTTAAGTGCTATGGCCACTTCCTCATATAGTACATTGGAAACTGAGGTTGTAGCATGCAAATGTGGAAGTTCTGCCAAAATTACTGCGGAAAATACGGCACTCATAAAAATGTTAATAGATTTGTCCATTTCTCATTCTTCTCTCAACATTCCTTTCCAAATAACTCTAAAATACCATCCCAAATCTAATTCTGGAGTGGTAGAGCCAACAAATGTCAGAGGGAGAGATTTTTCTAGCCTAAGACAACTTTGGAGGTTGTCAGGAGAATCTATTACACCAGAATGAGGTCCTGCCAGGAGTGCACATGGCTTCAACAGGGGCAGCAGCAACTTCTGGAGTTCCCACCCGGAAATGGCAAGGGGGTGGGACAAGTGATCAGAAAGATATCACAAGGAGCCCTTTGCTGGCAAAGGTGCAGAACTAGGAACTGTTAGGCAACTCTATTGCCCACATGCAATTCTGGGTCACAGTTTCAGGGCAGAGGAGAGTGTCTGTGTTTGGTCATAATGAAGCAGAGGCCCTGGACAATTTTTATGGGGCTGAGAGGAGGACCTAGTACTTGTGGTAACAATGGAGCAGTGGCCCTTACTGCATAAAAACTAGCGAGCAGACCAGGATAGCAAGGGGACATGACTTAGGTGAAGATCCATTAAAGGAAATACAGAAGTGATTGGACAGGTAGGAGGAGAATCAGAAGTTAGAAGTGCTATATAAACTAAGAGAGGAGAATATTAAAATATCTGATCATCAGTCAGTCTTCTGCTGATGAATCTATATCAGTAAGGTTGGGCATTAGTAGATATGTAGTTTATCAAGAGTCTAATAGTCAAAACCTTTCCATATTGTTAGAGCCTGAGTTCCTTTTATATTAAATTGAGAATTTGGAATAGAACTTTTAAAGGAAGCAATGTAAGTTGTTGAGGAAATTTTGTAGTAGAATTCATTTAAAGATCTTGATATAATGGAATCCTTGGCTCTCTGTCAAACTGTAAGAAGCATCCTTCCTTACTATCTGTAATTTGAATATGGTAAAAAATATTGTGAGTACAATATGGCCAAAAAAAACCATGAAAAAAATTTGATGAATAATTTTTTTTAATACTATTTATTTTTCCCCCAATTACATGTAAAAACAAAATTTTAATATTTGGTTTTGTTTTTTAAGTTTTTAGTTCCAAATTCTATTTTTTCCTTCCCTCCCCTCTCCCTAAGATGTTCAGGAATCTGAGATAGTTATATATGTATAAACATGTACAACTTATTTCCATATTAGCTAACTTATGGAACTAAAATAAAAAAGAGAGAAAAAAGGAAAGGAAGAAAAAAAAGGAAAGCAAAAAGTAGCATGCTTCAGTCAGTAGATGAATAGCTTTCTTAAGAACAGGTCTAATTGCTGTAGAAAGCTTTGACCATGTAAAAAAGGAAATTACTCCATAAATGTGAAGTTTTTTGTGTTAATATTATTTTGTTAGCAAAATGAAAACACTTAATCTTGTTTTGTTACTTCACATTTGTTTTGAAGGTTGTTAACTAGAAGTATCAGCATCACTTGGAACTAGAGGAAATTTGAGACCAGTTACAAGTTCAGGTTTCTAGAAGCTGTGGTTCAGACTGCTGTTGGAAGTATAATTCATCCAAACATAAGTGTAGATGTCATTTTTTAAATCTGTCTTTGTAGACACAAAACATTACTTACCAGCTTTAATAAGAGTCAGGTCTGTGTAGTTGGCCCAACAACTGCTAAATGGAACTGATGTATTTCCACTAAGGCCACTAACTTGATTATTGCTTGCATCTTTGAGAATAGCCTTGAGGGTCAATGAAGTAATTCCAACAGATACACAGTTACCCTAAAGAAGGGAAAAAAATTTGTTATCTAGGTCTTACTTATGATCTATTGCTGTAACATAGCTTTGGGATATCACTTACATCAGAATCCATTGCCTTAATTGAAGGCTGCTGGGAAAATAGATGCCCGGGTAGCCCTGCTACTGGCTGAGTAATCACAGAAAGGGAAGACACGAAGGCCAGGTGATTGATTGGAAATGCAGACCTTTCCACAGGCTGTGCAGTCACCTGAAAATAGGTATGAATAACAATTGAATTTTAAGTGTATTCATAACATGTAGCAGTAAACTCATCTTACCCTAGCAGTTCTAATATTCATAGATTGTTAATAAGATTATGTACTCAATGTGGGGGCATCATTTCTACCATATTTCTTACAAATATGAAGAAGTAAGAAAATAATTCATGATACCTTTGTTATTTAAAAATTTTATTTCTCATCCAAAAACATTTTTGTGAAAAGATACGATCTTTACTCAAATAACTTCCCTTGATTCTGTTAATAATGTTGTCAGTGACTTTACAAAGTAGAAGTGAGAATAAAAATGACTACAAACCCATAAAATCCAAAGCAATAGAAGAAATTATTAATGACACTTAAAGCAGTGCCACTTACCTGAATCCAACCAGAGTCACTTGGGGTGGGGAGAGGATCAGAAATAGACATCGAAGAGACATTATATCCAAGGACATTATTGATTTTTCCTAAGATTATGGCTTGTCCAAGAGAATTGGCAATTTCTTGGAGTACAGATAATTGCATCTGACCTATTGGAAATAATATTTTTTATGATACAATATTGCAAATTTTGGATTTAAGAGGACAGAATGATTACTATGGGTAAGTTTTTTACATTTCCTCACCAAAAGGAAGCATCAAAGTAGGACTTCAGTGGAATACATGAATCATTTCAGTACAAAACTGACCATGATAAATGTATGAGAGAGATACATGGCTAAGTGTCATAAACAGGACTCCACCCACCCCAACCCCACCCCACGTAGAGTAAGGTTCACACCCAGCCTGATAATGAAACTGAAGTCCAGAGTGAAGAAGAAGCTTTACAAGAAAAGGGCACATTCCCTACTATGAGAGAAGTGTTCATCTTAAACAAAGAACAATAGTTGTGAAATCAGGAAAGCTTTCATTAATTTTAACGTTTATTTCTGGGTAGCTCATAGGGGAGTACTACAATTTGTTCAGACCAACGCAAGCCCCTTTGTACTGTTCCAAAATCCAAATCTCCCACTTCATCATCTATTGGCTAGAAGGAGCCTCCTGAACACCTCACTTCATGTTCTCCTCTCTGATAGGCTTTCCCTCAGACAATTCATCAAGCCTGCTCACAAGTTTCTGACCTTTTACCTGACCATGCTAGCTCACAACTCTGATTAACTGCTTTCACTAAAGCTGGCAGGAGTTTTAACCCTGTGAAAACAAAATTCCTTTTTTTCCCCCACACTAAGTAAGTCTAAGGATAGCAAAGTTATTTCCAAATGGAGGGAGCAAAGAGAAGGGATGAGATTGAAAGAGAATTCATGATGGTGGCATTTGAATTGAGGGATTTGTTTAAGATTTATTTCTGAACTGAAACTTCTGGTAATAAGATTAAAAAAAATCCACCACCTATACCATTTAAAATAACCTTGAAAGATAGCAACAAAACTTTATCTGCCCTTATTTTTAGGAAGGAAGGGAGGAAGGATGTAAAAACTGAAGGAAGGAAGAAAAGAAGGAGGGAAGAAAGGAAATAAAGAAGGAAAAGAAGGAATGAAGAAATGGAGGTAAAAAGAATGGAAGAAGGAAAAGGGAAGGAAATTAAAGAAGAAAGGACAAAAAAAGGAAGGAAACAAATATTTATTGTTTCCTAGATACCAGGCACTGTATGTTAAGTGCCATGAGTATAAATACAATTAAAAAGACAGGCAGTCTCTGCTTTCAAGGGGCTTACATTCTAAAGGGGGAAGACAACACAATAGCTAAATGTTAGTAGCTGTTTTAGTTCTCTGGAGGTATAAATGTATTCATCTTGACAAAATGAGCAGTCTTGTATATTTTGTTGCCTATCCTGGTCAAGTGATTATTTAGAATTCTATTATGTTTTAAATACCTTTCTACACCATATCTCTTGAAGATCTATTTCATCTTCTCTATAGATCAAACTAGCACTTCTGTATTGATGACTCCCCAAACTATATCTCCAGCCCTGACTTTTCTTCTTAGCTATAGTAGTTTCACCTGAATGCCATGTCATTATTGTAAATGGACAGGATCTAAAACTAAATTCATTCCAACCACTCCTCACTTTTCTGTTTCTGTTTAAGTCACTGAAGTCCAAATCATTGGCATCATCAATGAGTTTTCCTTTCCATGGATTTCCACACCTAAATCAGTCATCGGATCTATTTATTCTTCCTAAATAATTAATTTATTCTTTCCATATAATGAATCATCTATCTATCGCTTCCTTTCCATTTGGATTGCCAGTGTCAAAACCTTATTCCCTAGGCCAAGATGTGAGGCGATTAAAAGAGAGAGGGGGGGAAGGAATAAATATTTATTTAACATCTACACCATGCTAAGCACTTTTCAAATATCTTATCTGATCCTCACAACAACCCTGGGAAGTAGGTGCTATTGTTATTCCTATTTCACAGGAGAGAAGATTTAGGCAAACAAATTTCATGACTTGCCCAGAGTCAGACTACTAGCAAATGTCTGAAGCTACATCTGAGCTCAGGTCTTGTCTGGCCCCAAGGCCCAGTGCCTTGTCCATTGTGCCACCTAGCTACCTCTAGAAAAGAACCCAAGTAAAAGAGTATTTTAGGGAAAAAGGACATGGTGCAGGTAGTAATTTGAGAGAATTAAGAGGATACCATGTTGACTTAGTTTTGAAGGTTCACTAAGGCTTTTGGGGGCAGAAAAAATAATCATCCTTTCCTATCTACCTTTCATACCATTTAGCAATAAATTTTTTTTTATATGAATGATTTTGGGGTTAATCAGCAGCCACATCAGGGAAGTTAAAGACAACCTTATGCATAAAACTCAGTAACACACTTTATTAAAGCATATTTGGAGTAAAACAATGGCCATGGGTGGTGGTAAAACTAAGTATGTAGTTGCTGGTTCTCTCAGTACTTGTGAGAAGTGTGTTCTTATCTGGCCTGTGGAGTTTTGAATTTTTATTCTAAAATAGTTTTCATGAGGTATTCAATATACGAAAGAAGCAAAATGGTTTCTCAGATTTTCTCCTTATGTCTTATCTCAACCAGTGACTTTTCACCAGCTTCTTTACTTCCCAGGGATACCAGAGCAATGTTTGTTAATAAAGAAGCTGTTAAATTTTGCCTCTACTCCAAAATCTATGATTTGGAATCTCTTAGTATTACACTTCACTAAGGGGCAAAAATATGGAGAAAAGGAAGTCAGAAGTTGGTTTCTACCATGGTTGATTTTACGAGTTTATTGTGGGAGGTGAATTGAATTTATGTTTCCACAGAAAGTATGTAATATCTGTAATTCCAGTGACAATCATTTAATATCATTTTTGGACCTCAATAAGGGCCAGATTCTGAACTAATCAAGTAGAAGAAGAGCCTGGACCTGACAGTTTCTTTGTTCTCTGAGTAAACTCAGAAAACACCTCTTCTTCCTATGTCAACAAGACCAGATGGGGCTGAGTTAAGAACATTCTTTATAAAACCCTTAACCTGAGACACTATCTTGAATAATGGGACTTTTTCTTAATATTTTATGGACACATATTATGTTATAGCATGTTAATGGTAAAGAAAACACAGATATCCTGGGTTGTAATTTCAATCAATACTTTGTCAACTCTCTTATCTTATTGTATTGGCCACCTATTTAATTAAGATTATCACTTAGCCTGTTTGCCTTTTTAGCCAAACTTTCAGGTCGACATCAGAAAGATTGTACATCAATCAAGGGAATTCCTTTAAAAGAATTTATATCATGTCATTTTACAAAGAAAATAAGGAATGTGGCCCACTTGGGATGGGATGAAACCTGGAGTGCTGGCCAATGGAAGGCAGTAGGAAATTCAAATTGGAAACATGGCATAAAAAGTTTGCATTGGTGTAAACCAATGTAGCAGTCCATTAGGAACTACCGGTTCATCCAAAGGGAAAAGAATGTGAAAATTAATAAAAATTTTCCTGATTTCACAACAAGCATTGTTCTTTGTTTAAAGTGAGTGTGTTTCTCACATTTAAATTGTTCACTCAAAGATGAGGCCTTCTCTCATCACCTTGGATTGGGGTCTACTCAGCTTTTCTTATCTGGGTATTCCCAGAGCTAGTAGCAGCAAAAAGAAACAAAGAAAACAACAAATATGTCAGTTGTCTATGGTCTGAAGTTCTTGACTCATAATATTATGCTTTTCAACACCAGTCTGAAAATTTCAAAGTACACTATCTATAATGCATTCAATAAATAGATGAACAGTCATTCAGGGTTTTGTCAGTATTTTATACGTTAAAGTGTCTTGCAGCTACAAAATGGATCAGTAGGTAAATCCAGAAGCTTAAAAAAGGCTAACAAAACACATGGCAAATATGACAAATTCAAGAGCCTTGTGGGAGGCAGGAAAAAAAGTTAAATTTAAGATCTGGAAATCAGCATGTTGTCAGGGAGGATATACCATGAAGGTCAGTCCTAGGTCATGGTTTGTCTTATGCAATTTCTTTATGTAAGAAAGCATTAGTTTATGGTTATGTCTTTTCCTTGCTGTATGGGTCCATACTGCCATATTCCCTATCACCAATCACCCTAGGAAAGGACTTTAATGCTTCATGCTTTCAGTTTTGAAATAGCCTCTTAATGTATCTCATTTTCATTAGCACACTTCACATAGCTCATTATGGCAAAGGAAAGTTGTCTACAACATTTCTAGGATCATATTCCTTTTGTACTTGAAAATTTTCAGTAGTTCCCTATTGCCAGTTTAAAATAGATTCCAAATTCATAGACTATTAACATTTAAAGCCCTCCTGAGCCTGACATTTACCTACTGTATATTTCTTGGTGCCCCCCCAACCCCCGACACCCCCTCCCCATGCTCCATGCCTCAGCTCTGGTCAAACTGGTCTACTCATTGGTCCCTGAATGCTTTTCCTTGTCCATTGTTTTACTCCATTTGGAATATCTTCCCTATTTTCTACCAATAAAACCCTATTCATTTTTCAAAATTGAGAACAAATCTAAAAATTCACATGGTGAAACAGATAATTAACTTATGTGAATAGAGCAGAGTTTTAGAAATAAAATGTTGATGAAGTAATCTGGAAATTTCAACAAAATGACTTTTCTAAATGTAATTTAATTGCTGTATTTCTTTGGTACTATCCATTTCAGGGCTGTTTACTTTACTTTGTAATTTTCCAGATGGCAGGGATTCTGTCAGTTAATGCTTAATTACATTCTAAAAATCCCTATTGTTTATGATGATAGTCAACCTATAACTATAGGTTGTCCAGGACATGAAGGTATAAAAGTGTTAAATGGAAGAAGAAAAATAAAAAAGGAGAAAAGAGAGCTTCTTATTCCATGAGCCATTCCTACCACCTGTACTTGCAGCTGCTATTTCTGATGGAAAGCCACAAATGGTTTCTGAGGTTATCACTGTATTTAATCCTTCCTTCAAAGGAAGGCTCACTTTGTTTTGTATATATCACATACAGATGAGCAAAATGAAGCAGAGGGAAAAATTTAGTATCCTCAAAGCCCTCTTACAATATCTAGGAATATCATGATAATTATGTCCTGCCCTCTTGGAGTTGGCTTTGTTGCTGCAATACCAAAGCAGAAAACAAGGCTCTGCCATGGCTAACAATTGCAGGAATAGAAGTGAAGTTCTCAAACTGTCATATGGTGCATTGGGAAGAATATATAATCAAAGTTGGATCACAGGATCCACTAAGGCATTGATGTACCTTAACAGTTATCTAATCCAATCCTTTCATTTGACAGATGAAATTAAAGGGGCATGAGATTAGTTGAGTTGTCCAAGGTGGCAAGGTAAAGATTTGACCTCAGCTTTTCATGTAATAAAATCAGTGAACTTACTTCCACAATACGTTGCATCATAATTTATACATTCAGGTTCCCTAGTCTTTGGGGAGTCAAGCTGGGTCCCTAGTATCAACATGTTTTAGACTGAAGTATGAATTTATATCCCTTTATCACATAATATACACATAATTATCTTATATCTCATATAACAAATATATATCATATCATATCATACTATATCCTTCTTTTATACATGCCTGCAGTGTGATTGCTTAGTGTCTGGGTGGGTGGTTCTCCAATTTCTAGTTCAATGTTAATTGCCGCCATTCTCTTCTTCCGTCGGCCATTTTCTCTAATTATTTTTGTGATGCGAATTTTGTTGACTGGTATCTTTAGGAATGAGGCAAGATTTCTAACCAGATTACGAGAACTATAAAAATGATCTTCTGTCATAGCCAGCAATTTAAAGGAAACAAATAGGACTGCAGTGGTATGAACTTCAACAGGAGTAGGTCCTTTAACTAAAAGGTAAAGCATCTGGTAGGTTCTGTCAAAATAGTTTTCACCTGAGACAGCAGAATTCAGGCTAGGAAGGTATCCCCCTGTTTAGGAAAAGAGCCAGAAATTCAAGATACTTTGTCTATTCCATTTATCATGTAGCATTTAGTACTTTGAATTTAGAGAATTCAGAAAATTTTCTTCTTAGATTTTATCACTTTGTTCCTTGTTATACTATTGATAAAGAAAATGAAAACACACTACTTTAGCAACATACTATTAACATTAACAACAATAATATGCTAGCATTGAATTTATTACAAATCACTCTATAAACAGGTATTAAATCTATCATAAAAGGATCCAATCACCCTATTTGCTATATAAATGATATACCTGAATATCCTTATGTCCTTTTTATTCCCAGCACCTGAAATGGTGAATGAAGTATATAAAAAAGCATTTGTTCATGTAGTTCTATTTAGATGTTTAATTTTCAACCTGATTAAAAATTCAGTTCATCAAAAATGCCTACTAT
>CM053773.1:138852422-138950379 GCA_028658325.1 Potorous gilbertii | reverse complement strand
TTTGCTCCTCCTAATTCCATCCTCTTTTAGCCAGAGTTTTGATAACACATTCTATAAACTTCAAGACATCCAAGAAAGGTCAAATGTAATAACAGCAGGAAAATATTAGTAAATTCACTTATAAAATCATGTAGTATTTATACCCAGAAGGCATCTTAGAGATTTTAGGGACCATCATTTTGCTAAGACAACCATGAGAGAGATGTGAAGAGATTTAGGACTTTACCAATATACTAATGAGCACTAATCCTGGGATCATAATCCAAATATTTAGAATTTGAAAGCAATGAAAAATTTTAGAGGGGGAAGTGATAAAGTGAGGAAAAAAATTATATGAATTAATATTAAGGAAAAAGAGACTCAGAACATGTAGTGCTCTTCTCTGCCTCCTTATATTCCTCATCATCATCATTCACATTTATATAAAGCTCTATAATTCAATTTCCAATGAGGTTTTCGTTGTAAATACTGTCTTCATAATGACATAGTTCATAAGTGTCAGATGAGGGTTTTGAATTCTGTTCTACTCTCACTGCAAGTTCAGGACTCAGTTTACTATGTCTATGTAAACCAGAGAAACATAATTTAACTTGACCTATCATAGCACTGCATCAGTTACCATCTAGGCAAGATAGGTTTTCCCTAGGATGCTGAACTGGCTGCCTTCTGTGATAAATTTTCTTTTAGAGAAGATAATCAACAGATTGATGCATTATGTAGAGAGTTGAATTAGATAACCTCTAAGATCCCTTCTAACTTTATGGAGTTATAAATTCCTTCTTAGTACCTCAATTGCTGCATGCCACAGTGTTGAAGTTAATTCTTTCCTGTTTTGGTATGTTCCTGGCCAAACTGAAAAACTAACCAAATTCCCTCGTACTCGATTTCCATTTCCCCATATCTTCAAGCCTGCAAATTAAAAGAAAATGCAAAAAGAGAAATAAAATTACCAATAAAGTTATTTTGCCAGTTTGGAGTCTTTAGTACTTTATAGTTCATTGTATCTTACACAGAAACAGCATTGCTTACCTTCACTGAGGATGGGAGGAAAAATTGATGACTAGTGAATAAAGAATAATAATATTGTCTTGTGGAAAGAATGACAACTGTTATGTGAGCTGGGATTGTTTCTAAGTAGGTAGAGAGGCTGTTGGGCTTCCTTGCCTCCTGAAGCATAAAAGGGCCAGACTACAAGGTGCTGATGTCAATCATTCCTCGAAACATGTAAAGAATGGTATTTCTGACCTACTATGGCAAGTTGACAATATGTTTGCAGAGATGGAGGGGAAGTAACCATTTCATCTAAATTACTGTGTTTTAAATTTTAGTATTATGTCCTTTTTATTCTTTAATATGGGTAAAGTTGTTGCAATTTTATAAACCACAAATACCTCACAAGATTCTAACCTTTGGGTGGAATCAATAAAGTGATCTGAGTCAGGTTGGGCATAGAATATGCCTCATTACTAAGTCATCATTTTATCTTCAACTAAAATCTGTTAATTATTGTAATGAGAGTTAAAGATCTTCCCTGCCCATTAATAGGCCTCAGGTAGAACCCATTAAGGGAAACTTGATGAGGGGAAGCTTGTTTGTAGGAAGGCCCAGACCTTTTGTTAATTTCTAATGAGGTACTGGGTCACAAGGGATGCCCTCTGGCACTGAAAAGTGTATATATACTCTGAGGTGAGGTTTTGCTTTGGGGTTTACTCTTTGGAAGAAGGTTTACCTGCCAGATGAAACTCTAGGTAGCTGTTAAGGAGGGCCCCAGCTTCTCTCTCTGGTAAGTATGTATGTATGTAATGGTCAGACAGTTGATCTGTCCGTTGATCTATGATGTATGTATTGCTTATGGTTAGACAGTTAGAAGCCCTGTCTGTTGGTCTTTATTTCTCTGCATGTATTTTCTCTGTTGTTTAATATGTAATTAAAGAAGATTGCTGACCCCTCAAAAGTTGCTTTTCTTTTAGAAAAACAGATCTAAAAACCTGTACTAGCAGGTCATCCTGGATGTGTCAGGGTGCTTGCTGCTACAAGTATTTATACTTAGGACTCATTGTTAAAATACTTTGTGTTTAAACTACATTGATGCCAAACCATCAGTTATGACCAGCAATAATTTCTTCCCTTTTCTTTCCTAAGTTTAATGAAATATGATTCAGGCCAAAACATTTATTTTACCTTCTCCCACAGTTAAATGAATGATGTTATCCTCAATGTCCAACCCACCAGTACCAAACACACCAATTGCTGGAGAAAAACCATTGTGAAAAGCACAACCACGTACATAAGATAAGCCATACTCTTGAACCTATAAAGAAAAAAAAACAAAACACCAGGACTCAGTTTATGCATTTGAAGTGAAGATGAAATGCATTTCAAGAAAAAACAACATTATTTGCAGTAAATATCATTTTCAGAAGAAACCTCTTCGGGAAAAAACACAAAAAAATTGTTTCCCTTTCTATGAGGAGATTGTCTAGGTTTTACCTGAATATATATATGTTCTGAATATATACATATATTCCTATATATATATATACATATATATGCATGTATATAGTTTACGTATGTCTGCAAAATCTGTTTAGCTTAGACATTTAGAACTAAAAGGCAGTTCAGTATCTTCTAGTCCAACATCATTATTTCACAGATGAAAAAAGAAAGGCCTAGAGAGGTAAGATGTTGAATGAATATTATACAATTTGTGAGTGACAGAACCAGGACTAGAACCCAGGTATGCTGACTCAGTATAGAGTGTTTGTGTGTTTTTTAAAACTATTTCACAATCTCTCTCTTTAGGCTGCTTTTATTAATAAAATAATAATATTAAACTATTACCTCTACATTTTGAAGGCTGGAGACATTATTTCAGTAACAAGTCCTTCCTTCATTATTTGGTAAACAGAAATTCCCTCTCATTACAAAAGATGATGATTTGGAAAAAGTTAACCTCATTTAATATATTCTCATTTGGAAAAATATTTTGTGGCAATATGAAGTAAATAAATAACTATGCAATATAAAACAAAGTCTTAACCTCTTCACTTTTAAAAATCTTTGTTTCTCCCACTGGCCTAAAGCAAATTACACAAATGAAATGGACTTCTAATTGCTTTTAAAAAAAGTAATGTGAAATTTATTATGGCATCTGAGGACTTATTAAACAATTAACTTAAAAGTTGATTATTTAAATTAATTAGAATAAATTATAAATATTTCTGTATCTGTATAAATATATATGTGTCTATTTAAATACATATAAAAATACAAACCTGTCCAAGGTTAAGAAAAGCCAGAGAATATCTTGGATCCATATTATCTCTGTAGCCTTCCTGTCCACTGTGATAAAATTCAACATTACTGATTCTTGCATTTCCTAAGGGGAAACATATATTGAGTTATATGGTTTTCCTGTGAAATAGCTATATTAAAATAGTATAGAAAGACTGAATAAAATTCTTTAAAGGTTTCATGGAAACTTAAATTGACCAATTTTTACTTTGCTCCTTTGTGCCCAAGCAAATCAGAAGATGCTATTTTACCTCAAATTTAAATTCTGATGGTCTGGATTGCTGTTAGTAATTCTGATCACTATTTGTATATTACTTATATCAGAAGCGGTAGGAACATAATAAAAGGCAGCTTCTCAGTGACTGACATATAGTAGGCACTTAATAAATGCTTACTAATTAACTGAATGATTTTCTAGAAGTCAAATAAAAAGAAGGGAAGGAGAAAGAAAATATGAATGCTCTAGAGAGATTGAGGAAGGGATGACACCTTTGAATTTGGTCAAAAGAGGTGACAATATACTCTGGTGAAGAAGGATACCAGAGAAAGATGAAATCAAAAGCTAGATCTTAGGAGATCAGCAAGGAACTAAAAGGGAAGGGGGGAGGCAAGGAATTAGACTAATGCTCCCTTTGAGAGAAGAGGCTATCCTGGTAAAGAATCCATTTTAAAGTTTTTTTCTTGTCATCTTTCTCTAATTAGATTTGTCTCTAGTAGGTACAGAAGGCAGCATATGTGACAAACTTCCAAATGAAAGATCAATGAGGGGAAAGAAAGTATTTAGAGAGAAGGTAAGTGGTAAAATTCTAGGACATTTCATATTCTCTGTTTCTCTTTGCTCATCCATCGTTCTAGCTATAATTTCTCCATCTCAAAGACTCTCAAAGTATAAAGAGAAAAAAGATAGATCCTTGGAAAATACCACATTAAAGAATTGTAATTTGGTTTATTATGCTAGCCTATCAAAGTCTTTTTAGTTCTGAGACCAAATTTATAGATTCCCTTCAGCTTGATGTCATCCATAAATGTGATCAACATGCCATTCACTGAAAATGTTGTATAGAACATGGCCAAGGATAGAGTGGCATTCTGCTAGAGACATACCTAGTTTGATAATTTGATTCCAATTACAATGACACTTTTTAATCCCCCTGATGCTATCATCATTTAGTTACCATTTTTCTAGGAAGGCAACTATGGTACAAAGGTAAACAGTGATAGATTTGGAATCAGAGAATCTGGGTTCAAATTCCAGCTCTTCTAATTACTATCTGTGTAATCTTTTTCATCTTTCAGAGTCTCATTAGTATAATGGAGGAGTTGAACTGAATGAATTCAGAGTTCCTATCACCTTTAAATATATTTTCCTATTATTTCCATCTTATCCAGAATACCTGTGAAAGACTCATCAAATGACTTCCTTAAATCTAGGGGTTAACATTCTCTGCTCCTTCCCAAATAGTATAGCTTGACCTATTCTTCAACAACCCCTGCTGGTTTATCCTAATTTCTGCTTCCTTTTAGAGTTAATACTGGCTGAGAGCAGAGTAGGGAGCTATATACTTGGTAGGAATGGGATTTATAACAGTTTTTTAGTCCCAATTGCTTCTGTTCCCTCAGAGTCTAATTTTTAGTTCCTGTTTCTTTTCTAACTTGGGACTGAACAGTCAACTTTTTTTGCATGTGCTCTGAATAAGAAATGAAGTCTTTTTTTAGAGCAACTAAAGTTTCATTTCTTGTGCCTTAATAATTGTATGCAAAAGATTAAAAAAAAACCACCACCACAATTCTAACCTAATAGCATTTAAAGATGATGCTTTCTGAATACCAATTTTAAAACGGTCACAGAGGCAAGACAATGATGGGGTACTTCAACTATATATATCTACCATGCCCTGTGTTGTATACCTTCATTCCCCCCCACCCCAGCTTCCTTTTATGTACTATGTTCCCTCATTAGAACAGAAGTTCCTTGAGGACAAGGAGTCCTTTCCCCTTATATTTGTATTCCCAGCACTTAGCACAGTACCTGTCATATGACAAGCAGTTAATAAGTGCTTATTGACTTGACTAGGCTAGAAGTACAGGCATGCATAGAGATTGACCTAGGTTTATCTGTACACTCAACACACACACTGTCCACACCTAAAGTTGAAAATTGTATTCTGGCTTAAAAAAAGGAGCACCTGAAAATTATGACTTGCTTATAATTTCATCTCCCATAAGGGTAGAGGAAAAAATGAGGGTAATTGCTACTCTAGTACTAATTCTGATTGATAATAAAGAATTGGTTGATAAAGTGGTAGTGATAGAAACCTTGGTAGAAATCAGTGGCTCTACATTTAAGTTGTAGTAACTCAGCATAATTAGGAAGGTTTGGCAAGGTCAGACATGTTGTCTAAACTTTGGGAAAGAAGATTTAAATTTTTTTGGAGGAAAAAAATTCCAAGGCCCAAACCTCTGATATTGTAGAACAGATGTTAGACTTAGAATTGGGAAGGCCTTGATTTTGTCCTTTCAATAACCCTGGGAGTTAAGTGCTATTATATCCATTTTATGGATTAGGAAACAAAGCAGGCATAGATGAAGTAACTTGTCCAGTAACTTGACAAATATTTAGTGTGTGAGGCTAGAGTTGAACTTCAGATCCTGTATTCCATCCACTATACCACTTAGCTGCTTCTGAACAAATGCTAGATTTGGAGTTGGGAAGACCCAGGTTCAAATCCTGATCCTGACAATGTGACCACGAACATATCACTTAGCGTCTCTGAGCCTCAGTTTCCTCATCTGTATAAAGAAGATAATTATACAAATAAATGATGCAGCACAATTTTGTTTTAAGGATCAAATGAAATCATATATGTAAAGTGCTTTTCAAACCTTAGAGTATTATATAAACATTATCAATTAATATGATTGTCAATAAAATAATAATAGCTAGCATTATATAGTTCTTTGAGATAGGCAAAGAGGAATAGAAATCTCTCAAAAATGAAATTATGACAATTAAATCACAAAGTATCCCAGGGAAGATGAAAGGATAGCTAAATAAATCAATATAACTACTGAACTCAGGTTTAAAAAAATATGAAAGAAGAGTATACAGAATGCCAGACAACTACATTAATAGTTTTTAAAAAAAGGGTTTGGTCCAAGAACAGCAAAGTGGTAGACAGACCATTCTTTGGTAATGATGGTGTGATATTAAGATGATACTAAGAAAGAAATACTCAATTTTTATTTTTCTTCTACTTTGTAGTTTGATAGGGCAAAAGAAACATGGTATCAAAGGAAATGAAGAACAAGAAAAGTGGGGAGATTGTGTCCAGTCATTTTGAACGTATCCAAGTTATAAGACTCATAAAAATATATCCTAATATACTGAAAAAAACTGATAGATATGATGGTTGAATAATTGTCAGTATTCTTTGGGAAGACGTGAAGAAAAATAAGAAGGCAGAAGAGTGGAGGAAGACATGCATTTTTTAAAAGGAGTCTGTAGTTTCACAACATCATCTTTTTCTGTTTTTGACTGAGTATTCACCAATCTCTGTAAAGCTTTTGATAGTTTCCCTAATATTTATTTGAACAAGATGGAAAAATGTGGGCTGCATGTTACTGTAGCTAAAAGACTTCATATCTATTGTACCATCAAAAGTATTAATTAATAGAGTGCTATCTCTTACCTTGGAAGGGAATGTAATATAGGATTAGGCTATGTCTTGTTCAAAATCTCTTATCAACTATTGAAGGGAAAACATGCTTATGAAATTTTCATATAACACAAAAGCAGATGTTATTGCTAATGAGGACATAGCATGACACAAATAACCACCTTTCTGGAATGTCTCTAATCCCGTGTCCACAAGCCTATTTTGGACTGTAAGTACTTTTTTATGCTGGCCTCCTAACTGATCTTACCTTGAGGCTCTTCCCTCTTTTCCACTGTGTTCAAATCTTACAACCTCATGAGATCTCAAGTTTTAAGACCTCTAGTGTTGCCAGATTAATCTCCCTAAAGCCAGAAATGTCACCTGGCATTTAAAGCCCTCTTTGATTAGATGGGAAACAGTCTCATTTTCTGCTATTCATCTGCATATATATCCTGAGCTTCAGTCAAACTCGACTTCTTTCTTTTCACATACTCAGCATTTTCCTAACTGTGCTTTTTTTTGAAAGCTATCCTTTTATATTTGGAATGTTCTTCCCCATCAACTCTGCTCACCTACCTCTTTCCCACCCTTTTAAGGTCCAGCCTACATATTAACTCTTCCATCAAGTTTTCCCTGATCCCACCACTGGAAGGAACTTCTTCATCCTCTCAGGAGTCATAGCAGTTGGAATCTCCTTATTATATTTTTGTTCTATCTTTAATTTGAGTTATCTGTGCATGTTTTATATCACCCTACTAGGATTTAGTTAGTCTATAGCTGTTCTTGTTTGTATCCCTTCATAGTACTTACCATAATGTTTTGTGCTTAGTAAGAGCTCAATAAATGTCTGCCCAATGGATATTTGAAAGATACTCAATAAATTTTACTAGATTCCTATTGCCCTTTTGATGAGATATATGAAGCGGGAATTGGTCAATGAGAACCCAGTCTTCAGGAGCATACACAGTACAGTTCTCCAGGTGGAAGTAGAATGAGTTTGCTTTGGGGCATGTACAGTAGAGGGTCCATGCTGTACCCATGAGGGATTGTATGTGGCAATGCACATGCTCTCAAGGGCTGGACTTATATTGGCCTATCCTCTATTACACAGAAACTTTTCCATTTAGTTTTTAAAGCTCTTCACAGTCTGGCCCCTGCCTACTTTTCTAGCCTCACTGGACATTACTCCCTAACCTTCACTCTGCCATCCTGTCAAATTGGTCTTCTCTTTTTTCCTTATCCATGACTCACTCACTCTCACTCTCTCTCTCTCTCTCTGTCTCTCTCTCTCTCTCTCTCTCTCTCTCACACACACACACACACACACACTCTCACACACCTGAAATATACATCATCCTCACTTCTGCCTCTTTTCCTTTAAGATAACTACAAAAGTGTCACTTTTCTGCATGAATGAAGCTTTCCCAATTGCTAGGGCCCTTTCTCTTATGCCACCTTGTATTTAACTCCTTTATTGTTTATTAAATTATATTTATGTTGCATATATTTTTATATATATTTTCTCTCTTCCCAATTAAAATGTAAGTTTATTGTGAGTAGGCTTATTTCCTTCTTTGTGTTTATATCCCCCAGAACCTAGCACAGTACCTGAGACATAGTACATAGTAATAAGTATTTGTGGAATGACTGTATCAATTAAGAAACCACCTTTATCCCCTTTATGTAGAACATAAACAAAATTTACATTAAGTAAACAATACCTTTGTAAGTCACCATGTTTTCAGTGAATGAGCTGACCAACACTCTTGCTCCAAAGGATTCCTTGAACAGACCTGGATAATCTTCACCAATTATTTTAATATTCCTGCTCAGTATACCAACATCAGCCGCCAATGTGTAGTTCTGACCTGTGTCTTGTATCTGATATCTTTCAGCTGCAACAAAAATTTAAGTTATACAATTATCGATTCTAAGAAACAGCTATTTTTATGAGTCAATTTTCTTTCCAAAGTAAAGTGATGAAGACCTTTCTATTTGTAAAATGTCAGCATAAATGTACAATAAATTAAAACTTATCCATGTTGATTTACATATTCAAATGTGCCTATATTGCATGTTGAAACTGTCACATTTTTTGTTTACAGATTGAAAAATAACTAAAAATATTTCTTCAAAATTATTTCAATACTATGAATATAATCAATGATTTCAGAGTTACTATTTGTTAGTTCCTGCAGGTAGCTTGTAATCATCTGAAATTATTCACTAAAATATGGTCATGTGGTAAATTAAGAAGCTTATTATCATTTTGATAGATGAGGAAATTAAATAGGATGGTTAAATGATTTGCCAAAATGACAAACTGCTTCAACTTGCCTAAGGTTAAAGCCTTGGTTTGCCTTCTGTACCTTATAGCATTGTATATTATCCACAGAATCGTGGAATTACAGGATTTGAGAGTTGGAAATGATTTCACAAGCCACATAATTGAAAAAATTACATTGATAATTAAACAAGTCTGACTTTTTTCCCTCTATTAATCTCATTAGGTTATATTAATAATAGATGTTATTAAATCCTAGAATTTTGCAGCTTGAAACAATAATAGAGACCATCCAGTCCAACTTGCTAAGTTTACCAAGGAGTTCAAGGTCAAAGAGTCACTTACTAGTGGCAGAGCCATAACTTGAACCCAGAACCTCATACTCTATGTCCAAGGCTCTTTCCATGTAAAAGTTCACTCATTTTTTGCTATCTACTGAAAATCCAATTTAATGTCTGATATTCAGTGCAAGAAATGGTTGAGTTTATTTAAATTTATTTATTTAAACATATAGTTTGCTAGCAAAACTTATTTTTGAAAATTGCTTATATCCTATTTGACATTGATGGGAACTCTGACTTTAGCTCTTTTCCTCTTGGTCAGGAGTGAATATGGAGAAGGTCTATAAAGAAAAATCAGATAGTTAAGGATTCAGTAGGAATGAGGGCATATTATCCATAAATCTTCTATACAATCAGCAAACTTCCTGATTGGCTGAGAGTGAGTCTGAGACCACTGAGTTCAATGTATTCAGATGAGCCTATTTCAAATTGGAGAGAGGTTCCAGTGTAGAAGACACCATTTTCTTTTCAGATCATGAAAAATCTAGATGAGGTGGTGTAGAGCCTACTAGAGAGGGTTATGCACCAAGCCTAGCATGAAGAATTATATAGACCAAGTTAGAATATATTTTAATTATCTTACCCTGGTGTAGTATTTATGAATTTGTATCAATTAGTATCATACCAGGTGGTTGGGGGATCTTGGGGGGGAACTCAACATATTGGCATAACTGAGTACTTAATAAATTGCTTGTCAAATGATAGAATTCTGGAAGAGCTATCCTTATAATCTATAATATGTGATAGGGATAAGAAAAATGAAACAGTTACTGGATTAGGGTATCCAGGTACAATGGTTATGACAAAAGACAGAAAGCTGAATGGGACATTTATTAGATACTTGCTATGTGACATGTATTAAACCAAGCACTGGGGATGCATTTATAGCTGCCTTGCCATCAAGAACCATTCATTCAAATGGGAAAAGACAACAGGTAAAAGGAGGCTGGTAGGTAAATGGGGATATATATAATTGAATACAGGAGGCATGGCAGGGAGAGTGCAGGAATTGGTATGGAGGTCTGGTTTCCAAATAAGTTGGGCAAAAAGATCACCTATTAGAACCAGCTTCCAGTGATGTAGAGATGATCAGAAAGTATAGAATAAGGGGGAAGGTAATTAAGTTTCAATTCAGGAAACTCGGGTTCTGGGATCTGAGATGGGAGAAAGCATGGTCCATTAAGATGAGAGTTCAAAAATTAGGGAAGTCAAAGGTGAAAAGTGGAGCATCCTAGATCAACTTTAAGGAGGAGAAGGAATCTTTGGCTAATTGATTTGATTATGGCTTAAGAAAAGGACAGTTGTTCTAGCATTTCAAGGACCTAGGTACACATTCCACCTCTAATATTGACTGCTTGTGTGACCTTGGCAAATCATATCACTTTCTTGAGCTAGATGGTCTATGATATCCCTTCTACCTCTCTACATCTATGATATTATAATCCTGTGGGTTTTTTGTTAAGAAACTCACATTTTTTTTAAAGATTTGCCTCAGTTCCATCATCAAAAAAATGGTACAAGACAATTTCTCTGCAAAGTTCTTTCTAATTAAAATGAAAATGATAAAATCTGCTGAATTTTTTTGGCCTTGAAATTACCATCTTGAGAGATAAAAAGCCAGGCTAAGCACAGCCTGTACATAAAAATCAAAATATATGACAAAAAAATGAAGGAAATACTTCTCTAATGCACTTTGTTGGAACTGTTACTTAAATTAATTTCTCTGTTCCTATTCCTTACATATAACTTCAAGTGATTTAAACTATCATAACATTAAGACAGTGTTTTATTTGGGTCAGAAGATCCAAGTTCAAATCTTGTCTCATCTATTTACTATTATGTAATTTCAGATTAAAACATCAAACCTCTTGGGGCCTCACTTTCCTCATTTCTAAGACTAGGAATTTGAATTAGACAACCTCTAAAGTTTGTTATGGGCAGCTAGGTGGCACCATGGATAGAGTGATGGGTTCTGGAGTCAGGAAGACTCATCTTTCTGAGTTCAAATCTGGTCTCACACACTTACCCTGGCTAAGTCCACTTACCCCTATTCACCTCAGTTTCTTGTAAAAATGAGCTGGAGAAGGAAATAGCAAACTACCCTAGTATCTTCACCAAGAAAACCCCAAATAAGGTCATGAAGAGTCAGACATGACTGAACAACTCTTTTATAACCATAGATCTTATGACCCTTTGCACTTTTCATCCTATTCTCTATCCCTTTCTCTTGTAAATGTGAATATTCAGAAACATTTTAATCATAGCTTTTTGAGCTATAAAACAACCTACCTATGTGAGTATAGGAAAGAGAATCATTTAGGATAAAACTTCTTTGATCAGCCAGAATTTGGATAATCCTTCTGGTTTCTGTTTGTCTGGAATCATAGCTTGTGGTTGTTATCACAATATCTTCTCCCACCTTATAAAAATTCAAGGCAAAAATTCAAGAATCATTTTCAAGTGGTAGATTTAGAATTTAATTTGTATTGTGAGTTATTATAATTCCACAATTATAAAAGAAACCATAGCATTTTAGCTAGTTATTGTAGTGATCAGTACAGCTTAGTACTAGAAAAAAATAGGAAATTCAGTTCTCTAATTGAAACAAGGCCTGCTTTGAGTTACTAGTTCTTTTGAATCATCTCTGACTTTCTCCTATATCTCATTTCTTCATTTTGAGAGATAACAGTACCATAACTTTGTGCAATAAAACAGAAAAAAAACAAATTTGTCAATATTTATATTAAAAATGTGCCAGGGTATATTCATGTTGGGATTCAGTAAGCACTATTACTTCAAATTGATTATTCCATCCTGTTGAAAGTTGTTAGATGGAAAGTAAATTTGAAGTTGGCAAGGACCATAATCTTAGTCTCACAAAGGATCTAGGAGGTGATCTAATCCATCCCTTTTTGGGGGCAGGATTTTTCACAACTGTGATGGAGCTAGCTCTCACCCACTTGGGAAGGTCTCTTGTTAAATTTTTAGTTTGAGCATTTACATTTCAAAATCAGCAAACTCTATAAATTAGGGCTTGATTTATTGATTGACTAGTAATAGAGAAAATGTTAATAATACAGATTAAATTTAAAAGTGTGGCATGCATGCTTTTTTTTGGAAAGTTAATTGGTCAACATTTGTCAGCATGTTACTGATTGTACCTAAAATGTTACAAAGAGAAATCAACTATAAAAAGGTCCTCTAAATTTTGGCTGAAAAGGCATTTTTCCCACTTTTCAATTACAGAAAATAGCAAAATAATAATTCTAATAATAATAGTTGATTTTATTGTATTCTATTTGTCTCCCCAGTGATTAACACAGTGCTTGACACATGATAAGTTTTTAATCAGGGTTTTTTTTCATTCATTCATTTATGGTAACTGACCCTTGTTATGAAACTCCAATACAGTTTTTTTCCCTTTTTTTTCCTTCTTTTACTAAACCAGCATACTGGTGAATCAAATGGACTATATTTTATGATCTCAGGTATTAAGTTTGCAGGTACTGTATAGACAAGTATTTGATGTAGGGATTTTTTCATTATGCTTAACTTAAAAGCCTCATGTGATATGAGTATTTAAAAAAATTGAACTTGGTCTATCTTTTCCCCAAAGCTTTGAAATGTTAAATGACAAAAGGATGAAGGAATAACCAAGCTAGAAGAAAACTGCATTTAAGTGTTTCACCTTTTTGGTTTTACATTGAATATGTAAACTATGATATATATAAACTGTATAATGCATATAATATAAAATATGTAATGTTTATACAATATAATGTATCACATATTACATGACATAAATATATTATATTTAATAATATTTGTATAATGCAATAATTACTATGTAATATGTTGTATTTATATATTTAATAATAAAAGTATACATAAAGTCTAATATATGTATAATGGGCATTTTAAATGTAACAATTCAATAAGCAAGTCTTTGTTCATCCTAGAAAATCTGCATGCTTTAATTTAAGGCAAAATGAAGAAGAATTTACTTTGGCAGCATCATTTCTTTCTCTAATGTGACTTGGGACTCAAAGAACAGTTCTATAATGATCCGTCTGTCTTGGCAAAACAAAAGCAGATACAAATGAATGTTTTCTCTACTGTAAAGAGAACTGTCTATGGAAGAAGAGGCAACTTTTACAAATATGCTTCTTTGTTTCTATGACCACGTATTGTCTCTACCTTCCAATCAACAGCATCCATCAGCGATATGACTTTGGAACCTGCCAGGGCTGTTTCTGAGAGTTTCGTTTTATATACTGCACGTGCAATTCCATGAAGATCCAATTCACCAAATATTCCTGGAAGATGGAAGCACATATGTAGGATAAAAGATTATGTGATCTCTTTCAATAAGATATTAAAATTTTAGAATAGAAAGAGAGCATTGGAGTTGACTGCTTGTAGGCAACGTAAGAAGAAAACTCAATCATCCAGAGTAGTTCCTCACTTGTAGAGCTATCACAGTGCCTGGCTGGCACATAGTGGGCTCTTAAATAAATGCTTATTGACTTGTTCTGATCCTGGCACTTCCTGGTGTAGCTTCCATGGATGTGGTCTTAGTGGCAGCACTACAAATTTATTTACACTGGGGACACGTGTATCCGACCTAGCTGCCAACTGTCACTATCCTTAATGTCACTATCTTGCTTAAAGGTTTTCTCAGAGAATTTAGAATCCTTTCTCTCACAAGGCAATCATTTGCTAAAATCAAGATTCACCCTTAGAAAAAATGTTTAATTAACAATTAACTTAATAAACATTCACTATATAGCAAAGTGTACCATCTCCAACCCCTCATTGCACTGTGCATATGGGCATGTGTGAACAAGTTGAGAAAAGCAGCTACTTGAGCTCATCATAGTCTCATCCTCATTCTTTGCTCCTACCAATTCTGATACTATAGATACAAACCAAGGTCAAGGTGAAGAATGGGAACAGGGTGAAGGTAGGGAAAATGACTATCTTAGCACCAAAGGGGAAAGAGTGAAAAAAAGGGACAGCAATCCAAAGCAATGGCAGAGGAAAGAGGACAGGAAAGAGGTGGCTGGGGTGAACTTCCCCCAGGGACCAGTCACTTATAAAGGATACACATAGGTTGGATGTACTTTATTCTGTGACTGAGTACATTACTGAAGTTTCAATAATGATAATTGGCACTTATATAAGTGTTTTAAGGTTTGCAAAGTGCTTTATATGCAGTATTTCATTTGATCCTCTCAAATACCTTTGGTCTGTTTATATTCAATGTAAAACCTTAGGTAAGTGAACACTTGTCCAGTATATCACAACAGGGATTCCCTTCATGCCTTGGTTTTACTAGGGGGCTGCTGAGCTCCCTTACAACTTCAAAATTCTGTGATTCTGTAAAACTATATTCATTAGGTCTATTAATGTCCTGGTACTTTTTCTAGTTTACCCAGTCAATAGAAACAAGCATTCATATAATATTTGCAATACTACAGAACCAGAAACCTTCAAAATAAAATGTCTTTCTATTTTGCATGCTTAAAAAATATTTATTTTTAGTTGTCAACATCACTTATTACAAGATTTTGAGTTCCAAATTTTCTCGTCATGTCTCCTGTCCTCCCATCCCAAGATGGCATGCAATTTGCTACAGGTTCTCTATATAATTCATATTAAACCTATTTTCACATTAGTCCAGTTGTAAAGAAGCATTAGAACCAATAGGAGAAACCATGAGAAAGAAGAAATAAACAAAAAAAAGAGAGAAAACAGATAATATGCTTCCTATCTTCTCTCAGGCTCCATAGTTCTTTTTCTGGAAGTGGACAGCATTTTCCATCATGAGTCCTTTGGAGCTGTCTTAAATCCTTTGCATACATTTTTAAGCACCATATCAAAACTCAAAATCTTTTAGTATTTAGAGATACATACCTAATACCTTTGACCCTTGATTTGGTCCATTTGGAAGAGGCCACTCTGGAGTAGAATGACTTCCTCTCAATATAATCTGTAATTCTCCTTCAAAGGGATTATCTTCCCAGCCCCCAATTAATCGACCACCCTGTCATGAATCAGAAAATTATTGAAATTAACAATTCACAGGAATTTTTTTTGCGGGGAAGAAATCTGGCCCTATGATTTTATTAATATAGGGAATTTTCAGCGAGGACAGTCCCTCTACCAATGTAGGTCATTACATGCTGCAATGTATCGTCTTAGAAAATTGCCAGAGTTCACTGAAAAGCTGAGTGGCTTGTGTAGTGTGGTCATACAGCCAGTATGTGTCAGAGCTAGGCCTGGGAGGCTGTTATCCCTACACTAGGAAAAAAAATCCTTATTAAAAAAAATAACCCAACAACAGATTAAGAAATAACTGACATTTCTATCTCTACTAAAAATTAGTGAATTATTTTATATGGTTGGTATACAACCCAGAGATATCTGGTAGACTCAGTAAACTTATTTTACTGACTAAATGAAGATCTTATCAGACTGGCTTATGTACAAGGGAAAAGAAGAGGCTGCTATGAGATACAAAGGATGGAGAATTGGAAGGGACCTCAGAGGTCACCACATCCAACTGTCTCGTTCTAGATGTGAGGAAACTGAGACCCAGAGAAGTTAAATAACTTGTCCAAGATCACACAAGTAGTAAGTGTAAATGGCAGGATTTGAACCCAAACCCTCTGACTCCAGAGACAGTGCTGAAGTTGATAGACTATTTTTTTGAATTATAAAGAGTCCTTCATAGGGAGCAAGACTCCTCTACTTTTGCTCCCTCCCTCCCTCTCTCTCTCTCTCTCTCTCTCTCTCTCTCTCTCTCTCTCTCTCTCTCCCTCTCCCTCCCTTCCTCCCCTCTCTCTGTCTCTTTCCCTTGGCAACATGAAGTAGGGGTCAATCAAGGATTCTTTCCTTCAGCCATGAAACAACACTTGTTATGCCCACTGTGAAAAGACTACTATATTACCTATAGTGGGTAAACATAACACAAAAGATTATTTCTGAAGTTTGTGGAGTTGGGTATCATCCTTGCATATTGTCTTTTAAATGAATGACCTAGCTTCAAGAAACTCTTCACTCTTATAGAGTAATGGAATCTTACATGCGGAAGAGACTTCACAGATTAAATAGTCCCTCTGTAACAGCAAGCAAGATGGGATTTGTTTATTTGGAGTTTTTTTCCAGGTTCAGGGTGCTAAATTGTGAGCACCTGAGGATTCAGTTCCCTTTGAGCCCTGATGGTTCCCAGCTGAGTCATGTGGGCTTCATGCAGGCCGACTCTGAGCCAATCAGGAGCTAAGTCTTTGTGATATATATTGGGAGGTTAATATTTTATTTGGGGGGTTCACTTATGAGAAGGATCTTGTGATTACCTGGTCGAGACTCTGAGTGGCCATATATTCAAACCTCCAACTGCTCAGATGTAAAGGCTCTCTCCATCCAGGGATGTATGTAAATTGTATGGCAATATTGCTTTGATTCAGGCAGTAAGAGCCCTGTCTGTTGGTCTTTATTTCTCTGTCTATATTTTTCTGTATGTTGAATGTAATTAAAGTGATTGTTGACCCCTCAAAAGTCATCTTTCCTTTTATAAAGGCAGCTTTAAGAACCTGTGATAGTAGATACCCCTGTGTATGATGTAGTGCTTACTGAGATACCCTCTCATACCTGAAGTTTGCCTCTCATCCAAATGAACCTTTTGGTCCTAAATTCCAGCTTGCATACTTTTTCTATAGCATTAACAATTTCATCCAATAATATTTTCTCAATTCTAGATTCTATCATGGAGGGGGTTAAGATATAATTTTATTGTGCAATGCTCAAAGTTCTATATGTTGAATTCCTTTTCATAGCAAATAATTGGTGATTGACAGAACGATAGAAACACTACAAGGATGATTTGGTACAGACCACTGAAGCATTTGAAACAAACTTTCACCTTTAATCCCATGGTTTTATGGTTTTAAGGAACGACGCTTAAAGGCTCAACTCCTTTAAGTGTTCAGAATCTCCTAGAGAATCTTGCCAAGCCTGTTTCAGAGTTAAGTCTCATCTTACCTAACCATTCATGTGACTCATCTACAAAAAAAAATTTTACTTCGGACCAAAAAGTTCCAGATAATGGGGCAATCACAATTCACACTTAACAGTAACATGGCAGGCATTTCTAAGGAAGCCTAGCCTAAGTATCAGGGTAATGGTGAAGCAGAACAGCAGGAAGTATTCCTCTAACCGAAACCAAGGTGGGTTTTGAGTCATAAAAAATGTATCTGCTTCTTTATTACCATCTTCTTAGCCTCATTAAACACTGCCCCTCCTCTCTCATTCTGTGATTCAGTCAAACTGGCCTTTCCTTTGTTCTCTCCTCACAGAATTCTATTTCCCACCCCTGTCTTTGTGCTGCTTGTCCTTCATGCCTGGAACATACTTCCTCCTTACCTTCACCTTGTAGAGCCCCCTTCCTGTAATTTTTAGTTCAGGCATCATCTTCTTCATGAAGCCTTTCCTAATTCCTTTAACTGCCAGTGCCCTCCTTCCCAAACTATCTTGTGTATGTATGTATGCATGTGTGTATATATGTACACATGTGTGGATGCATATATGGTATGTGTGTATGTGTGTATACACATGCAATACCTACACATAAATGTATGCATATATACATACACATTTACAACAGTCACTATTCTAGCTTATACTCCCATCACTTGTCATCTGGAGTTGATATTGCAATAGCTTTATTGCTATAAGGCTGCTTCCAGACTTTCTTTTCTTCACATAGCTATATATATATATATATATATAAAATTTTCCTATGGTACTAACTTGCTAATACATATGCACACACACACATATATATATAAAATGTATGTATACATATGTATATACACATATTTGTGGTTACTCATTTTATATTAATGCTATATGTATTTTTATGCAAACCTGTCCGCTCCATTAAAATTCAAGCTCTTTGAAAATACGGATTATTTTAGTCTCTGTATCTTTGTATCTCTATCCTCAGCACTTAGATGTCACATTAATTGGCACTTAATTCCCCATTAATTGACTGGGTATTTATCAGGTAGCACTTAAACTCTTTGAGAGCAGTGAATATTCTTTATCTTATTTTGTAAATCGAATAGCTAACATGGTACCTAGTATGTCGTAGGAACTTGGTAAGTATTGTTGAATTGAATATCTCATGATTATGTTAGTATAGAATATAATGCAAATTGCCACTTCATAAGGAATCTATTTCTAAAATGCCCTCCTCATTCTTACCTGCACTGATATGTAGGTAGCATTCAACACAACTTTTCTGTAAATGGGTTTTCCAGTGCTTACATTATTTTTACCATCTTCTAGTTCTAGGACTCCCAAAATAATAAGTCTTTCCAGGGACGGAATATCTACATCCATTACTATCCATGTGCCTAGAAAAGAATACTTTCATTACAGTATGCAGGTAGCATAATAATTTGCAGACTATGTCCCACATAAAGTATATATTCATGATATGAACCCTACTGATTAGCCTTGGCTTCCAAATTTATTCCCAGTCAAATTCCAGCAGCAGGCCATCCACTTTCTGAGTCCCAAATAGAGCCATTATCTTCTTCCAAATTCCCTGTTTCTATTGAAGGTACTATGATATTTTGAATCACCCAAGTTTATAGCTTCCTCACTTCCCATATCCAATCAATTCCCAGATCTCTTCAGTTCTATCTCTACAGGTTCTCTCACATCTGTTTCTTTCTTGTCAATTGCAACAATCGCTATTCTACTTATACTCCCATCACTTGTCATCTGGACTAGTTATTGCAATAGCTTTATTGCTATAAAGCTTCTCTTCATATAGCTAGATACATAATTTTCCTATGGTACGAACTTGCTAAAAAAAAAATCTCTGATGGTTTCCTGTTGCTTCTATTACAAAATACAAAATCAACCTCATCGCAGCAATTAAAGTCCTCTATAATCTTGTTCCAACTTACCTTTTTAGAATTAGGTAATAATTCTCTTTTCATATACTACACGTTCCTGCAAAACTAGACTCTAGGTTGCTGGATGTCATCATCCCGTCTTGTCTACGTGCCTTCAAACAGGCTGTCTCTCATGTCTGGAAAGTTTTCCATCCTTCAGGTTCTGCCTCCTAAATGAAGCCTTCCCTGATTTTCCCAATTTAAATTTTTTTTCTATTCCCTCAAACGTTTTTGTATTTATTATATGTACATGTTTATTCTTCCCAATAGAAAATAAACTTTTTGAGGGCAGGAATTTCTTTCTATTCTCAAAGTGTTATATAGTGACTTACATATAATTTGGTACTTAATAAACATTTGTTAAGCTAAATTAAAACTCTTCATTCTAAATACTAAGATTTATCTCCATACTAGCTCCAAGAGGTTGAGATTTATGATAACAGGATCCTCAGGGAGCAAGGAGCTGGTTCTCGTAGTCATGAAAGGGGAGCGGGGAGAAGTACTTATAGAGAGCCTCTTTTGTGCCAGGCATTGCGCTAAATGCTTTTAACAAGTATTACCTCATTTGATCTTTAAATCAACCCTGGGAGGTAGGTGTTATAATCACCCTCATTCTACAGTTGAGGAAACCGAGGCAGATAGAAGTTAAGTGACTTGCTTAGGATCGCACAGCTAGTTAGTTGTCTGAGGTCAGATTTGAACTGGGGTCTTAAGTCTATTGCTCTATCCACTGTATAATCAACTGCTTCCCTGGTTATTTTTTTTTCTCAATATTTTGTTTTCACCTTCTATCAGCCAGCATGCAAAAGGTGGTAGGTAGTAAATCCTACAAGAAAACCCTACCTAATATCATCACAAATGCCTCTTTCCTTCCACTTTGTGTTTCCAAAGCACACTGGATTTTTCAAGCACTTAAGGGAAGAAGGGCAAAACAAATATTTAACAAGATAAAAAACAAACACTTTACAAATATTCCTTGACTAGCCATAAATGGCCAGCACCATTTCCTGGGTTATTCTCATCCATCTAATATTTGATGACAAAATCAGAGGGAAAAGAGGAAGTACCAGCTATTCTCCTTGAGCAGACAAAAAACACACAGAAAATCACCAAAATGAACTGGTAATGGAGAAATGGCAAGGCATGAGTGTGGCAGACCTAGATAGATATTTTTCTCTATTTGCTTTCTGATCCCAGCTAGTGTCCCTTAATTCTACTTCTTATCAACTAAGATTAGGGCTTTTGGGTCTCATTAGTCAAACATCCTGTCAAAGCTCCAACTTCTAACAACAAAAGGAGGCTTATTCCTGCATATTCTTTAAGTCCTCTGACCTTGAACCACAATCTAACTGTTAATCATAGCCACCTCTATCCTGAGTCTTCCTAATGTAGCATAAGCATAGGGATATTCAGTTTATGTATTTACCTTCAGGAATCACCACATTTGCTCCTTCTTGAGGAATACTATAATTGTTTTCTGGTGATGATTGCCAAAAAGAATCATTAGACCATAAGCTGCAAGAGGAAAAAATTCAGTTCATTTCCACTGTCACCGTCATCACCAACATGGCCAATGATATTGTAAGAATAAACGTGTCTAACCTGTAGGGCACTCATACAAGATGTTTGGGCCCATTTGAGCTAAGAGATTGCTTATCTGTTTACATTTGAGTTTACAATATCAAGAGGAAGACCAGACATACAGCAAATAAAATAATGAATATTCCCCACTCCCCTGGCCCCATTCCACAGATTATACAACTGATTCTTCTCACCTTAGGACAGGGATTTTGTGTTCAGAGGTAAAGGGAAATATCTGCTTAATATATTATCCTACTGTAATATTCCCAGAGTAATGTTTTAGTGAGGAAAAATGCAAATTGAGTACAGAGAAATATTTAATGACTTTATGATACTAAAGATGATAAATATGGAATACAGTTTTTGCTATAAAATATGTATTTTGTTTCATTTTTCATGTGCATATAAATGGTAAACTTTATAATTTATTTCCTCTCCTCTTGAGCCTCCATTTTGTGAGGTAGCCCAAGCTGACCTGCCTTCATTCCCTCCCAGGCCTATACCTGACTATCTGGATTTCAAAATTATACATCTACTGGGGTCTCATCCTGGAACTTCCCTCAATGCTTGGCGCTGCCTTATTCTAGACAACCTACTCCCTGTAAGGTCTGATTACCTCAGTATATCTCTTTGCTAGTATACTTCCCCTTCCCCGCATCGAGTTCCTCCTAGAGTCTCCATATTGTAAAGTGGTCCAAGCTGGTCTGCTTCTATTCCCCCTCCCAGCCCTGTTCCTGACTTTCTGGACTTCAAAATTATGCCCCTATACCTCCCTACTAGCTGCCCCTGCTTTAAAGGTCCTTTTTGTATGTTATCTTCCCTTCTTAGAATGTAAGCTCCTTGAGGACAGGGGTTATCTTTTTTTTTTTGCTTATATATGTATCTCCAGTACCTAGTGCATGTTACACATATTAGACACATACAGTGCAGTCATTGGCAGATAGTAAGCGTTTTATAAATGTTTCCTTCCTTTCTTCCTTCCTTCCTTTCTCCTTTCCTCTAATACTGAATGGGGAGAACAGGAAAGTGTTAATGAAAGCCAAGTGGTACCAGGGCTGAAAAAGATTTGGAACCCCTGTACTACATCATCTTCACCATATCTACTATCATATTTGCAATGAAAATATCATATGGTAAGAAATGATTTTGTCTAAATTTAAAAAGGTGTTATGTGTTGCTGTCTTTCATGATGCAAAATATGCTTGCTGCCATTTTGTGGGAGATAGACCTGGTACATTCTGTCAAGAATTGAATTATTAATAAGATAGGGATGGGAAGGTTTAATCAGAAAGGATATATTTCTGTGCTGTACTTGAAGCAAAAAACATAGATAAATCAGTGATATAGCAGCACATTCATACATCAAGGGCCTGTTATTCCAACCAATCTATGACTTAAGATCTTTGAGAGAAGTTTGTAACTCAGAGAGGCTAAGTAACTTCTTATGGTCATGGAACTAATAAATGCACAAGGGATCGACTTGAAAAAGACCTTCCCAACTTCAAGCTTGGCACTCTATCCACTGTCAGAGGTAATTAATAAATCAATAAAAATTCTTCAAATGTTTAACATAACAAGCATTCTGACAGATGCTGCAATACAAAGACAAAAATGAAATTATACTTGTCCTCAAAGAATTTGTATTTTGACAGGGAAGACAACATATATAATATATAAGTATATACAACCTAAGTATATGAGAAATAAATATAAGGTAGTTTTGATGTGGAAGCATGAACATTGGTGGAGATCAGAAAAGGTCTCATGGCATTTGAACTGAGCTTTTAAGATAGCTCTGGATTCTAAGAGCCTGAAGTGAGGAAAGAGTTTATTCTGGGCATAAATATATAATAATAATACCTAGTATTTATATAACACTTAAATGTTTTTAAGTCATTTCACAAATATCTCATGTTATCCTCACAGCAACCCTGGGAGGTAGGTGCTGTTATAAGCCTTCATTTCACAGATAAGGAAACTGAGGCAAACAGATGTTGAGTGATTTTTGTCAAGGTCACACAACCAGTAATTGTCAGAAACTGTATATATTTCAAATCTTCCTTTGTCCAGATCTAGTGCTCAATCTACTGTTATTCCTGAGGTGCCTCTAAAACCTATGTTAAACAAATACAGACAGAAATAGTGCAAGGCAGACAAAATACAAAGTGAAATGAAATATAGACATTTCCTTACTTTTTAGATGATGAAACTACATCTTTTTCTACTCAGTGAACTCTAATGGCTACCTATTAGCCTCTAGGATAAAATCTAAACTCTATTTGGCATTTAGACATCTTCGCAATTTCACCATGTCTTAATGGAGGCAAAACATAGTCTTTGGATTCTGAGAACCTAAATTCAAATATTTCTTCTTACCTGTAACCTTGGAAAAGTCACTTAAATTTCTTGGACCACAGTCTCATCATCTATAAAATGGGAGGTTGAACTAGATGGCCATTGTGGCCCCGTCAAGATCACTCACCCCACTTTATTGCTTTCTTATACATTACTCCATGCATTCTATGGTGTAAATACTCTACTTCCCACCTCCATGCCTTTGTAATGTCTCCCTTGCCTGAAACATCCTCTTTTCTGCTCTACTTGATGGAATGAATTAGCTTTCTTCAAGATTCAGATCAAGTGCAACCTTCCATATGAGGATCTTTCCAGTGTGCTCAGCCTTCCCCTCCAAGGATACCTTGTATATACTTTACATATGTTGTGTGTGTGTATATATTCATATGTATAGATATATTTATATATTACATATATTTATATATATATGATACCCCACATATACATAGACACACATACAATTCATATACACACATATGTATGCATGCACATATGCATATACATATATGTATACAAACATACGTAGTATCCTCCCGATTAGGATGGCAGCTTCTGAGGGCAGAGTCTATTTTGATTTTGCCTTTGTATTTCTAGCCTCTAGTATAGTGCCTGGCACATGATAGGAACTTACTCAATGTTTGCTTGCCTGCATTATAAAGCAGATCACTACAAAGCAAAACATCCCAAAGATGATCATATTTTCCTATAGAAAGAGTGTGAAATTTAGAGGTTCCTTCTGTGATAAAGAACTCAGCAGTCATTACTACGTTAGAAAAAAACAACATTAAGATAATTTTTAAGATAAAATTTTACAACATCATACAAATGTGCATGAATCTAATGGGAATAAAGAGACCACCATATATGAAAGAACACCATCATGAATGACATAAGATAGAGAAAGTGTTATTTAAAGAAAGGTAATGGAAGTCTATTAAAGAGAAATGACATACTTGTACATTTCTGGACGTTTTCTATGAAGAGGAATTTGTGTTGAAGAATTTATGGGAAAACAATCCTGAAAGAAGCAACAGTAAGCTTGGAAATTCACAATAACATCTTTCACATCAGGATCCAATGTCCTTGAAATAGCTTCGTTTGAAGGTAGATAATTTCTTCCTGACACTGAAAGCAAGAGCAGAAATAGTTTTAATATATTCAATTATCAAAGACTACTTATATCTAAAAAAAATTATAATTTAGAAAAATGTTGCATTTTTTGAAAATTATTTTTAGATTACAACCTTGACATATCCTAAAGTTGATATAATATGATCTTGGATATTTTGAGGAAAATAAATCTAAAGTGAATGTAAATCATGAAAGTATTTGTAGAGATTCATTTTGGGGTGAGTATTAACATAGGTTATCTAGCACTTTCAAAAATTGTTGGCAAAAACTGATAGAAATTTTAGAAACTTGGCTGAAGAGACTTTTCATAAACATTTTCAATTTCCCCAAAATAATGAAGCACAAAGGTTGTATAATAATGTGAAAAATTATGAAGTCTGGTGCCTCTTTTGAACATATCTGGCTTCTTTGTGAAAGAAAAAAAAAGCTAGGACTTTGTGTAGGAGTACTTAAGTTGATCTCAGGAAGTTAAACTTATGCCTTTAATTAAGATATGTTGAAGTATAAGTTATTGAATGCATTAGTTAACACTATAACCCTTTCCTGATGAATGCAGACTTCAATATATCAGAGAACTGTGATTTCCTCGATGTGCAGGCATCCTTCACCTTTGCAAAATGAGACTCCCCCCTTTGCCTCATTAGACTGTTTGATTTATTGCCCTGTTGGTAAAAATGTTAAGTGATTGCAGTCTCCTGATGATGAGCCTTGCCCAATGTAGCTAGGTTGGTTTTCAGAGGACAGACATACAATCCACAGTCAATTCCATGCTGAAACTTTTCCTGTTTGGGTAGGGATGTTTAGAAATCCTGCTTGATTCACCCAGACTTTGTGAACTCTGTATTACTTCCATGGCACAGTGAGACGTTGGAATAGAACACTGTAATAGGTGAATGAATACTCACCTAGATAGTATAAAGTGCTAGTGTTCTTCTCAAGGTGCCAATCTCCATTCCTGCTGGTGTTCAAGTCAAGTGGATTTGAGGATCCATTCCTTATATCAACAATATTGAACATATCAGCCTTTTGAGTGAAATTATGAGATATTATGACATAGTCTTCATCCTGTGTTTAAAAAAACCTACATTGTGATTTTCTTTATATTTTAGTGTGAATATTAAAAAATGTAGTGAATTTTTACAACTGTATAACAGATTAGTTGCTACATGAATTTTAGGGTTTTGAAAGTTTGAAAGTTTTGGATTGCTTTCTTTTCCCTTTGATTGCCTATATATTTAAATTGTTCACTCTTGTATCTTTTTTAAAGTGAAAATACTATGACAATGAACAAATTACAAGATCTTATAAAGAGGATGTGTCCTTTGACTACTCCAGTGATCTATAATAATTCCATTCCTAAAGTATTTAACTTAGATTTCAGGGATAGCTTTTGTAAGTATAAGCATATGACCAAGATTTTTTAAAGGTTTCAGTATTTACTTAGAGGATATACAAAAGCAATCAACTAACAATTGTAAAAGATCATAGAAACAGCCAGTGGAAGGAGTGCTGTACTTGGAATCAGAGGACCCCAGTTCAGATCCCAGCTCTAACATGACCATCAGTGTAAACACTAGCAATTCATCTCATTCATCAGAAGGCTGAGCCTCAGCCTTCTTGCTTGTCAAATGGGAGCAGTAAGTAGCATTAACTACTTCTCAGGGCAGTTGTGAAGGAAAAATACACTTAAACCTTAATGACTACAGAAATGTTTTTTTTTCTTACCCTAAATCCATAGAATGTGGAAGCATAGGAGATGTTAGTAATGTGTTCTACACCTTTAAAATACCAGTTAATATGATTTGCATTTGGGATCAATGCCATCCATCCAGACATATGAGTCAGTCGTTTCTTTTGAAATGGAATAATACTTGTGCCTATATAAAAGCATCAAAAAAATCAATTAATATCTATTACTATGTCCAAAAGTCTCCTACTTTCATAAGTCAAGTATAAATGGGAAATCCCTGCCTAGCTTTTAGCATTATCCAGAAAATTTAGAAATGCATTTTATTACATATACTCTACAGAGGTTCTTAACCTTTTGGTAAGTGTTACGAATACCTTTGGCAATCTGGTGAGGCCTGTTGACTCCCATCACAGAATAATATTTTTAAATGCATTAAATAAAATGAATACAATTACGAAGGAAACCTATTATATTGAACTAGTTATCAAAGCATTTTTTTATACCCAAGTATATAGGCCACAGGTAAAGAAGAACCCTAGAATTTCTTTGTTTTACTTAAAGTTCTAAATGTTTCCTATTTTAAAATGCCAAAAACTTTTATTCTCTGTTCAAAATATAATTGTAAATCTCTTAATATTTTGGTAATAGAATTTTTTTAAGTATCTGACAGTTTTGACTTAAAGCATAAGTTAATGATTCATCTTCCCATCTGTATTTTAAGTTAAACTATCCTGCCCGGCGATGTGAGAAAGAAAATAAGAACAAGGCCCTGGTATCACATGCCAGTCATATTCTATATAGGGCTAAAACATCAAGGGATCAAAGGGAGGAGTAAGTTTTGGGGGTTAATAAGAGTTCGAAGAGGTAGCATGCAGAAATGAAAGACAGTTTGCTAAGTTTAAATCGTAAAATGAATGAGAGTAGCTCGTTTTAGATACCTAAACACTTAATTAAGAACTTGACTCTCATGAAGGAGCAGGCCATGACTCAGATTTTTCATTAGTGAAGCAGTAAGCTTATAAATAGAGTAATTGTGAATCCTGAAGAGGACCAAAGCATCCTGAAGTCATTTATTACCAAAGTTTTTAGAGAAAGTTTAAACTCAGGTGCTGGGGGAGGGGGGCAACAGGAAAATGAATACAAGGAAAATGAATACAAATGAAGACAAGATTCCAGATTGGGAAGGGGAAGAGAATGAATTATACTGGCATGAGGCAGGGAGTACATCTAAAGCAGAAATAATGTAAGTTTGATACAGAAGATACTCAGATTTTTGTGTCATTTCACAAAATCATAGAATTTTAGATTTGAAAGGGACTTCAGTTGTCCATTCGTACTAGTCAATAACTAAATAAGAATTTCCACTCTAAACTACCCAGCAAGGAATCATCAGTCATTCTTTGAAGGGCTCTATTAGCGGTTGTGGAGAGATGGGAGGATAATCTTCCAAAGTATCTCATTCTATTATTATATTTTTCTATTAGGAAGTTTTCCTATTTCAAGTCTTAATTTGTCTTTTGGCAACTTCTACCCACTGTACTTAATTTAGCCCCTGGGACCAGAGAGAAGTCTAACCCTTCCACTTAAAAATCCTTATTCTCCTTATATTCAAGCTGTACTTGGATACAACTCTCTACCAGTCATGTTCCCCTGGAGACTCCTTTTTGCAAAGCTAAACACTTCCCACTCCTACCTGTGAGTAGTCCAAGCTGCCCCACTGAGGACCCAACTGACCAGTTTCAATTGGGAAACTCTTCTTCCTCTTTTCTCCTCTCCTCCCCTCCCTTCCCTCTTCTATCCCCTTCCTTTTACTCTCCTTCACATGAGGTATCATGTGACCTAAGGGTCTCTGCCCAAAGGAAGGTAAATTTGGAAGGCTGAAACCTACCTAGATATCTTGCGGTTTATTGTCTAGATTTCTTTCTTAAAGATCATGCCCTAAACCCAAATTACTGTGACTCTCATTCATTTTCTGACAATGGGTCCCTACCCAAGTACCACTTAATGGTTATTGTTTGGGTCTTGTGGACTCAGGATGAATGCAATTTTTCTCTTTTGGCCAGAAACCCTGAGGATCTTCCCCTTCTAGTTTGATTTTTTTTTTTTAATAAAAGGGACCATCCTTTTGCTCACTTCTTAAACTTCTCTAATTATTGAATGGGCATTGCCTCAGTCAAAGTGAGAACTTGGAAAGCCCTTAGCTTAAAAAGACCATCCTGAGCCATCTTCAGTTGTCCAGGTCTATATCTGGTTACTGGACCCAAATGGATCTGGAGGAGAAAGTGATGCTGGTGACTTTGCACAGCCCTCCCTCACTTAAATCCAATTGACTTGCAAGTCATGGCATCATCCTGCTGATGTCATGGTCCTCTTCAAGAACAAAGGACAAACCACACACATGTGGTGTGGACTTCCAATCCTTTACCGAACTGCCCTTCCCCTGCCCCTAAACTAACCAACAGCATTAGCTTAGGGTTCTGAAAAATTCAGTTTACTTATATACTTTTCCACTCTTACTTTTTCAAGGGAAATATTCAAGGAGTTAAATGACAGGAAAAGAAAATAGGCTGATCACATGTAAGAAAAAAGCTAGGCAACTAGAAAGCCTGAGAGCTTCACCGGTACCCTCTCAATGTACAAGAATGCCTCTAGGATTTTGTATAGACAATCTGTAATGACATTATTGGAGGACATGGTCAAGTGGCTAAGTGTCACACAGGATGGGCAAGTAAGTGTGGGTCAATAAGTTCATAGATCTATTAAAGTATTTGATTATTATATCAAAAAATCAAAAAAGCTGACAACTCTGCTAGAAAATAAGAATTGTCCGTCCTTCTCCAGATGTGTTTGACCAGGGCATTGAACACTGAGACTATCGTCTCCTTATTCCTGAAAACTATGTCTATTTGACAGAAGAATCTTTTAGTTTTTTTGCTTATAGCATCACATACTTGTTTTTATATATTTCCATCAAATTGGGTCTTTTTATTATTGTTAATTTTGCATATGACAGAAAATCTCATTTTCCCAATAATTTAATTTAATTTATTGAAATGGTACTCTTCTCTAGGACTCCAGTCAGTGCTGCTTTCTTACAAAGGACACAACTGTGCCATCTACTGGTAACTCATGTAAATAGCAAGCACAGGATTCTCAAAACTAAGATGAGAAACTAGTAGAGTCATGTAATCCAATCCTCTCATTTTATAGTGGAGGAAACTGAGGCTGATAGAAGTTAAGTGAAATGTTCCATCCAGTTCATTTACGGGTAGTGGCAGAGGAGGGATTTATACCTATTTCTTCTCGCTTCAAATCCAATATTCTTTCCACTGCATGATAAAAGCAAAGAAATGAATAGCTTATTACCTACCACTGCTTAGCCATCATTGTTGCCATGAGAACAGTGAAGGCAGCAGCAGTGATTGTTATCCAGATGAAACTAATTCAGAGGAAACTAGAGGGCTCAGCCAGTCAGGTACATATTGCACAAAAACACCTGGTCAGTAAATACACTCATAGAATTTTGAGTGCACCTAATTGAAACATGGTCTTACTAAATTTGAGTTGCTGTCATCTACTTCAGGGTCAAACTCCTCCTTCCCCCTGCCCAAGCCCTCTTTCCCCTCCCCCCCATCTCTGTGTTAGGCTCCTTGGACTTCAGTACTCTTGGTTTTTCACTGCTTCTGTTCTAGATACTTTTTCCCACCTTTGGTTCTCCAGAGGGGAAGTGAGGCTGGTAACCTGCACAGCCCTCCCTCACTCAAAACAAAGTCAAATGCAAGTCAAGTCATCATTTCTCTGACGGCATGTTCTTCTTCGGCAACCAAGGACAAACACAACAACATTTAATCTTCAGCTGTATCATTTTTAAAAGTAACTATTTTAGATCCCTGCACTTTCTCAATGCTAATATCCTAGAACAAAGCACCAGCGCTTAAAGTCAGTTATAATTCTGACCAAGGTTATAAATTGAAAACCAGTGATATGACGAGAGTTAATCCTCTTGCATAAAATTTTTAAAAACCCCGTGAAAATGTATAAATGCTTAAAGTAAGCATTTTTAAAAAGAAAGTCTTAAAATAATTTGCCGTGTTTTCAGTATAGTATACCACAAAGAACAACAATCTAATTTTTTCTATCTCACTTTACATTCTAACTATTCTTTTTATGACAAGCCCAGATGCATCTAAAGAGCCATTTTCTTGTGACATCTTTATAACTTCAGTTCTTTATCTGTAAAATGGATTATAGTAGAACCTATCTCACAGAGGATTGTTGGGGGGATAAAATGGGATAAAATATGTAAAGTACTTCGCAAATCTTAAAAATGCTATTTGTGTTTAACTGTTATAGTAATAGCTAATGTTTGTCCATTAATAATTTAATAACAATAACCTAAAAATGACTCACATCAATCATTAGCAGCACTAATCATAACTAATATCTATATAGTGTTTTCAGGTTTGCAATATGCTCTAAGTGCTTTATCCTACTTTTTCCTCACAGCAATCCTGCCATAAGAAAGGTATTATGACGCTCTATTTTTATAGGAAAGGATATTAATAGCGCCTATAATCACACCGTAATAAAATAGTGATCTATACTATTGTTGACAGCAATGATAGTTTAAGTCAATCTAGTCCCCTCGAACACATTTGCATAAAATCTATGGAGTCAGACAATTAAACTTGCCAAAAGAGTCTGAAAGAATCACATCTTTTTCCAACAGAGAGACTGGGGAAGGCTTGTTGAACGCTAAGCGATGAAAGCTGACAGAGGAGTCGCAGACTGATCCAGGGAAACCAATGCTCCAGTCGGTCTCTTGCTTGCAATGTGCGAGGTCTAACAGCGAGCTGTGTGGAACAACTGAGTGCCCTTTGCGCTCTGTGGAATAAACATACATTTTATTGCAGAAAGTTAAGAAATGATGAATTGCTTACCATACACCGTAGAGCCATAATTTTCTCATCCTCGACAAGTGACATGATACAAAACCTCAGTTGAGTAAGAGGGGACAGAGACCCTAAGAGACTAGCAAAAGGGAGCTGGCAGAGAGACTGCTGAATGGGGGGAAAAGAGGTGCAAGGAGGAGGAATTCATCTCAAGCTAACCTCTGTTCACTCCCTCTTATTAAACTAATTATCTTTTTCTAACTAAATGCTAAGCCCTGTTCCTTCTAGCTGCTAAAAGACTACAAGTGCTCTCAGATCCTTTTAAATTTCGCCTCCTCTAAGGTCAGCATCCTTAGGGAAAGCCCTGAAGACCTTATTCTAGTTATAGCTCTGACATACAGGATCTGTGACCCATTTAATTACATATTTTGTTATTATCTTTATGAATTCATTGCCTTAAAGTATCTGAATTTTATAAGTAATATTTTGTTTTCCTCCAATTAGGTATTGAAATGATTTTTAACATTTTAAATGTTCCAAATTCTATCCCTCCTACGCTTCCCCCTCCCTGAGATGGTAAGTAGTCCAGTTATAGGTTATACATGTGCAATCATGTATAAGTACCTGGATTTTTAAAATCATTTAAAAAATAATAACTGACATTTTATATAATGACTTTAGAGTTGCAAAGCATTTAATACACATTTTTTCATTTGATCCTCACAACAGACTTATGAAGTAGATATTTTACTTCTTAACTCTGTTTTGCAGATAAGGAAACTGACACTAAGTGAGCTTAAATAACTTGTCCATGATCATATATTCAGTCAGAAACAAAATTGGAAACTAGGCTTCTCCTGCCTTGAGGTCTAGAACTCTAAATACTATAGCATGCTGCTTCTCAAAAAATAAACAAATACAACAGACCAGTAACATATAGTTCTACCCAAACTCACAGAAACATTGGTGAAAATAAAATAAACTATATGTAATAAAGCCCTTTGAAATAAAATGTGCTACACAGCTATAAAGTGTCATTATTGTCATGAGACAAATTTAATTAAAGTGCTAAACAATCTATAAATTTTTCCCAACTGACATAAAATTTGAGTGGATATTTGCAAAAAAAAAATGCCAATACTTTTAAGATTCACAAAATTTAAAATGACTTTTTAGAATTCAAAGGAACCTTATATTTTTCAAAAATGCTCTTATCGATCTAAGAATCATGTATGTCAAAGAAAGAGAGTTTATCATAATTTGTCATTAGCATAGCAGACTGTATACTTTCAGTTTCTGAAGATGTTTAAGGAAGATGGGTTCTGGTTAGTTGAATATCCTAGTTTTTACAGAATCAGAAAACAACAAAATATCCAACACTAAAACTCTGCTTAATATAATGTTATCTTTGATAACTCACCAGGCACATCAGGATCCTGCTGTATTATCTGGGGGCTTGTGCCATGAACATTATGTATCATTGTATGCTCTAGGGGATCTAGAATAAGCTAAAACTAAGCTAAAGGTATGTACATTTCAAAATAAATACTTGTTGTCAACTTGTTTATTTGTCACTGGTCTTTTTTCTGATATATGAAGAGCATCCAATTTATAAATGAAAATACTTTGACTCTTTCTAATTTCCTTAATTCCAGAGAAGTGACTGAACAGTTGGTCTTGTTTCAATTTTCTAAGGCAATGAACTGTGAGTATTTGCTTAGAAGATATGCCTCTCCATTTAAGAGGCTACATAGCACAGTGGCTAAAGTGTTGGATTTATAGCAAAAAAGATCTGGTGTACAGTAGGAGTCAGAACTTGGGAATGTGACCTATGTCTCCATAGAGAATATAAACAGCAAAAGAAGCTCCAACCATCCCATGGCATAACTTGAATGTGTCCATGGGCCATCACTGGCACTATGACATCTTTGTTCAGTTTCTATACAATACTTGAACTTGACCTGGGGTTGGGGAGGGGATCCATTTTACTTTGTTCTGCTACCAAGCAGGACTGGCTTCTTTTGAGTAAGATCCCCCAATTAGTCCTAACAAAATCTACCATAAACAAGTAGGCATGGGCCCTTCTTTCCTCAGTACCTCATTATTCACTAGGAGAATATGCCACTCTACAAAAGGCATTATTAGAGCAGACAGGATCTGCCCCCTTGCCTCTGAAATTTATTAGCTGTGGGACCTCGGGCAAGTTCTTTAACTTTACTATGCCCCAGTTGTCTTGTCTATAGAAAGAAACAGAGTCTACCTTGCAAGAGTATCATGAAGACTGAATAAGATGAAACTTTGCAAATTTTAATGCACTGTTATTATAATTCCTATAATTAAATTTAAAAAGATAATTTTAGAATTAAAAAAAATTGATTTGGTTGTAATATAAGAAATATAATATGCCTAGTGCTTGAAAAATCTGAAAAGGTTAAAAAAGTCCTATACGTACTAAATTAAATATAATTCAGATATATGTAGATACTATATATTATATGTGGAAATATCATATGTGCTAGAACAGCTACATGGTGCCGAGAAGAGAGCAACAGGCCTGGTTTCAGGAAGATCCGAATTTAAATCCTGTATCAGGTACGTGCTAACTGTGTGAACCTGGGAAAGTCACTGAACCCCAGTTTGTCTCAGTTTCCTCATCTGTAAAATGAAGATAGTAAACGAGTACCTACCTCGTAGGGTTACTATGAGGATCAAATGAGATAATTAGTATTACCATTATATTCCATTATGTGTGGAATGTTATGTTACATTGTTGCTTGTTGCAGTTATGCTTTGTTGCCAAAGAAGACCCTAGGTTATGTTATGATATGGAAGGAGCTAGGTAGCTCAGTGGATAGATTACTTATCCTGGAGTCATTTAGATCTGATTTCAAACCCAGCCACAGACACTTTTAATTGTCTTTGTGACTCTGAGCAAGGCACTTAACCTCTTTATGATTCAGTTTCTTCATCTGTAAAATGGGTGTAATAGTAGCATCTGTCTCCCAGGATTGTTGTGAGGATGAAATGAATGAGTGTCCATCAAGTGCTCTGCCAACCTTAAAGCACAATATAAATATTATTATTTTTTTATATTAGAAACAGAAATACCTGTAAGGGAGCCATCTACATCAATCAGTACAACTTCATGTTCCCATCGAAATCCAGCTTTATTTGGTGCATGAAAGTAGTGAATGTCCATAAATTTGGCACTCCAGCCTCCACACGCATCACTACAAACTCCTAGAATGGATGTCACTCCCAAGGCAACACAGTTTGTACGATCAAAATTCATGAAATGTACAGAAGATACTGTTAATCCTTCATTAAATGGAAGAAGTAGACCCTTTGAAGTACAGTATGAAGGGCCCAGTCCCAGTTCATCAAGGTGACCAACTATCTTGGCATTTTTTATCAATGCTCCATTGATTTCACCCCACCCTCCCACGTATGGAGCCAGAATTCTCTTGGTTTCTATCCCAACATCATCATTATTGACCATCACAAAGTTATGGAACTGAAGGGCTCCCCCATTGACCCACTCTGCTCCTTTTTGGCAATTCCAAGTAGTTAACGAATTAAACACGGCAGGAAAAGGAATGGTGGATGTACAAGATCCTGTTTGCATGGGGAAATATTCTTCAAAAATCCACAAACCAAACCAACCTTGGGAATGAACGGTATTATTAAAGAATTCTCCTAGGGGAACTCTTTTTTGGCAAATATTTGGGTCATAGGATGGTCCATCAGGGTGGTTGTTCATTCGGTACCAGAAACCAAAGTGAGTGCCACCAGCAGCAACATTGTGCCTTATAGTGTTATTTGGGTTGGTCACCCAAAATGCAGCTGGAGTGACATCATCGTTTAACAGACTAGTGCTTTGCTGTACAAATACTGCTAGGTTATATTGAAGGATATTGCCATGTTCAATTCCATCTTCTATGAAAAATGCTCCTCCTTTGATGTCATAAATGATGTTTCTCTCAACAAGAAGGTGGTGTGTGTTGTGAATGGTAACTGCTCTATTATAGGTCTGGTGAATGGCACAGCCCCTTACATAAGATCCGAACTTCAAATCTCCCAGAAGATGCCAGTGTATGGGATATCGCCCCAACCGGAAAGCCTGGCCAGCGTGGAATACCTATTAGATACAAAAAAACCACAGCTATGTGAGTCAGCACAGTGTAGTAGTGGATAGTGCTGGCTTACCTCCTAGGGTTGTTGTGAGGATAAAATGACCTTTTATAAAAAATTTAATTTAATTTTTTTCAGTTCCAAATTCTCTACTTCTTTCCTCTCCTACCTTCATTTACTGAGAAGGCAAGAAATGTGATTCCCATTATATGAATAAAATCATGCAAAATATATTGCTGCATGAATAATGTTTCCCCTTCAAAAGAAAGAGAAAAATAAAGAAAAGGAAAAAAAAGCTCCTCAATCTGCATTTTGAGTCCATCAGTTCTCTATCTGTAGGTGCATAGCATTTTTCATCACAAGTCTTTTGGAATTGTGATGTATCATTGTCATGATCAAAATTACTAAATTTTTCACAGTTGACTATCTTTACAATATTGTTGTTACTGTGTAGATTGATCCTTTGGTTCTGCTTTACTTCACCATGAATCAGTTCATTTAAGTTTTCTTATGTTTTTTTCTGAAACCATTCACCTCATTGCATTTTATAGTGCAACAGTATTCCATCATAATTTTATGCCACAACTTGTTCAACCATTTCCCAATAGATGGCCATTCCCTCAGTTTCTAATTTACTACCACAAAAAGAGCTGCTATAAATATTTTTGTACATATGGAACCTTTTACTTTTTCTTTGATTTACTTGGGGTATAGACCTAATTGCTGGGTCACAGTTTTATAACCCTTTGGACATAGTTCCAAATTATTCTCCAATATGATGGAACTAGTTCACAGCTCCAGTAAATGCATTAGCATACCTATTTTCTCACAAACTCTCCAATATTTGCTGCTTTCCTTTTCTGTCATCTTAGCCTGATAGGTGTGAAGTGGTGCCCCAGAGTTGCTTTAATTTGCCTTTCTCTAATTATTAATGATTTACAGCATTTTTTCCATATTACTGCTGAAAGTTTTGATTTCTCCCTGTGAAAACTGCTTGTGTGTCTCCTTTGACCATTATCAGTTAGGGAATAGCTCTTCTTTTTAAAAATTTGACTCAGTTCTTATATATGTGTGTGTATATTTATATATATGTATATATGAAAAATAAGATCTTTATCAGAGAAAAGGATCTAAAATCCCTCTCCCCCCCCATTTCCCTGTTTTCCTTCTAGTCTTGACTTCATTGGTGTGTTTGCACCAAAAAATATTTATATAATTAATTATCCTTTTTATCTCCCATGAACCTCTCTATCTTGTTTGATCATGAATTCTTCCCTTATCTATAAATCTGACAATTTCCTCTAAACCCTCTCAACTAAAAAACAAAACAGAAATTCTGAAAATCAAAGGAACTACTTTGTCCTCTGATTCTAAGGTATCTTGGAAGTTTTTCTTTTTAATTTCTTGAAATGTGAAGTCTAGACCTTTTTTATTATGATTTTCAGGAAGTCCAATAGTTCCTAAATTACTTCTCATCAATTTCTTTTTCAAGGAGTATTTTTCTTATGAGATATTTCAACATATTTTCTACATAAATAGAAGATAATCTTCCATTTTAAAAAAAAACTTTTTTGACTTAGTTTTTATTATTTCTTGATGTCTCATGAAGTCCTTAGTTTCCACTTGTCTAATTCTAATTTTTAAGGAATTATTTTCTTCAGTATCTTTCCCTCTTTTACCATGCTGTTAGCATTAAAATTATAAAAACAGAACTATCATTTCTTTCCCCAAATTTTCCTTACTGTTATGATTTTTAAAATAATTTTTGTTCTTTTTAAAAATCTATTTCTTTAGCTCTTTCCAGAAATTCTTTTTAGGCTTGCTTCCAATCTGCATTTTTCTATGAGGTTTTGCTTGTAGATTGTTTTAAGTCCTTGTCTTTTGAGTGTATATCTTGCATTTCCAACATCATAGTAGCATTTTATGGTCAGGTATTTTTTGTTGTTTACTCATTTTTATAGTCTATTTCTTGACTTTGGACTCTATGTTAGAGTTTGGTTTTGCTCACCTCTAGGAGTGTATGTATGTGGGGTATGTCTGGCTTTATTTTATACTTTTATGTCCTATTACTTTCACACCTAGGTCTGGTGGTCTTTAAGCTTCCAAGCCAGTGTGATCTCTGAAGATATCTGGTCACTGCCCTCCTGATTTTTATTTTATCCATACCTAAGTAGAGACCTTGCACCCTTATGACTGCAAGAGTAGCTCTGCTGTGCACTGGAAATGGGTGCAACTTTGGCAAAGTAGCTGCCAAATGGTGCCTGGTCCTGCTCCCAGTGCTAAAATTGAGGTCTCTCCAGAGTCATTTTCTAACCAGGTATTCAATCCCTTTGCCATCTCTGTGTATGGGGCTTTCCTGGTACTGATGTTGCTACCACTTTTACCTTGAAGTCCCACAGCTGGTGCTACTTCTACCTAGTCAGCCCCCATTCCATTATCTGTAGGCCATTCTTTCTTTCTTTTTATGCTGTCTTGGGTTGGAAAAAAGTGACTCACTGTTACTTTTTATTGACCATCGCACTCAGAATTCAGTTTAACAAACTTAAAAAAGTTCTTTAGAGGAATATGTTGAGAACACTAGGAAAAAGAATGACCATTTCATTCTCTAATCTTGGCTCTGCACCAAGATAATATTTACAAAGCATTTTACCAACTTTCAAGCACTATATAAATCCTAGCTATTAATTATTATTAAACTAGCTGTATATTCATTTGCAACATGAGATGAATGTGAACCAATTTAAAATGCACTACTTACCTCCACATACTCTATCCTTCCTGTAACTAGATCTGCACTAGGTCCAGGAGCGTGAAACATAATACAGGCTCCAAACTGATCACTTCCTATTTCTTCACCAAACTTCCCTTGTAAACATGTCTGAGTAGCAAATTCCCCTTTGAAGAGATGTTAATGAATAATTTTAGCAGTTATTACATGGTAAGCATATCAACAGAAGGATTTTGATTCATTTCATCAGGGCTTTTCCATGAGAAATCTAAGTGAATGAACCTAGTATAGCACTTTTCAAAGCACTCATATCCATCATCTTTCATTCTTGCTTCCTTTGAAGTAAAGAGGGCAGTCATCATTATACGCCTTTTACAAAAAAAGGAAGCTATGACTAAGAGTTGTGAGATGGTTTGTCCAAGCCATACAACTGAGCAAACCAGAACTCTGAGTAAATTTCTATTATGCCACCTTGGCTCCAGACAGAGAAAGGGACTTTGCACAGACTAAGCAGGGTAGAGGCTTTGTTTTGTCTTAGTATCTCCAGTATCCCATTTGTATCCACATTGCAGACATTTACTAAATGCTGTAATAAAAAGTGAATTTAATTTAATTTATTTAAGCCCTTTTTCTATATAGTGCAAAGAATTTTGTTACGTATTGTTCAATGGAATTCACTGTAGTAACAATCATGCTTGAGTGAAACATTCAAGAGAAAAGTAAACTATATTACACTGCATTCTGTAACTGTATATACACCAGTCCTCCAACAGATCTATTTTCACAGATGACATTCTAGAAGGAAGGAATTGTATAGCCTTTTGAGAATAAAAAATAGGATAAATGAATGAAAGATGGATAGCCAGTCCTTTGTCAGCTTTCCAGATACTAAACTGATTACGGTCTCATAGATTTGTAAATTGAAAATAAACTATATAGAATACTGGATCAAAATAAAAGCAAATTCAAACACTGTGGAATAAACTAGGATATAAATGTAACAAAAGTAAAGAACCATATGATTTTCTATCAAAAGGGTAAATAGTTTCTGTTGCTACAGAAACTACTGATTTTCTTAAGGCTTTGTCTCAAGGGCATTTAATTTTTTGTGTAGTCTTCAACCTAACATTTTTTTCCATATTTCATTATTAAAAATTGTAATGTTGATGAAACAGGAAGATCTTCTCCATTCATGAACAGATGGCCTGTGTGACCTGCTTTGAGCTGTGGCCCAGCTCACAGTTGTGATACATCCTGAGTTACATGGAGCCTGAGTCACGTGGAGTCCATGGTGGGAGGAGAATGAGCCAGTGGAGGGAGGAGTTCTGCCTAAGGAAACTTGTTTTGTGAGGAGGCCTAACAGAAGGAATGTTTAAGATGTTGGCACTCTCTGGATGGACGATGAATACCTTGCTAAATCTTACCCCTTGGTATCCTAATAGTGATGTTCTAAATAAATATTTTGATTTTGCCTTTTAGGAAGTGTTTATTATATATTTTGCAAATCTACCTTGGAAATACATATTCATTTTCATAGCAGCTGCTATGGGTATGGCATTACAACAATGTACTACTGAAATGCTTTATTTTAAGAACTTTCTAAATTTCAGCACACAACAATATGATCAACAAGGACTTTGACTTGCATTTTGAAATTAAACTAATGTATCTTCAACAATCCAAGAAAATTCTCAGCAAGAGCAGCATGATTAAACTAGTTATGCTAATATTGTGAAAATACCTGTATCAAATTCATCAGGACATGCTGGTATTTTATCATTCCACACTACATTATTGGAGCCTCTCACTAGGATATTTCTTGTAAGAACACCAACTTCTGCTCTTGCTTCAAACAACGCTCCATCAGGAAGTGTGATGGTCTTTCCTAAATGTGTATATTTCAAGGGATTGGTAAGCTTTACAGACATGCCATCCTCAGAAATGGATGCAATTGTCTTCTTTTCATTCTCTCTTTGACTGTGTCTGTGAAACAAACAAAATAAAAGCATAAGATTCATATGAAAAGGGTATCATGTGTTTGTTAATTCTATGTTCAACTTAGTATCTGTTAGGAGACTGTGGGTGAGGAAATGAGAAAGAATATATGCTCAAAGGATCATGGGACAGGCTTTTTATTACTTTCACCATGCAAGAGTATGCTTCTCCAACACTACAGTTTTATGGGTGCACAAATGAACAATGATTTAGGCATTTAGTTGTATTGTGTCCTGATTAAGAGCCCAGATCTCCGGGTCTCTGTCTTTCTATCTGATCATTGTTTTTGGGCTGATTCACAAGAAACCAATTATACTGAAATACAGTTCACAAAATATTCCAAGTTCACAGACTCCCTGAAATCTATTGGTGGACTCCATGGGGTCCAAGATTAAGAGATTCTGGATCTCCCAGTTTGAGACTTTGCATTAAAGCCTACTCTAAGAAGCTTTTCATTATTTTTCCCCACCCCCAAATATCCTGTCCTTCCTTTCTCTCCCTAAGTATTTGACTTTTACTTCTTTTGGGAATTTGTATATTATTTTGAAATATAGTTATTTGTGTATGTCACATACTACTACTAGCACATTTTATTTAAATTTCTCATCTCCCTAAGCACCTAACCTGGTGTTTTGACTCCGAGGGCTCTTAATAAGTATTTGTTGAATTGAATATAAAGTTCTAGGATATAGGAACTGTATTTTTTCTATGCTTCGTATAAAAACTAAGCATGCTCTCTTAGTGTTTGCTACATAGAAACTGAGAAGGAAATGTCTGAAGAAGATGAAATGGAGAGAACTCAGTATGCTTAGACCAGAGTCTAAACTACACAATTCTCAGTGATTTCTCATTGAAAGACTTTTCTCTAAATAGACTTTAAAATTCTTCTGAGACATACTTGCTAATGTAATGCTTTTGCTAATACACTATTAAAGGGTTTTTTTTTCAGATGTCAGAACATAAGCACTTGGAAGTTAAGTATATACTTAACTCTCTTTAGCATCTGCATGTCTATTTTTAACTTGTAATATGGCAAAGTGACAAAAAATGCCAGCTTGCGTCTTAATTTCCTTTTTAAAAAACCCTGAAATTAAATGTGTGTCACAGCTTTACCATTATTGAGTGGTTTTCTGTCTTGAATTACCATTTATTCCTTGATAAATGTAGGCATCTCTAATCTTACTGTTGCCTGTGATTTGAGCAATAAAATGAAATTAATTCTTTTCTTTCAAAAATGAGTGCAGCGATATTGTTAGGCTGATGGTCTTTTTTTAAATTTTCTGTCTGATAAACAATATAATTAATCAGAAGGAATAACTGGAGGTAATTTAGTAAAAAATAATTCGTGTGTTTAAAAGGTCCTATGGACATCAATTCCTATTCTTGTGGCTTCTCTTCCTGCCCTGCCCCCATGTGTTACAAACAACTGAAATCAGGAGGAACCAGTTCCACAAACAGCAAGATACAGTAACTAAGCAGATGGCCTCTGTTTCCTTAGTGATCTCTAATTAAGAAACTTGGTTAGAGTTTGGTATTTTAGCAAGTGCCACTTGATTCACTTGAAGTGCTACATTTAGTGCAAATCACCCACTATGTTCCATCTTGGTTTTTAGCACCTTCTTTTTGTGTACCTGTGTCCAGTAGTTGCAATCACAATCTCATCTCCCACGTTCCACGTTACAGCTTCTTGTAAAACCAGAGTGCTCTCCCCTGCTTCTGCAGTCTGAGCCAACCGAGTCCAGGGCACAGGAATAGGTATTCCTACAGTAATATAAATTCCAAACAAACATATGAATCCCAAATATGTATATATTTTGGGGGGCATTCATATTTTTATAAGCAAAGTACTAAGGTTAGATTTTATATTGATTCATATATATGTACCTATAAATATACACATATAGGTACATATGTGTATATTTATATATATGAATATATAGCACTTTCCCCTGGATTATGGGCAGATTTGAAGTTTTTACCTTAGCATTTTGTCCTTCATATTAAAAAATATCTATATATGACATATATATATATACATACATATATATATATATGTAAATATATATATGTATTACCTTCTGTACAACTACTATCATAGAGAAGGGCCCTTAGAGACCATCTTATCCAATTCCTTCCCTGTGTTGATAAGGAAACTGAGGCCTGGAGAGGTTAAGTAATTTTTTAAGATCACATAGATTAATAAAAAAAGAGCCAGGATTTAAACCCAGGAATCAAACACCAAATCAAATAACTCATTCAGTGTTTGTCAGTGGAAAATGTATTGGATTTCAAGCCAGGAGGCTCATAACTTTTGTCTGTCATTTACTATTGGTGTGACACTGGACAAATTGCTTGACCTCTCTGGGCCTCAGTTTACTTACCTTTAGAAAGAGGGGATTAGATAGACTACATGACTACTAAAGTATTTTTTAACTTAAATTTATAATCATAGACGTATAATTATTGGTAGCTAGATGGCATAGTGAATAGAGTGCTGGACCTACAGTCAGGAACACTTGAGTTAAAAATCCTGTCTCAGACATTTACTAGCTGTGTAACCCTGGGCAAGTCATTTAACCTCTGTCTGTCTCAGTTTTCTCTTCTGTAATATGGGGATAATGGTTCCTACTTCTCAAGGTTGTTATGAGACTCAAATGAGATAATATTTATAAAGCATTTTGCAAACCTTAAAGTGCCATGTAAATGCTAGGCATTATTATAATAAAGGAACCTTTTGATAAACTTTATTACAGTTTCATTGTGGTTTTTATAGATGCCCAATACAGTCATCTCCTTATAGAATATTGCTTATATTTCTTTTAGAGAGTAACAATCCAAGTATGGCATGATCTTACAGATAGAATGTTGATTACTTTTGAAACTGATAGCAATTCAATTGATAATAATTAATTGTAGATGGAAAATGGAATGTATGTTTCTCTTATGAGAGACTGCCTTCATACAAATAAATCTAGTATCCTGTCTGATGTTTAGAAGAACAATGTGTAAACCAGTGTAGAAAAATTCAGGCCTATAAAAGAGAGAAATGAATGGATGCTTATTGGCATTATAGACTTATTCATTTTATAATACACCTTGGAGTTCTTTTAAATACTGGGTCCTTTGGGGGCTTTTACAAATGACTATATTTGCAAACATTCTACCTACATACAACTTTGAAAAATATTTTTGGACTCTGATTAAAAAGGCTTGTCCTCTGGCTGCAGTTTACAATGTGCTACATATGTAAAAATACTTTCCCTTCTCTAGGTTTCATCTGTAAATTGAAAAATTTGGAGCAGAGAATCTACCTCCCGACATGAAAATCCTACAATTACCTACATTTGGTATGGAGGAAACCACTCCAGAATATTTAAAACCACAGCTCAATAAAAATCTATTTTCAGATGAATGACCATTCTCTACTTCCATATTTTATAGAATTCTTAAATGTCATTTTATATAAACACCTAAAGAATTCCATTCATTAAATAGTTCTACTTGTAGTTGATGGATGGAGAATTGAGTCACAAAATGACCAAACCAGTAGTAGAGTGTAAAGTCTTGCCTCTAACTTCTAATGCTATATTTCTATAATCAAATCCCTTAAATATTGGCTGAAATACCATGCAGATCAAGTATTCCCTCTCGTACAGCCAAAGTTTTTGCTCCATAGACTGGGAGCTCAGGAGAACGTAGGTGTCCATGCAGTGTAATAATTGCTTTGTGTTGGAAGGGAGAAGCTTCAGTTCCGATCTAAATGAGATAAAATCATATAATAAAAATGGAATGTTTTCATTTCTGTCACACAAAGTTATGCATTTCTTTTTTTTTTAATTTTATGTGAACCAAGGGGAGAGATGGGTGCAGTCTCATATTGTCCTCTGATATATTCCTCCCTGTGGAATGGCCTGTATTTCTCAGGAGAATCTACATTCTTAATTCTAGAGCTTATTTTAGACCTAGCAGAAGCTGTGGTTTTAATTCTAGAGCTTAATTTCTAGAACTTTTAATTCTAGAGCTTAATTCTAGAACTTCTAGAAGAAATTGTGATCTCCTGCTGACAGTGTCATAGAAGGTGGTTCAGATTGTTGCTCTATATAACTTTTGAAGTACCTTTGAACTGTTGTTCTTTGATTCTGTAATCAACTCAGTTTCATTTCCTAAAATCTTTAGTTTTAGCTTTTAGCCATCTATTGCATGCCCTGCCTCCATTTTTTGGAGGATATAATTTGAATAATTATTACAATTGAATTTTACTACAGCTCAGTGTTCAACTTGACATCACTTCGCTATTTTTTCTATCAAAAGACTTAGTATACCCATGGAGAATATTCCCAATTCCTCATCCCCTTCCCATTCCACAAATGAGGGAGATATTACAGATCATACTAACTTTGAAGGAACTAGGGCCCTTTCTAAGAATACCATGTTTAAAGAAAGAGTAGAAAGGCAAAGGTGAATCAACAAACATATGAAGTCCTTGTACATACCTGGAGAATGCCTCCATCTGTAATCAAAATGTTTTCTGCCTGAAGTTCGATGTCTGCCTCATCAAATATTAGACATCCCCCTATGAATTAAGCCATTTTGAAATTCATTATAATCAAAAGTACAATTCAAAGTTAGAAATGAAAATGAGCAGTTCATAGCATTTAAAGAATGTGTAAATTAACTCAGAGTTTGTAGTACAGTAAACTTAAATTTTCCTTCTCACCTCATGCATTTCTGGGGCCTCGAATGTAATTTTAGCTTAACTTTTTAAAGTTGTTAGCAGAAAAATATTATTGGTTAGAAAACTGTCAGGCCCACACACGAAAGCTTAGGATAGAACTCTCTTGTATTGCCTTTTATTTTATAAATGCCAATATAAAAGTTTTACAAATTATTATAATACTATAAACTCAGGGCTTTAAAAATATCCATATGGGCCTAAAAACTGACAGTGGGAAAAAAAACCTCCATGAGGAGCGAAACTCTGATCTACAGTTTTAGTATTATCCTTCAGTCTGCTAATTTTCACTGACATCTACTAAATATATATTAACATTATAAGTAAATATTTTTGTGGAGTAACACTTTTTCTACCTGTTGGGTAGATTAAAATAAAGGTACCATTTTCTGAATGAAAAAATGATATTAATGTTCTTTTTACCTTAAAGTCAGATTTTGGGAAATCATTCCCCCAAAAGAACACAGCTATGGCCTCAAAAAGGTATTTATTAAAAAAAATATCTGAGTAGTGGAAGTAACAGCTGCAAAGTTCATATACTAAAGCACAAGCAGTTTACTTTATAAGATGAGTTCACTGATCTTCAATATGGAAGGAAAGAAATAAAGTTTTATTAAGTGCCAAGTACTGTGCTAAGTGCTTCACATATATTACCTTATTTGGTCCTTACAACAATCCTGAAAAATACTATCATCATCTCCATTTTACAGATAACAAAACTGAGGTGGTCAGCAGTTAAATGACTTGCCCAAGGTCACACCACTAGTAAGTGACTGAGCCTGGATTTGAATTGAGGTCTTCCAGGCTCCAGGCCCAGCATTCTATATTCTGTACCAGCTAGATGGCTGTAGTACCTACCAGTTTTACATGCAATACTCACAAGCTTGATTATCAGCAGATTCAAAGGAACAAATTTTAAGAGGTCGAAGCGGAAATAAAGGAGCATGGTTAGAAGCAGGTACAATGAGAGCAGCAATAAGGCAAAGCCTGACACGGAAAGAAATGATAGGTGGTCATTCGGTTTCTGAACAAACAGTTCTCTAAGCCCTTAGGATTCTCTGCAATGTTCATAATGACCCTAGGTCAGTCATCAAAAAGAGGCTAAACTATTTTCACAGATACAGAAACAACTACATTCATAGGTGAGAGAGAGAGAGAGAGAGAGAGAGAGAGAGAGAGAGAGAGAGAGAGAGAGAGAGAGAGAGAGAGAGAGAGAGAATTTTAGAAGTTTACCTTGAATAAGCAGCATTTTAAGAACAGGGGTACTTTGATCCAACAAAATTACTTGTCCTTTTGTAATTACAACAAGTGACCCTTCCTCTGGGGGAGACTGGCCTCCCCATGAAAAACTGGAGGACCAAACATCAATATAGAGGAAATCAGCATTATCCTGTAATAGAAAATGATTATGTTAAAATTAGAAGATCTTAAATGTTATTGAAATTCATAGAATGTCTTGACATTATTTTGTTTTAGACAAACTAAAAATTTAACAACTCCCAATCTTACAATATTTCACAGTTTAAAGTACTTTCAGATTTGATCTCATTATAACTTTGTGAAGTAGGTATAGTAGGTACTAATATCCTCATATTATAGATGAGGACATGGAGATTTAAAGGGTTCAAGTAACCTGTCTATGACAATACATCTAATAAGGAAGGAGCCATCATTCAAACCTAGGTCTTCTGTCTACATATAGGGCATGCTTTCTGCTATATCATGTTTCCTCTAAAAATGTAACATGCTTACATATACCTATATATATTATATATACCTATATACAGTTATTTTCAATGATCTATATTAGGAGTCATTGAGTGCATACATTAGCCCCTCCTCCCCTAATACTAAAGAGTTACTTGGTTACTGTGATCTTTGTGCCTGATAGCACTTTTACCAGTTTGGCAATGCCATTGCTTCCAATGCTGACATAAATTTTAACCCACTGGGAGGGAGAATGGGCATTCGTAATACAGATAATGTGTGTCTCATTGGTAGATTCCACATCGCATATAGCTTGCCCAATTGTGATACGGACATCTTCCATATTTGAACTACAAAGAAGAAAAACAGACATACCAAGACATTTGTGTTTGCTCACCCCCTGACTTTCTTGCCACAGTTTCTAATTCCTTTGTTTATATGTTTAAGATACTAAGCTAATTTCTTACCTTTTGATCCATATGAATTCAATTTTTCTCATGACTTACTTTGAAACCTTAGAACTATCAGCTGCCACATCATATTTTTTATGTAAATGCATTAAATAAATGTCCAGAAGAAGGTAATTAGCATGATGAAAAGGCCAAGAAATAGGACTATCTACTCTCATTACTGTTCCTTCTTTTCCCCTGATAGCTTGCCTCATTACTCATTAGCATAGAAGGACAACACAGAAAATAAATGGACCAAAACCACAAATTAGTAAATTGAACTACTTTCATTTTTTAGCAGTTTGGTTAAAAGATTATTTGGAGAGACATCTGGAACTATTTGCTAAAGTGAATTTTATGGATTATCTGTGGATTCCAGTTATCCTTGTTATTTAAGTTCTGTTTGAGCATGAATAAATAAGTAAGAGTTTGGCATATGAAGAAAGGATGATTTTTATTTGATCTATAGAAGGGAGTTAAGGGTAAGATCAATAGTCATTTTCCAGCATTCTGAGGGATTCTGAGTTGACTGGTGCCCTATTCTGATTCCGATATGAGACAGCAAGAGAAAGTCAGTTTAAATTCATGATGTTTTAGGAAGCATTTCCTAAATATAAAAGGTCACTAAAGGATACAACTTAATGACTTTTTCCAGAGATTTGTAAGAAGTGAAATCTTGTTCGAGGTTAGGCTAATGATTTTTTCAAGTTTTCTTTTTGCTGTATCATTCTAAAAGATAACATTTAGGGACAGTCTCATTAGGAAATAAGTGTGGAATTCTTGTTTTCATCAGTATATTCAAGCTAGTACTACCCTGAAATAAGAAATTTTTGAGGAGGAAGAGGTTTCCATCGGTAGCAAAAGTTATAAAAAGTAGTACCTGAATCCTGATCCTCTGATTGTAAGTCTAGTGCCTCCTTCTGTGCCTCCTCTTCTTGGTGATACTTCAGTAATGACTGGAGTTAAAGCAGCCATATATGTAAAAGTCATGTTTGACTGAAAGGAATAGTCCCCATTAGCAACCTTTACTTCACAGTCTTTCTGAGCTCCACTGCCTATGGGAATAAGATCACAATGAAAAAGGTTTACTGTTTCACTTTTTTTACACCAATCCCATATATTTCCACAATTAAAGAACACATATGTTATTAATAATAAAAATCCTTGACTATATTACTTAGCTTCACGAGTCACTGATTCTGAAGGAAGAGGATACTGATAGATCATTTTGTCTACCATTGGTGGTATATATCTTTGCAAAGATACATTGCTTTTTCCTATTGAGGAATAATCAAATCCATAACATTTCAAGAAGTCCTAGTGTCTACCAAATCAGAAACTGAAAATATTCAGAGGTTGAAATATTCAGACCCAGTGATCAAGAACAGATGAAGTATATATGTGTGGGAGGTGGGGAGAGGGATGGTGGTAGAAATAGGGCTATGAAATTCAATATGTATGAGAACTTAGGGAAGGTATGGTCTTCAAGAATACTAATCTCACTAATGATGTCAGATAAATGATGTGTTATTGTAGAGTGAGTGAAAATAGTATGGAAATAGTAACGAGGAGTTCTCCATTCTGAGTGCTAGGATATGGATAGTTTATGGGTTAAATAAAAATACTAATATTTTATTATAACTAATCATAACTAAGTCACAGAATATGGTTCTTAAAGATACATGAATTATATGAACAATGTCTGGGGAGAAAACTGAAGAAAGAGGGAGAGGGAAAAAGGAAGAAAGAAGGAAAGAGTATTATATAAATTTTTCAAATAAATTATTACCAAGCTAAATGATTCCAAAATAGAATCTCACATTGAGATGAATCGTCTCTCTCATTTTTCATGGCACCAGTATCTTAAGTCATCACTTACCATTATTAAATGGAACTTTACAATATAAGGTGTCATAATCAGATTGAAGTCTATCTACTTCACATTCAGTGTTGCATACTGATACCATTGAGCTTTGCGGATTAAATCCAGAACCGATTACTGTCATTGTTAGCCCACCACAAAAGCTCCCTGGGCACGGAGATAAAGAGGAAAGGAGAGAAAAAAAAATCTAGTTAGGAGAAATCCACCAACAAGAGTATTCTTAATTAATATGACTTGTAGCCTTAAAATCTCATTTGATCATGATAAACAAGTTTAATCATATGAAATCTTATAAACAGTATAGTTGCCTAATAGAATTTATTTATATAACAGTAATTAAATATTCCCACTATTTATCTGGGAAAGAGCAAAGAGAAAAAAATTTAAATGATTTCATCTTTTTAAAAAAAGCCTTTGATAATTTGATTATATAAAATGTCAAACACCATGCTAAATTACTCTTCGAATTTAAGTGCCCGCTGCTTGTAATTAAATATTATAAAACTTGTCTAAAAAAATTTTCAATAGAAAAAAAGTTAACTTAAACAGAAAAGAGTATCACATTCATGGAACTTGATTATTTCCCACTTGGTAGTTCTCACACACCCTGTGTGTATATTTTTTATAAAGGGTCTGAACACTTTGAGGATAGCATTTTAGTTCATATGGTATGTGATATGGTAAGTATTGTCATCATCCAATTTGTCCTTTTTGGTTATTTGAGAGGATTCTGATATATTCACTTATTTGTAGCATGTGTACAAATATTCTTTAGCATTTTACAGAAACTAAAAAATGAATGCAAGTGATAAAGTTTGCAAAATATGTATGCTATAATCACATTTTTATTAAATAGATATGCAAAAATGGAGTTTTTTATTTCTATACCATTAGCTACCTTGTCTTGGAAAAAAATTCTGAATCGTGAGTGAATACTCAAAAGCAATCCTGGAAACTGCGTAGCCTCTTGTCAGATGTCTCAGCATAACAGGGAAAATGCCACCAGCATGGTTCCCAACTCTGCATCGTAATACATTGTCATTGATCATTGTGATGTTACATTGAGCATCATCAATTGTTACTACAACCTCTGAGACATCAAAACCAAAAGAAGATCCAGTGATTTCAATTTCAGTGCCGGGTGATCCTTGAAAAAAATCCAGAAAACAGTGTCTATATTTACTTATATGCACTTATTCACTTACATAACCAAAATATTTTTAAAAATAGCATTAACTTCAGCAAAATATAATATATGCCAATGCATGCTATGCAAATTCCAAATGCTATGTGATTAACTATGGACTTGAAACCTAGGAGCAAATTATCTGCAGTTCATTTAACAATAGGGCTCCTCCTCTAACTGTTCCACCAAGTTCTGGGTTACTAACTTGCATTTATTGGGATAGTAGAAAGTAATGAGGAGGTCCAAGATTAGGTTCAAGGGGAGCATGAATATTTGGGATTATAAGCATGCAGATGTTCATTTTAAACTTAAATATAAATGATCTGAAATTATATATAATTTGCTTCTTTATCATTAATAACTCTCTAAGAGTGATTATATTTAAGCAAATGAATCTTTAATTATATCAAAAATATAGTTTAAATATGTATTATAAATACACAGATTCACTTGCTATTTGAAGCCCTCCATGACTGTGGCACAGTGGAAAAAGCATCTGGCTCTGGAGTGAGAGAATATGGGTTCAAATCCTACCCCTAGTGCCTACCACCTCTGTGAACTTGGGCTTAACTCACTTAACCTCCTGAGCCTTTGTTTTCTTATTTGAAAACCAAGGTGCTTGAGTATGTATGCATTTATATACTCATGCATACATAAATATGAAGATACATACATATATGTACACATAAGTACACATACAGATAAGAATATGTGCAAATATAATACATATATATCTGAAGTTATAAGGGATTTTTAGGGAAAAAAATCAGATATTTACTTGCTACAGAGACAGTAAGGTAGCAGTAGATAAGATATTTCACTCTAAACATAAAAGTAGTAAAAAGTAAAAATGAAATCAGTTCTTTAGACTACATGTTGTTCAGCTGAATTGTTAGAACTCTTCTTTTCATAAGAAATTATTTCATCAATTTTTATGATTTTTAGACTAATGATGGACAGTTATAAAGGAATCCCAGAGTAGTGAATAGAGAGCAGGTCTTAGAGTGAGGAAGACCTGGGTTCCAGCGCTACCTCTAACACATTACAGCCTTGTGACTGTGGGCAAATCATTGAATTTCAATGCTCCAGAAACACACACACACACAAATGCACACACATATATAACATGTATATTTATATAGTCATATATATATAAACACACAAACACATACACATATCTAAAATGATATCAAAAGGAAGAGATTTATATAGAGATGGTATGGGGAATAAGAGTGGTACACTGATGAATAGCCCTTCCTTTGTAAGTACATGCAGTCACAAAATATGGATTTAAAAAATCCCTCTAATTCTTAGAAAGATTTTCCTCACATAAAACCTAAATTAGATTCTTTCCAACTTTGAACTAAATGGTCTTCTGCCTTCTGAAGAAAAGCAGAATAAGTTTATACCCACCTCTCCATTAAAATCCTTTAAATGCCTGAAAACAGTTGTCATGTATCCCTCTACCTTCTCTTCTCCTGTCTAAATATTCCTAGTTCTTTTAACTGATTGTCACAGGTTATGAGGTCTTTCATAATCCTGTTTGCCCATCTCTAGGCACTCTTCAACTAGTCAATGTCCTTTCTAAAATGTAGCACTGAGGAGTAAAAATGATTTAGGTATTCTAATTATAATTTATTCTGTCTCCACATCCACAAGCTTCTTTATCACATGGAAGTCTTAACTAAAGTTAATGGAAGTTTTTAAATGAATAGTTTTTTGACCAATTTGACTAGATGGCCCTAGGATAGTCTTCTACTTAAATTCAAAAATTCTGTTTCATCAATAAAAGATGGGGAAGACATAATTAGATGGCTATTTGATTAAAAAAATGATCTGAGGGTTTTAGTGCACTGCAAACTTAGTATGAGTCACCACTGTAATATAACAGTCACAAAAAGTGATCTTGAGTTGTGTAAAGAAGTATAGTTTCCAGGAATAATGAGGATATATTCACATTATACTCCTCCTTGATCAGACCACACCTGGAATATTGTATTCGGTTCTGAATATTACAGTTTAAGAATGGTATTGTTAAGCTGAAGAATGTCTCATAGACAATCCAAATGGTAACAATCCTTGAAACCACACTACATGAGGATACACAGAAAGAACTGGGGATTTTTAGTTTGGAGAAAACAAAGGACATAAAAGCTGACTTCAAATATTATTAAAAATGCTATCATTTAAACATTATTAAAAATGCTGATCTGTTCAGCAGGAGGCAGAATGAGGAGTAACAGAAAGAAGGTGCTGAGAGAAAAATTTGGGCATGGTGTCAAGAATAACTGCCCAACAATTGGAGCTGTCCAAAAATAGAATGGACTGCCTTTTGAGGTAGTGGATTTCTCCTCACTAGAAGGGGTCAAACAAAATTAGGCGACCACTTGTTGAGTATGTTATAGTAAGTATTCCCTTTTAGGAATGGATTGGTCTAGCTAGAGGTTTAAATCTATTCTAATTCTCAATTTCTATGATTCTGTAAATTATATAAAAATATTTCTTTAAAAAATGCCATCAAACACAAAGAAGCTATTCAGAAATTCCAACTTGGGCATTCCAGCAATCACCGTTCAGAATTACATGTAAGAAAGTACTCACCTCACCTTTTGCACAAAATAACTATATTCTAATTCATTATCATTGAAAGCATTGATTGGATAATCAACACAGCAAACCTGCAAATAAGAAAGTACCTCTGTTTGGGACAATGTCTTCAAGAAACGGAGTTTCATCCAATGAGTATGTAAACAACAATGGTGGGGAGACAAATGAGTTTATGAGGATCCTCATGTGGACAGTAGCAGCTGATCTGGCTGGAGTGTCACAGCGTATTTTCCTTGGGGTAACAGATACAATCTTACATTGATCATCTCCAATTGTTACTGTTGTGTTGCCTGGAGAGAATCCATTTCCTGTAATAATCAAAGCAGTGCCACCCTCAATGCTTCCGGAAGTTGGCAATAAAGATGCCACTAAGGGGCTAGTCACAGTGAAATTTCCAGCAGCCAGACCTTTAGTCATCACTATAACTCTAAGGAGATAATACCCAGCTGGGATTGCATTCACAACCACAGTAATGCTTGTGTCGTTAACATCTACTGCTCTGAATTGTCTGTCTCCAATATAAATAAGAACATCCTCCAAACATTCTCCAAATCCTTGTCCTTCTATCAGAAACTTTGTAGAAACATTTTGTAATGTGTTTGGAAAGATCCCTGTTACAATGGGTGTGATACTGTCCAAGTAAGAAAAGTTACAGTTTTCTTGGCACTGAGCAGGGATATCATGTATTTGAAGATCTATTTTCATACACTGTTCAGGAGCAGGGGATGTCTCACACACAATCATGGTGTAATTTACTGACAAAATGGTGCATGGAAAACCTCCAATGACAGCTTTAATGTAAGCAGAAGAAGCAGCAAATCCTGACCCTTTAATGGTCACTCTTGTCATCCCATTGGTAGAGCCAACATTTGGAGTCACTGTGTCAATATGGGGCAAAAGAACAAACCGTCTCTCGAATTCTTTGGTCAAGGTGTTTATGGCTGTACCCAAGTTGTATACAATTAATGTGACAAGTTCCCCAATCCCAACAGCCATTGTGTTTTGAGGATCAATACGACACATGATGACATTTTCAGAACTTTCTTCTATTACACAGGGGTAGCCACCAATGGAAACCTGAAAGCATATTAATTGTGAAATGGATAGACAATTAAGTCTCTTGATGAATGCTAAATTAAATTAGAAAAAATTTTCTAATTATTTTCAAACACTTTATATTCACGAAATATAATTATTATACAATAGTAAAAATAATACTGTTGCTATTTATTATTCATAGCAACACTTTTAAAATTGTGACACAAAGCTACAAGGCTTAGAACTAAAAACTATCACATTATTACACTGAAGACTTTACATTGTAGATGCAGAAAGTAGTTCCTACCTTATTAGCATATCCAAAATTGCTAAAGTGATGTCCAGTTATTGTTAACACTTCATTTACTGTGCCATAGGATGGGCTAATGTTATTAATGGATGGTGAGTAATGGTTTGAAAGCTCAAAGAAAATTCCATTAGGATTTTTAACTGCAGTATTATTCTGGACAGATGAAGGCTCCTCTGCTGTATAATTTGCTGCTGGTAGTCTCATGCTTGGTTCATTAGGTAATTCTTGGCATCAAAAAAAAAGTATTACATGTAAGTAACAAATAATTATTCTAAAGTAAGAACTATTGTTAGCCTTCATTAAATTGGAGATGGTAACAACATTCTGGCAAATATGCATAATCTACATAAATAAGGGGCACTTAATACATCAATATCAATGGCATTTACACAACATTTTGTGGTTGGCGAAGCACTTGGCATATATTATCATTTTCAGTTCTCACAACAGCCCTGTGATATAGGTCTTATTTTGATCCCCATTTTATATATGAAGAAATTGAAGATGAAAAATGTTACAAAGTACCTGAGGTTGGATTTGAACACAGGTCTTTCTGAATTCAAGTTCATGACTCTCTCTACTATGTCATCTCAGAAAATATTATCCCAATTTCACAGATGAAGAAACTGAAGCTAAGAGAAGTTGGGTCACATAGCTAATAAGTGGGTAAGGTGGGATTTGAACTCAGCTCTAACTGATCTCCAAGTCTGGCCCTTTATCCATATACTACCTAGTTGCTTTACTTATCATTGGATGAGTTACTCATATAAAATTAACTGAAAAATTGGGGAAAACTTTTGTTTGAATCAAAAGTTTTCACTAATGCATGTGCACAGTATAGAATTCTTGTTTATAGCCTACTATTTATGGTAAAAATTGGTCATGGTTCTATACCCTCAAAAATATTATTGTGACTATGATGTGCCAAGTAATCAAGAAAGGCTTTGAAAAATTAAGAAGAAAGTTGCTTGTACTAGACTCAGGACTAGGCAGAGGAAGGAACATGATTAATTAGATTTTTTAAAAAAAATCCAAAAGCTGTAATAAAGAGCATTTAAAATATAGGGTGTCCCAAAAGTCTTAGTGCAGTTGTAAGTTGTTAACATTTAAAGTGCCTGAATTCAAAATCCACCTTATGCACTAATTAGTTGTATGGCATAATCTCTTAGTTTCAGTATTTTGATCTATAAAAACTGAAAGCAGTTAAAGCTTAAAACTACACTAAGATTATTGACATACTCTGTATGTCAATATATAAGGTAATTATCTTCTCCACTAATTTAAGGGGAAATCTTAAGATATGTGACACAAATTATTATTACACAGTCATAGCTTTGGTTGGGTAATTTACATTCTACTTGAGTTCTTTCTCATTAGTATTTTAAATGAGTCCCCATTAGAGAGGAAAAGCAATAAGAGACATAGACAATGAAGGAAAATTTGCCTCATTTAAAATTTCAAAGTTCCACTCAGTCAGTCCTACTCATGGGAAAAACCTTCACAGTCGTAAAAACAGTAACGATGATAACTTAGATGTGTGTAGGGCTTTACAGAATTTTGAAATGATTTCACATTATACCTCCTATTCCTCTGGACAGCATAACTAGATTCAAAGCTGTCAGTCCATAGGCATTTATTCAATATCTACTACATGCTAGGTACAGTGTTAATCACTAGGACCACAATGAAAGGCAAAAGATAGCCTCTATGCTCAAGAAACCCATAGTTCAATGGAAGAAGTGGGTTGGAGGGCAGATTAGCATCCCCAGTTGGTACATAAGAAAATTGAGATCTTGAGAGTATAAAGTGACTTGCTCAAGATCACAAGGCTATTAAATGACAGAGCCAAAACTAGAATCCAAGTCTGCTAACTCCTAATCCGAAAAATTCCCAAATGAATTATCAGTACTGGAATTTTTATCAAACATCAGAATAAACTATTTTATCTTCTCTTACCTTGAGCATATGTTGCCTCAGTTCCACCAAGGAAAAGATGTAATGGAATGTATTTATTTTCAGCTGGCAAAACATTAATTACTCCTTGCAGAAATATAGATTGTGCTTCATTGATGAAGCCACTGCTATAATAGTATATACCAGGTGAAGTAAATTGGTAAGAAAAAGAACCTGCCACATACATAAGAAGATATATAAACAAAATTATCAAAAAAATATTTGGATGTACCAGTGAAACTATACTGTAATACATATTCAAATGCTCAGACCATAGATCTCTTAATTTTTCATCAATATTTGCATAGTTTAAATAAGGCATAGAAAACAAATGACCCATTTCCTGCCTAAAAAAAGTTTATAATAAAATTATGTCACTAAATGAACAAGTTCAATATGTTTAAAATGATAACTAGTATCTGTATGCCACTTCATTTTATAAAGCATTTTAACAATACCTCATTTTATCCCCACAACATCCTTTTCACCCTGAGATTATTGCTCCATTTTACAGATGAAGAAACTATGGTAGAGAGGTTAAGTGACTTGCCCAGGCTTATAATTTAAATTTAAAATGATTTTCCGTGAATGAAAAACAAACTGCTAGATCCAAAGCTAAACTGAAAAAAAAAATGTTTGGCTTCCAGCATTACAAAGCTGGAAGAATTTTTGAGATAAGAAAATGTATTTACTATTTCTAATCTTTAATCAAGATCATATCTCAATTATCTCTATATTACCTGGGAAATAAAAATGAAGATAAATTTACTACAATTTATTAGATTAAAATAATGTTCTCCTAATTAAAGACTCACACCAGACCTCTCCCTTCCCATCTCATTTAACCATCTTTGAAAGATAGGATTATCAATTTAGCATTCCTTATAGTTATTTCCCCTCACAAACTTTCTACTTTAATTTTCTCTGTTGTTTATATTTTCCCTATCCAGAAATGCTGACGTCCATGTCTAGACATTTTCTATTTCTGCAATCTTCTATTTTATTATTTTTTGAGCATGTCCTGGTTGACTTCCATGATTGATCACATTTATGTTCATGTTTCTAGACAGTACATCTTTACTTTGCACTATATTGATGCAGCTTTATAAATAAATTATTTATACATGAGTATAAATCTATTTTTAGCTTTATGGGCAGTGACCATCAACAACTTGTAATTTTTTTAAAGTCATCTTTGCATCCAATATAGTACGCTGCAAATAGTATTAATATTGGTGACTGAGAAAGATAATTTGGCAACTGAAATTTTATTTATTTATTTTATATTATTTTATTTGTTTTCAGTTTTCTACAATCTATCTCTCTTAGATTTTTTCCCTTGCCTCCCTCCCACATGCAATCTTACATAGGTTCTACACACACATTCCTATTAAATGTATTTAATACATTTAATTAATCACCTTACTCATGTTGCATAGAAGAATTAAAATGAATGGGAGAAACCATAAAACAAAACAAAACATAACACAAGAGAAAGTGGTCTACTTCATTCTACAATTCAATTCCATAGTTCTCTCTCTGGATGTGGAAGGTATTTTGCCTCAAGAGTCCACTGGGGATTTTTTAGGTCCTTGCATTGCTGTGAAGGACTAAGTCTACCAGAAAAATTCTTCACACACTGTGGTTCGGCAACTGAAATTTTAGCTAAATGGGCAAAGTCTTTCAAAGTCAGCTAAGCAATTCCTCTCAAACTATCTTGTATTCAACTACTTTGTATTTCTTTGTCTATATTCTTTTTATATGAATTATTCTGCATATATTTATATATGCATCTATTGTCTTCCTTATTAAAACCTAAGAACACTGGGAGTACAGATTTTATTGTCTACGTTTGTCTCATTAGCCCTTAGCAGAGCGCCTGATACAAAGTAAGTGCTAAATAAATGATTGTTGATTGATCAGTTATCAGTTTACATCTGAACTATTGCAATAGCCTTCTGGTTAGTCTCCCTATCTCAAGTCTTTCCCAATTCCATTCCATTCTCTATTACGTTGCCAAAAAGAGCTTCCTAAAATACTAGACATTCTCATCAGCACTCTTCCTCCCCTCTAACTCCCTCCCTACTCAACAAACTCCAGTGGCTCCCTATTGTCTTCAGTACCAAATATAAATAAAATCTTCTGTTTGACTTTTAGAGCCTTCACAATCTTGGCCCTTCCTACCTTTCTAATAGTCTTCTTAATACTTTACTTCTTATTGTATTTGCAAGGCAGTGGTCTTGCTGTTCCTTACAAACTATACTGTCTCAGCTCATGCCATGCCTTTTCAATGACTGTCCCTCGTACCTGGAATGCTCTCCATCTTCCTCTCCATTTTATGGCTTTCCTGGCTTCCTTGTGACTGAGTCTCACCTTCTTCTGCAAGAGGCTTTTCTCAGTCTGCTCCTACCTCACCCCATCCAGACTGCTAATGCCTTTATTCTGAGATTATCTACTCTAACTCTGTATATATATTGTATCTACACATTTATATTTTGTCTTTCCCCTAATAATATGAACTCCTGGGTGGCAGGGTCTGTTTTTGACGTTCTTTGTATCTCTGTCATTTAGCTCAGTTCCTGTTAAATAGTAGGTACTTAATAAATGCTCCATGGTAACGATGGTTATATGTCAGACACTTGAGGAGGGGAATTAACTCCTTTTTGAACACTAAAGTTTCTTTTATTAAAAGTTACTTTTGCATTTCCCTTTGAAGTACACCCTTCATACTTAGTAGTTTTAGTGAAAGCGGGTAAAGAATATGGTTTCTTTGTGCTTGTCTTACTCTCCCAGGCATGAAAAGTACAGCATGAGATGGATCAGAGATGGGGAACCTGAGGCCTTGAGGTCACAAGTGGCTTTCTAGGTCCTTGGGTGTGGCCTTTTGACTGACTCTGAATTTTATAGAATGAATAATATTATTAAGGGGATTTTTTTCTGTGAAGTCTAGATTCAGTCAAAGGGCTGCACTTGAGGATCTAGAGGGTTACATCCTGACCTTAAGGTTGCAGGTTCCCTATCCCTGAGTTAGATGCTGAGGATGTTAGGAGAATGACTATTTACTGTGCCTATTTAAGAGCATAGGAAGTAACTTCAGGGCTGAAACTGGGTTGTTGGAAGGTTAGCTACTAGTCTGGAGGAAGAAGGAGCATTGGCTTTGAAATATGAAGATAGGGATTTATATTGAGAAAATAGTTTGCTTAGATATGGAAAAAAGGAGAGAGATTTAATTGGCAAATTGAGAAAGAGTGAACAGAGGATTCAGAGAGTGTGTATGAGAGAATAACTGAATGAGTCAGTAAATATCAGGGCTTGACAGAGGCATTTCCCCATTTGGACCCAGAAACCTGGTCTCCATATAAAGGAAATATAGTAACTTGAGTCCCAGTTATCAGCCCTCCATCCTTGATTTATAAACACAGAGGCAATACTAGAATGTGGTGATGATGCAGTGAGATTAGATTTTGTCTCTTACAACACATCTGAGTCACATGTTTTATTAGTTCCCCAAATTATTTTTGGGAAGATAATGGGGTAGGGAGAAGAAAAATGGTAATATAAGATGCACAGCATGGGTAACAGAATGATATGTGTGTGTGTGACCACAACAGCAGCCTTACTATGAAAGTGGCTCCCCACTTCTCCCCCCTTGTCCTTTCAGAATGAATTATAGAATTATGGATTTAGAACTAGAGAACTCAAGGATCAAGAAATCTAACAGATAAGGAAACAGATCTAAAGAAATTAAATGTCTTGTCCAAGGTCATAAGGTAAGTAAATGGCAGAGTCAGAATTTGAACCCAAGCATTCTCTCTTCAATTCCAATCCTCTTTCCATCACATTGTGCTGTCTTTCAGGTACTGCCTGGGGGGAACACTGAAATTTGTATTGTTAAGTTTATGGAGCAATAAAATCACCCAATGTGGGTCCTCACTGTAAGAGTCCATCATCTTTTCTTTACTTGTTTTCATGGGAAAACTGTCTTTGAGGATTAGTGGGCCCTGGTCATTTGGACACACTACACATCTGCTTTCACCAGGCCTGGCTAAACTATGTGATAGGCAAACTTTGGGTGATGGCTTTGGATTGAGTGATGTTCTGAATGCAGAAGGATTATATTCAATATGAAAAAATATTTATTAAGTTCCTACTATGTGCTTGGCACTGTGCTAAGAGCTGGGAATAGAAAAAGAGGCAGACAGTCTCTGCCCTCAAGGAGTTTATAATCTAATGAGAGACCACATGCAAACAAAAATATACAGAGCAAGTTACATACAGGATAAATAGGAAATAATCAACATAGAGAAGGCATTGGAATTAACAGGGGTTAGGGAAGGCTTCTTGTAGAAGGGAGGATTTTATTTGGGACTTAAAAGAAGCTAGACAGGTTATAGTAGGAACAGAAAAGAGAGAGCATTCCAAGCATGGGAAACAACAGAGAAAATTCCCAGTACTGAGAAATGGAGTGTCTTGTTTGTGGAATACCCAGGAGGATAGTGTCACTGGATCAAAGACTATACATCAGGGAATAAAGTGTAAGAAAACTGGAAAGGTAGGAGGGTTAGATCATGAAGGCTTTGAATGTCAAACAGAGCTCCTAGAGGCAATAGGAAGCCACTGGAGTTTATTGAATAGGGGAGTGACATAATCAGACCCCAGTTTAAGGAAAGTTATTTTAGTGGCTGAATGGAGAATGGGGAGAATCTTGAGGTAGGCAAACCCACCAGCAGGCCATTGCAATAATCCAGATGTGAGGTGATGAAGGCTTGTACCAGAGTGGTGGCAGTGTCAGAGAAGAGAAAGGAGCTCATCAGAGAGATGTTACAAAGGTGAAATCAACAGGCCTTGACAGCAGCTTGCATGTGGGGGGTGAGAGATAGTGAGGAATCCAGGATGATTCCGAGGTTGTGAGCCTGACAGACTGGGAAGATGGTGTGTCCTCTGTGGCCATGGGAAGACAGGAGGTAGGTAAGGATGTTTAGGGTTTAGGGGAAAAGATAATGAGTTCTATTTTAGACATATTGAGTTTAAGATGTCTATTGGACTTCTAGTTCAAAATATTCAAAAGGCAGTTGGAGATATGAGATTGGAGGTTGGAAGAGATATGGGGGCAGGAAGGGTGGACTTGAGAATCATCATCATAGAGATGATAATTAAATCCATGGGAACTGATGGGATTACCAAGTAAAATAGCATAGCAGGAGAAGAGAAGAGAATCTGGGACAGAACCCTAAAGGACATAGAGATAGAGGGTACGATCCAAAAGAGGATCCAGCAAAGAAGACAATAAAGTAGTTAGACAGGTAGGTACAAGGAAAACCATGAGAGAGTGATGCACCAAAAACTTAAAGAGAAGACCATCAAAGAGGAAGCAACGTTGAACAACAGCCAAGGCTGCAGAGAGGTCAAGAAGAATGATAACTAAGAAAAGTCACTGGATTTGTTTGGATTCTGCACGGGTAAACTTTGACTTGATATAAGGAAAAACTTCCCAACTGATAGTGCTATCTAAGTGCAGAACAGGATGGTTGTCTTAGGTAGTAATGGGTTCCCCCTCAAAGTAAGCAAACATCTAGTAAGCACTTACTTTGTGCCAGTACTATACTAAACTATACTATAGTTTACTATACTATACTATACTAAACACTATGGATACAAACAAAGACAAAAACTGTGGTTCCACTCTCATGGAATCAAAGCTTGAATGTTTCCAGGTAGAGGGATGTCTTGGTCATGTACAACAGAGGTGTTAAACATGCATCCTGCGACCTCATAGAGCCCCCTGACACTACTGAGCAGGGCTGAACCCAGATTAAAATATAATAGGGAGACAGCTAATAAAATAAATAAAAAACATAAAATAATGTTAATCTGTGATATTCTAAGTCAATATGTGGCCAGGAGTTTGACAGAAGTGATGTACAGGCTGAACTAGTCAGCCTATAAAGATCTTCCCAACTCAGAGAATCAGTGAGGAGGAGAAGCTGCTAGCTTTCTTCTCCATACTCCACAATGAAGTATGGAGAAGTTAAAAAGTGGATCAACATCCTTTTAGAAGCATTAAGTACAGGTAACCAGATACAAAACATGAATGATTGAGTGATAGTTTCCTGACACTGGGGTTGAACTCTGTAGCTTCCTGGAGATGGAGGCAGTAATTCACTGGAACAGCAAGTGCATGATTGTACAATACTTCACACATACCATAGATTGTCTGTCTATGAAATCCTTTCAAAACTGCCCTGTCCTCATCGCGAAATGTTTGAGAGACCCAGACATTATAGCAGAAACATAAAATAGTTGTTTTCAAATATTTAAAAGGTTTTCATGTGGAAAAAGCAGTAAGACTAATTTTGTATCATCTTAAAAGGCATAACTAGGACCAATGAGTAGTACGTTGTTTAGCTATGCAGACTTCAGTTCCATATGATGAAGATATTTTAAACAATGAAAGCTATCTAAAAATGAAACAGGCAGATTTATGAGGGTATAGGTTCACCTCAGCCCTGGAAGCCTTCTAGCAGTAGTGGTGGATACACTGAACAGTGAGCCCCTATCAGGGATGTTTTGTCAAAGGTAATTCCTGCACCAATTTAGAGGATATTGTCTTAAGACTCTTCTAAGACTGTAGGATCTATGAAAATGTACTTAAATATTTAGCATTGATCATAGGGTTGTAGATTAAGAAGTTTCCTAGTGCACTCACTCCCCTCATTTTATTGATGAAAAGACAAATCCAGAGAACTTAAACACCCTGTGGGTAAGTGAGTGTCAGAACTAAAATTTCAATTCAGTTCCTCTGGCTCCAAATCCAGAATTTCTGCTACGGCGACACACAATTTAAACAAAATTGATTTCTTCTTACATTCAAGGAAAAGACATAATAAAAATTGAATAGGAAAGAAACATACCTGATGTGGTTTTTTGGTTTCCACTAGTAAAGCCTTTGCTGTCATAAATCACATTTCCAGGACTAGAAACAGAAAAAACATGATAGCCTATTCCTCTGACAAAAGGTTGAGCTTGCCACTGCCATATCACCGTGTCACCCACAGATATATTTAAGACTGATGGAGACCATGCATACCCTTCTCCATAAACTAAGAGTAAAAAGAGAGAGGTCATTTAAAAGGAAAAGAAGAAAAAAAAGAAGAGAATTGAAGTTTTATTGAATATAAATGTTTATTGAGCTTAAAATATCTTATAATTAGCATTCTAACTTTCTCACATACAGAATTTAATTATTTGGTAAAATAAGCTGAAATCAGGGGAGTGAGGACAGTAAGAAACTAAGGGGAACCGAATGATTAATTAAGCCTGAGTCATCAAGAGGCTTCATCTGGAAAACAGGAAGTCATTGAAAGACTTAGTCACCAAAAGTACCAAGATTTAGAACATTTTCTACATGTTCAAAATTGAACTCATTATATTTTCCCACAACCCTCCCACTTCTTAACTTCCATATTATAGTGAAGTGTATAACCATCTTCCCATTTACCCAGACTCACCACCTAGGTTACTCTTATACTTTCTTATACCTTATATCCAGTCTGTTGCCAAATGTTGTTGATTCTACCTACATAACATTTTTTTTAATATGTCCCTCTTCTCTACTTTGATACTACCATACCACCTGGTCCATACCCATATCACCTCCGACCTAAAACTTTTGCAATAATCTTCTGATTAGTCTCCTTGTTTCAGGTGTCTTTCCAATCCTCAGCTTTCAATCAACTGCCAAAGCAATGTTCCTAAATCACTGATCTGACCATGTCACTACCCTCCACTACTCTAACACCCATCATTCAATAAGATCCATTGGCTTTCTGTCATCTCTACGGTCAAATATAAAATACTCTGTCTGTATTTATAACATGCCCTATTCCTTTCAGTCTTCTTCTATCTTATGTATTCGTATACCTAATATCTTTTTATACCTTCTTGGACCTTATATATTTATGTCTTTATACCTTGTACCCCCACATATACTCTGTGATCCAATGCTACTGGTTTCCCTGCTATTCCTTACGTATGATACTCCATTTCTAGACTTCAGACATTGTAACTAGCTATCTCCCATACCCGGAATTTTCTGCTTTATCATGTTCACCTCCTGACTTCCTCTAAGTTCCAGTTAAAATCTTACCTTCTACAGGAAATCTTTCCATATTTTGCCTTAACTCCAGTGCTTCCCCTCTGCTGACTATTTCCAATTTGTCCTTTACATGATTTGTGTCTATTTGTTTTCATGTTGCCTCCTTCATCCCTCTGAACACCTTGAGAGTAAAGACTGTCTTTTGCCTTTCTCTGTATCCTTAACAGTGTCTGCTTCGTAAGTGCTTAATAAAGACTTTTTAACTGATTGACAATAATACGCTTGAACATATCAAGTTGTTTACACCTAGACAGACCCCAAAATCTAAATACTTTTCTATCTCCCAAACATTATGCGTGGATGCACACATATATTACATTTATATATACATATTATATACATATAATATATATGTAACACCAATAACAAACTAGAGTATAATGGGAGAGGTCCCATATTTCTGGGAAAGGGTCTAGATTTGAGCATTGGAAAACTTTGGTTCTAGAATCAACTTTACTACTTTCTGTGACTCACTTTCTGTATTTCAGATTGCCCAGGGAAAAATGGAGGTAATAAAATTTGTTTTTTTAAAAAACACTTTGTCAAAAAGTTGTAAAAGAAGGTGAAATAAAAATAATCTTATTTGGCTCCTGAGAAATTCATTAAAGTCCTATTCTAAGTAGTCTATGTAAGCTGAGTTCCTAAGCATATAGTAATGTAACAAGTGTGATGGGTTTCTTTTGTTGGAAATCCAAAGAACAGCTAATGCTAGATGTGCCCCAAAAGAGAGATTGTCTTTCTTCTCTTATAACCAACCAAGGGCGTGTTGGGAGGAGGGGATGTGGATGGAGAAATCCTTCCATGAGAGTTTTTCTCTACTTGACACTTAGTGGCCCATCTTATTTGACACAATTCTCAGTTATTGGGATCAGTAAAGAGTTCAATCAATCAATGAACATTTATTAAGAGCCTGCTAAGTGCTGGAGTTACTAGATTTCCTCAACAAGAGGCCTATGCATGGCTATTTCCACAGAATCAGAGTAAAGTCCAGACCAATGAAATCACCTCTGTTTCACCAGTAATATGGTAAAGACTTTGATTACCAGCTAGTCAAAGATAATGAGACTGTTAGCCAAGGACCAGTTCAGCTAAGTTCAGAGAGGCTTAATTCATAAAGTTATGAATTTCTGGACCACATGACCACAATGGAACTCATGACACTATCTCCCAAGGTAACAAACTCAAACAGAAATGAGGGCCACTAAATTATACATAAATAATACTTCCCTTTGGGCTACATACTGACTTAGAAAATCACAAATCTATATTATCTGTTTTATTGTGTTTTTATTTTGTTAATTATTCCCCAACTACATTTCAATGTGGTTTGGACTGCTCTCAGGAGAGTAGTGGGCTACATGTATGACAACTCTATCCCAAGGTGCAAATTTGATCTTGTGTCCGGAGAACTAGTCCACACTGATGAAACAATGGATTCTGTAAATTCCTGAAGTTAGTCCCAGGCATGGCATGGAAGGTAGAGAAGGGAGCGAAATGACACAAATTTTAAAATTTAATAGTGTGGAATCATACCTGAGTCTTCTCCTTGATTGGTAACTCTGAATACATTACTTGTTGAATGAAGAATACATGTTATATTATTCTCTGACGAGGATGTCACATTGCAAGGAAATGATCCTAGAAAGGGTCAAATAAAATTATTTCCTGTTAACTATTTTAAGGAGAGATATCATTGTTTGGATTGCACAGAGCTTTTAAAATCTTATAAATATTAGCCAGAAAAATTGGTTGTGGTTTAATCACTTAGGAACCAAAGGTCTTCAAAACATTTTTCACCCGAAGCATCAGGATCTTTGTTAGGTAGATGTTAACACAGAATCTGGAACTGGGGGAGAACTTAGAGATTATTCTACTTCTGGTTTCCAAAGGAGAAGGCTGATTAGCGGATGTGTCTGGAGAAGGACCTGAAGTGGATAGGAGCAAATTGTGGATGTGATATCAGGGCTTCAGGAGAACATCAAACACTAAATTTGGGGAGAAGAAATTTGAGAGGACTTCAAGAAGAATTGAAGAAAAAGTGCATGAGCTGAAGGAAAACAAAGAGAAAGAGACTTAAACTTCAGGAGGACTCAGACTGAAGTAAAAAGAGTGAGGAGAAGGACCCAAGGGCAGAAGAAGTAGGAAGAGCAGACGTAACTGAAGGATTCAAGGAGAAAGAAAATAAATTACAGGAGTCAAAGGAGAAAAAAAAGAAGGGAAAAAAGGTAAGGCAAAGTAAGAAAAGCTGAAGGAATTTTAAATTTGTTGTCAAGTTAAGAAGTAATAAAGAGTCTGCAAAGGTTTAACAAGATTTGAAGATGAATTCTAGGCATCTTCAAGCACTTTGAGAGACAAATACTAAGGAACTCACTTCTGGCAAGTATATAGAGCATGGGCAATCTTTCAGAGACTTGCTTTGAATGTGTAATATTTATATTTTTGCCACAGTCAAGAGACTGCTATCGATGTTCAGAATGAAGGCTGGTCTTTCTCTTGGAAGGGAAGGTGAAGGGTTTTGGGCAATGCCTTTCCACACTCCACAGTATCAGAAACGAGAAATTGTTTTGAAAAGAATTCAATCACTCGGTCAATAAGTATTTGTTAGTAGTACCTATTATTAAGTGCTAAGAACTATGCCAACTGCTGGAGAAGTGCCGAAAGATAATAGACAGTTTTAAAAGGGCTCACAGTGCAATGGGAGAGACAACAGGAAAATTATGTACAAATGAAGATATAGACAGGATAAATTAGAGATAATTTCAGAGAAAAGTCACTAGCATTAAAAGGGATCAGGAAAGGTTTAACGTAGGAAACAGAAAATCCAAGGATAAAGACATGATCTTCCTGCTGTGTAGTTTGCCCTTTGCAGACCATATCTAGAATAACATGAAAACTTTGGACATCATATTTCAGAAAGAACATGGATAAGCTGGAGAGCATCAAGATGAACAAAATCAGAATGGTGAAGGCTGTCAAGTTTATACCATGTAGAGATAAGCTGAAGGAACTGAGTATACTTAGCAGAAAGGTCAGTCAACAAATAGAGTGAATGCTTACTGTGTGCCAGGTACATTGTGTGTGAACTGGAGATTCAAAGAAAGATAAAATATCTCTCTCTTAAGGAGCTCACAGGTTAATGGGAGAGACAATGTACAAATTATTATTGAAAACAAGTCATATAAAAAAATCAATTGGAAAGAACAGAGGGAAGATGCTAGAATTAAGAGGAATATTAGTGGGGGACATGATAGCTAGGTTCAAGTACCTAAAGGCTGTCATGTTAATGAAAGATGTAATTTGGCCCTAGATGACAGAAGGAGAAAAAATGGGTGGAAAGTACAAAAAGGAAATTTAGGACTGATGTCAAGAAAAACTTACTAACAATTTGAACTATGCCGAAGTGGGCTGTCTCAGGAGACAGTGGGGATCCCCACTTCTGAAAGTTTCTGAAAAAAGGCTGGATGACCATTTTGGGGTAGATATTAGAGGGGATTCTATTTCAGATGAGTTGCATTAGGTGGCTGCTAAGGTCCTGTTTAACTCGAAGTTCAGATTCGATGATTCTTTAATATGTTTAATCTCAGCATAGCCCATGGTTCTGCTCATAAATGATCCCATACTCCAATTAAACTGGACCCATATTCCTCATATTGATGCTCAATCAAAAGTCTGTTTTTTCCAATTTGGGATTCATATTTACCGTGAGATCATGTGGGTCTTTTTCATTTGTAAAAGGTAGTTAAATGTGACAGAGTGCAAAGAGCCCTGGATTTATAATCAGGAGATCTAAGCAGGAGCAGGGAGAATGAGTTTTGATATAACAGACATATAATAATATGACTAATAACTAGACATATCTAAGGTGGGGGTAGGAGGGGTAGGAAGAAGAGGGGTTATCTTTCTTTGGAAGATGTGTGTTTCCTCTTATTTGAAGTCTTCTAGGAAAGACTAGATAAACACTTGGGATGAAGTAGAGAAATGGTGTCAAACTCAAATAGATGGGTGAAGGAGTGGGAATAAACCATAAAAAAGTATCCCTGCCAGCTTCATATTGACTTAGAAAACCTTACATTAACATAACTATGTTTTATTGTGTCTTTATTCATTTTGTTAATTATTTCCAAATTATATTAATTACATTTTAATCAGATTTTGGTAGCACTCTCCAGTGGTGAGCAGCATGTTTGAAACCTCTGCTGCTGAAGGTATTTTTAGTTAAACACAAATTAGATGAGTTGGCTTCTGAGGTCCATTACTATTTTGAAGTTTTATAATTGTGTAATTATCTAATTTCACTCCCTCACTTTACAAATGAGGAAACTGAGGCCCACAGAAGTGAAATGATTTACCAAGTGTCACTTAGAGTCAAATTGAACCCAGGCTTTCAAATCCAATGATGTTTCCACCTATTTCAAGTTGGATTATTTTGGTTCCTGGCAAGATATGGAATTATTTTCCCCTTTGATTCAATCTTCTCCATACAGTACATATTCAGTAAATTATTGCCAAGTAAATGAAAGAACTAAAGCAAACCCACTTACCAAATATAAATGATTACATACTAAAAAGGAAATTTAATCTCATGACTTCATAGTATTCATGTTACTAAAAATGCACACTGACTTTGCTTACATGTTTCAACTATCTTGATAAAAGGATATAAGTAAACGAATTTTTCCAAGAAATAATGAAAAAACAACCTTACCAAAGAACACATTGTTTTCATCTGGTGTGGTGCTGAATCCAAAGCCCATTAAAGTGATTTCAGAACCACCATATAATGAACCTTTCTGAGGAAACATGTTGGTCACTTGCAAAATATACTGGATGGAAACATTTAATTCTTCACTATAAAAGAAAAATAAAGCCATTTTCACTGAATATTCTATGGACTCATACATCTAAATTTTTGCCATGAAAAAATTCTTTAGAACAGAAGGAGATGTGAATATTTAATTATTCCTTATAATAGGCAAAAAGCTGACTTGATTTTATATCCATACATGAATTTATATATTTATACATACATATACAATGTATAAATATGTACTTATACACATATTTACTTCAATAGAATACCTCACCTCAAAATCTAGAGCCATGTCATTGCTTCTAGGACACACTCTAGGTCTTCCAAAATGAAAATTGGGGCAAATAATCAAAATTATAACATATGTACATATATATGTAAAATTTAAAGCCTTTGCATTCTTTGCAAGATAGTACCAGCACCAATGCTACTGCTATAGATTACTCAATCCCTGAGATATCCAGAAATTTGTATATCCTTGTGACTGTTCATTTAGATGAGAATCTATTAATAAATAACAAACATTTTGATGTATGTTCCTTAGTTCTATAATAACCAATGAGAAGAATTCAAAATTTGGGAGTGTGGAAGCTTTAAATTTTATTTGAACTGTAGCACAACTTACTTGAATTCCCTGAGTTTCATTTTACTTAGGTACAAAATGGATATTATTCTTATTCTTTAAGGAATTGATATATAACTTGTACCTTGATGATGCAAATCCCCAGTTTCCAACCTCTACACAAATGTCATAGTTCCCAGGAGACAATTTGGGTAAAAGACATGTAATATCTGTAAAGTTCCAATGGAGAATAGTACAATTTGCTCCTCCAACATATACTGTGTTCTGCGAGTGTTCATTTCCAAAATTATAGCCCTTAATAGTTAAATTCACTTCTCCTATGATTACAAATGAAGGGAAAAAAACAGTTTCAAATGAAGGACTACAAGAATATCAAGTTCAAAGTTTGTATTATGTGTAAAAACAAGAATTAACCTATTCATCTTCTATGGTTTACTATGTCCAAAGAATTCCTCCCTTAGTTGTTGGTCAACCTCATAGTGAGGTGTCCTTCACACTGGTCGTTGGACAGAAAGTCATAGTCAATTTAGCATCTGGAAAATTCTAAAACTTTTGGAGGCAATTAAAGAGTCAAGATGTTTGGCCATTAAATAGAACATCCTGACAAAGGGTACCACACAACTCTTTCCTTTGCTATTTCACTAAGAAAAAAAAGGAAATCCAGGATACTTTATTTAAATACTCTTATTCTAATATCATAGATTAAAATGGAGAACTGGTACAGTATTTGTGATAAAATTTCAAGTTAAACATGGGAAGAAATATCCTTTTAAAATACCCTATATGTGAGATTTCTTTGATCTTATGAAATAGTTCCTTACCCAGTATCATTCGTGTTTTTGGACTAAAGTACAGTATGGTGGGAGTCTTTGAGATGCTGTAACTAAAAGTAGAATTAGCACTTGCATGTAGTCCATTGGTTAGTACAATAACATCAAAAGTCCCCTCAGCTCCCTAAAATTCAAAAGAAACATACCATCAATAACTGGAAAATGTAAACCCTTACAATGAAATCAACAAGAAATATCCAAGCCCAGCTGTTTCCTTCCCATTCAAAAGACATCCATTTATCAAGGACCTCGCTGGCACTGCACTATAAACATTGGTGATCAAAGATGAAAAATAAAAGTTTTGCCCTCATGGATCTTATCATCTTTTGGGGGGGAAGAAAATGAATATGTAGATAAATAAATAATAGACATATGCAAAGTAAATATAAAATTATGGTGGGACAGAAACTGGAAAGAAAAGTCCTTGTAGAAGAGGTATTGATTGAACAAAGACTTCAAAGGAACTAGGGATGTCAAGAAGCATAGGTAATGAGGGAGAGCATTCCAGAATGGAGCCTTTGAAAAGGTATGAAGGCAGGAGAAGTATTACTATGTGCAGAAATTACAAGCGGGGCCATTTGCCTGGAATGTATTTGAACTTTATAGGTGTAGCCAGTGTCCCACACCTGGCTCTCTTTTCTAAACTTGCTCCCCCTAACTTACATAGACAACAGGGAAAACTCAGAATTTCTAACAATGACACACTTAAAATACTCTTATGAAACTTCTGTTAAAAGCATAGTTTATAAATTTAACTCACAATCAAAATGAGGAGGGCTAGTTTTGTGGAAATGATTTTTTTAAAAAAATATAACTAAATTTTAATTTGTCAATGAATTGGAGACTTCACAATGTAAAAGATATGAATACTTATACATTCATTTATCTACTCAACAATCAATTATTAAATATCAACTCTATGAAGAGCAAGGTTGTAAAGATTTTAAAAAATGACCATGACTTCCCTACCTACAAGGATCATAAAAATCTTGCATAATCTAGATGTTCTAGACATATAAATATTAGCTAAAAAAAACAAACGAGAAAGGTCTGACTTTTCCTTCAAATGTCAATATACCTAAATATGGCTTTAGAATTTCCTGTATTGAATATTCATGTATTTTGAATATCCTGTATTTATTTTAGTGATCTCATTCTAAGAAATCAAGATCACCACTTGGGACAAATACAAACATTTGATGGAGTTGGCTCAATTCCCAGTCAAGAAAAATGGTCTTTACACCTCCTGACCCAGTATTCTACACAAAGCATATACTGAATAAATTCTGGTTGATGAACTGGCATGATTTTTTTTTAAAGTCATCTTGCTTTACTTCCCTACCACTCAGATGCTTATGTGTAAACAGTTGTCCAATTTCACATTTTTGGAAAAACCTCCTGAGTTGCACTTAAAAGAAGATGTATCTGTACTATTTGTGTGATCATGAGGAAGTTACTTCATGTTTCGGATCCTTAGTTCCCACATCCATATAATGAGAATAAGGCTTGCTCCAAAGAAAGTGTTCTGTGTGCCTTAAAATACTATTAATATGAACTATCCTTATTTTTGTCTTCTAATCAAAAAGACTCAAATACTAAGCTTCTGTTGCACTGACTGAAGTTTGAAATTGACCTGGCACATTTTGATGCAGCTCTTACATTTCATGTAATTTGGTTTTAAGTTAAGTGACAATTTCCCCCGTAAAATGTCATTCTATGAGGTCAGGAAGATCTTCAGTTGTGTTCATGCATGTTTTTACCACACATGGAAACACTTTGTTTACATTAAGGCTTTCTGTAACTCCTCTGATTTTGTGACTGGGGTGATCCCTAGGGTTGTGTCGTTTCATGTCAAGCCCCATAGTTAGTATAGCAAGCACAGCTATTCACCACCTTTTAAAATCAAGGGATCACTTACAGATGTGTTAAAAAAAAATTGAGGAACTAGTCATTTACCTTTGGAGTTCTGCATTTTATCTCATTCAGATTTCCCTTAATCATAGTACAGCTTTTATTTCCTACTAGTACCCTGGTGTCTTCCCCAAAGCCAAATCCAGACAAAGTCAGCAAGGTACCTCCTACAAAAGAAAGGGGGAGTGGTGAAGAGATCCATGTTGAAAATAAGGAAATGCAAGATAATATACATCTAAGGCATTATCTTGATATTCATAACAGATAATACATGTCTCAAGCATTGTCTTGATATCATGCATTAAATAGGCTTTGGGTACATAGTCTTCTGTCATGGAATCACTGACAGGCTTATGCCCTGAAACCTGTAAGAATAGAATTGGGGGTGGGGTGGGGGAAAATCGAGAGATGAATTTATAGAATATAGCAATCTGGGAAGAAAACGTGCTCCAGTGAAGCTTTTTATCACTATTCTGGGGGAGGCAGGGCAGTGCTCTTACTTTCCTTATTATACCATAAGTGAGAGGTAAGGTTAAATTAATACTTGCTACTACCAATCCCCCAAATTTTGAAAATTTGATTGAAATTTAGAACTGAGCAGGAAAAGGGGAGGGGGAGATGAAGGGAGGAAGTAAAGAAGAAAGAAAGGAAAGAGGGAAGGAAGGAAAGGAAGGAAAAAAGTTAAAGAAGGAAGGAAGGTCGGAAACAAAGAAGGCACAAAAGAAGCAAAAAAGAAAAAAAAATCTGCTTTCCTTTATTTCTTGTCTTCCCTTCTCTTTGTCAGTTAGGTGGTGTCATGGATAGAGCACTGGTTGAAAAATCAGAAAGACCTGAGTTCTATACAGCCTCAGATGATTCCTAGCTGTGTGATTTTGAGCAAGTCACTTAATATCTGTTTGTCGCAGTTTCCTCAGGGGTCCTACTGCCCAGGGTTGTTGTGAGCATCAAATGGGATGATATTCGTAAAGCACTTAACATAGTAGGTGCTATATAAATACCAGTTGTTATTGCTAATTAGTAGTAGTATTAGTAGTATCTCGATCACAAGACGTTTGTTGCTGCTTTACAACTCAGGCGTAGAATAGCTCTCTATGAAAAGTGGAGTCACTGATAAATAGCCTGATTATGAATAAATCCTTTCAACACAATTGATGATACTGCTACATAAATTGAAAGGCAAAATGATGACATGGAAAGAACACTGGAGTTGGAATTAGGAGAGACTTGAGTTCATATCATATCTCTGAAGCTTATTAACTTTGTGAACATGGACAACTTGGTGAGGTAAGCTTCAACTCATCTATAAAATGAGGATAAATAAAAATTAATTTATTAATAATACTCATTATTAATAGTCTATTCCAAGTGGTTGTTAGGATGAAATGAGACACTGTGTGCAAAATCTATCTTCAAATACCTATATATGTTAGCTAGTATTACTAAATGAGAATATAAACAATAAGTAATTAATCTGATTTATGTTTTGAAAGAGAAAGAAAATCAGTCAACCACTCATATTCTGTTCATATTATCTTTCATTAGAAAACAAAGAAGACAGAGTTTTAAAGGAGACGCTTTAATTTATTTTGTTCATGTGAACTTTCGGGTGACTTTACTTTTACCTGCTCTCGTAATGTCAGACAAAGTGAAGGAAAACATGTGAACAATCTTTTGGTTCAGCACAATTACCTCCAAGGCTCCCTGAAGCTGGCCAGACATGCAAGATCTGAGTGTTATAGGTGAAGCTAAACATTTTTCCACCTGCATGGTGTGCCAATCCCATTTCAGCTACAAAGACAGCAACTGGAAAGTTTCCTGCTGTACCATTAAGGATGCGACACTTGATCTCATTCTCTTGTGTTAAAAAAAAAGAAAGAAATCAATTACTTTGCCAGTTAAAATTATAGAAATGCCCATTTAATTTTTTTCCATATATACCCTGACATGTCTTCCACTGTGTTACCCTATATAAGGAAATTACATATTTCATGTCTTCCTATTAAAGATATAAAATCTTTACAAACATTTACTGCCAATGGACAGGGTATCTCCCAAGTCTCCATATAGTTTTAAGCTTTAATAGCTACTTTAAAAGCAACAACCCTGGGAGGTAGGTGCTATTTAAATAGCAATTAAATTACTATTAAAGCTTAAAACCACACTAAGACTTGTGAGATATCCTGTATCAGATATTCCGTGAAAGCCATTCAGTCACTACTCTAACGAAAAAACTGCACACAGAACATTCTGAGTGAACAATATATTCTCATCCAACTCTTACTGTTTTCCATGAAGTGAATTTCAAGCATCAGACACACATACACACAGACTTTTTTTAGCCAAAAGGAAAAAAGTTCAATGAATTTATTGAAAAGAAATAATAGACTCCATATGGCACTGGTGATTCCTGACAAGGCAATGTATCAAACTATTTTAAAAGAGACAAGGCTGGGATCATCAGGAAAGGCACTAAGAACCAAACAGCTGATTTAAGTATGTCTTTGCATAGAATTATGGCCAATCTATTCCTGAAACACAATGTCCAGTTCTGACTGTTGTACCTACAAGAAAGCGTCAAACTACTGAATCAAATCTAGAGAAAGTCAAGTAAAATAATCGAGAGGATGTTGCCTCTGGGGGTGGGCTAAATTCATCCTATGACCCCAGGCACATGGGACCAGGGAGATGGTCGAAGTCTATAAAAAATCATAAAGCCCACATGTAGCAGAGGGTGACTATAATTGTCCACCAAATTTCAGAATGTTACATTTAGGGATCACAACTAAAATGATTAAAGAGATGACTTTAGAAATGAATATTTTCCCAAAAATTTATGTTAAAGAATTTTTAAGAGAAATAAACATTTGTGGTGTTCATTACCCCACAAAGACAGTACAGGATTGAAAAATAAATAGGATTTTTAAGCGTATAAAATTTTTTAAACCTATAAAAATTGACTAATTCTTCCTCTGTCTAAAAACATACTCATTAGAAATTATTTTTGTTATTCTAATTGTTACAACTGTTAATATTTACCTAAAACATGCTAAGCACTTTATATCTTTCTTATCTTTAATACAAAAGAAAAAATTGGGAAGTTTCTTGTCCTTCCTTAAAGGATATGACATTTTTGTGTGTTTAAAAAAAGCAAATCAACCATTTTTGCCAGTTAAAATTACAGAAATGTTCATTCGGTTTTCTTCTTATTGTCTAGTATGTCGTGCGCTGTTTTACTCTGTACAGGGATACCACTAAATCTTCCCTTGACTTTATTTGTCCTTAAGTTGTCTTTCTTTCCCCCAACCCCCTTCAAGACCAATCTTTTTAGTTTATACTCCCTCCAATTTCTCTCTATTTGCTCTTACCACAATGGTGGCATTTTGGCATATGACCAACACAATTTCTAAAATCAAAACTGAATTAGAGATTTGTAGTGAGCTGTTAAAAGAGGCAAAGATTTGGGTGGAAGTCAAGGGGGAAAAGAGATTAGATGAGGCAACTAGGAGGTCTAATGAATAGAGTACTGGACTTGGAATCTGGAAGACCTACATTTGAATCTTGCCTCAGATGTTTATTAGTTATGTGACCCTGAGTAAGTCATTTAACTTCTCAGCCTCAGTTTCCTCATTTGTAAAATAATCATACAACAGTATTGACTTTATAAATGAGATAGCATATATAAAGTACTTCACAAACCATAAAACTCTGTATAAATGCTAGTTATTATTTTAGGACAGAAAACCTGTGTCCTATTATGACATGTCCAATAATGACATTGTTAAAGAAAGATACGAGATACTCCAAGAAAAATAATAAGGCAGACCCAGTAGTGCAAGTCTTCCATACTAATGTTCTTAGGCACAACTTGGACAAAATAAGATTTTAATTGACTGGTTTTATGAGGTAAGAAATCAGCAAAATACAGAAGCCAAGATTTCCATCCATTACACTAAAGGAACCAGTTTGATAGACTAAGCTAAACTGAAAGAGGAAAGGCATAATCCAATGCATTTCCAATTTAATCTTGCTCTTATAAAAGGACTATCATTTTAACATTCCATTTTGATTTCATTTCATCTTAAAATTTATGTTAAAAATATGTGGCTTACCATAAACAGAAAGAATTGGACAATCTACTGAACCAACAGCAACTGATGTTGCTGGATTTGAAGAGAACCCAGAGCCTGCTATTGTTAGAATTGTGTTTTCTTCATATGATCCTGGAAAGATTAAATTAAGAGGTTAAAAAATAGAATCTGATATTATTAAACTACATTTGAATGGAGGGAAAAATGGCATTAAAACATAGATGTAAAACAAGAAGTAAATTTCATCAAGGATTAAAATGTATTTTGAGCAATAAAAATGTTGATTACTATACATTGCTCAATATTCTGGTCCCATTCATTTATCAATTCTCCAACCTGATCATAACCTTATATATATAACTGAAGAAACCATGACAGCACAGAATAAAAAAACAGAAATAAAAAATATAGAAACTAAATACTTAATAAAGTAAGAGAAGGAAGATTATTTCTTTTGGAAATTGATTAAACAAGTTACACTTATGGTGGAAGAAACTTTTTCCATTTTGAATACAGGTTTGGGGACAGGAATTGAATTTGCAGATTTATTGGTACAACAGATTCCCAAATGAAGAAACTCCCTCCCCTGATGCAGGTCAGCACCTACTCTTGCAACTTACTATCTTAGAGATTTTGCTAGATCACTGACAGTTTAAATGATACTCTCTGCCAGTGTGGGAGGTGGGATTTGAATTCAGGTCTTCCTGGCTTCAGGGTCAGCCATACAAATATAATTGATATATATATATATACATACATACACATACATACATACATACATACTTGTGCTAAGGCAGTTTGTCATAGTATAGAGAGAAGCCGTGGAACCCGGAAAAATCCTGCCGATAACACTACTCAGTGACCAACACACTATGAGCAAGTCACTGAACCTCTCAGTGCCCCAAGAACTCTCTCCCACCAGGAAGTTTTCATACTAAGACTCCCCTAAGTGAACATAATCATGTCTAAACCAAAACAAAAAAAAATGAAATATATTTTCAAGGAACAGGGCCAGAGGTAAAAATAAGCAAAAACAAGAGATTAAAAGACAATGATAAACTCGTGGCACATCATTTCAATTCTACTGGGAAGTTTGTACAACATGAATTATCTTGAAGTGAACTGAATTACTTACAAAAACCCTGAAGAATACATGCTTTCCTCCAGAAAGATTCTTTACTTGTAAAAATGCCAAACATTTCTCACAACTAATGGAAAAGTAGCACAAAGTAATGGTGCCAGGATAAGGCGCTTCACCCAAAGAAAAACTGAAATTTTTTTTTACACTAAGCTTATTTATGTTTTAAAAAAAGGAGTTCTCTTCTTCCTTACAGTACCAATACTAGCTAATTTTAATTCTGGGGAACATTAGGGAGGTACAAATTATACTTTGTTATTTTTTCTAAGCACTATCAAAACATTTCTTTGATGTAAAGATAAAATATATGCTGTACATCTCTCTGCAATAGTTCTGGTACCATTCATTCATCAATTCTGCAACCTGATCATTGCCTTTTATGAGAAAATAACTGTTAGGTTATGATCCCTTTAATAATAAATGCACTAGAAAAATGGTCATAGATGAAGAGAGATGCTAATTAATGCAACAGCAAGCATGGATGAAAAAAAGATGCTTCAATGTATGGAACGAAATTTAAAAGAGATAAATTTTGCCTGCTTGAAAGAACAGTGATACAAAACAGTAGGTTTAGCTTCAAAGGGAAAGTCTCTTTTCAATGATAAATACTTAACCTCATTTCCTTTGCTTTCTTTACTCAAAGGACTTCATGCTTTCATGAATTTTTCCAACATGTGTGGACTGTCTGACTCTTTGGAGTGACAACGTTACGTACAATTTTCAATTGAATTAAGCTTGCAGTGATACAATACAATTGTACACCAAATATAAAACATAAGAGGAAGTTACCTTGAGTAGGATTTATGACCAAAATTCTGGGAGTGTTCAGTGGATCCCATTTATATCCACAGTTACCAGAACATTTAGCTGGAAGTCCATTGATATAAACTTCAACCTTCAAATAAAAAAATCATGGGGTTATAAATCATACCTAATACTATTCTTCCAGAAGCCATAAAAAATTATTGAGCTAATCCAACATTAACATGTGGTATATGTGTGTGTGCGTATGTGTGTATGTACACAACATACATATATACATATACTTATATGCATATCTGCATATTTATATATGTAATATTTTATGATATAGTACATATTATCTTAAATTTTTCTTCCCCGTCCCATTCATAAGGAAGACTACATGAAAAGAGTTTCATAAATACCTGCGGCTGCTGATTGGCTGTACGAAGTAGGTCTCCTAAAATGTGTTGTCTGAATAGGCCACCTTCAGTTATCTTGGTAACTGTAACATTGGCCTCTTCTCCAGTGATGTTAAAATCTTTAATCTGTTTTTATATATAATTGCTTGATAAGAAAGACCATATAATTGCTTGATAAGAAAGACCATATAATAAATGCTGACATGCTACATTCCTTGGCTTTGTTTTTTCTAAATCATTCATTTTAAACATGGAAAGAACAAATTTAAAAAAGAAAATAAATATAGAATGGTTTTCATTATTACACTGATATTCTTTGATAATTATACATTTTAGTAATTATAATGTTCTATCCTAGGAAAAGTAGAGCAGAACCATTACATTATGGTAACAGTAGGAAACTTTTTACAAGCAATTGGGAAGTATTCAATGAAATTAAAAAATATATTTTTAAAAAAGAATAAAAGCTCCTTGAATAGGACTATCTTTGATTTTTTTATCCTCAACACTTAGTAAAATGTTTGGCACATACTATGTGCTTGATGAATGCTTTTGTATTCATTTATTCTCTCTCCCATGTCTTTAACATCTTTTTATCTACCAGTTCCTTTACTATTGCCCACAAACATGCCCAGTTATCCCTCCTCTTTAAAAAACTTCACATGACTCTACAATCTCTTCTAATTATCTCACTGCACCTGTCTCTCTTTTAACAGTGAAACTCCTAGGGAGAGCAGCCTACGTTCATTACCCCCATATCCTTACCACATGCTCACTTACCAGCCCCCTTACAGCTTGGCTTTCAATTCCATCATTCTACTTAATCCGCTCTCTCAAAATTTGCAAATTCTTATGTTTCTTTTTCAATTTCCATTCTTTTTGACTTCTCTGTAGCACTATTGCTCAGCATCTCATCCTTTGAATACCATGACATGACTTTCTCTTGATTCCCAGCCTATCCATATCATCATCCATGTACTACTTTGCAACACTCTCCACACCTGGCACCAGACTCTTTTATTTCTTTGATCTCTTCTCTAAGGAGCTCATGAGATTGAATGACTATCTCAATATCAATGATTCCCAAATATAAATCCATACCTAATTTGTATCCTAAACTGCAGCACAGGACTGGAAATTGTCTATTCCATATCTCTAAATGTCCCATCAGCACCTCAAACTCTACATTTTCTAAAATGAACTCATTATGCCCTCTAAACCCACCTCTCCTAATTTTCATCTCCATTGAGGGTAGTGCCATCCTCATCCCCTGGGTTTGTAATCTTGGTGACATCTTTGACTGTCTTTTTCTCATTCCTCCTCCTATCCCTTCTCTCTCTCCCTCCCCTTCCCCCAAATCTAATCAGTTGCAAGGTCCTGTCAATACTAACTTACAGGATCTCTTCCCTTCTCTACTCATATAACCCCCAGCCTAGTCTGGGCCAGACTATTCTGCTAGATTCTTGCTCTGTCTCCCTGCCGCTAGTCTCTTCTCTTTCCAATCTTTCTTTGCAAATGACGAAATAATAGCTAACTATTGTAAGAGCTAGCAATGCTGAAGAACTTAAGGTTTGTAAAGTACTTTTCAAATATTATTTCATTTTATCCTCATAAAAAGTCTGAGAGGTATTATCCTCATTTGACAGTTGAAGAGACTGAGGGGAAGTGACTTGCTTAGGGTCACACAGCTGGAAGTGTCTGAGGTTGAATTTGAGCTTAGGTCTTGAATATAACTCCAGTGCTCTACCCACTGTGTCACCTCGCTGCCCTTATAATAACACTCCAAAAGCTTCGGTCTGACGATGTCTCTCCCTTGTTTAAAACAGCAACCAAACCACCATTAACCACAACAACAAAATGAACACTTTAGCCTGGTTTTCAATGCCATCTATAACCTGGCTTCCACTTTCATTTCTGCCTTTAATTCACATTATTCCCCTCCATATTTCAACCAGACATGGCTACTTTGATCATGTCTTTGGAGTAGCTAGTTAGCACAGTAAGACTTGATATCAATTCCTGCTTTGCTTACTAGCTGTGAAAGCTTGGAAAATTCACTGAACCTCTCTCAGCTTCATTTTCTTCATCTGTGAAATGGGTACAATAAAAGTATTTATAGGGTCATTACAAGGATCAAATGAGATAACAAGTAAAATGCTTGCAAACCTTAAAGCACTCTATACATGCCAACTATTATGATATCTTTCCCTTTCCTCCTTCTGTGTGTTTGCATAGACCAGGGGTGGGGAACCTGTGACCTCAAGGCCACATGTGACCCTCTAGGTCCTAAAGTGTAATCCTGTGAGGAAATCCAAGCAAGATCATCAAAGGGTCACGTTTGAGGACCTAGAGGGGCACATGTGTCCTCAAGGCCACAGGCTCCCCATCCCTGGCACAGGCTGTCCTCTATCCCTGGAATGTACTTCTTCCCAGTCTCCACTTGCTGAAGGCTCAGCTCTGGAGCCATCACCAACATGGTGAAGGCTCATCTCTATCACCCTTCTGATTTCCTCCCTTCAGTTATTACTGCTTTCTCCCTCCTTGAATTCTCCTAGAGCTATTTGTCTGCTCTTTTGTCCCTGTAGTTCCTGACCTGCAGTACACCTGGCACTCATTTTGTATTGCATCTGTAGAATGTGACCTTTTTTTAAGGCAGGGGCTGTTTTGTTTCTGGTTTGGTATCTCCTAGACATAACAGTGCTTGCTATATAGTAGGTGCTCCAAAAATGTTTGTTAAACTGGCATACTCTAGTCACAGGGGTGGGGGAACCTTCAGTCTTGAGGCCACAGGTAGCCTTCTAGATCCTTAAATATGAACTTAATCTAGAAAGTCACATGTGGTCTCAAGGCCACAGGTTCCCTACTCCTGTTCTAGGGCAATTGCCTATATAGGACAAACTGTGCAAAATCTCAACTGTCCTGCCTGATCTAGAAGAATCCTGAAATCGATCCAAAGGACAAAACCTGCAGAAGATTCTGCTTTCCACATGCACTTTTCCACTTGATTTTCCATGAATACCCAGCACAGCTTCCTTCTCTTGTCACTGAAACTTGACCCATTTCTGGAATACTTTGGAGTGCATACTGTAAATCCACAGCAGAAATGTCGGCAGATAGACCTGTGTGTACACAAGGAAAGCAAACAGCAGATGTTATGAATTCATAAAACATTTTCAACATGTATGAAGTTTGCATTATATGTTACTGTCAATCCAAATGTCCTCTACCAGTTCCACCTCCATCTGAGGAAACACCCACACCAGTCATCCTCATTTCAAACGTAGCTCAGCCCAGGCACTTTTCCACCTCCATCCCAGCTGCCTTCTTTTACTGGTAACAACTCCACCCTTATGGCCTCCTCCTCCTCCAATTGGAGAGTTTCTTCCTGAAACCTCTATTTGAGGAAGCATCTACATCAGTCTTATTCTTTTTATATAAAGTTTAACCCATGACTCTATCACTTCACCTCTCCTCTCACCCCTTTCAACTTCCTTTTATGGGTTAACTTTTCCAAATAGAATAAAGGGCAAGGACTATTTTTCTATTTGAATTTGTATTCCCAGTAATTAGCACAGTGTCTGACCCATAGTAAATTCTTAATAACTACTCTCTTTTTGTCTGTTTGTTTTTTTCTTTCAGTATATTAAAAACAAGTTCAACAGGTCAATTTTTCCCAGAGTTCAAGTGTTTTCAGCCTCATAAAATATATGGTCAATGTCTCACTTGAACCTGAGCCTTGGTTCTTATACCTTTCATTAAGATATTAAATTTTGTTGATAGCATTAGTAAGTATTATGAGTAATAATAGCTAATACATTATATGATAAGATAAATGGAGAGGGGTAATTGATGACTTAATGTGAAAACTTGTTCTGTTTTATAAAATGTTTCATTAAAAATTAAGCCTTAAATATGCTTTTTACTGTTATACTAAAGGGAATTTTCAAGACATGGTTGGCTATTATTAGGCCATTCTATGTGTATGTACATACATATATGTGTATATATATGTATGCATGTATATACACATATATGTGTGTATATGCATGTGTGTACATATTTGTGTGTACATCTATATATGTGTGTAGATATATTTGCGTGTATAAATATATTTGTGTATACTCGCACAAATATATCATTTGATTCTTACAATAACCCTGGGAGTTAGGTATCATCATTATCCCCACTTTATATTTCAGATGAACAGAGGTTAACCGGGATCACACAGCTAATAAGTATCTGAGGCTGGATCTGAACTCAAGTCTTCTTGATTCCAGACCAAGTGCTCCATCCAATACATCATGACCTGCATATGTGTGTGCACATATATACACATACATATATACTCACTTCTATTAAAAAGCATACACATGTATGGATATATGTGATATGTGTTCCGTTGTAACTATAAATGTATAGTCATCGATATTTTGCCCAAAATGCCAATCGGTACCCAAGCATTTTTCTTATACCTTTAAGTACATGGCCATAAGCTTGAATGTCAAAGCTGCCACGTATTGGTGGAGATGCTGCTTGAATTCTTTGGATACGAATCTGTGATTCTCCAGGCCAGCTCATCCCTCTGTAAACTGATTCATTCTCTGTACTGTTAGTGATAACCTAAGATTCCAAGGTAAATATTTATTATAAAGATTAATTTTGACAATGCAAACATAAGTTTCATTCCAACCTGGTGTGACACAATGACAACATTAGAGATGACTCTCACCATTTTGGAATATTCAAAACATTCAGAGAAGTCTCATAAATCAACAAAAATTGTACCTCTGTGCCTGAAATAACCAGCCCAAAACAAATACAATCACCTGCAGGTAAATCAGTTACTTCATCAAAATTTTATTAATTTAGGCCCTACTATCAATCAGTTGGTAAATATGTATTGAACAACTACTATGTGTAAGACATTTTGTGGACTGCAAAGAAATACACAAGTAGTCCTGCTGCCAAATAGCTTAAATTGATTTAAGTGTGAATTGTTATAGTAATACTCATATTAAAAAGTAAGCAACAAAGCAAAGACATAGTCAGGGAACAACTTTATAGAGTGTTTGGTATTTGAGTTGACTGAATAGAATCCTTCCTTTGTTCATCCTTCGTTGCCGAAGAAGACCATGCCATCAGAGAAATGATGACATGATTTGTACTTGACTTTGTTTTGAGTGAGGGAGGGCTGTGCAGATCACCAGCCTCACTTCTCCTCCAGAGCTCTCTGGAATCAGTGACCAGATATTCGTCAGGATGACTGGAGATGGCCCAGGATGCTATGAGAGACCATGGCCCTTAGACCAAGATCTATTTAGATACTCACTTAGGGTGAGGTAACAAAAGCACAAATAACAGCAGGTAAAAAAATTCAAGAAATATAATTTAAGATGTGATATTTCTTCTAATGGTTCAGTTCTTATCACATCACACAAGAGAGGATATAAGGAGACTGACACTTTCATAATTGGTCAATATGGTTGATCTATTTATGCCCTACACCTTATGACCTCAATTACCATGGCAGAGATGCCATATGGCTCAGGTACCATATCTCTCAGAAAAGACTGTCTTGTGGGAAAGACAAAGTAGCAATTAAGATATGCATTTCTTGTAAGTTTTCTAATAAATATGTGGTAATAGCCACAGGATGTTTTAAGATATTGTTCCGTTAGTAATCTAGGCATCTTGTTATTAAATACGAAATAACATAGTAAGCAATGCAAATTGGTCAAATTTTCTTCTTACTCTCTGCTTCAGGTCAACCTTAGTAGGTTAAGATTTATTTAGAAGAGTACCTACTTTTTGAATCACAAAGATTCCCCAGAGTACCTAGTCTCTTGCCTATGCTTTAATCACCAGCCACAGGCACAACTTGAAAGGTACTTCATTCTGGTGAGTAGGAAACATCTATTACTCCTGATAGTACACATCATGAAGAATGGTTTGAATCAGAGCACAGGTATTGTTTGTAAGCTTACTTGTCTCTGCCCAACTCTGAAGTGTTTCTCTTGGGCTCCACCTCAAGACTCCATTCTCTAACTATTCCTCATGCCAAGTTTGAAACCCAAACCATAGATCTTGACTACAAACGCAGACTCTGCCTATATCCTTCTACCTAGTCTGGATCTCTAGGCATAAAACCCTCCTGAATGACCAGAGTAATACTCTGCCTGTGTTCTCCTGTCTGGATTTATGGACACTGGCCCTGGCTAATGTGAACACAACACTTGATTATTCAGTTTTCAAACATCCACTTTGTCTTCTCTAGTAGCTTATCCCATCCCATATTAATTCCTCCTGGTTTCCCTGTCCCACTGCCAACTCTGAACCAGAGCTGACAGGAAGAATCTGAGCAAAGGAATAAAGGCAGGAAAGTACCTACTACTATAGTAAATGTCTACTATATATAAGGCACCGTGCTAAGTGCTGGGGATATAAAGAAAGGCGAAAAAAAAGAAAGAAAAGAAAAAAGAGAAACCTAATAACAACAACCAAATCTGACCATCCAACCAGTGGATGATTACTTATAAACAGTAAGAACTATAGCTTCTCAGAGGTTTACCTGTGCAAATCCTACAGCCAGTAAAGGCATTCTGTAACTACAGTTACATGAAGTTATTGTCACAGTGTACTGGATGGTCACAGATGATCTAACTATTTCAGTCTGCTTCACTTGAAAGTGCTTTAAAAATATTCCTCTACTAGCCAATGCTGGAAGTCTTCTCTTTGGTACTTCTAAAAAACACAAATGAATAAAATATAATAGGAATCATGAATGATTCTGAATTTCTTTGAAACTGAAATCATCAGATTGCATTTATAGGTAAAAAACTGAGCTGTTTAAAAATTTGAACAGTAACCTTCAGCCACGTGGTTCAAAGGACTTAAATTAAAATGATTTTCACTTTAAAAGACAGGTCAAAGTACTGGTAGCAAAATCTCTAAAGTCTGTTAGTACTGAGCTCCAAGGGTTAGAGTAAGTTTAGAAGGGGCTGGTGCTGTCACTTCCATCTCCATGGGGACCGGTTGATTTATCTCTATTTGACCATCACAGATGACGTCTTCATTGCCCCAGTTGTTTTGTGAAAATGTATCATCTGTCACAAAAGGGGATAGGAGTAAGGATGGGGGAGGGTGGAAGGGATCAATGTAGAGGAAGGGATTTTCCTATAGGGTTTGTCAGCTAGTTCTAAATACACTTCAAAGAAGAATAGTGAAAGATGTTTGATTGAGAGTAGCATCATTTCTATAAATATGAGCACCACTTACTGCTGTTGTAACTCCTGTGAAAAATATGCAGTGGGGTGTATACGTTTAGGAGGTTTGTTAATGAATGCTTAGCAGAAATGGCATCTTTTTAAAGGGGAACAAGAGCATTATTAATGACTTAATGTGAGCTGAGATTTTCAGTTCAGTCATTTGTCTCACAGAACCAAACTTCCACTTTCAGAGTTGGCCCCTCCATGAATGAAACATTTAGTTAGGAAGGTACAAGAATTCAGGCTATGGGCAGAAGGATTCCATAAATATGTAATTATTGTCTGTCATGATAAAAACATCCATTTTCTCTTTTTAAATGAATGTTTTCTAGAAATAACAGGGATAGGAACTGGACCTGTTATATCATTGGTATAGAGAACTCCCAGGAGAGGAAGCCCCCTCCACTATTGCAGGTAAGTATTTTCTCTTTCACATATAACTTTAGAGAGTTGTTTAGAGCTTTCTGAGGCTAAGTGATGCTCAGGGTCACACAACCAGTATGTGTCAGAAGTGGAACTAGAATTCAGGTCTTCCTGAATTTGAGACAAGCTCTCCATTGACAATGCTACATTGAATCTCCTCAGAAATAATAGCTAACATTTACTTAATGCTTCAAGGTTTTAAAACAATTTACTCATACTATTTCACTTGATCCTCATGACAACTTTTGAGGTAGGTGTAATTATTTTTATCTACAGAAGAGAAAACTAAGGCTGAGATTAAGCGACTTGCTCAGTCACACAGCTAATGAATGTTGGAGAATGAATTTGAACTAAGGAATTTCTGACATCATTCCTTTTTGTCACCCTAACTTCTCTACTCTACCATCTACTTATATTAGTAATCTGAATGCCTGGTACTAGCAGTAATTTTTTGAGTCCTAAAATGAGCAAAGTTCTATCAATGACATTAGATTTTATTATAATACCACTGACCTCCATAAATATTTAAAAAGCATTTTTTAACTCAATATAACATCATAAATGGCAAATCACATAAATACCATCTGTATTTGAGATCGTAGCTATCTGTCCAAGGTATATGGCATCCACATAGAAAGACTGTACTTCAGATGCTTTTTGCAAACTGATCCTTTGAAGACAGAAGTTTCTTCCAGAGTATTTTTCTTGTATGAGGTACAAGAGATCTATGCAAGTGTATGTCCAGCTGAAATAAATTCCATATGAAATCAAAGATATTATACCATCAGAATGAACAAATGGTACATCAGCAAAGTTAGTAATGTCTCAAAGAGGATCAAAAATTAGGATGTTTGCTTTATTTTTTTTCTCCACCTAAAAGTTTATTTGACTGGACTGAATGTCTGATGCTGTGAAGATGCAAAAAAGGGCATGATTCTTCTATTTTGGAAGTAATATTACTAGGGAGAGATAATGTGGCCTAGTGAACAGTGGGCTAATCTTGGATTCAAGAAGTCTAAGTTTCAAATTTAACCTTTGATATACACTAGCTGTGTGACCATGGACAGGTCAATTAACTTTCCTGTTTCCTAGGCTAGCTCTGTTCACCACACCAAGCTCTCTAAACTCCTAGTACTCAAGGCAACTCTTTAGGATCATATGTAGCAAAGAAGGCACCAGTCTATATTGTGAAAGGGAGATTCCTCAACAGAAATTCTCTACATAAAGAGAAGCAAGGTCCAAACATAAAGCAAGTGTACATAATATATGTATACATGTACACATATATACATATGCATGTGTATTATATGTCCACATGCATATATATTTTATATACTCATGCATATCACAACCTATACAGGGGGCTTCAGAAGTCTTAATGAAGTTTTATACAACAGAAAGATACACAAATATTATTGGTATCTTAAGCCAGGAAAGTCAGAACCTGGAAAGTGGGTTATTTATACTAAACTAATTCATATAATGTTTACCCATAAACTCTATCAAATTTCCTTTTCTCAAGAGCTCTCTATATAATTAAAACATAATAATATAACATATTGTTATAACATCTATAAGGATGTACTGTCTTCTCTTTTTACCTGTTTGTTTTTTTCAAGTAGCATTTAATTATATTTCTCTATATTCTCTTTCCTACCCACATATCAGATATATAGCTCAAGGGAAAAAACCTAATCATTTCCATAAAGGGGGAAAAATAGACACTCTGCTTAGAGTATCTTTCCATGTTTTTAAAATAATATTAGTAGGAGATCTAGCAGCTTGGGAGAAGCTTGGATTCTTTTGTTTACCAACACGTTATGGTTCTATGGTTCTACTCAGATTTATTTGTGTTAGTGATACTGAACTAATATTCATTTCTTTTTATCACCTTTATATTTGTTTTTTAATAGAACTTTCAAGGATTTCTAAGGAAGCATCTGCACAGACACTGGATCCTTGATTAAAGAAACAATCTGGTCTATGACAAAATCACGTAAGAAGAATTTGATTTATTTGTGCAGCATGTATATCCAAACAGAGCATCCTTACCTGCTCCCTTGAATAAAGTGAAATGAGAACTGCATATAGGTACTTTTAGTCTCTTTACTTTTACTCTCTTGGTACTGAAATTTTAAGCCAATGTGATTTGCCAGGAATCCTTTATAGGCAAGACAAAACTACATCAAAAACAAGAAATGAAAAGTTATAAAAATCTCAAATCATATTACTTATCCTGATTTTATAATGTTTTCTGAAGTATTTGATATTTGGCACAACAGAAGATTTACTTCCTAAATTCATTTGAGAGTTATGTTGAAATTTGGGGTAATTTTTATTGAATTATTCAAAAATACTTTAAAAATCCCTAAACATTTTAGTGATTTAGTTTGATGTAGGAGCATATTTTAGGAGAATAATTTGCATGTAAATCTGCTCCAGCTTGCACAGATGGAGATAATCACTAGAAGGTTTGAGATAGGATATAATGCTATCACACGATGTGATATTATATTATTTTCTACATTTGGAAATTCTTCAGAAAAGTTCAATACCCATTTCCACACTGGGAACATTAGGATGTAGTATTATATCCTTAAAGAAGAAAAGGGCAGTGTTCTTATAAAAGTTGGTCTTAAAGTTCTCCTTTTATGATGTTTATTAAAATTTTCTATCTGTGTCTATGATTTCTTTTCATTCTTGTTAGATAGTAATCTGTGTCCTATTTATATTTGTATCTTTTCCAGCACCCATTAATATGTATTATTGTAGACTAGCTACCAATGTTTATTGTTATGAATGAATGAATAAAAACATGAGTCCTTCATGCTAGGCATACGTTTCTCTCTTTTTAATTAACAGTGTGGGACAAAAGATTTTACAAAGAATTTCTTTATTCCATAATGTCTAATGCTCTTTTCAGATAACTAATGGCTTACTAAGAACAATATACTTTTTTGAATTCTTCTTTAGTCTTGTTTTATCCCTTTCTTTGATAGCTATCATGACTAGGAATTATAAACATATAACATTCAGTGCAGTAACTATCCAAATGATATAAAGTCAGAGAAAATTTTTCCTATTACCAACTTATCAGAATTTTCATTTTTATTATGTGATGCTGCTCTCATACAATTATGTGATTTTCTTAAAACTTACCTGATTATAAGGAAATAATGAGATAGTTCCATAAGGCATTCCATTTGGCTTAACATCTGCTGAATCAAAGAGAACAGCTGGATTTTTCAGGGAATAACGACCACAGTAAGCTACAGTTTCCAATGTCATCTGACCTCTATTAATATCTTTCTGTGGAAACAATGGAATTATAATTTAAACATAAATATAAAGTTCCTGACACCTAGACATGAAAGTCTATGCGTCTCAAGGTCCAGTTCAAATACCATCTATTCTCTGAGAAATCAATTATATCAAACTACATTGATCTCTTCTGTACTATTAAATCTGAAAACCATTATTGCTTATGTCATTCGTTGTGGTACTTTGCACTGTAATTTAACTATTGAAATTTAAATGAATGTTCTCTATACCTAGAACTCTATTCCTACTTACTTTTATCTTTGGGTTTCCCTGGTTTCTTTCAGTCATCAGCAAAAGTCCGAACTTTTAAAAGGAGCCTTTCCTGGTTCCCCTTAATGCTAGTATCCTCCTTCTCAGAGTACACTCGGTTTATCTTATAAATATCTTTTCTGCACATAGTTCTTTCCATATTGTCTCTCCAGTTTTATTGTGAGCTTCTTGAGAGCAGGAATTGTTTTTTTGTTTCTTTGGAAATAGTAGGCACTTAATAAATGTTTATGAACTTGATTTGACATAGAGAATTTATATAAACATTTGGAGTGTGTGCATTATTTTATACACAATCAGACTATAGGGTTCCTGATGATGGATATTCTGTCACATGTTGTTTTTACCTCCACATAGTAACTAGCACAGTCATGAGAACATAGCAAGGGCTCAATAGCATATATGGCACCTATCCTGAAAAAGATGGACACTGAAAGACTTCCTTTCAAGCATTTAACTCTTCTCTTCTGAGTGAAGACAGTCCTATAAAGGAATCATGTGGAGTATATTTTCAAGGTTTCAATAGATGTGTGTTGGAGGACAATGGTTGAGACTGGCTCCATGTCATCTTGGAGAGAAGTCTCAAGTAGCATGTCCTTGGCTCTGTGTTCTATAGAATTTGTATTAATAACATGGATGAAGGTATAGATGGCATAAATGACAGGTTTTCAGATAACCCAAATCTAGGAATGATGGGAAATATATTGTATGACAGGAGCCAAAAAGATCTCAACAGGCTAAACTAAGCCAAACCAAACAAGATAAAATTTAACAGAGGTAAACATAAAGCCTTGTTATTTTGTTTTTAAATTATTGACTTCATAAACTTACAAAAATCTAGACAGTAGTTCATAAGGAAAGGATTTCATGGAATGCTAGAAAGAGGGTTGGATTTAGAGTTATTGGAAATGGATTCAAATCCTACCTCTGCTTTTTAGCAGATGTATGACTTTGGGAAAATAATTTAATCTCCCTAGGTATCATCTTTCTCCTCTGTAAAATGAGAGGGTTGGATTCAATGATATTAGATTTTAGTAAACTACAAATACAATATGACACAGTGTGATATGGAAGCCTAAAAGGTTAATGCTAGGTGGTATAGCGGATAGAGCACCTGGCCTGGAATCAGGAATCTTCATTTTTTTAAATTCAAATTTGGCCTCAGTCACTTATTAGTTGGGTCACCCTGGACAGGTCACTTAACCCAGCTGACCTCAGTATCCTCATCTGCAAAATGAACTGGAGAAGGAAACAACAAACCATTCCAGTATCTCTGCCAAGAAAACCCCAAATGTGGTCAATAAAGAGTCAATCATGACTGAAATGATTGAACAGCAAAAAATTCAATTTTTGCAATACCAAAAGAAGCAGACCATTTGGAACATGGGAATTGATTGCTTTAACTGTAGTTTGCCCTGAACAGGCCATTTCCAAAGTGTTATTTTCATTTCTGGTTGCCATATTTTAGGAAGGATATTAATAAATTGAAAAGTACCCAGAAGAGTACAGTCAGAATCAGGAAGTGCTTTAAGGCTATAATAAATGAAGATTACTTGAAGGAACTGAGGATGTTTAGTCTGGGCAAGAAAAGATTTAGGGAGCTCCTAATTGCTATCTTCAAGTATTTGTATGGCTGTTATGTGGGAAAAGACTCCAACTTGTTCTGTTTGGCTCCAAAGGGTAGAACTAAAGGGAAGCTGGGGTCAGGAAGACATAATTTCAATCCTGTCTCTGACAGATAAGAGCTATGTGACCCTGGGCCAGTTAGCTTCTATTTCTTCACTTGCAAAGTGGATATAATAACAGCACCAACTTCACAGGAATGTTGCAAAGACCAAATGACAAAACATGTGTAAAGTATTTTGCAAATCTTAAAGTATTATATCATTCTGAGCTATTAGTCAATAGCTGATATGGAAGTAGAATTAATCTATAACTAATAACTGCAGACAGTTCATATTTTCTTCCAGATATTCTGTGCTACTATCCCTTTATCCTAAAACTGTATATTGTCTTGTCGTTCTTTAAATAAGAGTTTTGTGTGCTGTCCTGAAGGAGTATCAAAAGTGGTGGCACACAAGGAAGAGGACTGATTCTGGAGTCAGGGGCCTTGTAGCGTGCCACCACCTCTATGACCTTGGTCAAATCACCATTTCCTGGGCCTCAAATTTCTGATTTATGAAACGAAGTTGGATTAGCTAGTCTCTTAGGTCTCTCCCAGCTTGGTAACTATGATGACTATTAAGCTTTCATATAAAGTTAAGAAAAACTTTGTGGTATTCCTCCTGCCATGGACCTATGGTTTGCAGACTGACAAGCATGGAGAAATAGTGGAATCTTGAAACCTGGAAGAGACAGCAATAATCTGAAGCCTGAATTTGCCAGTAATAAATAAATAAATAATAAAATAAGTGTGTTACAATGGGGTTACAAAATTATAAAGTAGGGTTACAATCTTTACTCCATGGTATTACAGTTGCACGTTGGTCTTTTTCTCTTCCCTACCATCATACAAATGAGGATCATCATTTTCAAGCTTACCTCATTATATACCTCATTATACCACATTATAAGACAAAAAAAGAAAATGGATCTTTAGAAGCCTATGAAGACAGGTGAAACAATTTCTTGCTGAAAAATAATATGGCCATTTTTGCCCATTCTAAGTGTTTTCCTACTGGTCAAAAATTTATAACAGTTCTATCATGAATAATGAGTTCCAAGGCCAAAATACATTGGAATGAGTTCAAGAATTTTGAACTCACAAACCAAAATTTTTCCCAAATCAGAAATAATTGCTAAGACAAATACAAAAAAATGAAAAGGAAACAAGCTGCTAAAAATTAAATCACTAAATACCATGAATGAATTCTATATCATTTGTTTGCCTCAGAATTCCCTACCATGCTGAAGTCAGTTTCATAATCTCTGAAGTACTTCACAGCAAAACCTTCCTTAAGATGGGCAATTTCTTTTGGACATTTGGCACTAACCATTTCTTCCATTGCTGCTTGAACCTAAAAACAACATAAATACAAATAAGTGATTATAAAGACTGCTGTAAGACATGTAGTGATTTCATACATCAATGCTCCATTACATTTCCAAGTTTTTTCAGGTGTTCGTTTCATATTTATTAACTGCTAAATATCATAATCCATTTCTATTAAGGTCCTATTTTAGTCTTCATTGTGGTGCAGAGCTCTTTAAAGATAAGAAATCCTGAAATGTAGACTTATACTATTTGTCTATTTATCCAGGGACCAGTCTAACTAAGTACTTATATCAAGGTTCATAGAGAGGCTTACATCCAGAAGATTGACCATACGTTTTGAGTCTCTTTATGGCCAGAGTAATCTGTGGAATTAACAAAAATATAAGATGACCCTTAGTTTTTCTATTTCTACAATGATAGGGGCAGGGAAGACTAAAAGAGAAAAGAACATGCTAAGAATCATTTAGGTTTTCTGTGTACAAATATTCATTTAACTGTTGATACTCTTAATATCAATGTCCAATAGCCTACAAGCTGACATACCACCGGTGGAAGTGAATCGCATTCACACTGACATTCTTCTTTTAAAGAAACCAGAAAACATAAAGAAATTTTAGCAAATGGTAGCCAGGGAGCATTTATTAATCACTTACATGGTACTAAGTGCTGAAGATATGCATGAAGTAAAAAAAAATAGTCCCTATTCTCATGCAATTTACATTCTTCTGGGGAGGTAACATGTCAATAACTAGGCATACACAAGAAAGGCAGAGTAGATAACAAGTAATCTCAAAGGGGACTGGGATTGGCTTTCTGTGAAAGGTGGAATCCAATTTTCCTCAGAGGCAAATGAATAAGTTGAGAAACATGGTTTTAGCACGCGTTCAAAGGCAATGCAAGGTGCCATTCTTAGATACATCTTGCCTAGAAATTCTCAATCATGAGCAAAAGTAAACTGACTACCATGAAGATAAGTACAGCTTGTGTGTCAATATATTCATAGCAGTGAGTGAAGCAGAGAAATTCCATGAATTCAACATGCTTCTCAGACTAAGTCAAAACATACAATATGTTTAGTAACTTCAGTGTAAACTTGCAATATCATTGAAAAAGAAGATATTGGAAAATAAATTTAGGTAGCAAGAAATCTAATATATCAATACTTTTTATCAAGTATTTTTTTCAGTGACACTAGATGGGTCCACAGTTTATCAAATATCAAATGTCAAATGCTTCAATATATAATAAAGCTTCAGCTAGTTGTTACACAAATTCCTGGAACTCTACAGTCTTTAGCATTATTTAAAGGTAGTAAGTATTTTTGGAGGGCAGAAGCTTTACACTCAAAAGCTTGTTCAAAGAAAATAAAAATGCTTAAGAAGTCAATTAGAAAGACTATGAAATGTCCATTAAAACCATCAAGATCCAATCTGAAATGACAGACATCCTTGTCCACAAAATCTGTCTTATGCATAACACTGGTAATTTACTAAGTCTGCTGGGACTTTTAAAACTGAAAACTTTAGTTTTTTAAGGTATAAAAATATGCAAAAATTAGTTTTATAAAATGCCAAAAGAAAAAACCAACAGATGAGGGTGGATTGTAAATTCAATCATTAGATAAATACTGACTTTTTCTCATTTTCAACTGAAAAAAAAAACCCTAGTTTATTGGAGGTACTCCAGAAAGAGGGTAAATCAAACTTTCACAGGGAAATATCTCTATTATGGTAGAAGATCACAGCCAAATAATATTTTTGATGTGTTGTATTTTCATCATAGCCATAAAAAGCAGTCCCCCTCAGTTAATTAGAGATTATGCTTCCATCTACCATTCCCTCCTCAAACTGATTAATAAGTTTGTTTAAAAGAGGTGTCACTGAAGAAATTAAAGAGTTTGATTCATGTTTTCTCTCTGAGAAAAGGCAGAAACATTCTGAAAATAAATGTATGTGCTAAAGCCTCAATCAATCTAAATCCCACAAAATCATTCAAATGACTAGGATAAAATAATCTTCAATCCCCTTTTAGGAGAAATAGAGAACACAATAAACTTATAGCGAGGATTTATTAAAAATAACTTCTAGTATATAATCAGAAGTCACTATGTATTAAAAAAAGTTCTCTGACACTTTATATTTACAGTTAGTACTATAAAACAATAAATCATGTAAAGCCCTCTGAAGCATTGTAGAATCATCAATACCATTAAAAAATTAAATTCCACTCTTATATAGGAAGTCTTTGACTTAGGAATATTGAAAATAAGAATTTCCTTAACCTATAAACAATTAGCCCAAAGGGACCTCACCTTCCTTCCCAGCTGTTGCTGTTGTCTTTCTCTTAGATCTTTTTGATGTTTACCTTAGCCCAGCTATATTGTAGGTTAAATGGGCTTGATTGGACATAAACACCATTTTATGTGTTGTGTTGTGAACCAGTGAGAAAATGTATTCCACATTATTGATTACTTATCTTACAAATGAGATTTTAAAATATTTTCAGCAAATAAATTAAAACTAAAAAGATTTTCTATTAAGTAACTTAAGATGAAAATCAAATTAACCAGAATGATGTCAACATGGATTATGAATGAGGAACAATTTTGTTTACCAAATAGCAGTTCAAAAACAGAAGAAGTTGCTTCAGTTTTCTGGTCTTCAGTTTTCTCATTTGCAAATGAAGGAATTAGATAAGATGACTTATAATTCCCATAATCTTAATGGAACTAAAGTATCAAATTACAAGTGATGGTCAGTTTTTACTGGCATAACAAGCAATATTTTACATCTCAAGTTTCCACCACAAACCTCATTTTCTGATGACCAAGGTGTGAGAGGCTTAGAAGAAATGCCATCCCAAGTCAATGTGAAAGTATCCAAACTGGGTATTCCTTTGGTTTGTTCAACAATATCAACTGTGATGTTACTCCCTTCAAGTACCTCATGAGTGATCAGATCAAAATCACCTGTAAGAAAGTGTTAAATATTTAAAAGAATTATTTTATTTGTTGGATATTTTCCTAACACCAAAAGATATGAAAAAAGCACCCTGTAGATGCCAAAGCACTATGTAAATATAAGGATTTGTTATTGCTATTGATAACGTTATTATCAGATATGACAGAAGAAAAATAATTACGATTATATTTTAAGAAAAATATAATGCAAAGAATGTAATATAAAAGATGAAGATGAAAGAGTTCATAAATCAGTCATCCACTTTGCTTGGCGAAATCAGATTATAATTTGCCTACAAGTTAGAATGTTCATGCTACTTTATACACTTTCGGAATGCATCTCATATTTATTGGTTTTAGGTTGGGTTATGAATTCCTTGAAAAATCATTAAAAACTGCTTGCAGGAATAAAAACAGCCAATACCCCCTCCCCCAAATAATCGATTACTTCTGCAGTTCTTCTACCTGAAAAGGTAGACAAAATGTTTTTATCTACCAGGCTGTGGATCAGATTCTTTTACTCCATGTTTCTACAGCTATTACCAGGGCTCAACATGACATAAATTTGATCCTTTGTACAACTAGAACTTAGAGCAAGGCCAAAATAGCCCCATACTCACCTCTGGCTGATTTAAAGGTTACAGTATAAACATAGCTCTGGCTGCCTTCTTTTCTTACCACATGAACCACATCAGGTTGTATAGACAACAGAGCATTTAAAGCGGACTCCATGGCAATGTCTGAAGCATCAGCAGGTAGCAAAACTATATAGAAACAGGCATAAAAGAGCATTTAAAGTTGACTCCCTCAACTACTACAGCTCACATGAGTAGTCACTACCATATAATTTATCATCTCCTCAAAGTGAAGTCTGTAATTGTTTTATGTATTTTTTTTGGTCTCTTTAATGAAGTTGTTAGAGCCTTGTGGGAACTTACTGTTTTCCTTTTCCTAATTTTTTTTTTGATAAATTTTATTTTTGTTTTACCTTAATTTCTAAATATATCCCTCTTCTCTCTTCTACCTACATATTCCCTTATCTTAAAAAAGAGGAAAAATATTAAAATGAAGAAAAACTATAGTTCAACAAAACAAAACATCATTCCTGCAGAGTATGCAACATTTCATACCTGCAGTTCCTCACCCTTGCAAACAAAGGAAGGAAGTAAATGATCTCTATTTTCTAAGGCCAAGCTTAGTGATTATAATTTCATAGATTTCAGTTTTCTTTTATAGTTCTTTCCAGTTGCATTGTAATAGTCATTGTGAGCTAAAGCACTTCTAGAGAGCATGTGCCCTTCTATCTATATCAGACATTTTCCTTCTGGCTAATACTGTTGCTGCTGCTCCTTCCAATTTGTGCCTACATTTTCTCCCCTGCTAACTCCTACCACACACACACACACACACACACACACACACACACACACACACACACCCCTTTCCTCCCCTTGCTGTGAAAACTGTAATCAGATCACAAGTACTTCCATGAAAACTATGATTAGATCACAACATGCCTCCAGAAAGGGCAAGCCAATGAATTGCCCTATTGTTTTCTTCATTGTCTTTGTGACTTTCCAGAATAAAATGCCTCTCTTTGGCCATCACTTCTATATAAGGGTTATCACTTCCATTAGAATATAAACTCCTTGTTTATATTACACAAGAACTTTTGTATATTCTTTAGTGCTTAATATAGTACTTAGAACACAGCAAACAATAAATACTTTTCATTCATTCATTTATTGTTTCTATTGTCTTACTAGTTCTATTTTCTTAACCTTTCATCAGTTTATATATCTTCCTATGATTCTCATAATTATAATGTTTCCCTTACATTAATATTTATTCATTTTCTAATTGATGAGCATTTGCTATTTTCCATTTCTTTGTTAATACAAAATATGCTACTGTGAATATTTTGATGTGTATTATACCTTTCTATCCTTAATCTCTTGGAAATAAATACCTGGCAATGGAATCTCTTAGTCAAAGGATATGGAAATTTTAATCAAATTTTTTTCGCATAATATCAAACTGCTTTCCAAAATGATTAGACCAATTCATAGTTTTACCAAAACCCCTCCAGTTTTTGTGATCTTTGCTAGCTTACTGACTATGGGCTAAAATCTCAGAACA
>CM053773.1:138799736-138852322 GCA_028658325.1 Potorous gilbertii | reverse complement strand
ATCTTTGCTAGCTTACTGACTATGGGCTAAAATCTCAGAACAGATTATAATTATTAGTAACTTGGAATACTCTTTCATAGCATTTCATGCTATTCATCATTTAATTGCTTGTTCTTTGAACACTTATTTATTGGGGAATTTCTCTTGACTTTATACATTTATGTTAGTTCCCTATTTATTGTGGATTTCAAGCACTTATCAGAAATAGATGATGAAATGACTTGTCACCATTCAGTACTTTTCTTTTTTATACCAGTTGCATTGATTTTGTTAGTGGAAGAGCTTTTCATTTGCATGGACTTTGAGAGTTTGAAATGACCTTAGAAGCCATCTAGTCCAACCTATTCCATTAAAATATACTCAGAAAGTGGCTGTCCAATCTTTGCTTGAAGATCTTGGAGGAAAAGCCTACCACCACTTGAAATACTCTATTCCACTTTGGGACAGCTTTAACTGATACCACATTTTTCCTGACATCAGACCTAAATTTGCCTCTTTCCAACTTCTACTCATTGCTCCTGGTTCTGTTTTCTGGTGGGCAAACAGAACAAATGCAATCCTTTCTCTATATGACAGACCTAGAAATACTTGAAGAGAGCTTTCACACCTCTTTTGAATCTTTGCTCTTCAGACTAAATCTGCCTAATTCCTTCAACTGATCTTGTATGACATGGACTTAAGGCCCTTAACCATTCTGGTTGGGCTCTGGATACTCACCAGCATTTCAATGTCCTTTTTAAACCATGAAGCCCAGAACTAAACACAAGACTCTAGATTAGTTCTGATGAGGGCAAGCTATAATAGTACTTTTAATAAAGATGACTAGTATTTATATAGTGCTTCAGGATTTGCATATACTCTCTCTAGTTTTCTTCTCATATTTTTTATGGCATGACCTTTAATAATCAGGTCATATATCCCTTTTTAACTAATTGTGGTATTTAGCATAACATGTTGCTCTACACCTAATTTTTCCCAAATGATTTTTCACTTGTTTCTGTGGTTCTTATCAAACAGAGAATTCTTCCCTAAAGCAATTTATCTTATTAGATGTATTGATAACTAAGTTATTAAGTTATCTACTGCTTTTCAATGTTCACAGTACCTAGCTTACTATTAAACACATAACAGGCACACAAGCAATACTTATATATACAAATTTATTTAAATAAATAATTTAAGGTGCTTACATTTTAATGTGAAGTTTCTATAAATATAGAGCTGACATTTATTATTTTCTGTCTCTAAATATTCCTACAGGTCCACTAACTATATTGCCTAATAATAAATATAAGAACAGAAACAGAAATAGAATATCTAACCATCCAGAAATAATAATGAATAGTAACAGTTATGATACTAACAATGTGCTTCCTATGTGCCAAGTACTGTGCTAAACACTTTATAAATAGTATCTCATCTAATCTTCGCAACAATTCTACAAGAGAGGTGCTATTGTTCTTCCTGTTTTACAGATGAAGAAACTGAGGCACACATATGTTAAGATATTTGCCCAGGGCCACCCAGCTAGTAAGTGTCTGAGGCCAGCCTTGGAAGTGGGTCTTCCCAACTCCAGGCTCAGCAGTCTATACACTGTATGACCTGTTTGTCATTTATACCTATGCAAATCATAAATCGACGAGATTCATTCTTGTGTTATCAGGACAGAGAAAGATCTTAACACAAAGATCCCACACAAGGAACATTTTGAAGAACCAAGGATATTTACTCTGGAGAAGTTTAATTTTTTTGAAGAAGTAGGTGGCACAGTGAATAAGAGTGCTGGGCCTGGAATCAGGACGATCTGAGTTCAAATCCTGACTCAGACACTTACCAGTTGGGTAAGTCACTTAACCTCTGCCTACCTCAGGTTCCTCAACTGTCAAATGGGGATACCTTGTATGGTGAAGACCTTGTGAAGTTCAAAAAAGATAACATTTATAAGGTGCTTAGAACAATAGAACTTTTAATAAATCCTTGTCTCTTTCCTTCCTTTTTTTTGGCTGGGGGTAGAGAGTGTTGCCTGACAGCTGTCTTCATGGTATTAGTCTTAAATTATTTAATAGATTTATGTGGAGGAGGGATTCAATTCATCCTGCTAGGTCCCAGAAGAAAGAAGTAGGGAGAAAGGGACAAAAGTTTAAGAGATGAAGATTTTAGTGTAATACAAGGAAAATTTTCCCTGAGTATTACAGTTTTGGACATCAGAGCTATCCAAAGGTGGAATGGGATTCCTTTTGAGGCAGACAGTGAACCTTCCTTGGGGATCACAAGCAAAGGCTGTCCAACTACTTGATGGAGATGTTGCAGACTGGCTGTGGTATAGGCACATATTGGAGCAGATGATTTGAATCAATGGAGCAAGTAATCACACCAATGAAATTACAGATCCATGAATGAACAAATTATGAAAAAGCATTTATTAAGCCTTTGCCATATGCCAAACAACGTGCTAAATGCTATGGATACAAAAATAAATAGAAGACAGTCCCTGTTCTCAAGAAGCTCATGCTAATTGGTGAAGATAATGTAAGAAGGTTCACCTACTTATGAAGAAGACCAGAGGTCCTAAGGGTGAAACTTTAGGGGCCATTGTTAAGTTCTTAGGCTACATTGGCCTGTATCTTTCATAGATGTGGGAAAGGGGGAAAGGATTTATGCATAAGAGTAAAGATAGGATTCTGCATTCATTCTGAAAGGGACGGGGATGAGGGTTCAACATCAGAACAAGAGGGAAGAGGGGAAGGCATCATTGGCAGGAAGATTGGAAGATGGAGCCTTAGCCAGGCATCAGTTCAGGCTGAGACCTTCAAGGCATCTCCTACCCCATCATGGGATCTGGGGTGATCTGCTGATGGGAAGGAGCAGCAATGAAGTTTATATAATAATTTCTTCCTTTTGACCAAATGTGTGTTCATACACACTCATAGCCATATATCATATTATACAAGCACATACACATACATACATATATATGCATATAATAACACTAACCTGGGGAAAAGATAGTGTTGATGAAATGGTTATCCATGTAACATGTAATTGAAACCGTTTTCTGAGCCTTCTGAAAGTCACAGTGTTCTTAGCTTAACTTTTACTGCTTTGTTTATTAGTACATCATTGGAGATTGTGTTCTTTGGGTAATATTTAGTCACTCGCTCTTTCAAACACATCTATATATGAATTCAAACATACTTTTTTTTTAGTTAAAATAACTCACCTGTTTTTTCCTTGTTGTAGATTAAACTATACTGGTAAAATGAACATGTATTAGATTTCATACATGGACTGGATACTGTGATCTTCTGAATTTCATTATTTGGGTTAGTTGTTTTCCAGTTTTCCAAAGTTATGACCTATTATTAAAAAAACTCTCAAAAATATAGACAAGTCCACTTTTAAAAATATAAAAAATGAGGTTTACAATTCTATATTCTATTTTACTGCAAATAATAAAAATACTACTTTAAATTTTTTTAAGACTTGTACATTTTCTTTTCAAGTTATTGATCTTTAACTTCAAAGTATGTATAAGCAGATTATGAGTATGTATATAATTATGTATATAAGTATATATAATATAAAGATATGTATTATGTAAATAGATAATAGAATTTGGACCTATGATTTCATTGGCATTAGGAGCTTGTGAATGATGAAACTTAATGTTATCAGGGTAGCTTGGCATCTTCTCTGTCACTTATAGTCTTACAGAGTCGCCAATAATTCTGAATATTAAGTGACTTGGGCAGAGACATAGCCTAGAATGTGTCTTTAAATATATTTCTATAATTCTATACTATTACTTTCTCCAGAAGTAGCTTCTTTTCCATAGAAATTATATAAAATTATAGAAACCCACTTTCAATATGATTACCTCTAAAAATAACAAACCTGTATTTCTTGCACAGTAATTGACTGGGTTTGAATAAGTTGCTCTTCATTTACAGAATCTCTTGTTTGTCGTTCAGAATAGAAATTTCCATATTGGTACAACCCAACATCAACAAAAGCACTTTGTCCATATTCTTGCAGTAATATTTCCATGTAATAGCTAAAAAAAAGTAATAATTGGTGAATTGGTTGTTGTGAAGTCAAAAGAACATTCATCTGTTCTAATCAATACTAAATAAGTAAAATTTTGTCTGCCCTGTAAGTGGTGATTTCCACTATTGTGTTTTCATTCTAAAGTGTTGATCTACTAAATAAGTCACAAAGTTTTGCTGACATCAAAATAAATCAGGTAAAGTTTCTGTAATCAGTACCATAAATGTTCATACTACTGACTGACATCCCATCTTGTTGTTAAAACCATGTTATTATAGGATAATACATAAATTCAATGTTACTACATGTGAGAAAACATAGACTTTTAAGTACTTCAATATTCAGAGGTTTTTAAAATAAGATATGATTAGAATAGGAAATGACTCCAAAGACTTCAAATATTTGGCAATGATTATGATGCTGAAGGTAATGGTGACAAGGACAATGATTAACTGATTCAACAGATTAGCGTTAACGAATGTTCTCATCTATGCGCAACAATATGAGACTCTAAAGGAGAGTTTCTTAAACTCCTGGAGACCCTGAGGTTCTTTTAGAGGGTCCAAGAGGACAAAACTATTTTTCACAATAATACTAAGATGTTTCAATTTATAATGCAGTAAATATCAAAGGTCATAATTAGCACAAACATAAGCTCTTTGAAGGGGGATCTTTAATAACTTTTAAGAGCATAAAATGGTCTTGAGGCCAAAATATTTGAGAACCACTGATCTGAAGAACAGGACTAAGTCAGCTTCCCAATCTCTCTCACCAATTCTTCAGGAAAAGCTTAGAATTCAGAGCTGCCAACTATAGATCACTTGCTTTGTTACTGAATGCTACTGATTCTCTGATAAGTAAATCTTATTAACATGTTTCTGACTTAGATATGAGAGGTTCCAAACCTACCATTTCTGCAAGTTCCTTGAGATAAGAAACCACAAACACCTCACTTATACACACTCAATTTTAGAATGTCAATATTAGTCTGATTCTACATAGGTTCTTGATACAAAAATCTAGACATAATCTCTATACATTTGCAATGTTAAAAATACATTTGAGCAATTTTAATAAAGGAATGAAACTTACTCTTTGCCTTTTTGAAGCTGAAAAACATCTGATCTTTGTGTCAAACTGGAAAAATAACTATTGGCATATGAAGAATGATATGCAATCTTTACCTAAACCCCAAAAGAAGAAATTTATAAGTGAATATTTTCTGCATAAACATTTAAAACCCAAGGATAACAATTTCTTCCTTCTAAACTCTAGATATCTTTCTGATAAAAGGACAGATTGGGAACAAACATATTTCTTACTCCTAGGCTCTTTCCTCCAAAACAAAAATTTCATTTTACAAATATCTTTTGAGCTCTTGCCTCCTTCCCACAACTTCAACACAATAACTTCTAGTTAATATGGTATTGCTTTAAATTTTTTGCTGAGATCATATAAAAATATTTATAGAGGAAGAAGGTTTAGACACCAATGACTGTAAGGAAAATAAAAAATCAAAATTCTTGGTTCTAGAAAAGAATATTTGAAATCCATCAGAATTTCAGTAAAAATAGCAATGCTTCTATTCCTTAAAGAAAGAATATTTTTTTTTATTACAGACTTTTGACCCCAGTTGGGAAAAATTATTCATGTACCTTTAAAACTCAAAGGCACAAGTGTCATGAAACAATTATGATTAGAAATTAGAAAACTAATTATGGCTACTACAATAATATGAATATTGCCCTATTACTAATTCTACCACTAATGTTTGAATAATTAACGGCAATAGGCTAGGTGCATTTTAAAAAACTATTTTAAAAGAGTAAAGTACTCTAGTTATGGATCTGTATTTAGAGAACAGATGTGTCAAGGACCAGAAGAAGTTCAGGAATGATCAACTCTGGTTTTGGGGAAATAGGATCTTCAAGTCAACTTTAGAGCTATTATCACAACTACATTAATAGTTAACATTTACATACAGCTTACTATGTGTCAGGCACTATGTGAAGTGCTTTACAATTATTTTCACATTTGTTCCTCACAGCAACTCTGGAAAGTAGGAGCTATTATTAACTTCACTTTACAGATGAGGCAAATAAAGGTTGTGATTTGCCAAGGGTCACACAGCTAATGACTGAGGTCAAATTTGAACTTATCATTCTGGCTCCAGGCCCAGCACTCTATCCACTAAGCCACCTAGTTCTCCATATTCACAGGAGAGACCCCAAACTCAAGATATTTTTCTCATAAACCTTATAATGTACTAATCTCTCTATAATATTTTAATACTTCAATATCTGTGATTTCATTGGTATAAGTACTTCCTTTACTAGGCAAACCCTTAATGGATATAGGTAGCAAAACCTGCCTTATTAATGAATTCCTGATCAATCTACTTCATGAATTGCTATGGCCAAAACAAAAATGTTAAGTAGCCAACCTTCTGGATATGAGCCTCTTTAAACTAAGTAATGTGGTCTTTGAATGATTAATACAAAACAAATTAATAATTTGTCATTTCTAGCATAGTATAACCTTAAAGAATTTGCATTAAGCTGGTGCAGTCTTACAGAATGCATGGTCAACTCCATACTACAATGAAGGTATTAAAAAAAAATGTAACCCAAAGACATAACTCTTGTGTTCCAGGCACTGTGCAGGGTGCTGAAAATATAAAGACACAAAAGAGAGTACCCATCCTCATGGAGCTTACATTCCACTGAGAGGACACAATGTGCACACAGGTAAAAGTATAGTGCAAAGCAAGAGAGCGACTAACAGAGGTAAGGGAGATCAAGGAAAGCTTCTCAAAGGAGGGGATACTAGGACCGAGTTTAGAAGAAAGATGAGGATTCTGACAATTAGATATGAGGAGGCAATACTTTCTTGTCTTGGGAACAACTTATGTAAGTACCCAATGAAACAGGAGGTGAGAAGAATTTCAAGGTTATTACATTATTATTTCAAGGATTCCTGATTTTAATCATATAGGTACATCCTTCCCATGCTTAATAATTAATAATAACTAAGCACATAGCACTTTGAAATTTGCAAAGTTTATAGCAAATATATTATTTTATCCTCATAATAACTTTGAGAAGTTTATTATCACAATTTTATAGATGAGGAAACTGAGGCAGACAGAGATTAAGTGACTTGTCTAGGGTCACACAGATAGTGAGGCAGAATTTAAAGTCAGGTCTTCCTGATTCCAGGTACAGCTGTTTTTCAACTGTGCCAGTTTCATGGGTTGAAGTGTCCTAAAATGTCATCATCATCTCATAACCACCCTTATGCTGCTCCTTGTATGACAGACCCAATCTAAATTCATCATAGAAATCTCTCCAGGTTTTTAGGACTTGCTAGAGCTTGAACTCTCCTTCCATAGCCTTCAGGAACCTAAGGTCATCTCCTTACCAAGACAAAAAATTCAGAGTAGAACATTAGTGGATGATGAAGCCTAATATGTTGCTTTTGGAAGAGCAAATGGAAGACACATGTTATGGCTTTCCTACCTTGTCTGCTGGATTTCCAGTTGGGCTGAAATAAACAGCATAACGGTCATCACCTTTGATGTAGAACCGGTAGCCATCAGAATTTGGGGCTACTAGAAATCCACTGAATCGGGCAACAAACATGTCTTGCTCCATAGGCCAAACATAGGAAGCTGTATCTACCCATGTGGACCCCATGTAACCTTGTGTGCTTTCATTATACTCTAGTATTTCTTCAAGATGAGTAGGCCGGCTATTATTCCATACTTCAAGCTTTAGGCCTCTGCCACCTATATAGAATCAAATAAAACCAGTCTATATTGGGAGTATCATGTATACTGGAATTCATTCAGTCTTGCAGAGGCTACAGATGCTTAGTTCACATTTATGTAGTGCTTGTGAATATGCATGCATATACATGTATATGGTGTATATATACACATATATAGTAGGTAGTATATATATATATTTATATATACATATATTTGGTAGTACATATATAGTGAGTAGGAGAGAAAGCTAAAATAACTCCATTTTGCCTGTATTTCCTCTATTTTGCCTCTGACCTAGTTTATATTACAACTCCCATCCTGTCTTCTACCTTATTTACTGCTGAAATAGCAAGAACAGTTCTGTCTATTAGGGTGGGGTTACAAAAGATAACTAGCCTGAAAAGGAGCCTTTCCTGTTACGAGCCCCCAGCAATAGGTCTGGCCAATCATGGGATACCACACTCTCTGTTCCTTTCCTACTGGCCCCCAGCAGTAGAATCTGTCCAATCCTACTGGCCCCCAGCAGTAGAATCTGTCCAATCCTAAGGTACCACATATACAGTTCACTTCCTGACTACACTGAAACCTATACTGGCTGTGTTCTTTTGTTCCTTTGGGGAGTCTCTGCTCATGTGGGTGGGGTTCTCTTGTTGTTGAACTCAAGCTTGGTTCTCATTCTGGTTTGTGACAGCACCAACAATTTTACTTACAGTAATATACATGATATAACAGTGAACTATGTCATAGAAAAGCTCTACTCTTTATATATGAATATATAGGGTATACCAAAAGTTTTAGGACAATTTTAAGCTTTAACAGCTTAAAATCACTTTAAGTATTTTGGAACACCTTGTCTGTCTATATCTACATGTGTGTATATAGCCATATATACATGCATGTATACATAGTATGAATATGTGTATTACAGATATGTATGTGTATGTATAAACATACACATATAAATACACACAAATACGAGTTTCCAAAAGCTAATGAGCACCAACCAATATGAATATTTGTGGAATTAGCTGGAGTGTGGGTCATATTTTATCCTGAAAATATAGCAGTTTTGTTTAATAAACTCCTGACATAATTAAAATTAGCTTGTATCTTGAATTTCCTATGACATTACTACTATCACATTACGTATTAAACTATGAAGAAGCTTATTCTCTCCTCTAACGTACTTTGCCTGTAGTTATGGCTTGCTGCCACTGGGTAAAATGCTGCTGCTTTGCCTATGACCTTGAATCTCCAACAGCCAGTTTTCAAATAATGGCATGATTAATTGAGAAAGAAATTGAAGTATTTCCTCATTCGATTATTCTTTTAAAAAATTATATTTTGTAAAAAGCACTACATTTACAAATATGCTTTTATAGCATCATATATATTTATACACATACTTGCATATATATACACACACAAATGCATATGTATATGTATATATGTATATGTGTGCATGCGTGTGTGTGTGTGTAGAGAGACACACACACATACACAGACACAAAAAAGAGAGAAAAGAGAGAGAGAGAGAAAGGGAGAGAGAGATAAGTAGAGAGCACAGAGAATAGAGTGCTGGACCTGATGTCAGACCTGAGTTCAGATCTAGCCTCAAATACTTACTAGCTGTAAGTAAATCATTTAACCTGTTTACCTTAATTTCCTCATCTGTAAAATGAGGATACTAATAACACCTCCTACACAGAATCATTGTGAGAATCAAATGAGATAATATGCCAGGCACATAGTTAGTACTATATAAGTGCCAACTTCCTTTCCTTCATATACACATACGATGTGTATATGAAGGAAAGGAAGTATACGTATGTGTATATGAATGCACACATGTGTGTATTTGGTACTTTTGTCACTAATGCTTAACGATTTTGATTTCTATTCTAACCCTAATTATATCTACAGAACTAATAAAAATCTTCTTTTCTAATGCCCTCAGTTCTTTTAACTGAAGTTTAAAATACACGCACAAGTAATTTGCTTTAATAAAATTGTTGTTGTTCAATTGTGTATGACTCTTAGTGACCCCATAGACCATACTGTTCATGGGGCTTTCTTGAGAAAGATACTAAAGTGGTTTGCCAAATTTCTTCTCCAGTGGATTAAGGCAAACAGAGGTTAAATGATTTGCCCACTGTCACACAGCTAGCAAGTATCTGAGTCCAGATTTGAAATTAGGTGTTCCTGTCACTAGGCACAGTATTCTATCCATGGAGCCATCTAGCTGCCTGGTAATTTACTCCTCTCACAAACACGGAGAGGCTATTCCTCCAAACTAACTTTCTACTTCCTTAGAAGTTACACAAGATGGTCCTCTTCAGTTGAAGTTGTTTCTTCCGATTTGGTCACTTTTGCTTTTTATAGCTTGATTTCTGAGATAGAAAACCTCCTTTCAAAGTTATAATATCAGAGATTGAGTAGGAAAAGGGACCTCAGTGTCCATCTAATCCAACTCTCTCATTTTGCAGAGTAGTCAACTGAGTTAAGTGAGTTTTGTTCAACACACGCATGCAATAAACCATGAGGCAGGCAGTGTAATATCTAATATCTTGATTTGACAGATGAAGATGGTAAGGTCCAGAATTGTCAAGACACCGCAAACACCTTATTGTCTTCTCTATTTTTACCACAGGCAGTTATAGATAATAGGACTTTTGAAGGAGTACTCCTTTTGTGTTCTTTTAAGAACTTTTGGGTTAATACTAACCATGAATACAATACTCTCTTCTTTTATTCAGCTACATTATTCCAAAAAGCAGTACAGAAAATCCTAATGAAGAATTATGGGAAATTTTGCAGTATTTTACCACTAAGTGAAGAAATCGTCCAACTTAGGTTTTGTTGAAACAATGTGCTCCTCTCTGTCAGTATAGAAACAGCTACACTTTCTTAGGACCACTTACCTGGATATATTGTTCTAAGGACGTTAGGTTTAGGTGGTGTCCTACAATATATGTTATTTTCTGTGACTCTCAGGACTTCGCAGCTCTGACCTGTATTAATTCAAAGAGCAGAAAATGCAGTTACTAGTGAGCTTCTAGAATGTAACCTCCACTTGTTTGTTTAGAAGCATAGTTTCACTGAAAGATCAAGTACAATTCCTAAAGTTGCATGATTCAGAGGCAAGCCAAGAATAAATAGAGAAACTCTTCATCCAAATTATCTGAGATGAGGAAGGAGTGGATTTCTGGCATTGTGGACAACATATCCTTTTTATAAATTATCAGAGTATTTAAATCAGGGTTCTTCCTTATCTGATCTGCAAGCATTTTGTACTTGTCTTATAAGTATATATTCCAATTTGTGTCATATTTGTATTACATGCCTTGACTCCCCTTTCAAGATTCTAAAGTCCTTGAAGGCTTGTGACCAAAGTACCTAGCACAATTCATTATAAAAATGAGGCATTTAATGCTTATTTCATATTGAACAAATGAATTAATTTATTTATGCCCTCCAACAAATCATCCATATTTTTCTCTCTTCTAAATATATTAAAATTAGTCTGAAACTAAAGCACTCGCACATTCTAAGAAACAACATACAATATAATTATTTCCTTTTTTTCTTTTCTTTTCTTAATTTAACTTTTTTACATTCATTTTTGCAAAATTTTGGGTTCCAAATTTTCTCCCCATTTGTCCCCTCCCCCCACCCCCAATACATGGAGCATTCTAATGGCCCCTATCACCAATCTGCCCTCTCTTCTATCATCCCTCCCTTCCCTTGTCCCCATCTTTATAATTATTTCTAATGAGAACTATGTTTTACAAAGAATTTTGTAAAAGGAAATAAATGAAAGAAATTTTATTAAATTTTTAAAAATGAAAGAATAATTGAAAGAAAATAAATGTAAGGCCTCAGATTTTGTTTTTCAGGAAGAAGCTAATGAATAAGAAAACATCATGAAATGGGAAAAAGGGGTAGCTGATAAGTCGGAGACCTAGGGTTCAAGCCCTGCCTCTTCTACTTCCTAACAATGCATCACTAAGGAAGCCATTTAAATGCTCTGAGTTTCAGTGCCCTCATCTGTAAAATGATGAAGTTTGTGGATTAAGTGCTTTTTAAGATCACTCTCCCACTGAACCTGATCCTAAGCATGTTTGACTAGGGGAAAACTAAGGCACAAATTCTTCAAAGAGATCTTTGGTGAAAAGGATGAATTTAGGCTGTTATTCCCTGGGAGAAAAAAAACACATACACACAGATATGATTTTAAGAATAAACTTTCCTTCCTGGAAAGAATTTAGAATAAAAATTAGATTTTTTCCCAGAGGCAAAATAAAACAACTAGGCAAAAATAGATATGATCTTAAAAGAAAGCCAATTCTATAGTGCTTTGATATAAGCTTAACCATACTAGTGGTAAAAGGCTCTGATATAATTTTTGAAAGACAATTCATTATCTTCTAAATGAGATAGTTCCCTCACAATAATGTTTAGAATGAAATTGCTCTCATGTTTTTCCCCTTCCCTTTGCTGTCTCCCCTTAGAACAGTAGATCTTTTAAAAATGGGCAATATGATACCATGTAACTGGACAGAGGTAGGGACTTTTCATTGTTAACAAAGTTGGAACCTCTTGGTTCAAAACTGGCCTTAAAAGGGGTTGGTGCCCTGAAAGTGGACCACAAGGTCCAGAATAGAACTCATTACAGAACGTGCAATATAGTCTCCAACCTTTAGGTAAAACTCAGCCTTGGCCTATAAAGTCTTAAAGAACGGTTTTATGATTATTTCAGGGTGTCACTTGGTGTATTAGAGCCTTTTTTGTCTTCCAATAGCATGAGAATCCTAGTGGAATATTCAAGTTGTCCTTCTTCATCCTTGCCATGTGATGTCTATTCTGTTTTTCAATCACCTTGTACTCCTATTCTTATTTAAATTTCCTCCTTGATTGTATGTTACAGCTTACACACAACATGCACTACTCCATTGCTTTCTATGTGATACTTGTTTTCAGTTTTTCAGAGGCTGATATGTTCCATGCCTGATTGCTATAGAAAAATTACCATTCTTTTCTTCAGATTTTCTTGGCTTCATACATTAAACATTAGGCTAAATAGACCATTCTCATCCACCCACTACATGATATTTGAAATGCTTTTATAAGTGATTTTGGGGGAGAAATACCATTTTCACTATTACATTTTCAAAATGAAAACCATACTTCTCTGTGATGCCCATGAAATTTTGTTCAGCAACAGTACTGGAAAACCCTGAAAATACCTCCAATAATAACACGGGCTGGGGAGTCAGTCTGGTCAAAGAAATGTCCAGTTATGGTCAATAATGTGCCACCTTCAATGCTCCCTTGTGATGGTGAAATTTTGGTGACCTCTGGGGGAAAAAAAAGTTGATGGAATGGGGTTAGATGAAGGAATACATTCTTGCAATAAACTTAAGGATTCCTAAGAACCACTTTGCCCCCATGGGCTCTAAAAAGAGTCCCCCTCAGAATGTAAGATCTTGCTAGGTGTGGTGGCACAATGCGTAATCCCAGTTACCAAGGAGACTGAGACTGGTGGATCTCTTGAACTCAGGAGTTCTGAACTGTGGTAAACTAAGCCCATAATGTGTTTAGGCATCTATCTTAAGTCCAACATCAATATGGTGATCTCACAGGAGTGTGGGGAGGGGAAGGGGTAATGAGGAGATAAAACTGTCTAAGGAAGGGCAAACCAGCCCAGATTGGAAATTAAGCAGGCCCAAACTCTTGTAACAATTAGTAGTGGAATAAGACCTGTGAGTAGGTCCCTCCACTACAAGCCTAGGCAAAAAAGAAAGAAGGAAGAGGAGGAGGAGGAGAGAGAAGAGTGCTTTGTCACATATTAGGTACTTAATACCTACTTGTCGACTGATTGATAGGAGTTAAGCAAGGAATTCTCTTTTCCTGCTTAGAGTTAGAGAATGAATTTGAACTTTCTGATATGGGTGGGAATAATTAAGCAATACAGAATACGGATATCTTTTTCCACGTTTTCCATCTTTTTCCACCAATAATAGCTTCCTGCAAGCAGGTTTCATGTTACTTCATACAATAAAGTTTTGGTTGTTTTGTTTGATTTTGTTTTCATAAATGTCACTGATTTTTATTTTCCCTGATCCTGTCACAGTACTATGTGTAAGTACATATTAACTTAGAAGGAAAAAGCCACATACCTGCATATGTCTGAAACATTGCAATTTTATTAAGAGAGGAGATAAAATATGTTGATAACTGTGGAAAGCTCCTGTAAAAGAAAACCCAGTTTCTTTTAAAATTTAACTTCATTTGAGGGAAATGTAGACTTTTATTTTGTTAATTTTGGGGTTGATTTCAATATTTAGAAAAATACTAGGATAAATGATAACATTTTTTTCAGTACCTGGAGAAACACAGGTTAGCTAGCAATCAGCATGATTTTTCAAACAAATGGAATTTCCTTCTACTGATGATCTACCAGGCCTGCACAACCTGTGTCTTGAGGGCTGTGGCACATTGAGGGATTTCAGGAGAAAACCTCTACATTTTTCACAAGCCCCTTCTCCCCCAGCCCACCTAAATCCTTTGGCATGCTTGTGGGCTGCTTGTGGCCTGTGGGCCACAGGTTGTGCAGGCCTGAAGCAAATGATGGCAAGGTGGCTTTTGCCTACTTTGGCTTTGGCTCCTTCCTAACTGAGTCTTTTAACTGTTTCATAAACTATTCCAATCCATTTCTTTTCTCTTCAAGCTTCCCATACCTCCTTTCCCCTACTCTTAGAACCTTGTTTCATACTTAACTGAGAAAATTCAGGCCCATTTGCCATTCCTCTTCTCTATAGACATCATCCCTCCGGTCTGAAGATGAGGTGGCTATTTTCCTGGCCAAGGTTATCACCTTTATGCATACTCTTGATTTCATTCCCTCCCATCTTTCCCAGCAGATTTTCCTAACAGTCAGCCCTCTCTCAAATGTTCTTGTTGTCAGGTCGTTCTTCAGTTGTGTCCAACTTTCCATGACCCCTGTTTGGGGTTTTCTTGACAAAGCTATTGGAGTGGTTTTGCCATTTCCTTCTCCAGCTCATTTTACAAATGAGGAAACTGAGGCCAACAGGGTTAAGTAACTTGGCCAGGGTCACATAGCCAATGTCTAAAGCCAGATTTTACCTGATGAAGATGAGTCTTTTTTTCATAAAATTATTTCGTTTTCAGTTTTCTACAATCACTTCCATATATCGTAGATGTTTTCCCCTTCCTTCCTCTCCTCAAGATGGCATGCAATCTTATATAGGTTCTACACATACATTCTTATTAAATATATTTTCACTTTAGTTATGTTGCATAGAAGAATTAAAATGAATGGGGAACATGAGTCTTCTTGATACCAGGGCAGTCCTGGTCTGAACATAATATACTAGGTGATATTTGACAAGGGCAGGCTACTTGAAACTATTACTTCCCTTTACTGGAAACCGATATTCCAATATAGTGGATAGAGTGCTAGCCCTGGAGTTAAGAAGACTCATTTTCCTAAGTTCGAATCCATCCTCAGACATTTACTATCTGTATGACCCTAGTAAGTTACTTAGCCCTGTTGGTCTCAGTTTCCTTGTCTGCAAAAAAAACTGGTGAAGGAAATGGCAAACCATCCAGTATCTTTGCCAAGAAAACCTTAAATAGGGTTACAAAGAATTGGACATGACTGAAAAACGACTGAGCATATACTTGCTATACTCTGTGGGCTTCTAGATCACCTTCTTTCCTTAAAAATTGGATCAGTACTTGGTTTACAGACTTTTTCTTTATCTTACCTCCTGCTCCTTTTGATACTTGGTTCTCTCAGTTCCTTAAACAATAATTCTCATGACCTCTGTTTCTGGTCTACTTTAATCATACAAAGGAATGGTCAAAACACTTTAGACACTCTACTTTAGACACCCTACTCAGTGGCACCAGATGCTGGAAATTCTAGCTATCATAGTAAGTGAACATGGGAATTGTATCCCCTCCATGTGTTCATATACTCTGAGATTACCAGCTCCATGATGCTTAATGTTTCTATGTCTGAAAAGCACACTGAGTTTAGCAAATAGAAATATTTCCAAGAGTCTATCATGATTTGGAATTTTTGAACTTCTTAGAGTAGCATGCAACTGGAAACTAGTCTTAATTTTTAAAAAATCAAAATGACTATAGTTAGTCACCTCTTGGCATTATATGAGTGACAATTTAGAGGAATGGCTAATTGTTTTCTGTAAAATTCCATGGTCCTAAAGCACATTTAGAATTTCTGTCCATTTAAAACAGCTAAAACTAATATTGAATGATAATTGACTATGAGAATAGTGCTTTGTTCTTAAAATTATTGTATACATTAATCACAGTGTTGCCTGATAAAGGGATGGATATAGAACCAGATTAAAAATTAAATGAAAAGAATCACTAAATGTTAGATTGTTCCCAATTTCTAGATGAACCAAAACTTTTTCTAGATACTCGGACAATTTATAAGATTAAATGCTATGCCCATATTTTATATTAAATGGTGTCATTAAAGCCTCTAACGTTCCTTTGGAGTGGTACATGTTCTTTATTTTTATAAATCATGATATAAATATAAATCATTACCAAGTTTGCATTCCACAGATAAAATTCATTATGAAAACTGTATTATAATGAAATGACTCACCTTCCATAATCACTATCTAAGATGAAGCTGACATTGTGATGACCTATCAATTAAAAATGGAATACTTAATCAAATTCTCCATCACCGTTTCATCTTTGCTGGTAGAAGAAATATAACTGTTTTATCCAATTGATGAAAATATAATAGGGAAGAGAAGCAAATTTGAAAACCAAACTCTTTTATGAAAGGATAAAATAAATAAAGCTGGAGAAACATGTACATAAATTGAAATTATGTGAAACAAAAAGAATCAGAATGAGAAATAAAGGATGAATTAAAAACCATTTTTGAAAAGGCTATTAGAAAAAATCTAAATAGTACAGAAATTACAATGGAATAGGAAAAGAATGAAGAAAATATGGAAGCTTAATTATAACAACAAAAGATGTAGGAAAAAGATTATATGCAGATAGAATTAAAAGGATGCCAAAGAAAGAAAGAAGGGGTGGTAGAGACGTGAGAAGAATATATATAGTTGGAAGAAAATGAAGAGACAGATTGAAGTGATGCAAATACTTGGAGGCATTTAAGGAAAAGATGACAAAAAATAACTTCAAACTTACCAATATAGCTTCCAGTCATTTTACAAATCATGGTGCCCATGTCACCATTTTCGTGGTCTAGTTTTAGACCATACCTAATAAAATTCATATGTAAATAAATATTAACTCAAGCAGCATCTCCTAAAATTAATCATTAATTTCAAATCATATAAAAGTTCATCACAGGTCAAATTATGTTAAACAATTTTTATGTATATTCCCAAGTTCCAGTTGAAGGTCTATATATTCAAGTGGTATTTAATATAATGAAATCCTTTAAAGCATAATGAATTACATCCCAAAAGTTAATTTTAAAGAAATTAATTTAAATATATAGCCTAATAAAGAATTGTCTTATTTATAAAACATTCTTCACATATATGTTTAATTTTTGAAACAATATTTTTCATATTGCTTATGTTGAAAATACTGATTCATTTCTGAAAAAATATTTTCATATTATCCATGAGAAATATTGTTTTATTTTTGAAAATGAAATTTTTAAAATATATATATCTAAAAAACATAAAAATACTTTATGCAAAAGTGAAGCAATTCATTATATGGTATTAATACCATAATTTCCTGGGTAATACTATATGTTTTACTGATACCAGATTTGTCTGCATGATCTACATATATCTAGCTCCACGCAACTGCCACTCATCTATTTACAAGTACTATATATAAAGTACTAAAGGAGTTGTGTGAAATATTTTAAAAATATTTTCTTAATTCAAAACATTTTCTACATTAAGAGTTACTAAAGTTATTGAAATAAAGTCATTTTTGTATTACTTACAAATTATCTGATTGAGGCAAGAGAAGCTCACAGGGCATCCCACCAACATAAACTCTAGACAATTTTTTAATTGAGGAAAAGAACAAGTTTAATCTAATGAATTGTACAAATTGACAGTTCTCCTTGCATTACCCAATTCCCCCTTTTGTATTAAATCTTTCTTATTATTTTTGGCAGTATCTTCTATAATGCTGTCAGTATGCTGTTACCTCACTCAATGGAAGAAGCCACCCACCCATGGTGATTGAATCCACTACGCATTTGTTATATAATCCCCTATCAGGTCCACAATGCTGCAAGACAATCCTTTTGTTCATCTCCAATTAATTCCCTACCGTCCTCTTTGCAGAGATTGTTCAAAACATCTCTTGATGCTATTTTGATTCCTTTTCCTTTCAGCAAAAGGACCAAGCCCCATACCTTACAAAGAAAATCAAGGACATTTGCTACAAGCTCCTTATCTTCTGCCTTTTAAGTCTCACAAATGCATAAATTAATCAATCAATCAATTAATTAATAAACAAAAAAATAAATGGATTAATAAATGAATGAATGAATAAATAGATAAATAAAAAATAGATGAATTAATGAACAAACAAGTAAATACTCCCATTCTTTCCTCCTTTACTCCAGTTTCTGATGAAGAGGTGGCCCTTCTCATTAAATTCAGTGTATCTATATGTACCTTAGATTTGTATTTCTCTCAAGTCTTCTGGTAGATTACACCTACAAATCATCCTCTCATCTATTCATCTTCAGTCTATATCTACTGCTTCTCCCCATTACCTACAAACTTATACAAGTCTCCTTCTCTCTTAAAAACAAACAAAACCATACTTCATCCTACCGTCTCTTCAAACGATCATCCTATATTTCTTCTCCCTTTCATAGTCAAACTCCTAAAAATAGTCTGTTTTACTTGCTCTAGCTGCTACGGGGTTCTCTTCTCACTTCTTAAACCTTTGCCATGGCCTTCTGAATTTACTATCCAATTGAAACTACTCTCTCTGGAGTGACTTGTCATCTCTTGATGACCAAATCTGACATTTTCTTGATGCTCCCTCTTAACCTATCTACAATGTTTGACATTACTGATTATCCTTATGTCTTAACTACTCTCCCTTCTTTGGGTTTTTGTGACGTTGTTCTTTCTTGGTTCCACTCCTATTTGTTTGAGCACAACTTCTAATTGCCCTTTGCTAGATCACCATCCATAGGGTTTTTCCTAGCTGTGAATGTACTGGAAGGCTTTGTCCTGGGCTTTCTCTTCACAGAATCTAAAATTAGGAAAGAACTTCAAAAGCAATCCATATCCAAAAGGGCTCCATACTTTAATGTACTTGATACATGGTCACTCAACCTTTACTTGAAGACTTCCAAGGAGGAGGAACCCAACACTTTCTGAGACAACCCATTCCATTTTTGTATAGTACTAACTTTTCCTACTTCAAGTCCGAATTTGTTTCTTTGCAACTTCCACCCATTGCTCCTGGTTCTGCCTTCTTTAACCCAATAAAACACATCTAATCCTTCCTCCACATGACAGTCTTTCAAATACTAGAAGAGAACTATCATGTTCCCCTGAATATTTTCTTCTCTAGGCTAAACATGCCAACCTTTTGCAACTTCTCATCATATGATATAAAATGAAGGCCTTTCACCATACTAGCAACCATCCTTTCAATACTTTCCATCTTATTAATGTCCTTCTCAAAGCATGGTACCCATGTCTGAACATAATACATCAGGTGATATTTGACAAAGGCAGACTACAGTGAAACTGTCACTTCTCTTTACTGGAAGCCATCTCCATCCCAATACAGTCCAAGATCATATAAGCTTTTTTGATTGCTATATCATTTTGATAACTGAAATGGAACTTGCAATCTACTGAAATCCCAGGATATTTTTTCAGAGCAATTTCTTGCTTTCCCCTTCTTATATGTGTAAAGCCATTTTTAAGAACCCAAATACAAAGCTTTACATTTATCCTGACTGAATTTCTTCTTGTTAGATTCAGCCCAATGTTCTAGCCTGTCAATATCCTTTTGGATGTTGACTTGTATAGCATTTGCTATTTCTCCTAGATTTTTGTCATTTGAAAATGTAATGAGCATTCCATCTAAGCATTTATACAAGCATTTATTTAAAATGCTAGAAATCACTGGGCCAACTATACATCCCTAGGAAACTTCACTGAAGACCTGTCATACTCACATTGAACCATTAATGACCATTCTTTGAGTATGATCATTCAATTAGTTTTCAGTTTGAATCTGATTGAAAACATATGACCCATTTCTCTCTATATTCTCCACAAGAATAGCATGAGAACTTTATTAGGAGATATGCTAAAAATCTAGATAAATTATATTCACAGCATTTCCCTCATCAGAGTTTAGTAATCCTGTTGAGTTTTTTTTAAAGGAGATGTTAATCTGGCATGATTTGTTGTTGATGAAGCCAACTGGCTCCATGTAGCCACTGTTTCCCTATCTATGTTATTTATGGACCATCTCTTTAATGATCCCTTCTAGACTATTTCCAGGTATTTTAGGTTCACTGGCCTATAGTTTTGAAATTATTCTCTTCCCCTTTGTGAAAACTGGGATGACATTTGCCCTTCTTCAAAATTTTGATATCTCCTACATTTTTTCAGGTTCTTTTATCATCTGTCAATGGCTCAGCAATCACATTTGCTAATTTTTTCAAAAGTTTTTGCTTTGTTTCTATTTTCTCTGATGGAAGAAAATGACTATCAAGGAGTTGATACCCCAGATAAAACAGGAGATAGAGGGCACTTAGTTGCACATGATGAATTTGAGTCATCTGACCTAGATGAACTATATCCTTGGGTTTTGAAAAATGTAGTTATGCTAACTCAGATTATTACTATGATATTAACATGATTCCAAGTGACTGTGATGATAACAGATAATAACTTACGCTACATCTCTTAGATATGAATATGGAAGTGCAAAATGTAGCGAAGAGATTTGTTTGGTTGGTTATAGTTTTCTGGAAAAGAGCATGGAAAACAGAAATCAGAAGGGTGTTTGATAGCTGCTTTTTTTAATTAGGAAAAGGAGTTGGGAAATTGTAGAGAGGAGGAGGAATTTCATTAACTTTTAAAATAGGAGAGATAGAGAAATATATGTCATAGATATCAAGGAAGTTATCTTTATACTTGTTTATTTCAAATTAATTTCTAAGTAATTAAGAGCAAGACATTGAAATACCTTATTAATTTTTAGGTGGGGGGTTTAGAACTGGATTCATTTAAAGCCAACAGGTGTAGGAGTAGAGGAGAAATTTATGATGAGACAAGTAATGTAGATGAGTAGAGAATGAAGGAGGCAATTTGGGGATTTTTAAGAATCTCGCAAGAACTTGTGAGAACTCTTCAGAGTTGTTTTTAGGTTTTATTAGGAGAAAAAGAAAGCTCAAAAGAAGGAATAGGAGCTTTGTACAGGGTAGATAGAATGATAGTAACTGACAAAAAAAAGATACTAACAGTGAATGCTCTGTATAAAATACATAAACATGAATTTGACCTACATTTGCATGGCTTGCTGATGTTTTTATCTTTTGGTAGTAGATATGCAATACTTTCTGTTAAGAAAGATGGGGTCAGACGTGTAGGGAGGAAGCCAATAAGGCTTATTGCTAGTCAGTTCACAATGTGAAGTATTTGAGTTAATTACAGAATTAGCCTAACGCAATTGTATAATGAGTATAGCAATAATAACTAATAATTAGGCTGTCCCTTTGTTTTCCAGTTTTGCAGAGTGATTCCCTTAATGTAACTATTTTGTCATTAGTCATATTGAGAGTGCACAAGATTCTGTTTCTTGTTCAATCCAACTTGAATTGTCATTGTATTGTACTTCTTTTAACTGCATACATAACCATAAAAAAACCAGATCCTCTTTCTTTGGGGGGTTCTTATATGTCATCATTAATAAGATTTTTATTATTACAAATGTGATTTTGATTAATTGTGGCTCAATATAAAGAGCACTGGACCAAGTCATAGATCTACCATAACTATCAATGGGACCCTGGACAAGATAGTTAACTTCTTTGATTTTCAACTTTCTCATCTGTAAAATAAAAAGAAAGGACTAAATAATCTCTAAGTTCCTTTCTTTATCTATGACAGCATGATTCACTACCATTGTTACCTCCCACTCACGGCTGTCTGAAAAATGTGGCAAGAACAGGGGGCAGCAAAAAGAATTTCCACAAAAAGGGAGTGACAAAACCAAGTGCAGCAAGAACCAAGCAAGACAAGCCTCACAATTCACAATGGACATGTGACAGTTAAACAAAAAGAACCAGGAACAAACCTATAATAATCCCTTTCGTCTAAAACGAAAGCCTTTTAAAATCCTTATTAGCTCTTAAATATCTAATACTATTATATTATACATTACAATATATCTTGTATATATACATATATACATACATTATATATCTTGTATATATACATATGTTAATTTATTATATATGATATATATGATAATGTATTATGATGATTCTTAGAGGCAACATAGCATAGCGGAAAGGGAATCATAAAAACTGGGCTCTAGCTCTGACACTAACCCTAATTAGCCATGTGACCCTGTAATAGTCAGCCAGTGTCTCTGGGTATAGTTTCCACATCTGTAAAATGTGTGGGCTAAATAATTTCTTCCTTCTCTTCCAGCTCTGAAATGTAATTCTACTAATTCCCTTTATTGCTATGATACTGACTTGGTTACAAGTGACTTTGATTAGCACTACTTTTATTTTCCCCAGCAGAGACAGATGGAAAATGAGGACAACGGGCCAGAGGCCCCAAGTCAATTTACTTGCAATCGTCTCACAATCAATCTGTATAGTTTCATTTATGCAGTGTTGCTGGGGTTCATGGTCACATTTCACTACATGGAAGCATTTTGATACAAGAGAAAGTTACAGTCACAAGGTTCCTTAGCAATCATTTCATTCAGTCTCTTCATTTTGCAGACATAATTTAATAGTATCATACATATTATTGATGGAATATTATATCTTGCCTGTTAGTTAAATAAATGTTGCTAGATAAAACAAATACCTCAAAATCCTAATATTTTTTCCATTAGAGCTCAAAGCAGTGTTACTTCCATAGACATCTGTGAAGATTCTGCCTTGGATTGTTATTAATGAGCCTAGAAATAGAGGGATAAAGTGGTATTGGTTAACTAAAGCTATGTATTTAAATGTCTATTAGGCTATAATACAAAATAGAATATCAAAAAATTATAGATGAAATGAAGGCATTTTAGCTGTTTTATAACTGACCTGGTAATCCAGTCAAAGGGGTGATGTTCCTTATTGTTGGAGTTCTGAAATTTTTGGTCTATAAACAACAAGAATACATATGAAGCACTATATCTTCAGCACTTTCTAAGCATTACATATTCCAATTTGTATATAAAACTAATCTCTACTATAGAAATTGTTCAGATATTTTCATTTTAATTGGCCATGCATACAAATTGAAATGTTGAGTTGAAGTAATTAACCTGATAATTCTAACCCTTTGAAGGTATTTTTCATGTCAATTATTATTTAAGACAAAATGTGACTTGAATTTTAAAATGGAGTTCTCTGCTTTGTGTTTCTGTGCACAGAGAGCCATAGCTGCCCTGAAACCAAAGGCCTGAGAATATCCACAGCCTTGCTCTGCCACTTTTATTCAACAGTCGCACCTCCATTTAAACTTATTTCACTCAATGTGGCATGATAAAAAAGCACTGACTATAGTGAGATCACCTACGTTCAAATTCCACTTCTGATGTTTACTACCTGTGTAGTCTTAGACAAATCACCTAACCTCCCTAGTCCTCAGTTTGCTTAGCTGTGAAATGAGGAGTTTGGACCAGATGGTCTCATATGCTACATGACCTTGCTTACCACTATAGATCTGAGTGTGCATATGACCTTCCAAGTCATCTTCTTGTCATTTATTCATCTATAAGATACTCCCCCAACCATATTAATGCTTTAGTACCTGCTTTATTCCATATAATAAATGCCAAACCAACCTCCACTGACCATTCTATACAATCTGACACTGGTGACTATTTCCCATTTCTTGATACTTTCTCCTCCCTTTAATTCTGATACTTCCCTCTCCTCGTTTTCCTCCAATCTCTTTGACAGCTCCATTATGGTCTCCTTCCCTGAAGCCTGATCCCTCTTGTCCTGTGTCCTTTTAAGGGTGGTAACCCCCTACGACTCTCTCCTTAATTCCCCTTCCTTCTTTTTCTACACTCTCTCAATGATCTTATCAATTTCAGTGGCTTGAATTTGCACTTTCACGCAAACGACTCTCAGAGCTACACATCTAGCCCCAATTTCTCCTCAGAGCCCCTGTCTCAAATTTCCATACCTGTGGAGCAGTCCTCCTTGATGCTCCAGCTTCAAAAGAAATTCAACATACCCCAAATTTATAGCATCTTCTCCCTCAAAATAGGACTCTCCTAAATTTACTACTTCTGTTGATGGTAGAAATATCCTTCCAGACACCCACACACCAAAATTTGGAGTCATTTCTGACTCATCTGTAACCTTCATTTTTTTCCTCTCATTTAGCTTCCTAAGTAACTTCCTACTTCCAAGTTCTTTCCTCTCCAATTCATCCTTCATGCTGCTGCTAAAGTAATCTGATACATACATCTGATCATAACCCTCTACCATGAAAAAACCTTCAGGACATCCTTATTGCCAAAAGGGCACAATAAAAAAAAACAACAACAAAAAACTCCTTATTCTGACCTTCAAAGCTAGCCATGGTTTGACTTCAATTAATCTTTCTCATTCTATTGTCTTACTACTCTCCATACTTTGAAATTTGAAATTGGACTAGTAACCATTCTCTGATCTCATAGTGCCCTCTGTTGGTTCTAGGCTTTTCCACAAGCCATCCCACTATGATTTAAAACAGATTATTTCCAGTTTGTCCATTGAAATTATTTTCTCCCTTCGAGGACCAGCTCAGATGTTATTGTGATCCTTTCCTGGTTCCTCAGATAAAGATAACTCCTTTCCAACTAAATATATCATACCTCCCTGTGTAAACCCTTTTGTGCACTGTTGTCTTTTAAACTTGTTATCGTTATTTCATCTTCATGTATACTTGCTGCCTAAGAACGTGGACAATATCTCTTGATTGACCTAGAGATAAGATTACTAAATGGTTGCCAATAAACTTTGAGGAACTGAGCTAAAAAAGACTGGATATGGGTAAATGTCTCAGTGTTTTAAAAGGGAGAAAAGATGGAACCACAAGGTAGGCTTAGTGAGCTGATGTCAATTTCCCACCAAATCTGGGGTAAATTGTTTTTGAGCATTTAGGAAGAAAATTATAATCAAACTAAAAGACAGCATGAATTACCTAAGAACAAAGAGAAGTTTTCAAAAACCAAGCAATTAATCAACGGCATTTATTAAGAGCCAATAGATCAGTATTGATGAATAATGCCACTATAAGGCAATTACAGTGCTAGGGACTAGGGGATAAAATGACAAAATTAAGCTGCCCCACCCTCAGGGGGGAAATAGCATATACCTAAATAAACAAATACAACCAAATGCAAGGTAATTTGAAGAGAGAGGTAGTAGTAGTTGGAAGAGGGCATGAAGCCAGATTTGAACTCAGGTCTTCCTGATTGCTGGGCCAGAACTCCCATCAACTAGGCCACATGGCTGTAATGATAAGAAAAAGTCCTCTGTAATAGCACTTTCTATGAAAATGAGGTCTTCATTTGTTAATATTTGAAACTTGACTTACTCATTGTGTTTCCTACCAAGTTTAAACAAAAGATATGGGATATCTACACACCTGGAAGCTACATGCCCAACTGTTGACATGGCCTTTGCAGATATTGTCATTTGTAATAGGAACTCCATCCACACTGACTTTAACTGCGTAAGTATCTTCAGGCATTGCTCTAGAAAAAATGAATTGAAATAGCATGTGGGATTTTAAATTTAATATACAACATTCATAAAATAATCCTACCCAACCTTAAATGTTTCCTAAAGTATTAATAAATTCCCAATCCTTTAAAGTTCAATAACATTTTAATGACAGATACAGCCCTTCAATATTGTCTTAGTTCAAGTTCAAATAGAGACTAATCTCATGTTATTAGCTCTCTGATCTGTTACGCAGTTATATTAAATAACTCTTAAAAAGTCAAAATGATCATTGATCATGTATTTCTTACTGAAGCTAATATGCACAAAATGATATAGTAATTATGTTTCTATATCACTTAAAGGTTTACAAAGTACTTTATACAACAGGGTAAACATGATTCCCCCTGTTCTGTAAGAGGCTGGGCCCCTTTTTGGAGATCACATAGACTCTGATCCCAGTGTTGAAAAATTTGGCACCTTGGTATGACACAGCAATTCCCTGGTCACTGTGGTGGTAGTGGAAATAGGGGAATATGTTTTTTAAAAAATGACCACTCATTCAGAGGAAGCCACAATTTAGTAGACTTTTAAAGGAAAGACAACTTCTGCTTTCATTTCTTATTCCTCTCTCTGGAATGTGTCAAATGGAACTCTCTCTTTGAGACTTCATGGATGTATGTGTATGTATGTGTGTGTGTTAGGGAAAAAGGAGGAACAGGAAACATCTTTCCCCTTTTCCTAAACTCCTAAAGCAGCTACTCACGTATGGCAGCTAGGTAAGTCTGAGCCTGGGTCTTGGACTCTTGGTTATCTCTTCCTAGTCTTTATGAGACACAAACGTATAAGGGCAAAGATTCTGTGCTTCAGACATTCTCCAAGTTATCATGGGTAAATTTTCAACTCCTGCTCTCTTAATCTGCATGATCTAGAGTCATTGTCTGCCCAGAAGAGATTAAGTAACTTTCCCAAGGTGATATATATGATTAGCATGGACAGGAGTCAGACTCAAGTCCACTGTCCTTTTCATTAACTCGTGTTGCCATGTTCTGCACTCATCTCCTTCCCCTACCATCAACTTTCCCAAATCCAACCATCATTCTGAATGTAATTAATAATAATTGCAATGTGTTACCCTGAAATCTAACAATTTTATTCATCAGGGGTTCTTGATCTTTTCTGTGGCATGGACCTCTGACAGTCTGGTGAAGTCTATGGAACCTTACTCAGAATAGTGATTTTTTTAATGATTGAAATAAAACATAGGATAACAAAAGAAAACAATTAAAATACTTTATCAAAAGTATTTTTAAAAAATATGCAGAATCCCTGTTCTGCATGCTTACAATATTTAAAAATAATCACAACAATGTTACAACAGTGACAATGGTAATTATTACTTTGAAGTTTAGACTGACACAAATGATAACATATGTAAGTTTTGTACATTACAACTTTAAAAGTTTTTTTTAAAAGACATTTTTTTCAAAGATACCTAGTATAGCACGTTATGTGAGTTGAATGACTTGCATCCTTTTCAACATCACAAGGTATTGACCGGGTAGCAGAAACAAAATGAACACTGTTCCCCAACAATTCATTATCAACTCCGTAATTAAACTGGTTTGCTTGAGCAAAGCCTGAAAGAGAAAACAAACTGAAAAATTAATAATAAGAACAAAATTCCATAAATCTAACCATTTATGTTAATACCAAACTATTTAATAATCACATATTCTATTTCATTCAATTCAACAAACATTTATTAAGCAGCCACTATTTACAAGGATTTGTATTAGCATCTAGGGATGCAAAGATATAAATGAACATGGTTGTCAATTGGCTTTAATCCACAATCCAGTGGGAAGGGTGGAAATAAACATGTACACAAATAAGTGTAATTGATACCAGGTAGAATGTGATAGAGGAAAGAGAGAAATCCAGATAAAATATTCTAGGAAAATTGGAAGAAGTTGGGGAGAAATTTGTTTTGGGGAGATCAGAAGGTTTCCTGGAAGAGGTGATTCTTGAACTAAGTCTTCAAGGGAAAAAGAATGTCAGTAGGTAGATGAGAGTGCATTTCAAGGACAGAGGACAGCCTACACACCATTGCATGGAAACAGAAGACAGCAAGATATGTAAATAAGAGAACATGCAGAGGACGGCAACCATAACGGTGACAGTCTGTCTCAGATGATCAGCAGGTACTAGGTATGAAGGTACTGGGAATGCTTAGCCTGGAGAAGGGAAGAATCAGAGAAACATGGCAGCTGTCTTCAAGTATCTGAAGGGCTGTCACTCAAGGATGGATTAGGCCTGATCTTTTGGCCTTGGAGGGAGGAACCAGGAGCAACAGGTGGAAGTTGCAAAGAGGAAATTTAGATGATGTCAAGGGAAATGTTTAACTTTAGCTATCTAAAAAATGGAGTGTGTTGTCTTGCTAGGTTTCCTCTCATTAGAGGTTCTTCAGTTAAAGTCTGGATATTATGGTGGGGATTAGTCTGGGTTGTGGTAGGTTGGATGATACGGTCATTAAGATTGTTCTCTTTTCACCCCAAATTCTGTGATTCGGTAAGATAGGGAACAGATAGTAGTCTAGTTTAGTTGAAGCTCATGTAAAGGAATAATGTGAAATAAAGTTGGAAAAGAGAGTGATAGGGACTGAACTGTAATTTTATTGGTTTATGAAACCCCAAGGTGAAGAACTCCTTCCTCTTGTAGTCTTTTAGATATGCCTAGAATATTGAGGTGAAGTGACTTAACCTCAATAACTCAGGGTCATAAAGCCAATATATGTTAAAGGCAGGACTTAAATCTTGGTCTTCTTTTCTTCAAGGCTATCTCTCTATCCTCTCTGGAAAGGCAAGGTAGAAACAGATTAGGGAAAGTGTTGGAAATACTTATACTTTATCTTTGGGAGAATCCTAAGAATTTTAAATGGGGAGTGATATGGTTGTAAGGGCTTTGTGAGGGCATTGTCCCTATCCCTATCCCTTTCAACAATCTGGGAACTAAAAGGTTTTATAAAATGATCAGGCATTTCAGGGAAGCATATAACAATAGGTCTTTATTATGGTGTATCCTAATAATAATATTTACAATTCACATAGCACTTTAAGTTTGCAAAGTGTACAACTCTGACAGATAGGTACTGCACACAGCTAGTGTTTGAAGCTGGATTGGAATTCAGGTTCACACTCTGGTCCAGTGTTCTATTCATTGTGATGACTCATTGTTTATTTTAACTCATACAATAGAAGGCTTAAAGCCTAATTTGAGACACCAGGATAAGGATTATGGAGGTGTGCAGGAGATAAGCTAAAGATACAGTAAGTAAGACTGTCAAAACCTCAGGTATAATCGGCATTCCAGCCTTGTTAGAAATGGGGGAGGGGGAAGGATGTTCACAGGCTTGAAATACCCAGTTTTGCTAATTCTTCCATCACTCCTGGTTAAGGTTCCATCTCCTCCACTCTAGGAAAGTTCACCACTGTCCTTCCACCATGGCAGCTTATGGTATAGACAAGGGCAATGGATTTTATAGAGAGAGGATGGGCTCTCCACTCAGTTTGTACTGATTGATTTATCCCTTTTTTTGTCACAGGCTGAGAGAGATGCTAGGGATTAGTAGGGGAAAGTACTAATTGAAGTATGGAACATGAACATTGTAGAAGTTTCTAGAAAAGGAAGGAAAAGGAGATATTAGGCAAGAGGAAAGAGTATATCTGGAGCAGAGACAGCCTGCTACAAGAGGCTAAAAAAAAAAAAAAGAATAGAGGTTTGAAACTCTTTCTAAAAGGAAAAGATTAGAAAGGAATAAATTCCAGGCATGGGTGTTGACTTGTGCAATTGCAGGAAGGATTGAGTATAAAATTTAGGAAACAGTAAGCACATAGGAAAATTCTGAGAGGATGGTAGGTAGGCCATATGAGGCACTCATCAGTGGGGACAGTGTGTGCCCCAAGATGAGAGTTCCAGAACTGAAAAGGTCAAGTCCTAGGGCATGGTCTCTGGCTGTGAGAGATCAGTGGCAAGGCAGATGGAAAAAAAAATTTATGAGCATTAATAAACCATCCCCAAAAATCTGTTACCTTATTTTCATATTTTTCACCCAGTCTCATTCCCACTGTCCTACTCCAGTTCTGCCTGCCCCATAATAAATTCATTTCACCTTATCCCTTTTCCTTTTTCACTCTTTCCAGCTTCTGGCACTGAGTAAGACATGGATCCTTTCTGATTACACTACTTTCTCAAAAACTATTTCCAGTATTATCTCTACCTCCTTTCATATTCCCAACTGTGTCAGAAAAATGAGTGGCGAGTCATTGGAATAATTTTTTCCGTATTGCCACTTCCAGATTACCCCTCAACCATTATCACTCAGCAACTGACTACTCCACTCTACCTCCCCTACATCATAACTTTGATCTTGTCATTTTCCACTTCTTAAACAGCCCTGATCACTGAATGGGCATTGCCTTAATCCAAGTGAGGACTCAGAAAAACCTTAGTTTAAAAAGGCCAAAGTAACCCACCATATCCTGGGCCATCTCCAGTTGTCCTGATCTATATCAGGCCACTGGACCCAGATGGTTCCATAGGACAAAGTGAGGTTGGTGATTTTGCACAGCCCTCCCAATTCACTTGCAAGTCATCGCATCATGCTGATGTCATAGTTCTCTTCAAGAACAAAGGATAAACCACAACACATTATCCACTAGTGTTCTACTTCCATGTTCATGAGCTCCAAAATTTCTTCACCTTATCTTTGCCTTATGATTCCTAACCCTGTTCTTCATTTCTACTGTGACTTTCATTCCATAATTCTTTCTAAGGCCATCACCTCTGAATTCTTCCATTTTATGAATGGACTTTTTAGTGAATGACTTCAGTTCTATACTCTCTGCCACTCTCAAATCCCTTGTCACCTTGGACTATCAACAATCATGCCTTGTGGAACTCTAGATCTGCATTACTCTTACCATATGTCTCTATCATATCTATTCATGTGCTGCAAGATGGAGCTGGTGAAAATCATGAAACTGCTGGTTGGTTCCACCACAAATTTATTAACTAATCTCAACTGGGCCTTTGTGTCTATAAGAAAATAATTCTGTTGTGTCCCATGGACCATAGTATGCCAATACTTTTCATGGAGATTTTTTGGCAGATATTACTGGAGTAGTGTGCCATTTCCTTCTCTAGTGGATTAAGGCAAACAGAGATTAAGTGATTTGTCAAAGGTCACACAACTAGTAGGTATCTGAGGCTAGATTTGAACTCAGATGTTCTTGACTCCAGGCCCAGTACTCTAACAACTGAGCCACCTAGCTGCCCCCCAAAATATAATTCTACTCCTCCCTAAATAATTCATTATTCATTTTCCACAGCAACTTCTTATTTCTCCACAAGTTATAATAGTACCCTAACCTCTCGAAAATGAGCCTTATATCTCCCTAAAAAAATAAGGCCATTTGCCAAGGACTCCCTCTTATCTTCCCCTCATTTCACAACACTGAGACATCACTCAGGCATCTTTTTCCCATTCCCTCCTCTTTCACTCCAATCTTTAATGAAGAGGTAGTGCTTCTTTTTGCCAAGGTCAACTCCTATTACATGCACCTTTAATTCCAGTTTCTTGTCTTTTCTAGCAGATTACCCCCATTATCATATACCATCTGTCTTTAATCTTAAATCTCTCTCCAATTGAATGGATCCTTCCCAGTTGTCTGTAAACATACCAATGTCTCTCCCACTTAAAAAAAAAACTTTCTCAATTACTCCAGTCATTCCTGCTAGCTATGTTTCCACATCTCTTCTGTCCCTTTGAGTTAAACTCCATCTATTCTAAGTACCACAACTTCCTTTCTTCTTCCTCTATTCTTAATTCTCTATAGTATGGCTTCAACCTTTATCTTTCAAATGAAACTCCACTCTTCAGAGTTACCAATGACCTGTTAATTGCTAGATTGAATTCCCTTTTCTCAATCTTCATTCTTCTTGACCTCTCTGTAGCAGCTGAGATTTCTGATAACTTTTTCCTCCTAAATGCTGTCTTCTTACTAGATTTTTATGCTGCTTCTCTCTCCCCTGCTTCTCCTCCCACCTGTGTTCTCCATCTCCTTTACTGGATCTTCATTAAATCAAACCTAAACAACCTGCAACCCCCAAAGGATTTCATCTATTGTACAAAGGATGTTTTCCTCTACAGTTTTTGCAGCTGCTGGAAATCCTTTGGCTTACTGCAAGCAGCCAGAGGGCTATGAACAGCCCGTGGGCCACAGGTTGTGCAGGCCTGATTCATGCCAGGCCTACTAAGTATGGGTATCTTCCAAGGCTCTGTCCTGGGTCCCCTTTTCTTTTTTTTTCTTTGCTCTCCACTTCTTAAAGAGGCCCATTCACTGAATGGGCATTACCTCACTCAAAGCGAGAGACTGAAAAGACCTTAACCTAAAAGGGCCAAGGTGTCTCATTGCATCCTGGGTCATCTCCAGTCATCCTGATGAATATCTGGCCACTGGACCCAGATGGCTCTGGAGGATAATGTAAAGCTGGTAACTTTGCACAGCCCTCTCTCCCTCAAATCAAACTCAAGTGCAAGTCATGTCATTATCTCCCTGATGTCATAGTCCTCTTCGAAAATGAAGGAAAAACACAACACAACAGTGATTTTATCAGCCCCTATGTGTTCAACTATCATATTTGTGCAGGTGATTCTCAGATCTAAATAACTAGCCTTTGGCTTTCTTCTTTGCAGTTTCACGTATTCAGCTGCTTTGGGGAACATGGTACTAGATATCTCATAGACATCTCAAACTCACAATGTTCAAAACAAAACACATTTTCTTCTCTGAAACTCTTCCTTCTTTGTAATGTTCCTGTCATAGACAAGGGTGTCACTACCTTCTCATTTGCTCAGACTCTCAACCTTGAATTCTCCTTGAATCCTTAGTCTCACTCCCTCCCCAAATCCAATGCATTGTCGAATATTGTCATTTCTACCTTTACTGCATCTCTCATATACATCCCCTTCTCTATACTCACACAGCTAGCAAAGTGCCCTGATAAAGGTACTCATCACCTCTCTTTTGTTCTATTGCAATAGAATAGAATAACCTTCCCTGACTCAAGTCTTTCCCCACTCCAATCCATCCTCCAGCAGCCAAAGAGATTTTCTTAAAACGCATATCTGACCATTTCACCCCTCTCCTTCTTACTCAATAAAATCTCTTTTATATTCAGAAGTAAATATAAAATTCTTTATAACCTGGTCCCCTCCTACCTTGACAATCTTTTTATACTTTATTCTTCTCCACACCACAACCCAGCTATACTGGCCAACCTATTGCTTCTTGCTGATGATATTCTATTTCCCTTTGGCTGACCTTTGGGGACCATGTCCCATGCCTGAAATGCTCTTCCATGTTGCCACTGCTTCTTAGTTTCCCTTGTCTTCCTTCTTTTAAGACTCAGGTCAAATCTGCAGGAGACTTTTCCCAGCTCCTTCTTCCAGTGCCTTCTCTCTAAGATTACCTTCTAACTAATCTGCATATATCTTGTATGCACTGAGTTATTTTCCTGTAGTATCATCCATTAGAATGAGAGCTCCTTGAGGACAGAAACTGTTTTTTACCTTTCTTTGTATCCCCAGTATTTAACAATAGTATGTGGCTCAAAGTAATCATTTAATGAAAGCTAATAAATAAGAGCTTATTGGTTAAAACTTAACAGAAACTGAAGATGACTAAATTGTGAACATCCAAAGGGCAAGAGAAGAAAAAGAACTCAAAGCATACGGCATCTCTTTATTAAACTGGCTAACTATAGGATCATGACTGTGAAGGAAAGAAAGTGAGACCACAGCATGGATGAAATGGAAGAATTGAGAGTGGTACCAAAGGACTTAGGGCCACAATGAGGCTGAAAAGAAGGTTCAGAAAGAATTATGTAATGGAGAAGTGGGGAACTGTGGGTGAGGAATATTGATAGAATACATAGAGGAGGAAAATTGAAGTAAAGTGGAGTAAGAGCAAAGGCTTTCAGGATATAAATTCTAAAAAGCATGTGGCTATGATGAAGCCCCTGGCGGGAACACTCCCATGAATGTATCGGGGAAAGTCTATTTGGTCTCATGAAAATATGGGTAGAATCCGGTAATAACAATAGCTAGCATTTATAGCACGCGTCAGATGTATTGTTTCAAACCTGGAGGTGGGTATTATTAACTTTATTTTATAAATGAGTAAACTAAGACAAACAGAAGTTAAGTGACTCGCCCATAGTCACACAGCTAATAAGTTTCCTAGTCTGAATTTGAACTCAAGTCTTCCTGACTCCAAGTCCAAGTTCATTCTACCATATCACCTGATTTGTTAGAATATTTCTTTTGAGATAATCATACATATGTGAATATACAACAGAATTGTTTTGACAGCCACTATGGAGAATGGATAGAAGAAGGAGACATGGGAAGCAGCGAACAATTAGAAGGCTATTGCAGTGGATCTAAGTACAGGGCTAAAGTAGAATGAAGACTTTGTTAGAGATCTGTCATGATATGGTTCTGTCTTCTCAAAGGACATCAAACTCTAACAATAATCTGACCTGTGTTGGACACCTCCAACATGTAGATCTCATTCTCTGTTTTAAGCACTACGTGGGAAGGTATTAGCAGCTGCCTTCCAGCCTCTAAAGGTCAACCACTCAACCTTGTTTACTGTGTTGGTGTGTACCACTAATGAAGATGAGAAAATCAGGGACAGGAAGAGCAAGTTTTCAGGGGAAAAGTGAAGTGTCTTTACAATATCAGTCCACAATATAAGTTTTATTTTATTTTATTTTTAACATGAACTGTGACTTCAAAGAATAGGGAACACCTGGTGAGGAAACTCCAGTCTAACAATGCAGATCAGAAACATTTTTGCATCTTATAGTCATAAAGAGTTGCCTGAGGCACTGAAAAAATAAATGAATATTGCCCAGGGTCACATAAATATTGTATGTCACAGGCGGGACTTGAACTCAGAACTCTCTTTCTCAGAGGCCTGGTTTCCCTCTACTATGCAACACTGCATCTCCCCCCACAACAATCCTATGAAGTAGATAGCACAAATATTTTTCTTGTTTACTACATGAAGAAACTCAGGTTGTAGACTTTTATGCTAAGATCACACAAGGGAAGTTAATGATAGGTATAGAATAGAAGATCCTCTAGTCCTAGCCCCTCACATTCCAGATAAGGAAACTAAGACTCATGAAGTTAAGTGACATACCCAAGGATATCCCAAGTAGTAAGTAACAGAGGAAGGATTTGAACCCAAATATTCTGATTCCAGTCAGGATTCTTTTCTGAGGTACCATACTAAGTGTTGGAGGTAGAGATTTTAATCTGATCTGTCCTGTCTCTAAATTAACTGCTGTTTCCATTATACTCCATTGCTCCATCCATCAGACCTCAGGCAGAGTAAAGATGGGAGGCACTTAATCAATGCTTATTGAATAGAAATGAAATTATTCACTTTACTGAAAAATTCCTACAATTAGACACTGATGTCTATTTCAAATATAGGAATCTGACAACTCAGGGCTTCCATGTTCTTTGGCTATTTTCTTTTCATTTTATAACTTAATACATTTCCCAGGTGACCCTGGTCTCTCCTAATATGGATGGAAAGCCTGAAATTCAGAGAGAAAACAGATGAAGTCCAGAAAATTGAAATTTTTCTCTACTTTGAAGAGAAGAATAATTTGACCTACTAAAGAGTTTATGTGTATTATATGTCTTTTATTTAAATCTGATATATTTTAAAAGTAAATGTATACTTGATTCATTAATATTTGGTTTTAATTGATAGTTTTGAATCTGTGATATCTCTACAGTGAAATTATTGGACTACATAATAAAAGTTTTTAAAAAGTTTATACAGACTAATGCTGTCCTTTTGCCAGTTTTTTCTTATCTTCTGCATTCACAATGGGTTTAAAAAAGTGAAAAGACTTCTGGTAATTCACCGGGGCATGGAAACTTTTACTTGTGCTGTTACTAAGGAAACATTTTTTCATTTATTTTTTTTTTATGTGGGTGCACATCTCACCAATGACAAAGTAACATGGAATCTAACCTTCAATGAATGGAATTATTCCAAAACTAAGAAATAAAAAACTCTAAGTTTCATAGGAAATAACTTTTGGCATTAGACTTTGTCACAATAATAATAGTTTGAAGCATTTTTATAAAGTCAAGGGCTAATTTGCCTCTATCATATAAAAAATGAAAGACCATTAAGTAAAGCTTACATCACAGTCAATAAAATGTTTAGATGTCTTCTGATAGTTTAGTTATTAATTTAACTTAATGTGGTGGAGCACTAGACATAGTCCTGGGCCTGGATCAGGAAGACCAGAGTTCAAATCTAGTCTCAAACACTTACCAGCCATGTGACAATGGGAAAGTTGTTTAACCTTTATTTTCCTTAGTTACATTCATTGTAAAATGAGGACAATAAAATCTATATCCCAGAATTGCTGCAAAAATTAAATGATATAATAATTATAAAGCCTTTAGCCCGATGCTTGGCTTATAGTAAGCACTATATAAATATGAGCTATTTTTATTGTTGCTAATGATCATGAAAACTGCTCAGATAATTTCATTGATTCACATAGCTCATCTCAAAGAGTTTATTGAGATATAGAAGGATGTACTCTTCCAAAAATAATGTTAATTAAGATGCAAAATTCCAAAAAATGGAATTAAATGTGAAGTCATCAAGGACCAAGCTCAAAAACCAAGAATTAGAGGAAAAAGTATTTGATATCCAGGAGCAAGAAACAGCTAAAGTTTTACTTTGAGACTTAGAAGGTATCAAGGGCTTTGTGGGTACCAAGTACTGAAAATCACAGCCTCTTGATAGCAATATGACTGATGTTTCATTCCTATGCTTTTATCATGGGAAAATGTCAGTGAGAGCAAAGATGACAGTGACATCTATTAAGATAATTAAAAGTACTTTCCCAAAGGGTAATATGTAGAAGCTAGGGTTACTGCTAAATATAAGACAGTTTCAGAAGGTAGGAAAGACATCACAAAAACAGTAATGCTTGAGCTGTGTCTTAAGGAAGAGAGGGATTATTTGAGTATGGGTGAGGAGAGAATAGCATTCCAGATTTCAGAAATAATCAGTCCTAATTGGAGATGGGACATGGAGTGTCACACATGAAGAACAGAGAGAAGGCCAATTTATCTGGATCTCAGAGTGTGGGAGGGGGAGTTAATATTCAACAAGGCTGGAGAGACAGGTTGGAGAAAGACTGTAAAGGGCTTTAAATACTAAACAGAGGAGTTTGTGTTTTATCATGTAGGCAACAACCAGTCACGAAAATGATTGAGGAGAATGACAGTCACATCATGGTACTTAAGGAAAATTACTATGGCAGCCGTGTATAAGGAGGACTGAATTGGAGAGACTTGAGGCAGTGATACCAAATAGGGCCCAATGGAAATAATCTAAGTGAGAGGGAATGATGGCCTGAACATGGTCAGAGCTGTATGAATCAAGAAAAGGGTGAGAGACGTGGAAGTAGAGAAGACAAGGTTTAACAGACGACTGGGTATTAGGAGTGAGGGAGAGCAGGGAAATGTAGATACCTAAAATCAGAGAAAATAGAAGAAAGATGATGCTTTTGACAGAAACAGGGCAGTTTAGAAGAAGAATGGCGCTGAGGGGAGAGAGGAAGGATGATGTTCTGCGGCCCAGAATCACACAGCTAGGACGTGTGTGAGGCCATGTTGAACTTTGATCTTCTTGACTCTAAGGGCAGTGTTCCACCCACTGTGCCACCTGGATACCTCAAAAAGGTAGGACAAAGTATCCAGATGGAGAAGGGTGGTCAGTGGTGTCAAATCCAGTATCAAGAAGCATTCCAAATGCCAAAAAATCTTCCACCACATTTAGCAATTAAGAGAACATTGGTAACTCTGGAGAGAACCATTTCAGTTTAATAATAAGGTCAAAAGCCAGGTTGCAAAGGAATGAGGAGTAAGAGGAGAAAAAAAAAGACAATCATTTTAACTTCCTTTTTCTGGAGTTTAGATGAGAAAGGGAGAGATACAGGACAACAACTGGAGGGGATGGTAAGTTTAATTGCTTTTTTAAAAATGATGGAGACACATTTGAAGAAAGTAAGGTAAAAACCAGCAAAAAAGAGAGACAGACTAAGAAACACAGATAGTGACTGGGAGCCAGAGACATACAAAGAGAGACACACAGACACACAGAAACAGAACTATTTCAATAGTCCAAGTTTGAAGTGATGATAGCCTATACCAGTGTGATGGCATTTTCAGAAGAGAAAATAGGGCATATATGAGAGATGTTATAAAAGTAGAATCAACTTGGTAACTGACTGAATATGGGGAGAGTAAAGGACAAAAGCTAAGTTGAGAGACTGAGAGGATGGTAGTACCCTCCATGGTAAAAAGTTAGAAAGAGGGAAGAATTGTCAGGGAAAGATAATGAATTTGGTTTTTGATGTGGTGTTTGTAACTAAATAACTAACAATGTCTTCCAACATATACAACTTACAATATTCTCAAAATGCCACATTAATTTTAAGGAAAGACAAAGTGGAACATTTTATTGAATTTTAAATTGTTTCTTTTCCACCACCTAAAAAGGCTTTAGAGATCAGAACTGTACTAATTTTTAGTCTTCAGAAAGTATAGAACTGAAACAATGAGGAGGGAAAGTTGTGAAAGTAAAGCACATTTCTACCTGCTTCTAGGAACCATTTATTTATTCAACAAAGTTTTACTGGAAGCCTTTTATGTACTTGTATTGTGGCAGACGATAACAAGTGATATAAAAAAGGGCAAAAAAGATGACTGTTCTTAAGTAAAAATGGTGTTCAAGAGGTTAGATGATCAAGGTGATATGACAGAGACAAGGGTGAGCAGTTTGGGGAACTTGCTTTTCTTTTTCTCGTTCAATTCCCCCTTTCCCCCAAAAAGACTAGTGCTTTTATCTGGCATGAAAAAAAGTCCACTTAATAAATTAAGTGACAGGTGTGAACACTCATCCACATCCAGGCTTTAGATCCAAGCAAGTAATTAAAAACAAGAACTTAGTTGGGCAAGTTCCCAGGAATTCTTGGAAGGTTGTTGATTAGGAGGTTAAGGAATGGAATTTTACTTTGCTGGCCAGGTAGAGAGAACAGTCATCAATCAATTAATCAAGAAGCATTAATTAAATGTCTAATGTAGGCCACACACTATAATAGGTACTAGAGATACAAATGCTCCAAGCCTTCAAGGATTTTACATTCTTAATAAGATAAAAAATAATACACTGGATAAATCTTAAATACTTTAAACATATAAAATGTATATCATAAAAATGAATATATATGCACATATCCTCATGGATATATACACATATTTATATGTTCATTTGCATTCATGGCAATAACCATATTTAAGAGATACACATACACACATTCTACCTTAACACTGGAAACTAACAGTCAAAAAGGAAACATACCTTCTCCTTTGATAGTCAGTCGTGTTGCTCCATTTATGCTGCCATATTTAGGTAATATTTCAGTGACTTTAGAAATAGTCTTTTGGCCATCTGAAAGGTAGTCAAATGATAAGAATGTAAAAATATAAAGTGCAAACTTTCTATTATTAATCATAAAGTCTAAACTTATGTTGTATAGTACAGCCATATAGAAGAAAGAATCACTGAGATTATGGAAATGGAAGAAAAGGGAACTAAATATTATTTCCAGTTTTATTAGTATTTATTTACTGGGTATCTGAGAGACATTTATTTTAACTTAATAAATAAAAGCACCTAATGATCATGGAAAAGTACACAACTTTAGGCTCAGAATAAGTTACACATCCAGTTATATAGTTATATAATTAATAGTTATAATGGGTGATAGAGAAGTAAGCAAGCGTCTATTGTGTCTTCTGAGTGCCAAGCACAGGGCATATAAAGACAAACAAAATAGTCCCTGATCTTACATTCTACTGGACACAATTCTTCATATTATTATTTGACAAAAGTAATTATTAAATAATATTTAATTTCATATGACACTATTAGTATCTCACAATCTTCTAACATAACAAAAAATATGAAAATTTTAAGCACAAGCATATATTGAGGTAGGAAGTAGAAAAAGTAACTATGAGATTACAAAGTCAAGTCAGGGCAGAGTTAGAGATCAACCTTACCCTCATATAATTTACAGTATAATGAAGATTAATCCAAACTGTCATGTGTTTGACCACAGCAAGTCATGAACATGTTGAAAATTATATACATACATACATGTGTGCACACACATAAAATCAGAATTTTACAAAAATGAATAATAGTTTAGTCTCTGTAAATACTTTAATTTTATTTGTTTTTGGTGTTGGATCTGAAATTCCATTGGTACAGGGAGAATAACTTCTACCAGTATAAGCCATCACCTGCACCTGGGAACTTCTAGTTTTTCCAGGGGCATTGAGAGTTTAAGTGACTTGTGCAGCATCACATGAACAATATGTTTTAGAAGTAGGATGTGAATACAAGTCTTTCTGACTCTAAGGCTTTATATCCACCAAGTTTTGTACATACTAAATTTTACATGTGTGCTAAGTATCAGATTTGAAAAACATCATGGACATTGCCACAGGAATTAAAAGAAATTAGAAATCTAGAAGAAACCTGTCATTTTTTTTTAAAAGCAGGCTTCAGAAAAGTAAGCACAGCAATTTCTTTTTAGTTGCAAATGGAAAGATAACATATAAGAATCAGGTAAAATGTCACCAATACTACGTTCCTATTGTAATACTATGCCAAATTCATAGTTTAGAGATGGGGATAATTTTACAAAAGGCTGAAAGAAAATGCTGTAAATATTATCAAATGGTTGGAAAACGGAACATAAGAAAAGAGTATAGGAACTGCAATTAAGTAGTTTAAGATTAGGAGAAGTCTATAATGACTACAAATATATATATATATATATATATATATACATATATATATACATACAGTATATATTAAAGTATTCAATAAAAATAGACAAAAGGTCTTTGATTCCTTGTGAAAGTCCTCTCCCCAGCTCCTTTTCATCCTAAACACATACTTCCTTGCCTTTAGAATTCTAGAGATGTTTAAAATATGTTTATATTTCCAGACAATGTACAGTCAAAGATAGGAAACCTAGTACTTGTTACTATATCTTATCTAGCTCCATAATGTGTCTCAAGTTTATTCTTTTACAGATATCTGGCCCTGCACTTCACTCCAATTTCTTATCTCATCAGTTTCTTCCCAGACCTCTCCCTGGTAACAGTCTGAGGACACTAGACAATCTGCCCTGGAGGCACAAACCTCACCTCATTGCTCTCCAGTGCTTTTGCTAGTTTACCTTTATTGGGGCATGTGAAAGGGTAAAATATTCCAGCCCAAACCTACAATACCTGGTTGCTCTCTTCCCTGGTGAAACACTAAATAAATCAATTACTAAAACGAAATAATTAAAAACCTAACACAAACCATCTCTGTCTTGAACCTGAAGTCTATTGGAAAAAGCACTGATTGTGGAGTCAGAGGACATGAGTTCAAATTCTATCTCAGATGCTCAATCTCTGTGTGACCTTGGGCAAGTCACTTAATCTGCATAGGTGTCAGTTCATCTGTAAATATAGAAGTTCTGTTACATAGCCTCTGAGGTCGTTTCCAGCATTTTATCTATTATCCCCTCCTGAACTTTACTCACATTCCCTCATTCCCAACAGACCCACCCTCCCCAATACCTGCAAGGCTGGTAACCAAGTAACTGTTCCCCAGGCACCCAACCTAATCCTTTTCTCCTAATCTTTCTGACTTTTCCTGGGACTCGGAGCTGTGTTTCTGGCAGTGTTGGTGCTTGAAAGTTTCCACTTCTCGCTCGGCAGGGCTGGGTCTGAGTTGGTGGTTGCGGGGAGGGAAGCTAGGAAGGGTCGTGCCAATAGTATGTCCATGATGCGGCAGCGCCCACCCCATCTTCCGAGTTACCTGTGCCATGCTCCGCAGCGCTGAAGAGCAGCGCCGATAGATACAAAGTAGCACATACGCTCCTGCGTTCCATGCTCCGTCAGAAGTTGCTGTAAGGACAAGGCGGGGGTCTTCGCCCCTAGCTCTCGAAGAGCCTCTGGCAGCTGGAATAGCGGGATTCTCTAACGAGTTCCACACCCAGGACCTAAAGCACACCAACTGGGATGTTCTCACACCCTCCCAGACATAGGCACGCTCGCAAACCGCCCACTCCGCCCCATTTATGCTCCGGCCATTTGCTAACCCGACTACCAACAGCTTGTCGTGCTGATAACAAAGCTTTGCAGATCCCCTGGGAAGCAGAGCCCAGCCCGCGACACACTATCAGTCCCGTCCTGGCTTACCCAGCAGAGAATCAATAGATACTGGTGCTCTTAATCTATGTTGAGTTCTCTGTTCACTGTCTGCTTTAGTTGTTTATGTTCCTTTCTTTTTAGACCCTAGAACTGCAAGCTTTAATTTTAACTCTGCTGATTGAACTGGTATTAGATATCCATAGGGTCTTCCTGGACACATCCAAGGCACAATCTGCCCCTATTTGGCTCATATAACTTTTTTTAGCAGTGTAAGAGACTGGAGTTGAAGACTATATTAGAGTGATTAGAGAATTATACTCACCATCAGGAAAACCTCCGTTTTGAACCCTCCTCTGACATACACTGACTATATGGTCCTGGGCAAGTCTCTCTTTTTAATTTGTTATATTTTAATTTATGGAATAAAACAAGCATTTCCATAAAATAGCATAATTAAAAAGGTGATTGCTCATGAAACTGCAAATCTGCTACGTATAACTTACTATTCCTTTCAAAATATGAGCAAGTCTCTCAATCTTTAAGTACCTCTCTAGATCAGAGGTTGTAAAACACCGGACCCAACAAATGGAGTTCAGTCTGAACCAAATAAAAATATAATTAGGAAATATTCAACGAAATAAGTAAAATACAATAGAACATAGATATTTTTAATATGTGGCATTCTTTTTTAATGTTTCTGTTTACATCATTATATATTTCCCAATTATTTTTTAAAACATTTCTTAATGTTCGTCTAAAATATTTTTGAGTTCTAACATATCGATGATACATATGAAGTCATGCAAAACATAATACTGTGTGTGGTTTTCTAATCTGATATGCAACTTTCAGGGATAGTTGTGTATGATTTAGTGACCCTCCTTCCTCCTTTTTATTTGAGCTTGATATCACTGTTCCATATAACTTTTTTCTGGCAGTGTAGGTGCTTGAAAGTTTCCACTTCTTGCCTGGAGGAGGTGGAGATTGGTATTTATAGATGTCTATCAATGAAATAACAGGTCTTAAAAAGAATCAACTAGTACATTTGTCATGCTTTTTTGTATTGGTGATTTTTTATCTTGTAATATATACAAATGTAGGAGGACTGCAAGAAGAATGGGATATTTACGTCTCTGCAGTTGTAATAGGTCCAGCCTAAAATAACAAAATGCCCCCACAAAGATCCTGGCTGTCCCTACTTTTACATGCTTGGCTTTAAAGCCAGGGAAAGGGTGGTTGCTCTTTAGACCTCTGGCCTTCCTGCCCCACAGATCAAATGCCTGGCATTCCAGATTGATCTAAGACTTTTACAGGGAAATGGGTTCATAAGGGATGAAGACTTTTCAAGAATGAAATTCTGAAAATTCACAAATTGTCTTGACCTGGATTAGATAATTTCTATGATCCCTTCTATCACTAAAATCTATGACATGGTAAAAACTACAAAATCTCATTTTGGAGGGACCTCAGAGGTCACCTAATTGAATCTGTATAAATGAACAGGAATTCTTTCTACAGTATCAACAAGTGGTGATCAATCCTCTCTTCAAAGACCTTGAGGAAAGGAGGAAGTCATTTCTGTCTGTGACAATCCAATCATTTTTCTTACATTGAGACTACATCCCACGTTACAACTTTCACAGTATTTCAGTAGGAAAAGTGGAAGATTTAGAGTTAAAGATTTAGAATTTGGGTAGAATTCTGGCTCTGCCTATTAGTTCCTGGGTACATCCCTTTATCTTTTCTGGTCTCAATTTCCTCTTCTACAGAATTAAGGGGTTGGACTTTAATGACTCTTTCTGTTCTAAATTTAAGATCCCATTATCCCTTCCTGCCACTTGGACACTATTATTATAGAAACAGTAGCTGGCTAAACATGAGTGGGGAGCATTTTGTAGTTTTTTTCATTTCATAGTTTGTTGTGACTAATTAATTCATTCTTCATCAAGTGAGTGAATGGACTCCTGGAAATGAGATCCTTATATTTAGGTAGGTCAGTACTTGGAAAACAGTTTTGGTCTATTGCTGGGGCCTAAGCTTTTCCAATATGGTAATACCTATTAGAATTTATTCTCTGCTGGCATTCTGTTCATGAGTGCAGTATCACCTGCTACAATAAAGCATCAGCATAGGATTTTGGGAAGGAATGAGGAATACTGTTTTTAAAACAGGTTTCTGTGTCAGAGAATAGCTTAAGATCATTGAATATACTACATTTTTTCCATTATATTTTCTTCTAATTTGGTATTAGCATTCCTCTTATTCTGACTTCTAAAAGAAACTTGAATGAATTATCTACTTCTCATCATTGCAAAGATTCTTACAAAGTTCAATATTTTTCAATTTCCTTTTATTATGTAAATCAAGGAGAATTTGTCAAGTCAAGGAGAATTTGGTAGCAGGTTTAAGGTTAGAAGTGACCATATTAGATACTTCTGGTGGCATTTAGTAAGCATTTAATAAGTGCCTGTTTATTGACTCACAGAGTACATGTAGTAGTAAATTCCTACATTTGACTATAACATATAATAGTAAATATCTATATGGTATTTCCTTGGAATTTTGTTTGATTTTATTTATTTTTAACTTATGAAATAACATAAGTATTTCCATAATACAGTAAAATTTTAAAAAAGATTACACATAAAACTGTAAATCTGTTGTGTACAACTTGCCATTCTTTTTAATATATAATAAAGTTATACTGTAAGTTTTTGTTTGTTTGAATGAGCTCTATATCATATCTGAATTAATTACATGGAAATGCTCTACTTATGCTGTTTTCTCATGTCTTCCAGTGCTAAAAACTTCAGTCAGTCTTACAGCTGGAGTAAGCCTGGTGACATTATATCACTTGTCTGCACTCCACAACTTCGCTTTTAAGTGACCTTTTCTTCTTTATTCAGATTCCAGTCTTGTCAAGGAGAAAAAATGTTGATAAAATATTACAGGTGATTTAATAATTTATTTTTAGCCCCACCCTCATAAGTTAGTTTATTTTCTACAATCTATTTCCTCAGTACCCATAGACTTGGACAGTAAATAATCCTGTAACTCCAATAATGTAGAATTAAAATTCAAGAGATTTTAAACCTCTAACTTTTTGTAGAGATGATCATCATTATCTCCTCCCAGTCTTCCTTCCAAGATCTCTTCAGACAGGATGAGGTTCACTAGCATATATAGCAAAGAATCATATGGAAAGAGAAAAAAAGAACAACTTTTACTCACATTACTCAATGACAAAGAAATGTTGGAGAACATGAATGAGTGAAAAAGATGGGGTTGTCTTTTCCCCTGCTCACAAGTTTATATTGCTTGCAGATTCAAGGTGGACAAACTCTCCCTGCGGTCGTCTCTGCTCCAGTGACTCATGCTACACTTATTGCTCTGGCCACAGCTGCTGGTCTCAGCAGAAAGTGACACCATTTCACCTCTAGAAACCAGAATAGAAAGAAAAAATATAGCAAACACAGGCAACTTCCCTTCAATCTGGTATCATGGCTTTGGCTCCAACCATACTCATCACAAACTGATGGATAGAATCCCAGATGGTAAAGAGAGAATCCCAGGAATATAGAATGTCAGAATTTGTTCCACTTAGCTTCCATTAAGAGTCATCTTAGGCCTAGGGAAATTTAAACAAGATAATTTAAATGCTTCCTCTAGAAGGTCTGATGATGGTTTGTGAAGTGTTCTACAGGGGGATTCATACTTCAGGACTGAATGAATTGTAAGGTACCTTCTGACGCTAAGGCTCCATGCTGTGTGATACATCAGATGTCTAGAACCAATTTGAAGATCTTCCAGACTTTGTGTTTCCCATGTATATGTTAGTTGCCATAAGTTAAGTGATGTGAATTCTAGGATTAACAATTTTGACAAAGGATTGTTGCTCTTAGCACCTGTTGCTGTCCATTTTACTGATTCATTAAGCTTAAGGAGCTGGTGGAGGCCTCAGAAGCTAGCAATCATTTTGAAATGCTATTTGGCAGTTGTTGCTTTTCTGACAAACCCTATGTAAGTGGCACAAAAAAATCTGCAAGTAATGCAAATCTAGTTTTATTACTTCAAATGACGTTTTCATATGACTGGGAAATTCTTATCAGAACATTACTCTGAATAATAATAGGGCAGATAGATAGATTCTCAAAGAACCTATGTATCCAGAGAAGCCTTCCCCCATTCATTTCTTGGCAGCTGGCACTTTTTCCATACTTCTTTCTGAATTCCTGAGTCCTAACTCTAGTAGGAGTACTTGTGTTGTGTGTTTTTTGGAAGAAATGACTCATTTTAGGAATCCACTAGTCCTTATTTCTTTGAGAGAATCCTGGGAGTGACTGCTGAGTAGTTCAGCCTCCTAGAAGGTAAGTACTATAATGTTGAGCATGGTGTACCTGCATCAAATAAAGTGCTCTGTTCTATGAACAAAGCAGAATTGAAGTAGTTCAAAAACAAACAAATAAAAGTGAGATGTACAAATTTGAAAACATCTCCATCACAATTGTTCATATGCACTAATTGTGCCTGACTGATGGTAAAACATTCTAAGCTCATATTGGTCTGATCAGCCACAAACACATTGTACCTTGACTCCAACATAATGATGTCATTTATGTCCTCTTTGAGAATGAAGGATCAGATATCCTTATATTTATCAGTTCTTTCTCTGAAGGTAGATAGTATCTTCTATCATTGGTCCTTTGTAGTTGATTTAAATATTTAGAATATTTAGAATAGCTTAGTCATTCAGAGTTATTCTTTGAGCAATATTGCTGTTACTGTGTCTAATATTCTCTAGGTTCAGCTCATTTCACTTTTCATTATTTTATGGAAGTGTTTCCATATTTTACTAAAAATGTCCTCATTATTTCTTATAGCACAGTAGTATTCTATCATAATCATATACCACAACTCAGTTAGTCATTCGTCATTTGATGACATCACTCAATTTCTAGTTCTTTGCCAACACAGAGAGCTGCTATAAATGTTTTAGAACATATAGGTTCTTTTCCTTTTCCCTTGATCACCTTGGAAAACAGACCTAACAGTGGTATTGCTGGGTGAAAGAGTATATAATATTTTAGAACTCTTTGGGTATAATTTCAGATTGTTCTCCAAAATGGCTGGATAAATTCACAGTTTTAACAATGGCGTATTAGTGTCCCAATTTTTTCACATCTCTTCTGATATTTGTCTGAAACTAGGTATAGACTAGTATTTTACACCATTTGCCAAGATAAGGTCAAATGGATACATGACCCAGATACAAAGGGTAATATCATAAGTAAATTAGAACATGGAACATGTTACATAAAAACTTAAGGATAGGAGAAGAATTTAAGAATAAACAAGAGATAGAGAGCATTGTGAGATAAAAATGGATAATTTTGATTACATTAAATTAAAAAGGTTTTATGCAAATAAAACCAAGGTAACCAAGATTAGAAGGAAAGCTTGTTGAATTCTTCTGCACTTAAGAGATTCTTGCCAAAATGAAACTTATTGCTGCTTCATACCTTGGCCATGATAGAGCTGTCTGTCCTATCTAGGCTTGATAAAGATTTCTGAGAAGTTGGGAGAATTCTGGCAAAGCTATTGAGATAGTATTTCAAAAGGAATTCAGATGAATTCATCAAAACATTAAGTTCAAATATTTTTAAACTTATATTTTGGGGGGTGGAAACAGCAGCCTATCACCACTAGATTATAATGGAAACCAAGAGGAGACTCTATCTTCAACTGCAATGGACAATAATTAAAGTTTGGAGACATCATCACCCATACTAAGGGGAATTAGAAAGGCAATTAATAATTGGACAACTTAGTTCACTTAATTTTATAGTACTTCCCTTCCTCCTAACACCCCTCTCCCATTTTTCATTGTGAAATTGATAGTATTTTACAAAATTTTTCCACAAATACCTGGCATTGTCACCATCAGAATCACACCCTGCATAACTTTACCCCTTCTTCAACAAATGACCTCTCTCCCCACCCCTTCTCTTTTGCCAGAGGTTAGGGCACTAGCACATTTGGGCAGATGGTGGAGGAGGGGGAGAGAGAAAAATGGTAAGATACGCGGTGTGGTAAAATAAAGAGTATTGACTCTGGAGTCAAAGGACCTGGGTTCAAGGGTTACTTCTGACAGGTTAACTAGATGACATGGGTACATCACTAAACCTCCTTGGGTCACAGTTTCCTTATCTGTAAAATGAAGGGGTTGAACTGCATAGCATTTGATTTTGCCTTCTGGCTCTGGTTCTATAATCTCTATAAGGAAAAGGAAAGAAGTGGACAGACAGCTATATATTTCAGATCAAACAGTGTGTGTGTGTGTGTGTGTGTGTGTGTGTGTGTGTGTGTGTGTGTGTCTGTCTGTGTCTGTGTATGTGATCCTGTGTCTTTCTAAACTTGAATCTAATAGCTCTACCTCCCAACATGTCTAAATAAGGAATAAGCCCATGAAGCTTTCTTAATATACATTATTAAGCACCTGCCCTGGGTACTGTGATCAATCCATTATTTACCTTAACTAACTCTATGGCATTACAATGCACAATCTATCCTATTCTTAGAAAAAAAAAACTTCATATTTTACAACCATTGACTCATTATTTTTGCTATCTCCTTAGACAGTCATAGTTTGATACTTCAATGGATCTCATTAGTATGAGTATTCCCTTAACTATTGGGCAATCATAATCATAATCTATATTAATAGGATGCTAGTTCTAGAGCAGAAGGAGACTTCTGCAGCCAAATAATCCAATCCTTTTTACTTTATTGATGACAAAATTCAGGTTCAAGGTCACATAGGCCGCAAATTTTAAGGGTAGAATCTCATGTCTTCTGGCTAGATCCAATGCCCTTTGCACTATACTATGAGCCTCCACAACTTCTTATCCTCTAATTCTAGTACACAACTTTCCATAAATCTTCCAAAGAGGATTTAGTCAATGTACTGAAGTTCTTTTATTGGAATACTAGATATTTCTTAGATATCAGAACAAAAAAAACTTTAGGGGGCTATCTTTTATCTCATGCTTTTGCTTCATGACAGACTACCTCCTTTTACTGCTATATATGTCCTTGAGGCTATCTTTTATGCCCCATGCACATCACTTTTGGTAATAGTCTACAGCTTTATACCTACCATATAATTTTTTTAAATCTATGATTATTTTCTGTGATTTGTGAAACAGATAATATTCTGTGTCAACTCCATTGGGAAACAACAGCATGGTTGAGTGAAAAGAGTGCTGCACTTGAAGTCAGGAAAGATCTGCTTGACTTCCTACCTATATTTCTTAGTAGATACATGAGCAGGAGCAATTCACTCAGCATCTGAATCTCAGTTTTCTCATTTGTAAAATTTAAATAAAAATACTTGTGGTATCTATCTCATAAGGTTGCTATGAGGATTCAATAAAATATATAAAATTCTTTGTAGACCTTCAGGCATTACGTCAATGTCAACTATTTCTTTTTTCCCTTTGTATAAGTTTATTTTTCTAAAATAATTTTTTGTATATTTTGTCTTAATATTGCCTGAACGTTCCCTTGCATCTCTTCTCTTTCCCCTCCCAGAGTCATACCATAAAGCAAAGGGTTAAAAAAAGAGAATAAGTTGGAGAAGGGAAAAAAATCAGTAAAATTGATCGATAAATAAAATATTAAAAATATATGTGATGGTCCACATCCATTAAGCCCATCCTCCATTCCTCTCTTCATGGTGTTGCAGGGGTAGAAGAAATGTCTTCTTGTATCTCTTCTTTGTTATTGTTGTTACTATGTGGTCATTTCAGTCTCTTTATGACTCATCTGGGATTTTCTTAGAAAAGATACTGAAGTGATTTGCTATTTCCTTCTCCAGATTACTTTGGCAGATGAGGAATCAAGGTAAACAGAGTTAAGTAACTTGCCCATGGTCACAGAGTTAGTAAGTGTCTGAGAACAAATTTGAGCTCATGGAGATGAGTTTTCCTGGCTCTAGACCCAGAGCTTTATCCACTGTGCCACATAGTTGCCTTAGGGCCATGCATATTCTCTGTAATTTTGTAACATTCATTTTCAATTACTTTATCTTAGTTGCTCTTTCTGTTTACATTTTAAAAATCATTTTTATTTAAAGTTTCAAGTTCAAATTCTATCCCTCCTTCCTTCCCTCTTCTTCCCCATTCCCTGAGATAGAGATTATATGTATGCAATTAATCAAAACAGTTCCATATTAGTTATTTTGTACAAGAAGATTTGAATAAAAGAAAAAAGAAAGCGAAAACTAGCATGCTTCAGTCTGTATTCAATCAATACCAGTTCTTTCTTTTGAGGTAGATAGTATGCTTTGTCATTAGTCCTTTGCAATTCTTCGAGTTCGTTGTGTTTTTGAAAATAGCTAAGTCATTCACAATTCTTCAATGAACAATATTGCTATTACTCTGTACAACATTCTCCTGATTCTGTCCACTTCACTAAGCATCAGCTCATGAAAGTTTTTCCAAAATCATTCTTTTATGTTATTTATAGCACAGTAATATTCCATGCAAATCATATACCAATTCATGGGAATCCCTCTGATTTTCAGTTCTTAGCCACCACAAAAAAATCTGCTATAAATATTGTCATACAAATCAGTCCTTTTCCCTTTCTGGGAGAGGTCTTTGGGATATAGAACTAGTAGAGGCATTGCTGGATCAAAGGGTATGTATGCACAGTTTTACAGCCCTTTGGACACAGTTCCAAACTGCCCTCCAAAATGGTTGAATCAGTTTACAATTCCTCCGACAGCGCATTAGTGTCCCGCTTTTCCCACATCTTCGCCAACATTAACCATTTTCCTTTTTTATTATATTAGCCATAATATTATAGGTGTGATGTGGCATCTCAGAGTTGTTTTATTTGCATTTCTCTAATCAATAATGATTTAGAGTATTTTTTTATATGACTATAAATAGCTTTAATTTCTTCCTCTGAAAACGGCCTATTCATATCCTCTGACTATTTATTGATTGGGGAATGACTTGTATTTTTATAATTTGACTTAGTTCTCTATATATTTGAGAAATGAGACCTTTATCAAAGATACTTGTTGCAATTTTCCTCCCTGGTTTTCTGCTTTCCTTATTATTTTGGTTGCATTGGTTTTGATTGTGCAAAACCTTTTTGATTTTAGGTAATCAAAATTATCTATTTTATATATTGTAATACCCTCATATCTTCTTTGATCCTAAATTCTTCCCTTTTCCATATATATATGACACAAACTTTATGACACATAAATTCCATACTATCTTAATTTACTTATGGTATCACCCTTTATGTTTAAATCATGTGCCCATTTTGACCCTACCTTGGTATATGGTGTGAGATGTTGGAATACACCTAGTTTCTGCCATACCATTTTCCAGTTTTCCCAGCAGTTTTTTGTCAAATAGTGAGTTGTTGTCCCTGAAGTTGGAGTCTTTGGGTTAATTGACTGCAGTGTCTTGAGTGTGCCTAACCTATTTCAAGGATCTGCTACTCTATTTCTTAGCCAGTACTAAATAATTTTGATGATTGCTGCTTTATAACATAATTTTAGATCTAGTATGGCCAGACTACCTTCCTTTACTTTTTAAAAAAAATTAATTCTCTTGATATTCTCAGCTTTTTGTTCTTCCAAATGAATTTTGTTATTATTTTTTCCTAGCTCTATAAAATAAATTTTGGTGGTTTGATTGGAACGGCACTGAATAAATAGATTCACTTAGGTAGAATTGTCATTTTATTATTTTGGTCTACCATTTTTCTAATTGTTTAGATCTTTATTTATGTGAGAAGCAATTTATAGTTGTGTTTTTGGTTCCTGGATTTTTCTTTGTAGGTAGACTCTCAAGTATTTTATATTGTCTACACTTATTTCTTTTAATTAGATTTATTTTTGCTTTTGCTTTGTCTGAGATTCTGATTGCTACCTCTGTTTGCTTCAGCTGAAGCATAATAGGTTCTGCTCCAGCCCTTAATCTTTACCCTATGTGTGTCTCTCTACTTCAAATGTGTTTCTTGTAAACAATATATTGTAGGGTTATGGTTTTTAATTCATTCTGCTATCTGCTTCTGTTTTATGGGTGAATTCATTCCATTCACATTTATAGTTATGATAACTAATAGTGTTTTTTCCCCTCCATGCTATTTTTTGCTTGTTTATCCCTCTCCATCTCTTACCCCCCCCTTTCTGTCCTCAATAGTTTTTTACTTCTGATCACCTCCCTCCCTGACCACCCTTCCCTTTATCATCCCTTCTCCCCCTTCTATTATCTCCAGACCTTTTTGCTTCCTTGTAGGAGTGATGGCAAGCAAAGTAGGATCTTTTGCTGTTTTTGTTTTAGTATAATCAAGTACCTCTGATTGAATGTTGCCTTTCTCAAACAAGAGTC
>CM053773.1:138781935-138799236 GCA_028658325.1 Potorous gilbertii | reverse complement strand
GTCTGAACTCAGGACCTCCTTAATCCTGCACTGGTGCTTTATCCACTGCACCACCTAGATGCCCCCCAGACTGAATGACCTTTTATAAAAGTATGCTGCCAAGAAGTTTCCAAAATTTACCATCCACCAGCGCAAAAACAAATATTTCATCATTTCTCTACTGGTCTTTGTTACAGACAAAGTCATCAATGAATGAGGATCAAATTAAAGCTATCCAAATATGGAATGGATTGCCTTAGGAAATGCTGGGGGTCCCCCTTCTTTGAGGTCTTCAATCAAAATATGGATGGCCATTTGTCAGTTATATGTTAGAGATCTTTTTCTCACCTATGGGTTGAACTAGACTGACCTCTGAGGGCCCTTCCAACTCTGAAATTCTAAAATTACCTCACTATATAGATGAGAAATTTGGAGTCAAATTACTTGCCTCAACTCACCCAGTTAGTCCCTGAGCAGACAAAAAACAAAACCATTCCTTCTATAGTACCACACTCTATGAAGCTTCTTCTTTAACCATTCCAACTCTCTTCTCTATTTACTTTTTTCCCTCCGCATCAAGTAAGGACTCTTGATTTGTACTTACTGACTATACCTGTAAATGGCTGTGCATAATGTAAAAGTAAATGACTGTAAATTCTGTATACGAAATGAGAATATGTGGCATGAAGCACAAGACACGCACCAGTGTTTTGTTACTGGAGCACCCTGATCAGGTAAAGAACCAGTTAGAGATGAAGGTGTAACTGCATGCAGACTGATTTAATTTTTTTTTAAATGAATGAAAACAAAGAGTATGACCATCTTATAAGGATATTGGAGGTTTTGGGTGTTTTGGCCATCTCTCACACTGCTCTGAGCAAATATGGCTCTGAGTAGGTGGAGAGATATTTCATATTGCATCAGAAGACAATTTCAAAAGCATTTTTTGTGAGATGGCAATAACAGTGGCTGCATCTGAGTGTTAACAACTTTGAAGAACACCCATTTCTATGTGGCATTTCTTTTTAAATAAGTTTCATTAACTTTATAGTCATATCTCATGTGTGACAGAGGCTACTAAAACCAAGAGGAGAAAACCAAGGCTCTGAGAAGTTAATTGATTCTGCCTCCAAGTACAGTACTATATCCACAATGCCACAAAGTATTATCTAGGAGAAGTTCCTTAAGGCTATTTATAAATTTTTTGAACTGCTAATTAAGTGAAATTGGTACTCTAGGTATTTCTTGCTTGAAGATCAATATGATAGAAAATAGAAAAAAATTTATCTCTGATCAAATTAAACATTCTCTTTATTACAGACCTATCACCAGACTGAGAAGCAGTATGATTCTCAAACGCTTAGATTTAAGTTCAGACTCTGGCACATATTAACTGTTTCGCCAGGAACAATACATATAAGATCTCAGGATTCCAGGCCACTGTCTAAGACTGTAAGTTACAGACCAACTGCTGCTAGGATATGGTGGAAAGGGTTTCAAACTGGAAAGTCCCTATGCCAACTGCTCACAGCATGGTATAATGGATCTCTAAACAACCCTAGTTGATCAGTAAAGACTTCCTAAAAGATACATAGATCCCTGGTTAGAGGTTTTTATTTCAGACTAAAGACACGATGACAAAATCTGTCTCATTTTAGGCAAACGTTATGGCAATTTTCATTGACTATCAAGACTGATAGTACCTAGCAAACCACAAAATTTACAAGTATAGTTTTTCATGCACAATGAAAACAGTATTATATGCTATTTTAAAGAAAAGCATAAAAATTTTAGAACTCTGATCAGAGCAAAGATGAACATGAGTCTAAAAGAATAAAGATGAAACATTCATTCATTTCCTAATAGGAAGGTAATAGAAAGTCACTTACTTCCTAACAGAAGGGTAATTAATTTAAAATACAGAAAGCCAACTAGGATGACGTGGGAATTTTTTTGAGGAGATTATACAGCTAGGGATTGATGGCTTTTCCTCAATGGAGGGTGAGGGCAGGTTTTTAAAATGTTTTTAATTTAAAAATAAACCTTAATCATTTTAAAAAATGGTATTACATGGAGAAAATAACTTTACTAAAATCAGTAATAGTCAGGACATCTACTAAAAATTAAAGACTTTTGTATTAACAATAATAGTTAACATTTATATATATACACTTTAAGGTTTAGAAAGACTTGTCTGATCCTCAGAACAATCATGTGAGGTGCACTATCCTGTTAGGGCTTTATCTTCATTTTACAGATGAAGTAACTGAGTAAAGTTGAGAAAAATGAACTGCCCAAGATCACACAGCTGGGAGGAATCTGGGGAAGGACCTGAATTCAGGCCTTCCTGCCTCTAGGGCCAGTATTCTCTTCACTTTGAAACTAGGAAAGAACTCTTGCTGGAGGGGTACTTGCCTTCATTGCTGGAATGGGAGGACAACCTTCAATCCTGTGAAAAAGTACTGAGGCAGAGATGGAATGTTGTGGTTTGCTAGATGTTATCAATTTAATTATTAAATGCCCACAAAATTTCCCTAAAATATAATACTTCATAATTTGATTTGTCCATTCAGTACTACCAGCATGATTACTCTAGGGATAGCAGGAGGAGAAAATACCATTAGAGGACCTGGTCTCTGCTAGTCACAGTGACTTTAATTATTTTGGCTGATTAAAGCTGCTCAAAGTGTTTCAGCAGCAGCAAAATGGGCGTATTACTACTTACACTACCTAACTCACTAGAAATTGTGAGAAAATAAGTACTATATAAATATAAGCTATTATCTTTATACTTCATTATCTGGTCCACTACCACTTTTGCAGTCTTCTTACATCTTACTTTCCAGTGACTCTGGGATGCAGTGATACTGGCACAGCAAACCACAACTCCCCACTCAAGCCCTTACATTACTCTAAGAGATGGCTTAGACCCCTTTCCCTCCTCATCTATGCCTTCTGGTTTCCTTCAAGTCTCATCAAGCCCCACATTCCACAGGGCACCTTTCCCCATCCCCCTTAATTGTAGGGTCTTCCTTCTAAGATTATCCCTGATTATATTTTGTTTGTACACAATTATTTGCACGTGGTTCCCCCAATTAGATTGTGAGCTCCTTTGGAAAAATTTCTTAACTTTGTGTCTCCAGTGTTTGGTACAGCGCCTGGCACAGCATAGCAAGGGCTTAATAAAATGTTTGCTGACCGATCTTACTAGAAAATTTTTTTAAAGCAAGTAGGTGTTTCCTAGTAATTTAAAAGAAAAACTTAGTGCTAACGGGTCTAAGTCTGTATAACAACAGTATTTGAAAGACGAAGATTAAACCGGTTTTGATTTCACATCAAAAGACAACCTGGGGCTGCTCCTTCACTTATTGATCTTCCAGCAAACATTGCAGAACACAGAGGTGAAGGGGATGGGGGAAGGTCACAGGAAATTCAAGTCAGCCAGCATTCAGTAAGCGAGCACTGGAAATTTCCACTGTCTCTCTCATCTTCCCATCAAGCTGGAGAAATCCTGGTAAACTCCTACCCCTTTATACACCAGTGGGTTACACAAGCGAGTTACTCATTGCGTACCTGAAACTTGGTCTTTCTAAGACCATCTCTAAGCTGAACGATGCAGCCCCTGAATTAGGGGCTGAGGATCCAAAGTCAAAAAGGGAAAATTGTCCCTGCCCTCTGGAGCTTAAGTCTTTAAGTAAACTAATGCAAAAAGTACTATGAAGTCAATTCAAGGCAATGCTACCAACTGAGGATGGTGAGAAAGGGGGTCCCGGTGCGGAAGGAGCCCCAGGGCTGAACTCTGAAGGAAGATGGGGGAGGCTGTGCGTGCCAGGTAGGGCGGGCACAGCCTGGGCAAAGGCCCAGAGGAGGGAAGCTGAAGTCCGGCTGGGATAGGCCGGTTTCAACACAGGCTTCTTCGGGAAGCCTCGTTAACGGGAGGATCCTCCGGCGGGTGGGCGGGAGCGAAGGAGAACTCGGCCACGCGCCAGGCCCCGGCCCGAGCTCCGAGGGACGGAGGGCCCAACGGCTCCGAGACCCGGGGCCGGATTTCTGGGAAGGGCGGGCTGCGTCGGAGGGACGGGGGAAGGCGGGGAGCGAGGGCGGCTCGGGGTCCTACCCACTCACCCGAGTCCAGCTCCAGCTGGTAACAGGGCAGGGGCTCCAGGGAGAGTTTGTAGCCCTCGAAGCGTGGGTCCAACAGGGGCCGCTTTACACGCAAAGAGCAATTAGCCGCCACCTCCATCACTGCCTCCGCGTCAGCCTCCACGCGGGGCTGCACTTTCAAGGGCGGTTAAAAGGTCCGCGTCTCTTTCGGCTTTCGTGGGGTTGGAGAGAAGCGCCGTCCTGTCCCAGAGGGCTCCGCGGCCTCGATGGGCTTCTGGGAATTGTAGTTTTGAAGTCGGCGGGAGAAGGCGAGGCTTAAACCACAATTCATGCTGGGAAGGGTAGTTGTTTTGTTTCCTATGAGGTCTGAAAGTAACGCCTCCATTGGCGCATAGACTCGTTTACCCAGAAGGCTAAGCGAATAGAAAGCCGGCCACGTGAGGGTTGTGACTCGCTACGCTCCGGAAACACTTCTTGTCGCTTCCTGTAGTGGCCGGAATCCGGCGTTGTTTCTAGAGAAAGGTGCGGAGGCCAGGCTACGGTAGGTCGCTGACTAATAAGACTAGGTTTTTTGCGTCTTCTTTCAGGAGATAGCGAAGGGTGATGCACCTTCCTCTTCCTACGGTCTACGGTCTGGGGCCTGGAACCAATGAAGAGAGAGATAGATCGTCGTCCCCGCCCCCCCCACCCCCGGCTGAACGGCCGTATCCTCTCTCGGTGGCGTCACCCCTGCAGCTTGAGAAAGGGAGATGGGCCCGAGCCAGTTACCTGTATGTCTTTGTCATACTCCATAGCCTCTAGCCCCAGATTTCTTCTTGCCCCCCCCCACCAGCATTTCGCGGCTAAGCTTTCAGGGCTAAGTAAGGGACTGGTGCGGACCCGCCCGGCGGGTTTATGGAAAGTGTCGTCTGTTCCCCGAACTACGGAGACGTCGGTGAAAAGGGAACGTCTGCAAAACGAGCGACGCCTTGTGGTTTCTAGGCTGATTTTTAGCGCTGTGCGTGGCGTATAGCTAGGCGTTTAATAAATGCATCATGACGACCTAAGGTCGCTTTGCGTCTAAATGTTTTCTAACTTACTCCCCATGTTAACCCCGGACCCCTGCTGGGAAGCATACATTTCTTTGCTTGTCCTGCCCAGTCTCTCAAAACATAGTGGAAATCCTATGCCGTTTTAACTCAGCAAACCAGTCATGTGGAGAATTTGGGGGCTGGAAGCTGTGCACAGATGAGAGAGTTCATCCTCTTCTAAGAGATTGACGTGTAGACACATGAAGTGGTTTGTTTGCTCAGGCTCAGGGAGTGTAAGTGGCAAAGCTTTTTCCACTGTTTCAGCCTGGCTACTTCCCACCAAAGGAAAAAGCAAAGGAAAGCTGCACCGCTGGTAAAGAAATTTTAGCATCCAGTGCAAGTCAAAATTTTCTGCAAGAGCTTTAGCTAGAGTGCCTTCAGCATATAGACATATGCGTGTTAAGCCTTTTCACTAGACTGCCCGAGGAATCCAGGACGCAAAAATGACTAAGAACGTCTGGTTTATGACTCCATTTTTAAAAATCATTTTAGATATATATTTTTCCAAAAGAATGAGATGTACAATCAGAAACAGTGTCCACATTTTGTTAGATAGTTAGCAAAGGTATTTTTTAAAGTGCATTTATTGCCATATATATACAGGTGGTGGGTTTTTTTAATGCCATCCTCCAGGCCCAGCAACTCATTTTAAAAATGAAATCTAAACATGTTCACTCACCTCCATACACAGTCCTGCAACTTTTTTAAAGGAACAGATAAGTTGTTTGGGATTTTTGTTTGCTTTTCCCATCAGTGAAACTGACACAGAAAGAAATATCTAAATAACCACTTGATAAAACAAAAACCACTTCGTTAGTGGAAGTCCATTTGAATACAACAGAGGGAAATTTCATCCAAAACCTACAAGGATCATAGAGTAGAAGGTGTAGAGGAATAGTATAATTAATATTAAAATGACTTTTAAAAATATAATTAACCTTCCTTGATATGTTTAGATGTTAATACTTCCCAAATGACCTCCTCTTAGTTTGTGTATTCTGCTGTTATTCCTGTAGTAGATTATCAGCTCCTTGAAGTGTAGGATTGTTAACTTTTTGCCTCTGTGTTCCCAGTACTTATCTTAGGTTTAGATGTAGAAGAGAGCTCAAAAGTCATTGAACTCAACTCTTTAGTTCCATAGATGAAGAGACAGAGGTTAAATGATTGATTTCTACTGTACTATAGGGATTAAGTGACAAAGCTGGAATTTGAATGCAGATCCTTTGATTTCTAATTCAGTAGTCCTTCCACTAAACTAGTCATATCTTTGTTGAATTGAATTTCCCAAAAACTGACAATTCTTTAAATGATTTCTAAGTAGTATAAACTGATTAAAAAAATTTGGACACACTTTAACGTCAGTTTTTTTCATAAACTTCACTGTTGTCAAAGTAGTAATACTAATAGTCCTAGTCTAGGAAAGTAATTTATACATCTTCTCTCAGAATTGATTAGCTGATATTGACTGAACTCACTGGCTGTCAAGCATGGTGCCTCACTCTTGTGTGAAACTGATTGGTTAGTATTTTCTTTGACTTTATGATGTCAATCTGGAATGTACCATGTAAGCACAAAAAATAGAAATTGTTAACCAAAGAGTAAAAAATAGAGGCTGTATAGATAGGATTAGAAAATTTATCAGTGTGTTTCATCCTGGGATTCTATAAGTAAATACTGTTGAAAATCTTTTTTAAAACAGCATTCCAAGCAATGAGTAAAATATGAAAAAGATGTGATCCTGCCTATTGGATCTGACAACTAACACTATAAAAACATACTTTTTTTTTAAATGTAGATTAGCAAAATGAATAAAGATGCACAGATGAGAGCAACTATTAACCAGAAACTGATAGAAACTGGTGAGCGAGAACGGTAAGTAATATTTTACTTTATTGGTCAAGCACTTTTATGTAACTATAACACATAAATCTTTAGAAATGTTTATATCATCAAGAAAAGTAGCAGGCCACATGTGAAAGGGTTATAGAAAATTGATGTAAACTTCATTCTTAACTTTTTTAAAGGAAACTTAATTAAGGATATCTTACTTCAAAACTTGGGTGGATCTTCTGAAATGTAAATACTCCTTCTGGCACCATAGATCAAAACACATCCACACTTTATCTTGTGCTACTCTTATCCACCTCCTCCCAGTAAAATCCCTTTGAGGAGTCCAGCTGATACACTGGAAGCCTTGTCTTACTATGTTACGTGGATACCAAGGGTGATACATAAAGATTGTCAATTGGTTATCTCTCAATTTTGAAATATGACCTGTCAGTCCTTTTCTGATCATACTTCTGATATATTTTATAGTGTTCCTCATGTAAAATTCTGTGCGGATAATATATTACAACCTACACATAACAACAATGTGTTTCTCCCTTTTCCTTTGGGTGAACCAGAATTTCAATTCTTGAAAATTCTTCTATGACTCACAACCACACAGTATTACTAGAATAATAACTCTTGAAAAGATGGACCTTTGAAGGGGAAACTTGAAGATAGAAGTCATTTGTAGCACCTAAACACACGACCCCATTCTTTTCTAGATACTTAGTTCTTGGCTTAGTGCATAGACACAGCAGCTCTGGGAGTGGGAGTCTTGTGTCTTACACCCCAGCCCCAAACTAGCAGCTTCCAGATCAGCCCTCGCAGCCATTATCTAGGGAAGCAACTCCTATGGAGAAGGGGTAAACTAGCATAGATGAAGCAGCACAGCCCCCTGAGGGAGAATTAGGAAGCCGCAGCTTGTACCAGGCAAGTCAAGCCACCTCCACCATTTTGACTACCATCTCCCCTCAGAACCTAATGGCAACAGTGTAGGATACTGAACCCTGAGAATAGTGGCTTTAACGAATGACATTAAAGAAAAAGCATTGCTATCTGCTCTGTCAATTCACTTTAAAGACCGTGGGAATTTTCTATTTGACCTGCAGTTGATATCTTTGAAAATTTGTTATCTATACTATTAGGATATCATATCCTTGAGAACAGGGATTATCTTACTTTTTCTATTTGTATTCTCAGTACTTGACTTATAAGTGCTTACTTAATAAATGCTTCATTCATTCTTTATTCATCTGTAATATCTGTCCAAGATTTACACTGATGGACCACCTCTTTGGCTTTTCCATTCAGCTACTAGACCATGAACTATTCTTCATTCATTTGGTTTTTCCCTTGTAAACTCCTGGGTGATTGTGGATCTCATATAAGATGTAATCAATACATATCATCCAAAAGAAAAAAAACTCCCTTGTATCAGAAGTATCTGACTGACTATAAGAAATCTCTATTTGGATTCTGTACTGATCAGTCTCCATTACAATGTTTGTCATTGTCATTTTGCTAGAATGTGTCTCCCTGTTTATGCCTCACTTGATATTAAAAATTGAAATGTCACCAGAGTTGCGTCTGTTATGTCTCAACAGAATCATGTCTGATGTTTGCTTATGTGTGGGAGATTGCTTACTGGAGGAGAGTCCATAATTTGGAATTTTTCTTTACTAAATTAAATTCTTCTTTATAGTCAACAAATAATAAACAGAGTAATATTTCATTTTTAAGCACCTCACAGTCATTTCCTGTAGCATCACTTACAAAAGCCTATCTCTTCCCTTCTCATGCCTTAGTAAACTCCAGTTGTTCCTTATTACTACTAGTTTCAAAAACAAACTCCTCTTTAAAGTCCCTTCATAAGCTGGTGCCAGTCTACTTTTCCAACCTCATTATACTCACTTCCTTTTCATATACTTTGTTGTACCAAACTGACCTTGCTTTTCCTCACAGATAGTACTGCTGTTTCTTTTCCTTTGTATAGGCAGTTCCTTCTTGCCTAGGATTCACTCCCTTCTCGTCTCTTCTTCATTGAATCCAGTTAATATCAAAATCGAGTTCAGATGCCACCTTTTACAAGAAGCCTTTGTAGTACTACCCCACAAGCCTATTTTTATTTTTATTTATTTTGTAGCTACTTAGATATTCCTCTGATTGTGTCCTCAGATAGAATGTAAGCTTCTTCAGAGCAGGGGCCATTTTATTTTTGTTGTTGTATCCCATAGCCCTAATATAGTGCCTGGCACAGAGTAGACACTTAATGAAGTGTCTTTTCTCGCTTAATACATATGAGAGACTGCAGTATTAGGATCCAAATATGGTTATCAGTACTTATTGGGAAAGTTTGTTACAGAAATATTGATACTTTTCTCCCCATTTTTCTCCATCCAGTTTCCTCATTGTGTTCTAGATGGCCTAGCTTCATTAAGTTCTACCAAGTTTTCTGTAAACTTTACCTTCCATTCATTCTCAATGTTTTATAAAGCGATAAGTAATCCAAATCATCCATCATCCTTTCCATAAGCTTTTCGAATGAGTTTTTATTTTAAACTAGTGCTGTCCTATGTCTACTTGACAAGGAGAAAAAGTATTTCCTTTTTCCTGAGGTACTTCATGGACTTTGTTATAGTGACTGATTTTATTTGTTAAATTTTCTTAAAAGAAATATTTATTGTGTGTCAGTGCTTGTTCTTTTATCCATTTCAAATTTCTTGAGAAAGTTATTTCACAAAGACAAGCTGTAACAAAGTACAATTTCCAAATGGTGTTTTTTTACTCTTATTTTTATACAACTTCTTAAATCTCTGCCTCTGTCAAGGCTCTCAGTTCCCAACTCATTAAGATCCATCTAGGAGTATTGTCAGACTAAGGTGTGTAAGTTCCTGATAGTCACTTGAGGGTGGTTGGGAAGAAAAGCTAAGGAATAAAATAATAAAAAGTTGAAAAGAATTAGCAGAGATCTAGTCCACTCCTTCCTTTTGTAGATTCAAAAAAAAACCAGAAGCCCAGAAAGGTTAAGTTACTTATCCAAGGTAACACAAGTAGTTAGTTGTTGAACTGGAATTAGAGCACAGATCCATTTCCATTTCAGTGCTCTTTCCACTATGAAATGCTGCCTTATAAGTTTGAGGTGACAAAGGAGGACGCATCACCAATTAGTCTAACATATATATGGGACACTGGACAAGGAATTTTAAAATCTGGTCTATCCAGTTCAAGTATTCATTAAGCACTTACTCTGTACAAGGCACAAGGGATTCAAAACAGTCCCTGCTCTGTACAGAGATGAATCAGTATAAAATGTGCACAAAATTTTGGTAAGGAAGAGAGAAACATTAACAATAAAAGGTATCAAGAAAGACCTTGTCGTTTAGTAAACACTTAATAAACACCCTGTGATGTGCCAAACACTCTGCTAAGCACCAGGGATACAAATACAAAAAATAAAAATATAATCCTTGCTCCCAAGAAACTTACAATCTAATGGGGAAAGATAGCCCACCAAAGGAAGCTGAAGGGGAAACAAGGAGGGAGGAGAGTAGAAGAAGGATGGAACCAGGAATTCAACTTGAGAAATAAAGAGATGATTGTCCTGGGAGCCCTCTTTAAATGGAGGTTTGGAGATGAGTTCTGTGCTCCTCTCCCTAACCTTCAATCAGAGAGGCATAGGGTACTGAGAGTATTGATGAGGTGTGGACACCAAGGTTGATAAAATCTCACAGGATGATGAATTTCCTAGGGGCATAGTGGAAGTCCAGTCCACAGAAGTGTAGCTAGTGGAAATGAAGAAGTGGGTAGCCTGGCAGTCCTCTTTAAAACTATGTAGTAGTTAGCACCTTGAAAAGCAGTTAAAGATTCTGAAGTGAACATAGTTTTGTGCATTTTCTAGACATGGAGATTCAGCAGAAGCCTGAATGTGGTAGAACAGCATGTGCAGGGACAGTTCTGCCACAGACTGGCAGGGTCATTTAACCTCAGTGAGACTCACATTTTGTCATTATGCAAAAATATGAAACTTGACTAGGTGATCTCTTAATTCAGTAACTCAGCAGGCATTAAGCATTTACTACATAACACATGTCATGCTGGATGCTAGAGATTCAAAGAGAAAAATCAAACATTTTTCACCCTCAGCAAGCTTATATTCTACTGGGGAAAACTACATGTATAAATATATACAAAGTAAATAAGAAGTGATCTGTGGAGATCAGGAAAGGCTTTATGGAGAAGGTAATGCTTGAGTTGAGTCCTAAAGGAAACAAGAAATTCTGAAAGGTTAATATGAGTAGGGTGGTGGTGATAGCCAGGGCAAAGACACACAGATGGGAAATGGACCGTTGTGTGTGAGGAGTATCAGAGAGCTCCATTTGTTTGGGTGATAGAATGGAGTAAAGGGAGTAAATGGAAAGGTAGACATATAGATTGTGAAGAACTTTAGGTGCCATTCAGAGGTTAATAGCAGGAAAGGAAAAGTTAACATTTAATAAATTGAACTCAGGGTGTCAATAAGGTAGCTTTTCTTCCTTGATTAAGGTCGTAACTACAAAAAAATTGCAAATATTTGAGTTTCCAGAAGAACCTCTGGATTTAGTAATTCTGATAGCAAAGATTTGGAGTATGGTATAAGCTGAGTTCAGATCTCATCTTAGTGTCTCTGAGTTTTAGTGTGTTCTTCTGTAAAATGATAATATTTCCTGTAACACCTCTGTCAGGGGGTGATTGTGAGGTCAAATTTGAACCTAGGTCTTCCTAATTGCAAGTTCAGCACACTATCCGCCGCTCCACCTAGCTCTCTCATCCTTAAAAGGGATCAGTTAATTCAACAGACTTTTTGACAATGTGAGTGGATTGTAGCTTCATGTAACATAACACAGTGTGACCCATATGAACTATAATTCTTTGATTTGGTGAAGGTGGGTGGACCTAATCAGTGGAGTTGATTATCAAGGAAGAGGTTTGAACTTGTGCTTATGAAAGAAGGAAAATCTAAGATTCACAAATGAAATCAGTACTAAAACACTATGCTACAAATGTTTAACGTTCTTTTTTTTTTCAGACTTAAAGAGTTGCTAAGAGCTAAATTAATTGAATGTGGTTGGAAAGATCAATTAAAAGCCCATTGTAAAGGTAATCAGTGTTTGATTTGTTCACAAATTTAAGCTAGTCTTGCTGTACTGAAGTCTGTTGATTTTGTGTCTGTTAGAGACATACATATATACTCAATTTGTCCTTACCCAGATTTTTATTTAAACAAATGCAGACTGAAACTTGATAACATTAAATCTCTCTCAGTCCCTCTCTACAGATTCAGAAGACAAAAGAACCCTTTATACATCAGGACATATACATTTTGTATATAAGGTAAGCTTTTAGGTGAGAACATGACATTTGTTTATTTTTTGTGCCATATTAACAAGGTCTTATGAGTTTATTTTTAGCATCCAAACTTTCATAGTAAAAACTTTTTTCTGAGTTTTTCTTGGAAAATAAGAATTATTTAGGAATGACAAATCTCACTAGTTTGCATATTAAAAATAACCTTATAAGACATTTTTAATATGGCATGTGTGGGATACAGTAACCCTTACTCAAATTAAACTCAGGCTTCTCAAGGTAGAAGGCAAAAAGGAATTTATTACAATCTCATGAGAAGGGACACTTCCCGTGAGACCATGGGTGGTGTCAGCAAGGGAGTGCACCTGAGCAGAGTGGAGTACAGCATTATATAGTCCCTAATGTGGAAACCCACTAGCCTCTCTTCCCATTGGCTGGGAATCCAGGCGTACAGTCTAAGTACAGGAATTCACCCCAGAGACAAAGAACCTGGAAAGAATCTTTGCTCACCAATGAGGGTTTTTGTTACCAAATGTGAAACTTAAGGGAAGATTGCTGACATGAATGGCATAAGAGGCGGTAAAGGAGAAGGGTACACCATGTCACATGACCAGAACTTTGGTGGTTCTCTTCCATCCTGGAGCATTTTATTTGCCTAAGGGGGATACTTAGTTATTTTAGCTTCAGTTGGAAGGATAGGGGTTTTTGGGAGTTCATGTCTGAGGGGTCTTCACTTAATCTGATTTCACTCATGGCACAAAAGATAAACAAATGTCATGTTCTCACCTAAAATCTTACCTTATATGTAAAATGGATTTCCTGATGTATAAAGGGTTCTTAAATATTCTATTTAAAGATTGCTCATGCTTAGATTTTGGGATATCTAATGGATAAGTTTCTTCATTTATATTTACAAAGTGTTGCATAGCTTTTTGAAGCTATGGATTATTTATATTTATTATTTATATGTGTGTAAAAACAAGGACCCCAACATATACAAGAGGGCCTGCTGTACAGGTTCTTTGATCTGCTTTTCTAAAAGGAAAGCAAGTTGAGATGTCAACAATTACTTTAATCATGCACATACATCTTTCACTTAGTTCAAGGGGAAAAGCACCCTGAACTTCAGAGAAAATACAGCTAAATCAACAGACAGTGTTTCCAAATGCATGACACAAGCAATACATACATCACAGATCAACAGATAGATAACTGTCTGATCATACATACCTACGTTTGGGGGTGGGGAGGGGAGGGTGACTCCTTAGCTGCTGCCCAGAGTCTCATCTGATCAAACAAACATTTCCAATCAGTAAGCCCCAAAGTAAAGCCTCACCTCAGTGTAATTATACATTTTTTCAGAGCTAGAGGGCATCACAACCCTTGAAAAAAAGTACCTCATTAGAAAATTAACAAAAGGTGAGGGCCTTCCTACAAATGTTCCTTAATCAAACTCCCCTTAATGGAAAGGCTCATTAATGGGTAGGCAAGATATCATTAAGAAACAAAATTAACAATAAGCTAAAAGGCATTATCAAAACAATGTGACATAAGAATTTTCTTAGGCATTAGTAGTCTTTTTGAAATATATAGATTGATCATTTATTATTACAAGTCAAGTTTTTATCATTTACAATAGGTCCTCTACTCATTAAGTATCTGCTATGTGTAAGTAAGTCATCCTGTTGGACACTAGGAACGCCTAAATATTCAATTCAGTCAGAACTGTGACCTCACCACCGATCACAAAGAGAAAAGTCTCTGCCTTTAAGTCGATTATGCTTTATTGGAGGCAATACAGCTTGTACAGAAATTAGTTAAAAAACAAAATCATTAAGGAGTTAATATCAGAGGGGTCAGAGAAGTCTTCCTAGAGAGGGAGCATGTGAGCCAAACCTTAAATAACAGAAACTAAAATTAACATTTTGTGTGCTCCTTGGATTCTGGTCAAATCAAGAAGCATTTATTAAGATTCTTCACTGAACCAGGAGTTGTGCTAAGGCCTAGGAATACAAAGAAAGGAAAACTAAAAGTCTCTGCTCTCAAAGAGCTCACAATCTAATGGGGAAGACAGCATACAAACAAGTAAAAACAAGATAAAACAGGATAAATTGGTGGTAATGTCAGCAAAAAGACATTGAGATTAAGGAGGCCTGAAAAAGTTTTTTTCTATAGAAGATGGGACATTGGCTGAGACATGAAAGAATCTCAGGAGGCAAGAGCAGAGATGAGGAGGAAGATAGTTCCAGGAATGAAATTTTAAACAAGATTTGGTTACCAAAAGTACCCAAACAAAAAAAAAACCCATAATTCGTGATAGAGATAAGGACCTGCAATATATTGATAGAATACCTGGAGAAGGAAACTCCCTATACCAGCTACAGATAAGCATATTCTCTGCAACTGGTAGTCTAGAACAGAGATATCAAATGCAGGGGCAGGGGCATTACATTAAAATGTAATTTCAAAATGCTTAACAAATAAAAATACGGTACAATGCAGATGATGTTCTTTTGTGACTTTGTAAATCAACATGTGGCCTGCATGTGGGTTTGACACCACTGGTCTAGAGCAATAGGGATTAATAACTTGCTCAGGTTCACAGATCTAGTATGTGTCCAGGATGACACTTAAACCCAGGTTTTCATGCATTGCAAAGTGGCAGCCTCTCATTACGTCATAGTCTCACCTTTTAAAGACCTTTTAGTATGTCACCTGCACACATTATAATCGCATTAACAGTTAGGACATGCTGTGTCATTTACTTCATTCTCTTCCCTTGAAGTGTTAGCACTGAAGGCTCAAAAGGTGCATGCGTATCTAAGTTTGCTCATTTTTAAAGGATTTTTGTGTAGTATATCAGTTTCTTATGGGCTTTAACATATTTAGGTGCTTATTATTTAAATAGTGTGTTTTAGAAATGTACGTGATGTGCATCTCAACATTTAATAGATCTGAAAACAATTTATAGCATTTCTTTGCTAGAGTGGCCTACAGCCAAGTATATCTTATTTTTTAATCCGCATACTTTTCACTTATCTGCCCTCCCACTCTTACACATTAACTACTTTATTTTATCAGATGAGAAGTGGTTTACATCAGTGCCTGGTGCATAGTAGGTGCGATATAAATGTGTTATTATTCCTTTTTCTTTTCCTTTCCCTTCTGTGTATTCCTTCTCATAAGATAGAGACAGCAAATAACATTTGAAGGTACATTGAATTGACTGCTTTGGCTCTGGGCAAATGCTGTTTCATTCCAAAGTGGGGCACAGAGGGTAACAACAGAGGGGTTATACCACATGTAAATTTTGGCCAAGCCAAGTAAATTAAACACAGAAAAAAATTGGTTTCCTCATTTTTGAGAACTAACCTCAGATTATCCTAAGACAAATTCTTCAATGGACAGAAGATTCTAGCTCCTCACAAATGCTGTGTTTAAGCATCATGATAAAATGATAGTTTCATTAATGTGGGGCTTTATTATTTTAGTTTCTGTTAAATGTAGAAGTTATGTATTTTACAAAAGGGTAGGCTTTTTTAATAATGAACTTGTAAATATTTAAGATTTATTTGCAAGGTTACATTATATCCATTGTGTTTTCCCTGACATGAATCATGGTGTCTAGTCAAACAAAATATATAGTTATAATTAATTATATGGCTTCTAAAAATTATGGTATTTGTATTTTGTTTTTGGCCTTTTAAAGATGTGATTAAAGAAAAAGGATTAGAACACGTCACAGTTGATGACTTGGTGGCAGAGATAACTCCAAAAGGCAGAGGTAAGAAATGAGTTGTTTGAAACAGTCTCCTTTTAAGAATCTAAAAGGAATCTAAATTCTGTAGAACTAAACACTCTGAATTAACTATAAGTCTAATATATTACATTGATTATTTGACAGTCTATCTTCATTTCCTAGCCATTATTATGGAATTTCTTCCCTTGCTTAGTAGGTCTGTTTCAAGCCCCTAATTTATACCACCTCCAAATGTGACAAGAATTGGCCAGTTGTATATCCTGCGTGACAGTCTGTTAGACTACAAAGTTTGCAGTGCATCCTCATCTGTAACTCTTCCTCTGATGCTTTCTTTACTCAGAAGTAGCAAAGGAAAGAAATACTAATTTATCTGAATTTTGAAGCCATGGAAGAGCAGTGACCTTGCAAATCTTACATTCTTCTCTTGAATTTGATACCTTGATAGCATTTATGCTTTTGTTTGTGGTATAAATTATTCATGATGTTTAATCAGTCACATATTCCTTAAAACTCAGAGGCAGCTTGCCTTAGAGTCACAAAGACTAGAGTTCAAGTCTTGCCTTTAATAATGTAAAGATTACGTGATCATTAGCAAGGTCACTTAAGTTATCAATTCCATTAATGATTCTTTTTAAAAATTATACCAATAATTAAATTTAATTTAGTTAATAATGAATGAATTAAAATTAAATTTAAAATTTGTTGATGTCTTTTGTTTTTGTATTTGCTACATTTCCCCAATGTATACCTCCCCTTGTCTCCCTTTCAAAGATCTGTGCCTTACAATAAAGAAAAAGAAGAGGGAAGACAAAGGGATAGGGGAATGGAGAAGTTAAAAAAATTCTGGCATTATATGCACTATTTGACACCCACACTGCCTCATGCCTGCAGAGATGTGGGGGGATGTTCATTCTCATATCTCTTCAAAGCCAAGCTTAGTTATTATAATTTTGTGACGTTCAGATATGATGGTTTTATTGTTTTGTTTTTCTTTTTTCTTTTGTAGTCATTGTGTTGTTTTTTAGACCATCTTCACTTAGTATCAGATTATGAGTTTTCTATGTTACAATTATTTTTTATAGCACCATAATAGTCCATTCATGAGCCAGTTTGTTTAGACATTCCCTAGGCAATTGATTTGCTGACTTGTAAGTTACCAAGTAGTTGCTGCTCTATAAGAGTTTCTACACATTGGAGTTTCCCATATGGCCATAA
>CM053773.1:138737485-138773894 GCA_028658325.1 Potorous gilbertii | reverse complement strand
TTTTTTAAAAGGCAGGGGTCTCAATAATGATCTTAGACAAAGCAAAAGCAAAAATCTCCATCATACAGAGGATAGACTGGGAAACTGTATCTCATTGAAAGGAATCATAGACAAGAAATATTAATAGCAAACGTGTGCGCACCAGATTCTTAAAGGAAAATTTAATGAATAACAGGAGGAGATAGTAAAACCATACTAGTGGGGGATCCCTAAACTTTCCCCTCTCAGAGCTAGATAAATCTAATCATAAAACACATAAGAAAGAAGTTAAGGAAATGAATAGAATCTTGGAAAATATGCTACCTATACTAGACCTCTGGAGAAAACTTAATGGGAATAGAAACGAACGCTTTTTTCTCAACTGGACATGTTCACCAACGTCAACCATGTATTAGTATATAAAAACTTGACAACCAAATTAGACAAAGCATAAATATCAAATGCACCCTTTTCAGACTATAATGCTATTAAAAATACATCTAACAAATAGCCGTGGAAGCGTAGATTAAAAACCAACTGGAAACTAAATCTAATTCTAAAAAATGAATAGGTCAAAGAACAAATCATAGAAACTATCAAGAATTTCATTAAAGAGAATGACAAAAATGAAGCAACACTCCAAAATTTGTGTGATGCAGCCAACACATTATTTAGGGAAAAATTTATATCTCTAAATGCATACATCAATAAAAGAGAAAAAGAACATCTCAGTGGGTTGAGCATGCAAATTAAAAAAATAGAAAAAAGAACAAATTAAAATTTCCCAAGGAAACACCAAATTATAACTCCTGAGAATCAAAAGAGTAAGAAAATTAAAAGTAAGAAAATCATTGAAATTAAATGTCGATGCAAAAATTTTAACCAAAATATTAGCAAAGAGATTAAAGCAATATATAAAAAAGGCCATACACACTAAGACCAGATAGGATTTGTACCAGTAATGAGGGCTGGTTCAGTATTGGGAAAACTATCGGCATAATTAATTATACCAATAACAATAAAATTCATATGGTTATATAAATAAAGCAGAAAAACCTTTGACAAAATACAACACTCATTCTTATTTTAAAAGGTTAGAAAGCGTAGGAATCAACATAATCTTTGTTAAGCTGATATTTCGTATCTCTCTAAAATCAAGAGCAAGCATTTTCTATAACTGACATAAACTTCAAGACTTCCCGATAAGATCAATAGTGAAGCAAGGATGTCCATATCACCCTTATTATTAATATTGTACTAGAAATGCTGGCAATAGCAGTAAGACAAGAAAAAGAAATGGAAGAAATAAAAATAGGCAACAAGGCAATAAAATCATCATTCTTTGCGGATGATGTAATGGTATAGTTACCCATACCCATACTAACCTAGAGAGTTGACTAAAAATTTTTGAAACAATTAAAAATTTCATCAAAACTGCACGATATAAGATAAATCTACAATAAATCAGCAGCATTTCTATACATTAACAACAAGGAGAGATAGAAAGAGAAATCCTATTTAACATAGTTGCAGACAATATAAAATACTTGGGTGTCTATCTTTTAAGACAGTCAGGGATTATATGAATACAATTACAAAACACTTTCCACACAAATGAAAACATATCTAAACAATTGGAGAAATGTTGATTACTCATGAGTAAACTGAACCAATATAATAAAAATGACAATTCTACCTAAGTTAATTTACTTATTCACTGCCATATCAATTAAATTACCAATAATTATTTTATAGAGTTAGAAAAAATAGTAGCAAAAATCATCTGGAAAAAACAAAAGGTCAAGATGATGAAGAAAATCAATGAAAAACATGTTAAGGAAGGCAGACTGCAAGTATCATATTGTAAACTATATTACAAAGTAGTAGTCATCAAAGTACTGACAAAGAAATAAGATGGTGGATCAGTGGAATAGGATAGGACACACAGTAGTAAATGACTAGAATAATCCAGAGTTTGATAAACCCAAAAACCCAAATTCTGGGGACAAGAAATGACTATTTAACAAAAATTGTTTGGAAAACTGGAAAGCAGTTTGGCAGAAACTAAGTATAGACCAACATCTCATAGCATATACCAAAATAAAATCAAAATGGGTAAATGATTCAAACATAAAGGGTGATATAGTAATCAAATTAGGGGTACATAACCTATCTTACCTGTCAGATCTATGGATAAGGAAAGACTTTATGACCAAATAAGAGATAAAGGAGATTATGGGAAGTAAAATAGATAATTATAGGTAATTCTGAATACATGAAATTAAAAAGCTTTTGCACAAACAGAACTAATGTAGTCAAAATTAGATGGAAAAAAGCAGAAAACTGGAGGGATATTTGCAACAAGTTTCTCTAAGTGCCTCAATTTTTCAAATATATAGAGAATTGAGGTAAATTTATAAAAAATAGTAGACATTCTCCAGTTGAAAAATGGCCAAAAAATAGGGACAATTTTCAGAAGAAGAAAGCAAAATCACCTATAGTTATATGAAAATGCTCTATTTCAAAGCTGATTAGAGAAACAAAAATTTAAAAAACTGTGTGATGCCACCTCATAACTATCAGATTGAGTAACCTGAAAGAAAAAAAAATAACACATGCTGGAGGGGATGTGGACAAATCGGGGCACTAATATACTGTTGGTGGAGCTGTGAACTAGTCCAATCATCTGGAGAGTAATTTGCAACTAAAACCTCAAGGGCCACAAAAATGTGCATCACCTAGCAATACACTTACTAAGTCAAACATAAGGGAAACTTAATAATTTGTACAAAAAATATTTATAGGAGCTCTTTTTGAGGTGGCAAAGAATTGGAAATCGAGGGAATGACCATCAATTGGGGAATGGCTGAACAAGTTATGATATATGATTGATATGGAATACTATTGTGCTATAAGAAATGACAAGCGGGGTGGTTTCAGAAAAAATAACCTCATAAGATTTATATAAACTCATGAAAAATGAAGTAAGCAGAATCAGGAGAAGATTGCACACAGTAACATCTGTTTTGTAAGGATGATTAACTGTGAAAGACTTAGCTACTCTATCAAGACAATGATTCAAGACAATTCCAAAAAATCCATGAGAAAAAATGTTATCTACCTCATGAGAAGGAACTGATGAATGCTGAATGCAGATTGATGCATATTTTTAACATTTTATTTTATTGCTTTATTTTTTTGTTTATGATTATGGAAATAAAATAATATATTATAATATATAATTAATAGAACAATAAAATAGATATCAAAGAGTTTGCTTTCTTAAGGAGAAGGGAGGGAACTGAAGAGAGGAGGAGAGAATTCGGAGCTCAAAACTTTAAAACAAAATTGTTAAACATTTTCACATGTAATTGGAAAATATTTAACAAAACAATTTTCAATTAAAAAAAAAAGACCATTAGACTGAGCTCAGAGACATAGTTTCCTTACCTGTCACTACTGGATCACTTTGTGACTATTTTTTTTAAAAGTAACTATTTTTCTTTGTTTCTGTTTCTTCACTTGAAAAATGAAGAGTTTAGAGTCTAAACACGATTTTACCTCTAAGATGCTATGATTTCCTTCTGAGTGAAGTCATTCGTACCATTATTTGATGACTCTAACATGTGCTGTTGCCCTGTAGAAACTCAATTACTCATAGCTTGCTAAGGTCTTCCATAGCAGAACTAACAGTAATCAAATAATTTCACTGTGGCTAGAAATGAGTGTTATAGAGTGAAGGGAGATCAGGACAAAATAAACCATTAAGAAGTATTGGCTCCAAGCAGAATGTTTTCAGTGTGGGTCAAGATAGGTAGAATGAATAAGGGCTATTGAGATTTAAGTCAGGAGAAGACCTCTAGGCAGAAGACTCACATACAGATTCAGTTTTCAAGATGCAGAACCAGATAAATTCTGTTCATTCTTTTAGAGGAGAATTAATGCCTCTCCATTCTTGAGATGGAAGCTGTCAGCCAGAGAGCTCAATTATGCTAGGCTACCAACCAGAAAGACTCTCTTCTGGTAAAATCACTGTTATTCACTCAGCTGGAAAAGAACCTATCAAATTTAGAGTAGAGAAACTAATTTTCCCTACAAGTCAATTTTAGGGAAAATAAAAAGAAAAAAATTCTTAAAATCCTGACTGAGAAAGAATAAAATTGGCAATAAATCTTACTTTTTACTTTATGACAGAATTGAGTTCAATTAATATGCAACCTGTCTATGAGCCCCACAGTGCTCTAGACAGAGATTCCTACTTGTATTTCAAGCAAAGGTCATGCTATCCCACAGTGCAGTAACACATATTTCCCAAGGTTGTATGATTCATGAATCTTTGATTTTTTTTCTAGTTTTACTGCATTTATCCTTTAGCTAAGAGATTCACAGATTAGAGTAACAAAGGTTTTCATTATATAAATAACCTTTTTCATCTGACAAGAGTTCAAAATTATAGACCACAGAAATACTGGAGAAGGGTGAATTGTCAACAGTAAAGGACATATGGAATAATACCATGGGAAGCCTCGTTTTGGTTGAGGGTATTGTAAACTTCTACTGTTGTACAATGGGTCATGGGGCACTTAATGAAAACACACAGACTGACTGACTACATCTTAAATTTTATATCCTCATTGAAAATGCTTTTCAACAGTTCATTGCCCAGTACTGATTTGATCTGTCACAAACGATGAAAGGCAAAATAGAACACATATAATCTGAACAAAGTGCTAGAATTTTTAAAATGTTGTGACTAAGTTGGAAGTTTACAAAACATGAACTTAGGTGTCACCTTTTGATAAGAAACTCCCTACATCAAGTGTAGCATTATTCAAAGTTCAAAGTAACTTCAAGATCAATTGTTCTAGTTCACTGTTTGTAAGCATGTATATGTATATCTCCATTTCATCAACAAATGGATGGAAAACTTTTCAAAATTTATTCAGTTAGTAAGTAGAGGTTGGGTTAGAAGAAAATTATAGAGTACTACTCACCAACTCAGCAGACACCCCCTAATCCCAACAGCTTGGAGCCCCACTAACCTCTTCAAATCTACCCCTAGGGTTCTGTTACTGCAACTGGGACCTGAGCCAATCCCATAAGACTAGTGGCAGGGACCTAAGTATCCACTGAGGCAGACCCTAGGACCCCACCTTACCCTCCTCTGTGGTCACTTAGAAAATCTCCCTTCTATTATCAGGGACCCTGGTACCTGGCCACAACAATCTGCGATACAAAAATCTCCATAACAGATTCTCAGAGTCCCAGTGAACTGGTGAAGAAGTCATTTCTTACTACATTAACTCTCTATGAGGCCCTTGCATTCATGGGCAGTGACATCATCACCAACCTTGGGATTTTAGATTTGGCCTCAGCCTGCTCTCTTGTTACCCACTGGGTAGCTGAGAGTAGAGGAGCCTAGATACTTTGACTTTGAGCTTGATATTTGGTGGAAGAACAAAAGAACTATGGCCAGAGTCCCCATTCCCTTCTACAATCTTTAGTGGATCATAGAGAAGCTGAGCACCCTGGTGGGGGGAGGATGTTTCAGGTTCCAGCTATCAAGTATGGATAGAAGCAGGAACAAATTTCTTTCCAGAGTGGCTTAGGCTAGTTTTTAGTAGTCTTTACTTGATTATGTCTGTATCCATTTCATGCAAATCACTTGGTATTTAGGTACACATCACTGGATCAAAGGGTATACACAGTTAACCCAATAAGAGAGACACATTTATAAATGAAAAAATAATTTCACCTACATAAAACTATAAGAAAATCTTTTACAGGAACAAAATTAATATGAATAATATGAAGAGGGAAATGATTGAATAGAAAAAAATTATATCAAATATCTGTCAGAAGGCTCTTATATCCAAAATATATAGGAAACTACTACAAATATATGACACCCAAAGTTTTATCTCAATGGTTAAATGCTCAAAATATATCTCAGATTTCAGAACTGGAAGGGATTTTTACAGATCATAGAGCTTAGAGCTTAATGGGACCTCAGAGGTTATCTAGTCTAATTATCTCATTTTACAAGTGAGGGATTGTGGCCCAAGATGGAAGGTGACTTGTCATTTGTCATACAAGTAGTAAGCATCAAAGTCTGAACAAAAAGTTTTCGTAAAAATTTGTAATGAGAATTGAATCTCCTTTGCCCATTAATAGACTTCAGGTGGAGTTCATTAAGGGAAGCTTGATTGAGGAGACTTGTTTTGTAGGGAAGCCCACACTTTTGTTAATTTCTAATGAGGCACTGGGTTATGAGGGTCATGATGCCCTCTGACCCTAAAAAGTGTATATACACTCTGAGGTGAGGTTTAGCTTTGGGGCTTATTCTTTGGAAGAAGGTTCTGTGCCCGATGACACTATGGGTAGCTATTAAGGAGCCCCCCAACTTTGAAAACTAGTATGTTGGTGCTTCTCTCTCTAGTAACTACGTACGTATGTAAGTAATGGTCAGATAGTTGGATCTGTCTGTTGATCTATGATGTTTGTATTGCTTATGGTCAGACAGCTAGAAGCCCGGTCTGTTGGTCTTTATTTCTCTACTTGTATTTTTTCTGTTGGTAAATGTAATTAAAGAAGTTTGTTGACCCCTCAAAAGCTACTTTCCTTTTAGAAAAGCAGATTTAAGACCTTGTGCTAGCAGACTATCACAGATGCATCAGGGTGTTTGTTGCTACAGAATTGCAGCCTATTAACAAATATATGAAAGATTACTCTAAATCATTAATAATAACAGAAATTAAAATCAAAACAACTTTGAGGTTTTACTTCTCACTTCAAAAATCGGCTATTATGACATTATTGGAAAGTCAGACACATTGTAGTTTAACTGGTGGAGTCGTGAATGATTCAACTATTCTGGAAGCAATTTGAAACTATACCAGTAAAATGACTAAAATATACTACTCTTTGAGCTAGAGATTTGGCTGTTGGTAAATATCCCAATGACAACACTGATAAGAAGAAAGACCTCATATAGGTTCACAATATCTACAGTAATTCTTTTTGTAGTAGCTAAGAACTGAAAACAAAGTAAATATCCTGAGTAATGACTGAACAAGAAGTGGAACATGAAGGTAACAGAATATTACTGTTGTATAATACATGATAATATTATGAGGGACAAGCATTGAAAATAATACAAAGTAAAATAAGAAGAACCAAGAAAATATGTTAGTGTGTTTGTCTTTCATTGCTGAAGAAGACCATGCCATCAGAGAAATGATGACATGACTTGCACTTGACTTTATTTTTGAGTGAGAGAGGGCTGTGCAGGTCACCAGCCTCACTTCTCCTCCAGAGCCATCTGAATCCAGTGACCAGATATTCACCAGGATGACTAGAGATGACCCAGGATGAAGCAATTTGGGTGAAGTGACTTGCCCAAGGTCCCACAACTAGTGAGTGTCAAGTGTCTGAGTTAGATTTGAACTCAGGTCCTCTTGACTCCTGCACTGGTGCTCTATCCACTGCACCACCTAGCTGCCCCTTCCAAGAAAATATAAAAATGGCAGCAACATAAACAAGACAACAAAACAATTGATACTGAATGTTATAAAATTATGATGACCAAGCTTGTCCCCACAGAATAAACACAAGAAGACATCTCTCCCACATTTTTTTGTAAAAGTGGAGGACTTATCAGTATAAAACATTATATATATCAGATTTTTCTGTATTTTAATTTTACTAAATTTTTTCTTTCTTTTTTCTTCCTTGTTATAAGGGGATAGTTTTCTGGGAGAGAGAAGAACAAAGAACCACAAAAACAAAATACTTGAATAAAATTTATTATTGCAATAAACTATTAATCTTATTCTGTTAAGAATAGGTAGGAAGCCTCCAACTCTAAGTCCAAGGATCCCTTTTTCCCTTTCACATGTTCTACTATTCAAACATTCTAGTTTTCTTCCTGTTCTTCAGCTAGGATATTCCACTCCCCATCTCCATGACCAAGTACTGGGTATCATTCTTAAACTGCCATTTCTTTGCTTCTGTCTCACTGAATCCCTAATTTTGTTTATGATTCAATTTGTGTCAACTTTTATATGAAGTCTTTTCTGATCTCCCAGATACTAGTGCCAACTCCCCCAAATTAATTTGTATCTATGTTAAATACTTATATATCTACAAGTTGCTTTTCCTGATAGACCGTAAGGTTCTTAGGGAAAAGGATGCTTTCACTATTGTATTTGTATCCATAGAGCCTAGCACAGTGCCAGGAATATAATAGATAATTAATTGCTGTTGTCTTTGTACTGGAATAAGACCAAAATGGCATCCATCACTATGTTGGGATTGATTGCAGTCTGTTCAACTGTGACTGATCAGACCAACACAAACTCTGAAAGCACAAATTGACCATAAATAATCCAGAGGAACATTTGGGATAGAGATGTCTCTAACTTTGTGTATCTCATTTTTTTGTGCTATTGCATTTCTATTTTGCTCATAGAGCATGGTGCCTTCTTCAATGTGGACCTATGTAACAGCAAGTACCTTGGCATACTCAGGATGAGTTACTAGCATAGATTCTTGGATCTGTTTTTCTTAAAGGAAAGTAACTTTTAAGGGATCAACAATCTTCTTTAACTACATTCAATAGTTCAGGGGAAAAGGCAACACCCTGAACCTCAGAGAAAATACAAGCAGAGAAAGTAGCATAAAGACCAACAGACAGGGCTTTGACTGCCTGAATGAAAGCAATATTGCTATACACTTTACATACACTGGATTGAGAAAGTCTTTACATTTGATCAGTCAGGGGTTCTGAATATATGGCTGCTCAGAGTCTTGACCAGGAAATTGCAAGGTCCTCCTCATAAGCAAGCCCCCAAAGCAAAATACTGACTCAGAGTGTATATACACATCTCAGAGCCAGAAGGCATCACAACTCTTGTGACTCAGTGCCTAAAACACTTAGTACCAAAAGGTATAGAAGCCTTCCTACAAGCTATCCTCCTCCTAAGCAAGTTCCTCTTTAGGCAAGTCCCTCCCTCAATTTGCTCCACATGAGGCCTATGAATAAGCACAGAAGATCTTATATTCCCATTAACATTACTGCATGCCATGCTGGATAGTCCTGTGCCAGTGTCTCCCAAGTCTCACAATCCATACCAAAGTTCTTCAGGGAACAATTAAATGCTTATTGATTTATTAAAAGGGATGCATATCAAATTGAAAGAACTTTGAGGTAACATCTCATACCTGTCAGATTGACTAATATGACAAGAAAAGGAAAATGATGGATGTTAGAGGGGATATGGGAAAACTGGGACACTACTACACTGTTGAGTTATAAACAGACCCAACCATTTGGGAGAGCCATTTGGAACTATAACTGAAAGTCTATAAAAACCATGCATGCCCTTTGATCCAACAATACCACGGCTAGCTCTGTATCCCAAAGACATCCTAAAAAAGGGGAGAAGGACATATTTGTATAAAAATTTTTATAACTCTTTCTGTGTTGGCGAAAAATTGGAAATCAAAGGGGTACCCATCAACTGGGGGAATGGCTAAACAAGCTAGGATGTGATTGTATGGAACTGTAATGGAATATTATTGTGCAAAAAACAATGATAAACAGAATAATTTCAGAAAAACCTGGAGTGACATGAACTGATACATAGGGAAGTGAATGGAACCGGGACATCATTGTGCATAGTGACAGCAATATTGTTTAATAAAGAACGTGAATGACTTAGCTATTCTCAGCAATACAATGATCTAAGACAATCCCAAAGGACATACTATCTGACTCCAGAGGATGAACTGATGCTATTTGAATACACATTGAAGCATGCTATTTTTCACTTTCTTTTTTTCATTTTTTCTTTTGTTGAATCTCCTCGTAAAAAAGGACTAACATGGAAATGTTTTACATAACCGCACATGTATAACCAATATCTGATTGTTTACTATCTCAGGAAGGGGGAAGGGAAAGGGAGAGAGGTAGAATTTGGAACTCAAAATTTTAAATAATAATGTTTAAAAATTGGGGAAAAAAAGGATGCATATCCATTTAAATCTTTGACTCCAAAAAATTTACAGCATTATTTACTTTAATAAATAAGAATACCTTTTATAGATTGAATATTTTGTCTATATTTTTACGTAACTGTTTTAAAATTTCTTCCTATGCTGATTATTAAAACTTAATTTCAAAATGTTACCAAAGTCATAGGATTATTTAAAAATTATTTATTTTTCTCAATCAATTAATTCTAATGATATAAGTATGGGGGATATATGAAATTTGTTGTATTAAAAAGAAATTCCCACACTTGCAAAGTTGGGAATCACTGAGTGACAGAGAGAAATGACAACAATGTAGAAGGTAATAAAAATTTGTAATGATGAGTTCTAAGAAGAGGCTGTGCTTAACAAAGTGAATGCCACCCATGTTGTTCTGCTAAGGGTGAAGTTTATACCACCTGGATGGAAGCCCTTCAAGCCCTCGGTCTCCAAATCTCTGCCACCACTGCTGCTAAGACTGTAGGTCAAGGTTGAAATATTCTATCAGGAAGTGAGTGGTATAGTTGCTATTGTCAGTTTCCCAATTTTTTCTTCTCTCCTGAATTTCCTGTAGAAATGTGAGACACAGTGTGCTTAGATTTTTCCTGCTAAATTCATCCTTCTTCAAAACTTTTCTATTATTCTTGAAAGAAGCACCATACTTCCAATTACCCAGGTTCACATCCAAGGTGAAATCTTCCAATCTTCTCTGATTCACCTCACATAATCAAATTTGCCCAATTTTGTAATTTCTACCTTCATAGAATTCTCCCTTCTCTTCACTCATGGAACTCTAATTCCTTTTTTCTTGGATCTTCCCACATACAAACAACTAAATATAAACTAGATATATACAAGATAAACTGGAGACATTTTCAGAGGGAGAAAAGCTAAGATGAAGTAAAACTGGGAAAGGCTAAAGTGGAACTTTAGCTAAGACTAGTCAAATGCCACTTTCTATAGAAAGACTTTCCTTGCCCCACACTAGTTCCTTCCCCTCTAAGGTTACCCGGTATCTACTTTGAAAATATTTTGCATATACCTATATGCATCCATATCGTTTTTCCCATTAGAATGTAATCTCCTTGAGAGTCAGGACTAATTTCAATTTTTCTTTGAATTCCCAATGCTTACCGCAGTACAAGATACTCTTACCCATAGTAGAAGACAGATAAATGTTTATTCATTGATTGATTTGCTTACTGACTGCTGACTTTAGATAGTCTGACCTGGGTGAAACTGGGTTTATGAAGGTATAAAAATTGGAACTGAGGCTGGAGGTTAGGAGTAGGAAGTAATGGGTATAATTTATCCTTACCCTTCTGGAAGACTGTTGGCTTCAACAGAACAAGAAGAAACAAAGGAAACTGTCAAAGTCCAAAATACCCAGATGAAAATAAAGGAAATAGAGCTCCTGGTGAAGATTCTTGAGATTAGGCTTTCTCTTGACTAGAGTGGACAACTTTAGGCAGACTGAATATTCTTGCACTGGGCCAAGACCTGAGAAGACTTCCCAGGGTTTCTTCTCAGGTTTACTTTCTATGACCAAATGCCATGCTGCTCAGTCTTTTCCACTCACAACACTGTTATGTAAGTGTGTCCTAATGCAGGAGCCAAAACTTAATATTAATCACCTGCTCAGTCATCAAAAGCTCAGTCATTTGTGGTTGACTGTATTAAGTGTTTCAGAGATGAGAAAGTACTGATGGGATTGGCAAGGCTTTCAAGATTTGGACAAAACTACAGAGAAAGGAATATATATATTTTTGCAAATAATTAAGAGCTTCATGTGTGCAGTCACCTCTCTTAATGTTGAGGTAGTTTCGGAATGTTGTCACAGTATGACTTTCTTGTTTGTCTCTCACTTTGGGAATTTGGTATTAGGAAAAAACCATGGAAATGGGATAGTATATCAGGCATAAAAGGAGTTTAGAGAAAGGAATGACATTTTCTACTGATAGAATAGTAGTGATGGAGGAGACCTCAGAGACCAGCTAGTTCAACCTCCTTATTTTACAAATGAAGAAGCAAAAGCTGAGTTTTTAACACTTGTTTTTTATAGCAAAGCTCAATTCCAATGAAGTTAGCACAAGAAGGGAAGTTATTTCTGCCAAGGAAGGCAAGTTTGGTACTTTTATGGTTCAACCAATACTAAAATTAAAGCATTGCATCAGGAACCCCACCCCTAGAAGATTTGGATATACTCAAATTGGTAGAAAGAGAATATGAGTTTACCAGTAATACTTACTGGGAGCAGAGATCTAGAAACAAGATGATACCTAATTAATAAAAATAGTAATATAATAAAAGTTAGCATTTATACAGTACTTTAAACTTTGATAATCACATTTGTTATCTCATAGGATCCTCATAATAACTGTATGAAGTAGAGGCTATTCTTACCCCCATTTCACAGATGGAAAACTAAGGCTAAGTTACTTGCCCTGGGTCACATAACTAATAAACCTCTGAAGCAGGATTTGAATTTATATTTTCCTAATTCCATGTAGTTGCGAGCTCTATCCATTATACAAGTCAACTACTTACAATCTACTCCCTTCATTTTGTAGGTAAAGAAAGTTCCAGAGAAGTCAAATGCCTTTTCCAAGGTCACAAAGTTAATGTGTGTCAGAGTTAGGTTTTGAATCCAGGTCTTCTGACTATAGAGTTAGTGCTTTCCCCACTATACCATGCTGCTTTCCTCTGGTATACATACACAATAGTTCTTCCATTCAAATATAAAAAAGATACTAGAATAGATTCAAGTTTCTAGGTCATAGAATGATAGAAGAGGAGACTCAAGCAAGATCTTGAAGTCATCTAGGGGAACGTATTTGACTAAAAATCAGTGATCAAATAGCCTTCCCTGGATGGTCCCTGATGAGTAGGAAACTATTATCTTCCAAGATACTTCATTCCATATTTTAGATAACTCTAATTGTTAGGAAATATTCCTTTACATGAAGCCCAAGTCTTACTTTCTCTAATTTCTACTCAGTGGTCCTAGTTCAACTCTTTAAGACCAAGTAAAACAAATATTGCTTCCTTGTGACAGATCCCCAAATTCTTGAAGAGAGGTATAATGCTATCCTGAAATCTTAAAGCATCTCCACCAGTTTAACATCCCCAGTTTCTTGAAATATAGATCCTCATGCAGCATTTACTTCTCCATTTACTTGAAATTCCTATTTTATGTCCTCTGAATCCATTCCAGTTTGCTCGTGCCATTTCCTATTATGTGCTACACAGAACGAAATTAAATAATGAAAACAGTATCACAAAAGAACATACCTTATTTATAATGTTTATCTGTGATCGAGGGCTTCTCATGTTCTAAAATTTTCAGACATCACACATCATTACTATGTCAAGCATGTTCACATAATGATCCCTCAACACCCATAGGGGTATGAGACTAAGTCGTGGATATTTAAGAAAGTGTTGTTGACATTTGACTGACCAAACAAAAACTCACTTTGCTTCTCTGTTCCAGAACTATACTTTCAGGCAGTTAAGATAGCATCATCTTCATTTCACAGATGAAGCAATCTTGAAAGTGTTCTCTTCCTCCTCAAGTTTTTCTAAAATTCTCTTTTTGATTTGGCAGAACTTCTCCTTTCTCTCAATGACATTCTCTTTTGTATTATATATACATGCATACCTAGTAGTATGTAAGCTTCTTAAAATCATAGGTGATATAGTTTTTCATTTTTGCATTTCGATTGCAGCATAGTCCTTAATACGTATTTATTGAGATGCTGTATTGAATTAATGGCTAAGGGATGCTTCAATCTTTTAGTTTTTCTTTTATATGCAGTTTATTTTAATGCATTTCAGTTCAACAACAAAAGCTTCATTAAGTTCAAGAAATGTCACAACATTTGAAGGAATGTTTTCCAATACACAGTTAGTGTTTTTCCAGTTCCAGTTAATTAGTGATCCTCATAACAGTCAGAACCTAAGTTTTAAACCTGAAATCCATGTAACTAGAGAGACTTTAGGTCTCTACATTAAAGGATACCTCACTTTTGTTCAAAGGCATTGGCAAAATCTTACAGGAGCTTGCTACAAAGTCTGATGGGAAGAAGAGGTCCAGAAAGTTACTTTTACCATATCAACCATTATAATTCAATCTTTGTTATATGTAAAGAAACAGTAATAAAAAGCATGAGTTAACTTAAGGGAAAAAGAAACTAGAACCTCCCTGCAATGAAGCTTTGGGAAAAACTATTTAGAAATTCATGAATAAAAATAAACTGAGATACATTTAATTAGAAGATTTTGAAATTCCCACTAGAAGTTGCTCACAAACAAAGCAAAGATGAACAACATTTAATTGTTTTTCTTTTGCTACAAAATATGTTGCACTTTTTTAAAGAGAATACTGATGAATCAATACTTACTGTTAATCATTTTTCAAACTTGGGCAGATTTACTTCTTGAAAAAGTATGATACCTGCTTGCTATAGAAATGTAGGGAAATGCATTTGCCATTTATCATTATGGTGAAGAGACAGAATATTGTCATCCCAAAAGCATTCTCATTAATCACCAAAAGTGGTTCAAATATTTTTTTAATAAACTTCACTGCTCTGATTGTACTGTCTTAAAAGAGATAATAAATGAATATAATGTGAGTGAATGTCTGTGGGTAAGTTAGCTCAATAATGGAGCACTTGTGCTAATGAGGCCAACAACATGAATTTGATTACCTTGTTGGCCATTTGACAGCGACTTTTTAACAAGGCCTGGAGAGTTCTATGAAATTGAACTTTCTGCTACAAGGTCATTTGACCTTCCCTGGAATATGCACTTATTTTTCTGAGCCGTTGCTCTCAACGTCTTTCCATTTGGAAGACATTTATTTTTTCATCATTTGTTGATCATTGTGCTATCAAGAACACATAGAACAATAACATAAGGGTATTACAACCTACTAAATTTAACAAGTAATATGTGAAAATAATTATAACAGCAGGCAGTTTGATAGCAGAGCAGAGAGGAGAGTAGTCCAGTGCAGGCTGCACAAGCACAGACCAAGCAAGAAAATCATGGAAAACAAGTGTAACAATAGTGCACAGTACAGGAGGATAACAAACAACTCTTCTTAGCTCATACTACTTTTGAAGGACTGAAAACTTACAGGTCTCTAAAAATATGTCTGAAAATATCTGCACAAAACCCCTGAAGCATAAGTTTGTATACCCAAAGAGATAAAGAACAAAAATGAAAAGGACGTGCATGTAAAAAAAGTGTTTATAAAAGCTCTTTTCTGGTGACAAAGAATTAGAAATTGAGGTGATATCTGTTAATTGGGGAATGACTGAACAAATTGTGATATGTGACTATGATGGAATATTGTTGTAGTATAAGAAATGATGAGCAGGATGCTCTCAGAAAAACCTGGAAAGACTTGCTGATGCAACGTGAAATGTGCTGTCTACAAAGTAAGAGCAATATTGTAAGATGATCAGCCACAAATGACTTAGCTATTCTCAGCAATCTAGTACAACTCTAAAGGACTTGTGATGAAAAATTGTATCCATTTCCAGACAAAGAATTGATGGTATTTGAATACAGATTGAAGCTTACCTTGTTTTTACTTTATTTTCCTTGCATTTTTTAATCTATGTTTTCTTTCATAACATGACCATGAGGGGTATGTTTTGCATGATTACACATGTATAACCTATATTGAATTGCTTGCCATCTCAGTAAGAGGGAGTGGGGAGGGAGGAAGGGAGAGAATGAAGAACTCAAAGTTTTAAAAACAAATGTCAAAAATTGTTTTTACATGTAATTGGGGAAAAATAAAAATAAAGAGAAGAGAAGACATATGGAAGAAGTGGTAGGTGAGTAGGGAAATGCATTCCACAGTTAAATAATAAGGGGAGAATAACTCACAGAAAAGAAGTGAGTAACCAAAGCTATGAGGCAGAGAAGCCTGCCTAGAGGGAAAGATGAGAAGACCTATGACTTCTAGATTTCTAATTTGAGTGACATACAAAACCATAGACTGTTAACAAAAATAAAGAATTTAGGAGAAAGCTCTGAAGTGAAGATGATTAGCTCAGCTTTTTGGATATATTGAAGTACTAGTGATACATCCAGGTAGAAATATCTAATAGAGAGTTGAAAGTGTTAATAAAGAGGTCCAAATGAAGATATCAGCTTTTATTTAGGAATTCATTTCCACAGATAATGTATGAAGATGAGGAAATGGTGAAATTTTCACTAGAGAAGAATATAGAAAAAAGACAGATGAGGACAAAACATTTGAGAGAATGCCTATATTTAAGTGGGAGCACAACAAAATTTCACTTTTACATTGTGTTTTAGAAATGTTTCAAATCACAACAGTCCTTTAAGATATGCATTTTATGGAAGGAGAAAGAGGAGATAGAGAAGAATACAGAAAAGAAGCAAGACAACTGAAGGGAAATCCAGAAAGTGTAGTGTATCGTTAAGCGGAAATTGATGGTTGAGCATGGTGAAGTGTTAAATGCTATGTTTATGTAAAGGTTTATGAAAACTGAGAGAAAGCTCATTGAATTTCTCAATGAGTAAATGTGTTATCACCCTGCCTAATGATTTAATGAGGGAGAGTTGCTGAAAAGTATTTTATTATGTACTACAAATAGAAAAAATTGTGTGTAATTATTGTGAACACCCAAATTATAAAACCATTATTCTTTGGGTGGTGGAGTAAAATATGACTCAATACATTGAGATAAGACAACAGGGTCATAGGGCAAAGAGTGGAGTTTTCCAGTTTCCATGAGCCCTAGAGTGTATTGGACAACATATCTTGATTAATGAGTGAATGACTGAGTGGCACAGAATCAGAAGTAAAATAAAATGGACAGGCCATAGTGAAAAGAATAAGAGGTGATCAAAATAAGAAAAGAAATCTTAGTATACCCTTGTGGTCATGAATTCAGTAATAGTCTGCAGCAGTATGCAGATGTAATTTCAGCACCATGGGCAGAAGCAGCTTTTCAATTCTTCCAGGGGAATTCTCCTCAGGAAATCCAGACAAAAATTGACATAGAAAAAACTTTCCAAGCATTATCGGAGCATCATATCTTCAGAAGGATAAAGGAGGCATGTGTTCTGAAGACCAAATGGAATTATTTTAAGTAGTTTATTATCAGTGAAGCAGAGGCATAGGGATAGGGCAAATTCCTAAATCTACTACTATCAAGCTTAGAAGGAGGGCAAGTTTTGTAGTTGTGAAGTCTATGACAACAGAAAAAAACAGAAGTGAGGTGAGGAGAAAACAGAAAACTGGGAGAAACACCATCCCTAGGCCCTAGGTTTTTCACATATTTACCTGAAAGCTGAGAGAAGCAAATTACAGAGAGATGAGACTTGAACTTACCAACCAAATACAATAGCCAAAGAGAAAGTTCTGAGTTAACATTAAAGAAAAGATCAGCAAGAAGATTATCAATCAGCACAAAAGGAGGAACTATGAAAGTGCTAGGTCTAATATAGTCTAATTTCCTATAGTTTGCATATGACAGTTGAAATAATTTACAAGAACCCTCTGGCTCATAAACTACTTTTTGTCTATATATTGTATTCTCCTCCCTTGTCTCCACTATGTTCTTTCTTCAATGCTTTGTAGTAAATCCATACTAAAACTTCTAGAAAGGTAATGCCCTTTTTATTTTTAATTGTTTTTATTTTTTTCCAATTCCATGTAAAGACAATTTTTTGCATTCATTTTTATAAGATTTTTAGTTCCAAGTTTTTTCCCTCTCTTTCTTCCATCCACTCTTCCTAAAAATGGTAAGCAATTTGATATAGGTTACATATGTGCAATCATGTAAACATATTTCCATATTAGTCATAGTTGTGAAAGAAGAAACAGACCAAAAAAAAAACCACTCACACACACAAATTGGAAATTGTATGCTTAGATTGGCATTGAGTCCTTTGTAATTGTCTTAGATCATTGTATTGCTGAGAAGAGGTAAATTACTCAGTTCAACATCACACAATATTGTGTACAATGTTCTCCTGGTTCTGCTCATTTCACTTTGCATCACTTCATGCAGGTTTTTCCAAGTGTTTTTTTAAATCTACCTACTCATCTTTTCTTATCGCATAGTAGTGACTCATTACATTCATGTACCACAATTCATTCCTTAATTGATGGGCATCTCCTCAATTTCTAATTTTTTGCCACCACAGAAAGAATGGCAATAAATATTTTTTACATTTAGGTCCTTTCCCCTTTTTTATGATCTCTTTGGAATACAGATCTAGTATATAGTATTGCTGGATCAAAGGGTATGCACAATTTGGTTGCACTTTGGATATTGTTCCAAATTGTTTTTCAGAATGGTTGGATCAGTTCACAACTCTATCAACAGTGCATTAGTAATATGTCTTGTTTTAGAGGAAAGGTTAAATTCAAAGAATAATTCCTAAGCACCTAGAACCATACTAATAAACCAGAAAGAAGAAAAGGGGCATCAGGAAAGTTGGTTTTCTTCCACCAAAGAACAACTACATATTAGGGACCATTCTGGACAAAAGAATGGGGGAAGTGATGGTAGTCATATACATGCAGAAAACAAATGAGTTAGATCCCAGTGTGACCAATAAAAAAGTGATATCATTCAGCAGATGTTTTTAGGGAAACGGGTAATTTCTACCTTCCTGGGTCCTGGTCTATGGTACAAAAATCATATCTTATCATAGATTTGAGAGAGTAATTTCAAAGAATGAGGTGAGGATGAGAAGCTGAGAATGAGTGGGTAGTAAAGGTGCTTAAGCAGTACAGATTTCTCTTGCCTTAAAAACTGAGATATTAAATAAAAAGGGAGGTAGGATTTTTAGCTCAAAGGAGTAGAATAGGATTTTGAAGAGAAAATTTTTATTTTATTTTTTTTGATTGTTTGGATTAACCCCTCTCTCCCTCCCCATCCTCAATAAACTCCAAGACCTGCCTGTTGCCTGCAGGACCAAATATACATTTTTTTTTACAATTTATTTTATTTTTAATTTATGGAATAAAACAAGCACTTTCATGACATAGAATAATAAAAAGATGCACATGAAACTTCAAATCGACTATATATAACTTGCCATTCTCCTAAATATATAATAAAGTTATCATATAAGTTTTTTCTCTTTTTTATTCCCATCCCTCAGCCCACCCTAGAAATAGCTATCATTCGACACAAATATATATACGTTTATGTATATATGCATGAAATGCATGTATGTATGCATGTGTGTATGTGTAAAATTATTTCTATTTATCAATTCTTTCTCTGGGTGCAGAGAGTATCTTTTCTTCATATGTCCCTTATTTTTAATTTGTATATTTTTAGTAGTCAAAATTACTTAGTTGCTAGAAGTGGTTCCTAAATAATATTGGTATTATTGTATACAATGTATATCAAGCATAGAATTCTCTAAATGACATTTAAAGCCCTTCATAACCTCACACCTTCTTACCTTTACAATCTTTTGACACAACTCCCCTCCATGTGCTCTGTTATCCAGCTATATTGGCCTTCGTTGTTCAGGATACTCTCTCATCCATATGCTTTTGCATGGTGTGTCCCTCATGTCTGGAACAGTCTCTTTCCTCACCTCTGCCTTCTGACTCCCTTAAGATTTAGCTCAGATTCCATCTTTAGTAGGTGGATTTTTTGGTTCCCCCTTCACAATTATTAGTTGTGCCTTCCCTACCTTTAATCTCCTTTCTTTGTATCATTATATGTGTAGTACTATTTAGTTATTTCCATGTTCTCCCATTTGAATTAAAGTTCTTGAGGATAGGAACCATGTATAAGTCCTTTTGTGCTCTTAGTATTCAGTATAGTCTGACCCATAGTAAGCATTTAATAAATGCTTGTTGTCTGGTTGATGATTAGTGTCTGATTTGAGCATTTAATCTTATGCTAATCATTTAAATGCAATAGTCTCTTTTTCTTGCCTAGATTGCATACTCTTTTCCCTAGGTCAAGAATTTGAACTTCAATTATAATTTTGTATTCTCCTAGCACTTGCCAGTGTTAGGTGCATAGTGGGTAACTGTGTAACAAAGTAGGGATAAAATCATAAATCCGTAACTAATCAGATAATTTAAAATTCATGCCTTAATTATTAATGGTGGATCCATAATATTATTTACATATTTAAAGAATAATACAACATTTTATACTACAAAAGTTAAAGTGACAGAGAAAAGTTTTAAATATATATGTATATATTATATAATATAAATAGCATATATTATATAAATATGTATGTAAATATTATAAATATATAAATAATATATAAATAAAAAAGTGGGCATTCCCAAAATCTGTTTCAGTATGTAACTATATTATTCTTGGCATCTAAATTGTTCAAAAGGATTGGATATTGCCAAGTTTTCACTCTTCCTTCTGTTTTGCACAGAAAATCTATATCTATAGGAAAACAAAATTTTAATCCCTTGACCACAATCAAATATCCTTTAATTTTTTAAAATATTCTTGGACTTTTAATTTATTGTTTCTTGTTCATTAAATATGCAAAAACAATACCTAAATTGAATTTTCTACTATTAGGGTGCCGTAATGGAAAGAATACTTTATCTGGCACTCACTGTCTCTATAACCTTGAACAAGTCACTTAACCAGTCACTCTGGGTTTGAGTTTCCCCACGCACAAAATAAGGGGGTTGGACAAAATGATCTTGAAGTTCTTTGCCAATTACAACATTATATAACTCAAAAATCAATCCATTTAACTGTCTCCCCAGAACTTAGTACTCTTTGCTGATCCTCCCTCTGTCTCTTTTTCATTCTTGAATTCTTAACTCACCAGGTCCAGTTATCCTCATGCCAATTTATATCCCTGTAAGTGTCCTTGTCTTCAATTTTAAATCTGTCTGCCACTTTGGCTAACTGATGCTTCATTTTCTAATTTCAACAAATGTAAATATATGACTTCTTTTCATTTGACTTTCTTGACTTTTATCCCTGACCTGACTTTCTAGGTGACATTCAAACCTTCATTCTGATTGATAAATTTGAATACCTTTATATTCATTCATGCATGCATGCACATAAAAGGGTAGATAAAAGGAGGAGCATAGGTAGATGAGAAAACAATATACTTTCATGTATAAGTGAGACACTAATGACTTTTTATCAATAGTCAAAATATTTTGAATTATTTTTTTGCTAGTGAGGATAGGATCATACTAAGCTATTCATACAATCTCATTTGACCCCATCATTACTTAATATAGTGTTTTGAACATAGTAGATATTTAATATTTTCTGACTAAATAGTGATCAAAATTTGTTTTCAAAAATCACTGATTGTTCTTTCTTGTCCCATTTCTGCCTGTTAAGTGTCTTCAGATTCCTCAGGATCAATCTCAGTTGCTATTTCTTCCATAAGATCTTTAATGATGTCCTCTACTTGAATTAATACTTCCCGAGGAAGATCTTACATAATATTTCTCCTTTACACTTGTCATATTAAAATTATATTATAGTTATTGGTATGTGTTTCTTTCTTATTTATCCTACCAAATTTTAAGCTCCTTGAAGAAAGGGTTTTGTCTTGGTCTTTTCGGTACTGCACCTTCGACAGTATTCAGTACGCATGTAATAAATGTTACATGTGAAATTAAAAAGATATGATATCTGTGCTACAGGAAAACTCAATGACATTAACCTGGAGAAAATAATAAAATTTAAAGTTGGAAGGCTTGAAGATCCTTTAGAGACAAGAGGCAATATGTTCCAGACAAGTAAAACTATTGCCATATCCCCCATTGCATCTGAACATATTCACAGCCCAGAACCTTAAGCCCAAGAGTTAGGGAAATAGCAGTTCTGTTCTAGACCACTGGTCATATGCCCAGCCAATGTTGTGATTATTCAGGGAACAATCCTGTTGGAGAAAGGGTCAGCCATCCCCACCAATTACTAACCAACTCACAGGGCAAGCAAGCCAGTCACCTGAAGCAGCAAGGCACCTTGAGGAATAGAAAGAAGGTAGTGTGCTGCCAGAAAAGTCAAGTCATTGCCATCACATTCCCCAGACTCAGATTGAGATAGCCTAGGACTTTGAATTGATGAGCTCCAGGAATAGATTCTCCTCCCAGCAGCAGTGGACTTGCTTCCAACCCATCTGTCACAGCCATCATATAGAGAGTCAGTCATTGAGGAGGTACAATCTGGCAACTGCTTCTGCAGGAATTTTAGCCAGCTAATTTCTTACCGTCATTGTCAAGTGATTCAACTATCAGAATAGATAGGGCATTTGTCAGGGAAGATAAAGAGATGCATTGCCACCTGCTTTGCTGCTACATGCTAAGGACCATCATCTGACTTACAGCTGGAAACTCCTATATTGTATTGTCTCTCCCTATTAGAATGTAAACTCCTTTAGAACAGGGGTGGCTTTGAATTTTTATGTGTATTCTCAGTGTTTTGCACTTAGTAAGTGCTTGATAAATACTTTTGCATACATGCACATAATCTATCACTCATTTTACAACTGAGGAAGTTTTTCAAGTCAAATAGTTCGTTAGTGGCAGAGTCAATTTTCACTATACTGGACTGCTGACATAAGTATATTTTAACATAATCAGCTACATATAGTTCAGAACATTAGCAGTGTATTCTGGAAAACCAGAGAGGCTATAGTGTGCCTCAGTTGGAAAGATGTAAAAGTAGTTTAATTAACTAATTTAATTAACTGAATCAGCTCAGTGTTTGTATCCATTATACCAGGGTATCTCAAGCTGGAGTTTGGGGACCATCAAAGCATCCATGAATAGATTTCATGGGGTCTATGAATATTAATTGGAAAACACATTTTTATTTTTGCTAGCATCTAACTGAAATTTAACATTTCCTTTAATTATAGTAATTACAGTGAAAAGTAATCCATTATTTTGAGGAGTACATAAATTTCATAAGGCTGTCAAAAAGGTTCATGACACAAAAACATTAGAAGCACCCGTCTTAGACAATTTGCTCTGTTTCAAATTCATGGGACCAGTAGGGAGCTCACTGTTTTACTGTTTTACTTGGGTTGTATAGAACTGGCTGATCATTACCTAACTGTAACCAGAGCCACATAAATCAGATTTAGGAATGTGGCAAAGAGGGGAAAGTATTCTGTACTGGCAATCTGGTTTGTAGGGCCAAGCCCTAACTCCACCATTTCTTATGCATGTGCTCTTAGATAAGTCATTCAGATCTCAGTTTCCTATTCTATAGAATGAGATGGATAGATCTCATGATCTCTAAAATCCCTTCTATCTTCAGTATTTTATGATTCAAAGAACATCTTTAAAGGCAGACTGCTCAACGTTTTCCAATTATTCATTTGAGTGTTTGGAATATGGTACTGATTTTTTTTTTCAAGTCTTAGGGCAAGCACAGGTAGTAGCAAACTATCAATGTTTCCATCTTAAACTCTTTGATTTTGTTTTTTGCTAGTGACTGAAAACTTAGGCAAAGGTTGTGTTTCAGTTGTTGGAGTGACATCTACTGGTACATCAAGGAGAGTTCAACTCAGGAAAGCATGTTAGAAGGGAAAGAAATAATCTTTCTTGTAGTTCTCAAATAAGCAAGGGCTGCTGAATAAAAAAGGGAGTAGGAAAGGGGACTTTTTGTGTGGTAACAGCAGGGCACTCCAGGGGAGAAAGAGAAAACAAAAATGTATTAACGTTAAAAAGGATTGAGCTGGAAAGAGGAAACAAACAGTTTAAGAAACCAATGAGAATAACTGAAAGCTCTAGAACTGATTTTTATATTGTGGAAGGAGAGAAGTCAAGAAATAAAAACAAAAGAAATATTGATGTAGAAACAGCAGGAAATAAAGTGATGACCAATATTGTCAGTGTACCATATCTTGGGCTCTTGGTGTCTTGTGAGGGATTCTGGGTAAAACAGAAATAAGGTTCTTTGTTCTGTGGGAACCAAGCTGTTCTTTGTGGGTCAGTGACAGGGTTTGGATTTTCATGTCAAATGATAACACTGTCTCCCACACTCTCCCCCCAATCACTGTCCTTGCTTCGAGCCATCTTTCAGGGAGTAACTCATGTGGAAAATGGGCTTGGATGGGAGATGTTCCATCTCCTGCCTCTCCCTATTCATAATTAACCTTCCTCTCCCTACCCCATTTAAGGGGATATTGTTGAGATGATTGCTCACTCCATGATTAGCAACTTACTGTTGTTTTTCCTTTAGAGCTTCTACTTGACACTCCAGAAATTCACTTAACTACCACATCACTCATTCCCATATGGGACAAGAAAGATTCCCCTTGTAGAGTGCCAAGGATAGATGGGTGAGAGCAGTGATTCATAGTAGAATGGAAAAATTCCTGTATTTAGACTCAGATGACCTGAAATTGAATATCTGGCCTACTACTAGTGTGATTATAGACAAGTTACTTCACCTCTTGGATGCCAGTTTCCTCATCTTTAAAAGGATTAAGTTAGATTAATTCAGTTGGATGCAGCTTTTAAGTGGCAGAGCCAAAATTCTAACTCAAATGTGTTGAATTTGTCCTTGAATCCCACCTTGTCTTCTGACTGTCCTAACATCAAAAATCTCTAACCTAAGATTTCTCACAGCTCCAAATCTTATCAGATTCAAGAAAAACCACTATTCACAGTGACCATTTAAAAATGAATAACTAATTTTACCTTTTGAATCTACCACTACCATCCATCAGAAAGTAGGTAGCATGTTGTTGGTGTTTAATCATTTACTTGTGTCTGACTCTTCATCTTCCCAGCTGAAATTTCTTGTCAAAGATACTGGAGTGACTTGCTATTTCCTTTTTCAGGGGATTAAGGCAAGCAGAGGTTGTGACTAGTTAGGTCTTCCTGACTCCAGGCCCAGCACTCTATCCACTGAGACACCTAACTGCCTCCAAGCTAGGTAGCACAGTTAATTATTGATCTTTTTCATTCATTCATGGTCATTGTGACTCCATCCGCTCACTCCCCTTTTCTCCCTTTACATTGGAGGGAAGTTGGGAGGGGAAAATAAATACCTATTGATAGAAAATGGAGTTAAATTAAAGATGTAAAAATAAATACCATTATAATGCTATTTCCTAAACTCAATCATCTACACTTCAATAATACCCTGTCATCAGATTTCCAAAGCCTGAATCTATTTAGTCATTTCCTCTTTGGTTGATTCTGTCACATGGAGGGTAGGAAGAAAAGAAAAATTCAATTTACCCGAAAAGTTGTTTGAAAATTTCACTGAAGGTTTTGAGGTGGAAGTTGGAACTGAAATGAGTGGCTAAAATAAAGTTTGGAGGGTTATTTATAGACTTGAATTACAAGTTTTCCAATGTCCCATGAAACTGGTTAATTGAAAGATTTATTATATTTTTATGTGGTACATCCCAAAATTCTTATCTAAAAATACTATAGCATAGTGTAAATCTCTCTTTATGAGACTGAAATACTTTTGAAATCATTTAGAATAATTACATAGGACATAGTGGTATAGATGACAAAGCTGTATATTTAATCCCTATGTAGATCAGTTAATATGGGTCTTATTTAAAAGACTTACTTTGATGCAAGGCAATGATTTGTGCCCTTGTCACATGGTAATTATGTGCTAGGCATTGGGTTGAAGGCTGGGGATAAAAATGATCAAAAATGCCATACTTTTTATGGTGTAAGGAATTTATATTCTGCTAGAGAACGTATCGTGTAGACATATACGGATAATACTTAAAAAGGAATGTGTGAATGTGATAAAGAATAGGCTCATTTAAAAATTTATTAAAAACCTATTAAAGAGAGATTGATTAATGGAGCTGATTAGGTGTATAGCATACTGAAACAAATGAACACTATAGCATCGCTTCCAGCTACTAGTATAAGGACTCACTATTTGACAAAAAACTCTTGGGAAAATTGGAAAGCACTTTGGCAGAAATTATGTATAGATTAACATCTTAACCAGGACAAACTCTTAATGATTATGTTTGTTCATCTTTCGTTGCTGAAGAAGACCATGTCATCAGGGAAATAATGACTTACACTTGACTTTGTTTTTTGAGTGAGGGAGGACTGTGCAGGTCACCAGCCTCACTTCTCCTCCAGAGCCATCTGAATCCAGTGACCTGGAGATGACCCAAGATGAGGCAACTGGGGTTAAGTGACTTGCCCAAGGTCATACAACTAGTGAATGTCAAGTGTCTGAGGTGAGATTTGAACTCAGGTCCTCCTGACTCCTACACTAGTGCTCTATCCATTGCACCAACTAACTGCACCTTAATGATTATACAACAGACAAAAAAGATGAAATCAAAAGCAAATAATAGAAGTAGGGAAATTACTTTTAAGAACTTCATCTAGGGGAAAACTAAGAAGGAGATAGGATCAGGGGAGATAAAATGGACAATTTTGATTATACGAAATTAAAACGGTTTTGCACAGACAAATTTAATGCAGGTAAAATTAGAAAGGAAACAGAAAACTGGAGGTAAAAATCTTTGTAACAAGCTTTTCTGATAAAGTTCTTATGCACAAGATGTATAGATAAAATGATTCAGATTTACAAGATTAAGAGCTATTTCTCAATAGGATATGAACAGGCAATTCTCAAAGGAAGACATTTAAGTTATCAACAACTACATGAAAAAGGCTCCAAATAACTAAAATTAGAGAAATGCAAATTTAAGCAATTCTAAGAGCTCACTTCACATCCATCCTATCTCACATTCAGATTGGGTCTGATAAAAGAGAAAAATGACAAATGATGGAGGGGCTGAAGGAAAACAGGCACACTAATACATTCACTGTTGGTGAAACAATGAAATGGTCCAACCATTCTGGAAAGTAATTTCGAACTAATGGCCAAAATGTTACTGAATTAATATGTACTCTTTGACACAGCTATAGCACTACTGTATCTATATACTAAAGAAATAAAAGAAGGAGTAAAAGGCAATAAATGGATAGACATTTTTATAATAGATCTTTTCCTTGTAGCTAAAAAATGGGAAACTTGGAGAGTGACCATTTACTGGGGGAATGGTGAAATATTTGTGGTATAGGAATATAATAATGTTATTGTACCCTAAGAAATGATCAAATGGATTCTTTTGGAGGTAATTGAAACTCTATTAACTGACTCACGGTGAAAAGAGCAAAACTGGGAGAATAATTTTTATGATAGCAATATTTTACGGAAAAACAACTTTAAAAACTTTGAATCCTCATAAACTATGAATCCAGGGGACTGAAAATGAAATATGACACCTATCTCCTGTCAAAAAGATGACTCAAAAAGGCAGAATGAATCATATATTTGGACATGATCAAAATGGTAATTTATTTTGTTGGACTATATTTTCTTTATTATGAAGATTTTCTTTGTTATGTTTTAATTGGCTTGGCAATCAAGGGGGAGAAAAAATAAATGCTTGTAAAATAAATGAGGCAATTTGAGGAAGAAGAGTTTAGTAATAACTGATGAATGAGGGGAATCAGGATAGACTTCTCATGGTGGGGTTAGCTTAGGTTTGACTGTAGAAGAGGGGCAGAAAAGAAGGGAGTTCATTACGAGAATTAGGCATGGTATAAGTATAGATACAGGAGATGAAATTTAGGGATACAGACAAATTGATTTAGGGGAGTTTATATAAGGAGAAAATATTTTGGAAAAAAAATTTACAATAAAGTCCTCTGATAAAGGTTTCATTTCCCAAATATGTAGGGAACTGAATCAAATCAATAAGAATACAAATCATTCCCCAACTGATAAAAGGTCAAAGGATATGAACTGGATGTTTTCAGAAGGAGAAACTGGAAAACAAGGGGATACCCATCAATTGGAAAGTGACTGAAGAATTTGTGGTATATGATTTTGATGGAATACTCTTGTGCTATGAAAAATGATGAGCAGCATGCTCTCAGAAAAAAACTAACATGAACTGATGCAGAGTGAAGAAAGCAGAACCAAACAAGCACTGTATGCAATAACAGCAATGTTGTGCAATGATATATGACTTAGCTATTCTGAGCAACACAGTGATCCAAGACAAATGTGATGGATTTATGAGGGAAAAAATGCTATTCATCCTCAGAGAAAGAACTGTTGGAGCCTGAATGCAGATCAAAGAATCCTTTTTTAAATTTTCTTTATTTTTCTTGTGTTTTTTTTTAGTGGGGTTTGTGTTTTCTTTCATAAAATGGCTTATACAGAAAATTGTTTTCCTGACTGTATATGTATAACCTACATAAAATTACTTTCTTTTCCTAATAAGGGGGAAGGGGAGAGGAGAGAATTTAGAACTCAATATTTCAAAAGAAAAAACCAAATGTCAAAAATTATTTTTACATGTAATTGGAGAAATAAAATAAAAGAACCTAAAAAAATGAAAATGAGGATGGATAAAAGGTTTATTCATTCAACCATAACCTCAGACAAAGATAATCTGGACAACAACAAAAAAAAGAAGTTCATAATTGATAATATAATTATAAGAATTGCAAATGGGAGAAATGACTGGATGTATATTAAGTTTTATGGGGGAAAAACTTCTAACTTTTTGTGAACACAGTTTTGGAAAGGACTTCCTGAGAAAGAATCAGAGACTAACTTCACATAAAAGTGATTGAATTGGAATCAGGAAGACCTCAGTTCAAAACCTATCTCAGAGTCTTATTGGGTGATCTTGTTTAAGTCTCTTAATTAATCTGCGCCTTAATTGGAAATAATAATAGCACCTATCTCACAGGATTGTTGTGAGGATCAAATCATATAATGTATACAAAAAAAATTGTAAGCCTTAAAGTGCTCTATAAATGCAAACTATTATTATTGAAGTCAACAAACTTTAAGCTCATACTATGTAAAAAGTGCTATATTGGGAAAGATACAAAATTTAACTAATGCATGCTCCCTGTCCTCATGGAGATATAACATGAACTTTGATTCTTCAAAAAAACTGTTATTTAACTTTTGGACAACATTGAGTATGTGAAAAATTTTAATCAAGCCTGTACCCTTCTATAATTGCTTCAGAAGCAATGAAAATGAGCACCAAATGAAGAAATAAAACATCTCCTTCTAAAAACAAAGCAACTACTGTATGACATATCATACCACAACCTCTGGATTTTAGCCAGTGCAGAGTACATCCAGTTCCTCTCTTTCTTAGCCTGGGAATGAGCAGGTTCCGGAAATCAGTATCTCCTCCACTTGGACTACTATTTCAGTAGAGATTAATCCCCAAACTCCCACAATCAGTCTAGAGCTGTGAGAAGGATAAAGACATCAACTAGGATCCCAGGCTCAGATGACCCCATGACAATTAATGATAACCTATGTGTCCTTGATCAAAACTACTGGAAATGACAGAGTCAAAAAGCTGTTATTAGCCAGACTTACTTGTTGCCATACTCTATGTTGAGGATTGTGAGCTTAGTAGGTCTGCTTATACTACTTCACTTCAACCTCAAGTCCATCCTGTGAGAACCAACTGCCAATATCTCCAATAATTAAAGAAGATAGATGGCAGTCTCTCTGGGAGTCAACCCCTAACACAAAAAAGAAGTATAATGATGGATGAAAGTAAGTATTTATGAAATACCTCCTATGAGTCAGGCATTGTGCTAAGTACAAATATTATCTCATTTGTTCCTTACAGTAACCCTGTGAGATAGCTTTTATTATTCCTGTTTTACAGTTAAGGAAACTTAGGCAAGTAGAAGTGAAGTGAATAGCTCATATAGCTAGAAAGTATCTGAGGATGGATTTGTATTAAGGTCTTCCTGATTCAAGAATCAATATTCTACCCACTGCACAACTTAGTTGGCTATGGGTTGAGAAAAACCTCAAGAAAAATTCCAGGAGGAAAATATAATTCCAAAATTATTACAAATAGAACTCCAGGGAAAGAAAAAGAATAGACCTCCAAGACTAAATGTAAGAGCTGTTAAAAGAAATGAAAAAAATGAGGAAAGAAAAATTTGGGATTAAATTATAGTTTATTAAGGAAAACATGGGCAGAGAATAAACATCTTATGAGCTAGAAAACCTTACCTACAAAGTACATAGGCTGACCAACAGAACAAGGGAAATTTAAATGACAAAACAAAATAGTTAGCATGAATTCCAAGGGTTCCCCCCAAAATAAGGCAAACTTTCTATAATAAAAATTATTAAATAATAACAATGCTCACCAGGGAAACAAGATGAAGAGAGAGAATTTAAGATTCACTGGTTCCCTGAAAGATTAAAGGTAAGAAAAGAATGTTTGAAATATTTCAAGAAATTTTATAACAAAGAACTACTCAGAACTACTGGCACTGAAGGGCAAAGTGGAAACTGACAGCATCTATATTTACTACCTGAAAGATGTTACAAATTTACAGTGACCATAAATCTTATTTATAAACTTCAGAACTTCCAGGTAAAAGGAGAAAAAGGATGACAGTAGCAGAGAGATAGAAATCATGCACTAAAAAATCATAGTCCAGATCCTAAAAGATTATTCAGCAAATAAAATGAAGAGGAAGTTTGGAAGACGTTTTACCAAAAGCCAAAATCAAAATATTTGCCAAAAGAAAATATCCGAGAAAATCTTGTATAAGACTAGTGGGGTCAAATTTATTTTAAAGTATTTTTTTAATTTAGTAGAATTATTTCAAAGTATATTAATTAAGGAAATTCTAGTTAGATCTAAGCAGGACCTTTGAAATGAGAACATAAAAGGTAAAAAAAGGTAAAATGTAAAAAAGTTTGAACAAATTTAAAAGGGATAAATGATGATCAAGTGCTAACATCTTAAAAGGTGAAGGGAGATTATTGTCTCTTCAGAATCCTACCATTCACTGGTAAAGGGGAGAATAAGAAATCATGGAGCCTATATATTTTTTCTTGTTTTTAAAAGAGAAAAATAGCTGTTCTGCAGGGGTGAGCTCAGAGTGCACAATGCAGCGCATCCAGCGCAGCAGAGCTGGAGGGACCCAGGAAACCTGAGATAGCAGCAGGCAGAACTGGCAGACTGCCAGCCCAAGGTGCTAGACCAACAGAGCCGAGCAAGTGACAGCTGCTGAGCACCAGATATCACTGCAGCAGCTCCTGAGACTTTTGCAGATTAAATGTCTGTAAGTCACTTACTTGAACTTCCGGGAGCCATGATGGCAGAGTGATCGATAAATGCTCTCTCTTCCCCCCTTGATGACCTTGAAAGAACCATAAAATAATTCCCCAGAAAAATCCTGGATCAGCAGAAACAGCAGAGGGGGCAAATAGTCTCATAATACCTGAGGCTAGGAAAATAGCTAAGGGGGATTCCTCCTACTGTGGTGGAGACAAATTGGAAGGCAAGGGAACCCAGGGTGGAGGAAACTCACACTAGGACCCAGGCAATCCTCAGCACCAGGATAGGAGCCCCAGGAGGGGTGGAAACTCCCGCTAGGATCTAGGCATGCCTGAGCACTCCAGGGGAAAGGGGAAGATAATAGGGCAGCTGGAATCATCCTCTTCTAAGCTTGCCTTTGCCTCAATTCAGCTGAGGAGATCTCCTGTGACTAAACCACCCCTCCTGCACACTTAACAAGCTAACTCCAGGCCTGATCAGGGAGACACAAAACAAAAACCTGTTCTTAGCTTTTTCACACAAGTCAGCTCAACACCAAGTTCTGCAGCTTCTAACTGAAAGAACCAGAAGCCACAACACACGATCACCATCATGAACAAGAAAAAGCAAAAGAAGGGTAAAAAAACCATAGAATCTTTCTATGGGGACAAAGACCAAAACACAAATACCAAAGAGGTCAGTGGTGAGACTGTACTTCCATCTGAAACTTCAGAAGGGACTATGAACTGCTTGCGTGCACAAACAGCTCTCCTGGAACAGCTGAAGAAGGAAATAGAAGAAAAACTGGCCAATGACTTTAAAAGTATAAAAAAAAGAATTTACTGATGAGAACATCTCTTCAAAAAGGAAAATTGAACATATGGAAAAGGAAGTACAAAAATTAACTGGAGAAAATAACTCCTTAAAAGGAAAAATTGGACAGATGGAAAAGGAGATGCAAAAGGTTAATTGAGGAAAACAATTTAATAAAGATTAGAATTGGGCAAGTAGAAACTAAGAGAAAAATTAAATGTAGAAAAAGAATAAGGAAAGCGAGTTTTAGGGGTTTACTATTTCTTGTCAAGGAAGACACATTCTAATCTAATATGGAAAGAGAATGAGAAAATGGAATGATCATAACTCTTAAAAAATGAAGACCTGACTAGAATTTTAAAAAAAAAATGATGCTTGTTGTTTGATAAGTATTGAAAGGAAATTGTAAGGATTATAGGTATTATTCAGATTCAATGGAACCTCTGAAAATTAATGATGTGCTAGGACATCTCACAAAAATATAGGAGAGATTTGACAGCTAAGATTACAAATTAGTTATTTTCTCCAAACATTTTCACAGCTTCCAATTCCTTACCCCCATTCAAGAAAAGGAATTATGTACCAGAGGAAGAATAGTTATAAATCCATATTAGAAGACAGAATCCCTGGCAGAGTAAAAATCCTTTATAAATTAACATCAAAGAATTGTTAACATTTAAAGTGTTCACTCAATGCCACTTTTGACCCAGGCTTTATATATCTGCGGATCTACTGGGTCTTCTTCCTCACAAGGGTAAATTTCTTTGTTGAGAATACATATCCTTGAGCTATGCCTTTCTTGTTATTTTTTATAAAAGGATAGTTGAAAAGCACTATTTTCCACCAGTGAATTCTGCATGATTTTGATGTGTCTTGGGAGATATTTTCCTGAATGAGTGTCTATGAAGTATCATGTTCTAACAAATCAAATACTTTTTAAAAATTATTTTATGAATAATCAAAAATAACCACAATGGAATCCTATATTCTATTACAAGTTTCAAGTATTTATGAGATGATAAAAAATGTGGGCCATTGTTGAATATTTCCTGTGAAAGCTTTCTTAATCTCTACTAATTTTCTAATTGGGGATGGCCTTTATTCATGTATAGATGACTCTCATATTTTATATAGATGGGAGAATTGACATATATTTAAGTAGTTATTGATGTTCATGTTCTTTTGTTCCCATTTTTTCCAGTATTAATAAGATTGAAATATGTTTTGCTATTGGTATCTTCACCTCTTTTGTAATTGCCTCCAGCAATATTGCCATTGGTCTCTTTATCTCTTCTAGACCTATTTTGTATTGATCTTTCAATTCTCATACAATTGCATCATCTCCAGCACAGATCTCTTTCATATTAACTTAGTCTAATCCATTCTATTTTATTTGCTTTTGTGCCATCTTGTCTCCTTGATAATTACTTCAGGGTTTGCAAGGTTGTTTCCAGTGTGGCTGTTCCAGTCTTCTTGAGTGAGAAGTTTGCAGTTGTGAAATCTTTTCCATTTTTCTTTTTTTTTACAGCCCTCCTTCCAGTTTCACCTTTAAATGCCCTTGTGATGACTTTGCTTGCTTGAGTATTTTGACAAGCTTTCTTTAAATTGGTTTTGCACTCCACTGCTTCTTTCTGCTGACACAGTGTCATCTGTTATCATCCATCACCCTTCTTCATAAGATTTTTACAGGTATTTGTATTTGCCTTTGACAGTAATCTTTCTCCATTTGCCAAATGTCAGCTTTGTGTTGACTAAGGTGCTTTTTCTGAACTTGCTCAGTTTTCTTGTGGTGGAAAATAATTTACATCAGGTAAACTTCTAGATGAAATTATTATTGTCAGTGTCAATATTATTTATGTTGTCCATTTGCCATTTTTGATTTCCAACTTTTTAAATTTAGGGATGAATCATTTTAATTCTAGGTCATACTTTTATGGTGTTCATTAATCTTTTTGTTTTCCAAATTCTGATTTTAGTTCTGACAAAACTATGGACAGAAATCATCTGAATCAGGAATAATGCCCACATTAATCACAAGTATTGTCCTGCCTGTTACAATACAGTCTATTTAATTTTTATGGCATTATTTGATTTTCACCATGTTTGGTGATCACCAATTCGTTTTTTTTTTTTTAACAAAGCATTCATAATATAGTGGCTTGGGAATTCCATGTAATCCATAAGTCATTGGCCTGTCTTGGTTTTCTCCTGACCCATGCTTATTTCCATACACATACGCTCATATAATATATGCACACGCACATATATACACATATATGTGTGTATACGTGCCTGTATATATGTGTGTATATATATGCATATATACACACATATATGTATACATATGTATATACATATATTTCATGCATATTTCCCCATATACATTTCCCCATCCTTATCTTTTTCTCACCTTTGCACTGTAGTCATCAAGAATTAAAGTACAAGATGATTTGATTTGAAGTGTCTTATCAAGTTCGAAACAGAAGTTTCCTACCACTTTATTTCTGGCCACTGATGTTGGTACATAAGGTATAATTATTTTCATGATAATTTTGAAAATACTTATCATCATTAGTACTGCAATGCATGATGATTAAGTATCCTAAGAAATAATCTTTCTTATAGCATTTGAGCGTATAATAAATCCTATTCTGCCAACTCCTTTCTTTGTCTTCCCAAGGAGTACCTGTAAGTACTATATTAAGCAACAATTATATAAGTATTAATATTTGAAAAGTCCAAAAATGGAAGGCCTTGTGAAATAGTGAATTATTTACCTCACTAGAATACTTCAAACAGAATCTGAACTTCTTTATCTCCTTATTAAGTTGTTGCAGATGGAATTCATGTTTGTAGTAAGGACTCTGGACTGAGTGACCCCTAAGATTCCTTCCAACTTTAGAAATTTATAGTTTACCTTCTCAAACTATTTGTTAGGTAGATCCTGATAGTCTCATTTCTCTTAAATGTAATATGTACTTATTCTATACAGGACAAAACAAAATAAAATAAAACAAATCAGGGGGCCAAGTCAACATGGCAGAGTAGAAAGACACACATATTCTAGTTCTTACTCCACAGCCCATAAAATACCTGTAAAGAAGAACTCTCAACAAATTCTAGAGCAGCAGAAGCCACAGAACAACGGAGGGGAGGAGATTTCTATCCCAGAGACACCTGAAAGACTGATGGGAAAGGTCTGTCGCACACCGAACATGGAGCAGAGTCCAGCCTTGCCTTGGCCACAAGGCACTGAAACGAGCAGATCTGAGCAGGCTTCAGGGACAGAATCTCCAGCAGCAGCACAGATCCCTTAACCCACAGGTGCCAAAAGTCAGTGAGAAGGTCTTTTCAGCTGGCCAAGAAGGGAGCAAGATGTCCCCATAACTCAGGCCTCCTCATGAAGCAGCAGTAGAGGCAGCAGCAGACAGGGGCTCCCAAAGCAAACAGTAGCCTGCATCCATTGTTGAAGGTCTCAATGTAAACCCCCTGAGGGAACTGAACCCTGTATGGTGACCCTGCCCTCTCCTGAGCAGTTCATCTTAATCTCACACTGAATAACAGCCCTGCCCCCACCTAAAACCCCTGAGGCTTTGGAACAGCTCACCTGAATCTCAGCCCCCAAGTGCTGGCATGGTGGAACAGGAGGTGAGGTAGCTGTGGAGAGGAAACTCAGAAGTCAAGTAACTGGCTAGGAAAATGCCCCAAAAAGGGGAAAAAAATAAGACCATAGAAGGTTACTTTCTTGGGGAACAGGTGTCTCACCCCATCCTTTCAGATGAGAAAGAACAACGCATACTGTCAGATGAAGTTAAGGCCTCTGTCTCAAGGGTCTCCAAAGGGAACTTAAACTGCACTCAGGCAATAGAAGACCTTAAGAAAAAGTTAGCAGCTTACTAAAGGTGAACCAAAAAAATGCTGAGGAAAATAACAGCTTTAAAAAGAGGCTAACTCAATTGGAAAAAGAGGTCCAAAATGGCAATGAGAAGCAGCATTAAAAAAGTAGAATTAGCCAAGTGGAGGAGTAGGTTCAAAAGCTCACTGAACAAAATAATTCTTTAAAAGAGAGGATTGAGTTCAGGGAAATGAATGACTATGAGTTAAACCAAGCAGTTAGTAAACAAAACCAAAAATTTGAAAAAATAGAATATAATGTGAAACATCTCATTGGAAAAACAACTGACCTGGAAAATAGATCGAGGAAAAGCAATTTTAAAATTATGGCACTACCTGAAAGCCATAATCAAAAAAAGAGCCTAGACATCATCTTCCATGAAATTATCAAGGAAAACAGCCCTGATATTCTAGAATCAGAGGGAAAAATAAATATTTAAAGAATCCACCAATCACCTCCTGAAAGAGACCCAAACAGAGAAACTCCTACGTACACTGTGGCCAAATTTCAGAGTTCCCAGATCAAGGAGAAAATACTGCAAGCAGCTAGAAAGAAACAATTTGAGTACTGTGGAAACAATCA
>CM053773.1:138586582-138736985 GCA_028658325.1 Potorous gilbertii | reverse complement strand
ATCTAAAGTACCATGTAAATAACTTCTCTAAATGCTCTTAAAAACCCTGTAAAGCATCAATCTTGAGAAAAAATTAAAAAGAAGTGTCCTCTTAGAAAGGAGGGGCTAGTGAATCTCTATATCAACCATTTTGCAGATGAGAAACTTGTCTTGCTTGAAAGCATCTTTGTAAAAACTCATTTCAACTAAAGATTTTCCAAAATGACCATCATTTTGAGGTCCTCAGTTAAGGTGACCCTAGAAACATGATTTGAAAATGAACATCTGAGGTACTTAGGCATGGGAGAGTATCTATATTGTGGAGGAAGACAAATTGATTTCATGCTTTTTAAGGGCAGTATGGTATAATAGCAACAGAACTCAACTTGGAGTCAGAAAATCTGGGGATTGGAGTTTCCTTTTCACATATAATCTTTGAGAATTTGAAAAAAGTTTGATTTTTCTGAGGCAGTTGACAATGTAGGTAAAACACTAAAAAAATGGAAGTTATTATTTCAATATCAAATTACAGTTTCATATATTTAAGATTTAAAGGGATCTTTGAAATCACCTTGTTCCCCCATTTCATGGCTGAGGAAACTGAAGTCCAGAGAGGTGAAATGATCTAAGTTTACAGAGGCAATAAAATATAGAGCTACAACTCGAACTCAGGTCATATGACCTCCAAGTTTAACACTCTTGTCTTGGCACCATGTTGCTTCCTTAAGGCATGTAGCATTACTTAGTTTTCATGATGGTTTCTTTAAAAAAAGTTTCCATTATTTCTTTCATCTTATCAATTCATTCATTTAATTAGCAAATATTTATAGAGTGCTTCCTGGGCACTCTGGGAATGTAAATATGATTAATACAGTCCTGACCTCTCAAAGTTTGTGTCTAACAAAGCATTTAGTATTGCTGCACTGAGGAAGTAAAATACAGGAAGTCAAACAGCTTGTTGGAGGTTACACAAGTCAGAGTCAGAAACCAAAAGGAGCCCTACCCTGGGCTCATCAGGACTTTTCTTCCTTTAGCACAACGCTATTTCTCTCAGACTAACTCTATGCTGCCTATATCTTCTACCAACCACTCCTGCTCCCCACCAGTCAATCAACTGCTCTGATTTCTTTCAGGCAACTCATCAGAATCAATGTCTCTCACAACTTGTGAACTGAGGAGATGTTCAAGCTGAATCACTACCATGAGATGGTATGACATGACAGGCAGCCACATAAGATGATTCAAACTATAAAAAAGGAAAATGTATATGTATACATAGAAACCTGTCCCAGAAAGCCCCTACTGGTCTGACTACTCAGGACCTATGTGACCCATTATATCGGTCTTTCCTTACTGATAATTCAATTTGCCTCCCTGAATAGCCTCCTTGCCATTTCATTCCCACTTACTCCCACAGACCCTGAACTGATTTCCAGCTATAGAATAATAATCAAATCAATACTCCCATTATTCCTGGAAATGGCATGTCAAAGGATGTCTCACGCAATTTCAGTCTCTCAATACTACTATGCTCTTCCTTCTACTTCCACTGTAAAGATGGTATGATGTGGTATAAAGAACAAATTTGGAGAGCTGAGTTCAAATCATATCTCTACCACTTACTAGCTATGTGGCTTTGGAAAAGCCACTTAACATCTCTGGGTCTTAATTTTCTTATCAGAAAAATGAGAACTTTTAGTATAGTAAATGACCTCCAAGGTTCTTTTGAGCTCTAAACCTATCTCCTAAGCATAGGACTAATTCAGCTTCATTTATTCACATTTTACCAGGAATTAATTCATTCATATTATTGCATCTAGTCATTTAGCCATTTTATCATTCATTATGTAGTTAAAAATCTTTTCCAGTCTTAAAGAAATTTCGGACTCAGTAAGCAACTAGGTAGGGGTTAGGGTATGATAGGATTATAAAGTTGCATCCAACTTTTTTTAAGTGAATCAATCAATGAATATTCATTAAGTGCTTCCTATATGGCAAACACTGTCCTTGGCATTTGAGATACACAGGAAAAAAATGAAATAAGCCCTTACTTCACTCTATCAGAAGCGATAGCATGTATACATATAGGTATATACAAAAGCACACGTGTGTGTGTGTGTGTGTGTGTGTGTGTGTGTGTGTGATTTAATTATTTCATCAGGGGTTCTTAACCTTTCTGTGTCATGGATCCCTTTGTCAGTCCGATGAAACCTATGTGCTCCCTCTCAGAATAATATTTGTAAATGCATAAAATAAAATTCCTAGGATTAAAAAGCAAATCAATTTTATTGAAATAGCATTATAAATTTAATTTAATCAATATGGACCCCAAGTTGAGGACTCTTGTTTTACAATATATGAAAGTAGGGACAAAAGATATAATTCATGGTCCCATTCAACTTCTTTGAACCCCTTGTTCCCCTGGAGTAAATATACTAGAAACTACTTATAAGCCAAGCCTCAGGAATCGGTAGGCATGGGGATAGGGCCAACAGGGGAACCTACATATCAAAATTGTTCTTTCTGGAACATATTATGCTCCAGCTCATCTGCTGTGCTTGTTCCTTCCCAGTTTCTTTCTTGTCTTCTTACCCTGTGTATTGCCAAGGCAATATTCACAGCACTGAAAGGTGCTATGAATATGCCAGCATGATTATGAATTGCAAAGTATAACAGACTCTCCATATAGAAGGCAGGAAAAAAAACACATTTATTCAGACACCACAAAGCCAAGTCTCCAAATCAGAAAGTCAAATCAGTCATCATAGCCAAGAAGCCAAGAAGTCAATCACATTGGCACTGCTGAGGACAAAGGCATTCCCAAGCCTCCCCACCCCTACCCCTCACCCTCCTGCTTTGCTGGGGCCTTCCCACAAGTAAACACTCACAAGCCTTGCTGTGCCTGCTGGTTTATGTCCTCTCTCCTCCACCCCAACCATTCTCACTAAATTCCTCCTCATCTAACCCCCCCTTCCTGTTCTACCCTTTCAGCAAGCTCCTCTTGCCACATGTGACTTAGGCTTCCAGGTGATTTAATCAGTTACATGGGCCTATTAACGAATGGGGAAGATCTTCCCATTTAAATTACCATTACACTCTGCCAGAGGAAGTCCTTGACCATTATAAATTGAAGGGACTTTTGAGATACTCAAATCTAGCCCTCTCATTTTACAAACAAGGAAACTAAAGGAAAACACAAAGTTTTGCAGCTGTGGAATGATGGAACTAAGACTAAAACTTAAATGGCTTGACTTCCAGGTCAATGGTTTTAGTCTCTTTTCCATCAGTCGTCTCCAAAGCTTCCACACATATATTTGATTTTCTTCTATTATTTTTGCCTGTCGATCCTAATCCCTCCCCCAAAACCAACTAATGTCTTTAAATGTGACCGATATTTTATATTATGTTCACTCCTGTTTTGAAATTCCTGTCATAACCCTGTGGACACATGCAACAGCAAGCAAAGTAGGATCTTTGCTATTTTTCTGGATTTAGGTTTAATTAGTAAGATGTGTGCATGTGGGCTCTATTCAATCAGATACATACATGTGGGTTCTAACCAATCATATACTGAGTAGAATTGTATAAAAAGAGAGAGCCAGTGTTGAGAAAGCAGACATGAAGAGACCCCGTGATGAAGGGATGAGACAACGTTGAAAAGAAGAAAGCCAAGAGGAGACCTCTAAGTGGGGAGGAGACCACTGGGCTGAGAGGGGAGAACTCTAATGGCAGAGAGTTGCTGAAGGAGCCTCCAAACTTTGAAAGTGAATAGAACTATAAAGCAGAAACTTACCCACGAGGCTACACCCCTTTTGAGACCTGTTAAAGTGAACTGAGCTATTAACACAGAGCCTCTGGACTTTGCAGATGAAGTGAGCACTGGTGGTGTGTGTTAGTATTGTTGTTGGCCTGTTGAGCTTTGTTTTTCCAGAGGCAGAAGCTGTGGAACGGAGCAGTCCCCCTAAGCTAAGATGTGGAACAACAGTGGAGAGCTCTTGTATGAATCCAGGTGAGACTGAGTGGTCAGCCCACAAAGGAAGAGCCATGGGACTTGGAAGTCAACCTCAAGTTAAGATGAAAGAGGACTTTACTTTGACACTTTATTAATTAAGAACATTGTTCTTACTGTGACCTAGGGGTGGATGGTATGGACTTTACTTGGACACTTGTTATTGATTAAAGATGTTGCTATGAATGTTAACGCTTTTATTTATTGAACAATGTTTAGTTTACTGCTGAATAAATAAAGAGTTCATTACATTATGCAATTAGACCCTTGAAATTATTCACAGCAGTAGTGCTCAGGTGTGCTGCCACAATAGGTGTTACAACACATTCACAAGAAATACAGCCCTTCTCATGAAAATATTCTTACTATACTGCAATGGGCATGTTAAGTGCACCTTAACCTTAATTGGCTCAAATTGTCTTTCAGTAAACCACAAAAGAGATCATACACACTGTATGAATTCAATAAGTGAGGTTTATAATTGACTTAAGATACAGGAGCATCAAATTGCTAACATACTACAAGTACCTCAAACTGAAAGTCTCAGGATAAATCTTACATAACATTGCAATGTGGAACTTGCACAGACATATTCTTATCTGGCATCACTTGAAATAGTACAACCTAGACATGCTGTTACAGTTATATTCTCAAGCAAAGGGAATCCAAGTGAATAGACAGTAGTGACAGAGGAAACAGTGCTAGAGATTCACCACCCAAACACTCCTAGAGATTCACTCAGAAGAGTCTAGGCACTTTACTTGTAAAGATTTTTTGTTGGTCATATTATCTTAAGGTAAATATATTTCCTCTTTTTATTTTATTGTTTAAAATTCTTATTTAATATTTTATTTTCCCTCAGTTACATGTAAAACAATTTTTAACACTTGTTTTTATAGCTTTGAGTTTCAAATTCTCTCCCTTCCTTCCTTCCTATCCCATGTTCCTCATTGAGAAGGCAAGAACTTTGATACAGATTACCCATGTGAAGTCATGCAAAACATATCAATAATAGTCATGTTGTGAAAGAAAACATAGATAAAACTTCAAGAAAAATAAAGAAAGCAAAAAGTATGCTTCAATCTGTATTCAGACACCATCAGCTCTTTCTCTGGGGATGGATAGCATTTTTTCATCATAAAGGCTTCAGAGGTGTCTTGGATCACTGTATTGGTGAGATTAGCTAAGTCAATCACAGCTGATCCTCTTAAAATATTGCTCTTACTTTGTACACATTACCTTTCACCTTGCATCATCTCATGTAAGTCTTTCCAGGATTTTCTGAGAGCATCCAATTTATCATTTTTTATAGCACAATAGTATTCCATTACAAAATTACATATCACAATTTGTTCAACCATTCTCTAGTTGATGGACATCCCCTCAATCTCCAGTTCTTTGCAATTAGAAGAGAGTTGCTACAGGTATTTTTAGAGTTAGACCTTTTTCTTTTTCCTTAAATATCTTTGGGATACAGACCTAGTAGTGGTATTGAAGAGAACACATGGTTTTAAAGCTTTTGTGGCTATGGTTGAATCAGTTCATAACTCCACTAAGGTACATTAATGCCTCATTTTTTTCCACATCCCCTCCAACATTTGTCATTTTCCTTTTCTGTATTATTAGTCAATCTAATAGGTAAGAGGTAGTACCTCAGGATTGTTTAAATTTGTATTTCTCCAGTCAATAGTGAATTAGAGCATTTTTTCACATGGTTATGAAAACTGTTCATATCTGATGATCATGCATCAATTGGGGAATGGCTCTCATTTTATAAATTTGACTCAGTTCTCTACATGTTTGAGAAATGAGGCCTTTATCAGAGAAACTTTCCTCAAAAATTTTTTTCACAGTTAATGTTTGGTAAATGTATTTCCTTCCATCCTCCCCACCCCCACCCCATTAATTCTATTCTCTTTCTTTTTTCACCCTGTCCCTCTTCAAAAATGTTTTGTTTCTGATTATCATCTCTCCCAATCTACCCTCTCTTCCATCACCTCTTCTCTTGTTCCTTTTCCCTCTTACTTTCCTGCAGGGTAAAATAGATTTCTATACCTAATTGAGTGTGTATGTTATTGCCTCTTTAAGCCAATTTTGATGAGAGTATGATTCACTCCCTCCCCCTATTTTCCCCTCTTCTCATCTACTGTAAAAGCTTTCTCTTCCTTCTTTTATGTGAGATAATTTACCCCATTCTACCTCTCTCTTTCTCCCAATACATTCCTCTATCACACCTAAATTTTATTTTTTTAGATATGATCCATTCATGTCCAACACACACCTGTTCCCTCTGTCCATATATACTCCTTCTAACTGCCCTAATAATGAGAATGTTCTTATGAGTTACAAGTATCATCTTCCCATGTAAGAATGCAAACACTTTAACCTTATTAAATCTCTACGATTTCACTTACCCTTTTAAGCTTCTCTTGAACTTTGTATTTGAAAGTTAAATTTTCTGTTCAGTTCTGGTTTTTTCATCAAAAGTGTTTGAAAGTTCTCTATTTCATCACATGTTCATTATTCTCCTGAAGGATTATACTGAATTTTGCTGCATAGATGATTCTTAGTTGTAAGCTTAGCTCCTTTGCCCTCTGGAATATCATATTCCAATCCCTCTAGTCCTTTAATGCAGAAGCTGCTAAATCTTAGGTGATATTGACTGTTCCTCCACAATACCTGAATGATTTCTTCCTGGCTGCCTGCAAAATTTACTCCTTGACCTGGAAACTTTGAAATTTAGCCATAATATTCCTGAGAGTTTTCATTTTGGGATCTCTTTAAGGAGGTGACCAGTGGAGTCTCAATTTCTATTTTGCCCTCTGATTCTAGGTTATCAGAGCAATTTTCCTTAATAATTTCTTGAAAGATGATATCTAAGCTCATCTTTTTATCCTGGCTTTCAGATAGTTCAATAACTTTTAAATTCTCTCTCCTGAATCTATTTCCCAAGCTAGTTGTCTTTCTATTGAGATGTTTCTCATTGTCTGCTATTTTTGAATTCTTTTGATTTTGTTTTATAATTTCTTGATTTGTGATAAAGTCATTGGTTTCCATTTGCTGTGTTCTAATTTTTAAGGAACTCTTTTCTTCAGTGAGCTTTTAGACCGCTTTTAGTATTAGGCCTAGTCTGGTTTTGATGTTGCTAGTTTCTTCAGTATGTTTGTGTCTCCTTTATCAAGCTGTTGATTCATTTTTCATAATTTTCCTTCATCACTCTCATTTCTCTTCCCAATTTTTCCTCCTTCTACCTTACTTGACTTTCAAAATCCTTTTTGAGCTCTTCCATGTCCTGAAATAAATTCACAATTTTTTTTAGAGGTTTTGGAGGTAAGAGTTTTGACTTTATATTTTCTTCTGAGTCTGTGCTTTGATCTTCCTTGTTATCATAGCAACTTTCTATAATCAGAATTATTTTTCCATTGTTTTCTCATCCTCCCGGTCTATTAATTGACTTTTTAAAAAATTAGAAATAGTTTTTTCTAATTGATCTTGACTGCTGGTTCTTTTGTTTTCTTAACATAATGTATTTATTTTCAGTTTTCAACATTCACTTCCACAAAATTTTGAATTCAAAATTTTCTCCCCATCTCTCCTTTCCCCTCACCCCTGGACAGCATGCACCCCACCAATCCCTTCCTGCAGTATGTCCTCCCTTCTATCACCTGCCTCTTCTTCCATCCCCCTTTCCCATATTTTCCTGTAGGGCAAGATACATTTCTATACTCCATTGCCTGTACAACTTTCTTCTCAGTTGCATGCAAAAACAATTTTTTAACATTCATTTTTAAAGCTTTGAGTTCCACATTTTCTCCCTTCCTCCATCCCCACCCATCCTCATTGAGAGGGCAAACCATTTGATGCAGGTAATACAGGTGTAGCCATGTAAAACACTTCCATAACAGTCATGTTCTAAAAGACTAATCACATTTCTCTCTATCCTGTTCTGCCCTCCATTTATTTCATTCTTTTCCTTGACCTGGTCCCCCCACAATACTGTTTGCTTCTGATTATCCCTTTCCCCAGCCTGCCATCTCATCTATTATCCTTCTTCTCCTATCCCCTTTCTCCCTGCCCTCCTGCAGGGCAAAATAGATTTCCATACTCAATTGAGTGTGTTTTATTCCCTCCTTAAACCAATTCCATGAGAGTAAGGATGACATTCCCTCTTATGTCCCCTCTCTTTCCCTCCACTGTAAAAGCTCTTGCTTGCCTCTTTTAAGTGAGATGATTTGCTACATTCTACTTCTCCCTTTCTCTTTCTGCCAGTATATTCCTCTCAATACTTCGTTTTATTTTTAGGTATCCTCCCTTCATATTCAGCTCACACTGTGCCCTCTGTCTACACACACACACACACACACACACACACACACACATACATATATGATTACATATATATGCATTTTATATACACACATATATACATACACATATACCTACACATACATACACACACATATATGTGTGTATACATATATATATATATATATATATATATTCCCTCTAGCTAACCTAATACTGAGAAAGGTCTCATGAGTTACAAATATCATCTTTCCATGTAGGAATGTATATAGTCCAACTTCACTTCTCTTTCCTGTTTACCTTTTCATGTTTCTCTTGATTCTTGTATTTTAACTTCAAATTTTCTATTCATCTCTGCTCATTTCAACAAGAATTCTTGGAAGTTCTCTATTTCATTGAAATTTCATCTTTCCCTGAAATGTTATACTCATATTTGAAGGGTAGGTGATTCTTGGTTTGAATCCTACCTCCTTTGACCTCTGGAATATTATATTCCAAGCATTTTGATCCCTTAGTGTTGAAGCTGCTAAATCATGTGTTATCCTAAGTTGCTAAATCCTGTGTTAACTTGTTTGTGTTTTCACAATATTTGAATTGTTTCTTTCTGGCTGCTTGTAATATTTCTCCTTGCCCTGAGAGCTCTACAATATTCCTGGGAGTTTTCCTTTCAGGATATCTTTCAGGAGGTGATTCTTTCCATTTTTATTTTACCCTATTGTACTAGAATTGATAGAAAGCAGTCTTCCTTTACCATAATTTTCAAGCAGACCAATAATTTTTAAATTATCTCTCCTGGATCTATTTTCCATGTCAGTTGTTTTTCCCATGAGATATTTCACATCATCTTCTATTTTTTTCATCTTTTTATTTTATTTGATTGCTTCTTGATTTCCCATAAAGTCATTAACTTCCATTTGCTCCATTCTAATTTTAAATAATTATTTTCTCCAATGAGCTTTTGGACCTCCTTTTCCATTTGACCAATTCTGCCATCTTTTTATGGGTTCTGCTACTCTAGAATTTGTTGGGAGTCATTATTTAAAGGTATTTGGAGGGGTTTGGGGGAAAGTTCAGGTGAGTTCCTGCCCTTACTCGGGTATCTTTGCTCTGCCCCTCATTCCCTCTTTCTAAAGAGGATCCTTGAAAGATTCCAGTAAATTATATGAAGAGTGAAGACTGAATTCTATTGATCTCATGTTTTTCTTCAAAGAAAACAAGAGTATGGGGTTGAAGTAGTAATCATGCTCTTATCAGTTTTGTAGTTCTTGTTTGTAGCTCTGGGTATTGGTATAGTCTTCTATTGATACTCTTATTTTTTCTTATAGGCATCTCTAGAGTCCATAATGAGGGGTGAGTGGGGATGTGGGGGAGTGAGTCCAAGATTGAAAATACAATAAGCCAAAGGATAGAAGGCTGATAAAGAATGTAAATATGAACTTTCCCTCTAATAAATATGATGTCTAAGAATATTAAGGATAAAGAATTCTTAAAGTTCCAAATAAAGATGAAAGTCAATTCTCCAATTTTCCCCTTGAGTTTTAAAGTGAAAAATTTATATATGTAGAGCACTATTTAGCTTGAACCACCATAGAATTTTTAAAAAGACCCACAAGATTCTAATTTTGTATTTCTAATTTTATATTTTTTATTATTTCATTATATTTTATATATTCATCACCAGCAGAACATGGACCATAGTCCAATTACAGAACACTAATAAAAAAGGCTAATCATGTTCCAGATTCACTATTTTATATAGGTAGTTAAGCACATTTATATCAGTAGTTGTAAAAATGCAACATTGTACCATGTGCCATAGATCTATAAGGTTCCAGGTACAAATCATGGCATCACTATTATAGAACCAGGATAGAAAGAACCACAGTGTCATAGTATAAAGAACTTTATTTTGGATAATGGTAAACTTACATTTCTAGCAGCAGGAAAAGTCCCAGTAGCTATTTCAGTGCTTAACACAGTGTCTGGCATTAAGAATTTGGTGAGTGCTTAATAAATGTCTCTTGATTGATTGGCTTCAAATAATAGGTTATAGAGGAATTTATCAGCATCACTGACTAGATCCAACCTGTCCAAGTAATCTAATTAATGAGTCCTTTTTCTGTAAATTGCCTTTGATATGAAATCTAAAGAGTCATAGAGGTCTCTAGGAAGTTATAGATAAAGCAGTTCACCTGACTAGCTTCATATCACTACCTAGATAAGCAAATTATTCAACTGCCTATGGTGAAGCAAGGTCACATCTACAACTGAAAACTGAGAGGCTCTTTTTGTTCATCCTGTCATTTTTTCATATAAAATCTTCTGCAAAATCCCTTTCTTCTATATCTATAGTTCAAAATTCACAAAAGATGGGTAACTATGAACATGTTATGATTTTCAGTGTTGGTATGAGTACTAATATAGACAAGGGCATAAATCTATTGAAGCTGGCTAGAGTTCCAAAAGAAGGAAATGTTATTTGGTTCAGTATAACAAGAGATCATATGCCTTATTTTTCAAAGTATTGTTCCCTCTTTCCATGATTCTGTGGACAAGGTTGGAAGAAGTTACGGCTAATAGCTCTCCATGGAGCTGAATATTGTAGCAGACTGATCAAGCTTGGGTGGGGCATCACAGTAGAGGACTAGAATTAAGAGGTGACTCACTTGATACAGGAGAATTCTTTATCAGAACCATAAGCAAAACACCAGGTGCAAGAGTTATATTCAAGATTTTAAAGTATCTGATCCAATATAATAAACAATTAAGTACCTACTATGTGCATATATCCTAGGTTCTAGGGATAGAAAGAAAAAGAAAAAAAATCCTTACCTAGAAGTAGCTTGTGCTCTGACATAGGGTGAATATTCAACATATACACAGAGGAAAAATATATATAAAACTTTTTTTCTTTACTTACTTAGTCAAGTCAACAATCATTTATTAGACACTTAATATGTGCCAGGCCCTGTGCTAAGTTCCGGTAATACAAATGAAAGTAAAAAACAAAGAAGGTCCCTTCCCTCAAGAGGCTTATATTGTGCTGATGAAGACCACATAAAAGGAAGATAAAAAGTAGGAAAGGAAGATGCCATGATTTCTTATGGGGAATGGTAGAGAAAGTCTATAGAGAGTTCAGAGTGGAGTGAGGAAAGGAATGAAGTCATGTCTGGCTTGACATATCTTCTTAAAACAGTGGTCGCGGGAGGAAACAGCCAGTCAGAGGAAGATGCAACAGAAGTGGAGGATCAGAATGAGAAATCCAGGGGCAAAGTGAACGTCAAGTGTTAGAAGCTTTTGTAGCATGATAGATAAATCTAAAGAGAAAAGAATGAAATTTTACATGATTGAATGTGTATAGCCTATATCAGTGTATAACCTATAATCAGATACTATTTCAGAGAGAGGAGAGGAAAGGGAAGAAGGAATAGAATTTGGAATTCCAAAAACACAAATGTTAAAATGGTTTTAACCTATATTGGGGGAATAAAATATTATTTTTAAAAAGAAAAGAAAGAATGGAATCTGAAAAGAAACTTATTTTTATTTTTCAAGTAACCTATTACCACCTTCATTAAGCAAATTAAAACAAAGCAAAACAAATTGCCTTAATATATATCTACATAGCCCAGTAAAGTAAAGCCTCATTAGCCAAGTCTTAAAATGTACATCCATCTCTTTCTGCATTGTAAGTTCATCACCTCTTTATTAGGAGGTGGGCAGCATAATCCATTTTTATTCTTTTGGCCTCATGGTTTATCATTACATATGATCACAACAAATTCTTTCAAAGTTGCTTTTCTCTATTGTGTTATCACCATATAAATTGTTCTAGTTGTGCTCACTTTGTTGTCCACCAGTTCATAGTCTCCCCAGTTTTCAATAAACTTGTCTTTTGCATCATTTATTATAACACAATAATATTTTATTGCATTTATATTTCACAATTTGTTTTTCTATCATCCAAAAGAATACCACTCCTCTCTCCTTAATTTCCATTTTTGGACTACCACCAAAAACACTGCTATAAACATTTTTGTACATATAGATCTTTTTCATTTTTCTTCAATTTTTGTGAGTTATAGGCATAGTAGTGGTGTTGTTGGAGCAAGAGTATGAATGGTTTAATAACTTTATGGGTATAGTGCTAAATTACTGCTCAGAATGATTGAAGCAATTCATAGCATCATCCACAACGTACTAGTATATCTATTTTCCTACACAACTTTCAATATTTTTCATTTTCTTCTGTTGTCATCTTTTTCGGTTAGATAGATATGAGGTAGAATCTCATGGGTTGCTTTAATTTGCATTCCTTTAATTATTTTTATAAATGATAACCTGAGGGATTTGCAGGAAATTCCAGTGAATTGAGGATTAAAATGACTTCTTAAAGGAGATGATAAGGAAGTGAGCTTTAAAAGAAGGTAGACATTCTAACAGGTGGCAGTGAGATGACAGTACATACTAAACATGAGAAATGGCTTGTGCAAATACATGAAATCAGTATTGAAAGTACCAAGTAGATCAATATGTTTTGAATGCAGAATATGTGAGTGGGAGTGATGTATCACAATACTGGAAAAGTTGGCTGGAACAAAATTTTAAGGGTCTTAAATGCCATCTTGGGAAGGGTTTTTCTTTTTATCCTAGAGAAAATAGAAAGCTAGTAGAGGTTGTTAAAAAGGGGAGTAACATGACGGTATTTGTGTTTTAGGAAGATTACATTTTTTAAAAGCTATGTAGTAGATATATTAGAGAGAGGAGAAACTTGAGGCAGGGAATCCAGTTGGGAGATTGCTGCAGAAATTGAGGAAAAGAGAATTTGAATTAGGGTGGTAAGGTAACCATAGGAATAGAAAGTGAGATCCTAAGAAAGGGGAGTTGACAAGAGTTTGCAACTGATTTGATATGGTTGGCAATGTTACAGCAATAGGAACCAAGAACTTAAATTAAAAAAAATTCAGTTGATTTAAGGGTAGAGGTTAAAAAAATAGAATTCAAACATGTTTTAGCAACTCTAAAAAGCTCCAGCGTAGTCCTTTAGAAGCAATAGCATTTGAGGTTCACCTTTTTCTCCCTAATTATCTGAACAGACTTCAGTTACACACAGTTCCTGCCTAGTGTCAGCATTTCCTTTGGGGGAACATTTTTTTTTGTTTAGGCTGTAGACAAGCTCAAAGTAAATGGTTTGATCTTTTAAAGAGTGAAGCCAAGAAAGAATTTTCAAAATGCCTGTACTTTCAAGATTAAGTAATAATTAAAACAAAATGGAAATATTTATCCATGTAACAGTAGTGAATAAGTTAGAGCTTTCCTTCTTTCAGATTTGGCAAACAATAAATGCTGCATTCTCCAAGTTTTCCTACCCAAAGTCATATTTAATTCCCTATAAAATTCTTATTCATATTTTGTAGGGGTTTCTGTCAATTGGTTGGTTGGAGGGAGAAGAGTTAAAGTCTCAGGATGAAATTTGCATAAGGAATATAGGATAAAAGACTCAACATACTAATGTAAGATTCATAATTCCTTGGAAGAACAATAAATGATCATTTGGATATGTACTCTTGAAAGGATAAATAAATTTCAAACTGGTAGTTACTCATGGTTCTCAATAGGACTTCTAAAAGGCATTAGCTATTTGGTGGAAGCTATATATTTTCCATCAAAGTTTTTAGAGGACAGAGTGTATAGGAAGTTTTGAGGCAGGCCAGATTATAATATAACCTACAGTAAAGGTGTAAATAAGATGAAAATGTAATAGGGAAATATTTTTTAAAATTAATAAATATACAGTAGAACATAGACAATTTTAATATATGGTTTTCTAAATCAACCTGCAGCCTACAAGGATCCTTAAGAGGGACTGGGTGACCCCCATTTCTATTTGAGCTTGAAAGCACTGGCCTAAGGACATCTAAGTACCAGAGAATTCAATTATTTTAGGCCTATATTTTCCTAATTATTGCTAAAATATTTATTTAACTTTTCTTCTTGAATTTTAGTGAGTACAAAAATACACAGGAATAGGGAACTCATTTCAAATAAGGTTCTTGGGCATACTTGGGTTTTAATGATGATCACCTTTGAGGAATATTTAACCTGATGCTGTTGAGTGTCATTTGGAAAAGACTGAGGAAAGTGATTACTTAGAGAAGACCAGGTGTTGAAACAGAGTAGTTTTAGAGTCAGAGAAACCAGGTTCAAACCCTAGGTTGGTTAAACACTAATCTGTCTTCCTTCCATACTCAGTTCAAATTCCACCTCCTGCAAGGGACCTTTCTTGGTTCCTCATTCCCCCCAATCCCCTACCCCCTTGTATTTTAATGGATTTTGCATAATGGAAAAAATTTACCATCCATTAATAGGCCCATGTGACCTGCTTGAATCACATGGAAGCCTGAGTCACATGAGTCTGTGGGGGGAGCTTGCTGAGCAGGTGGAGCAGAAAGGCATGGAGCAGAGAGGAAGTTGGTCACAGAAGTTAGAGTTGAGAGAGAGAGTAGAAGCAGGCAGCAAACTGTGAGTATTCATTGCAGGAAGTCCCTGGCAGGGGGAAGGTGTGGAGATGGTGGTGTCTTCTGCATTGTTACTGTGTATAAATTTCTTTGTTGTTATGATGGAGATGGCTTTCTTATGTTGGGATTCAGCTTTGTGGTGTTTAAATAAATGTTTTGGTTCATGTTTTCCATGTGGAAAGTTGGTTATATTTTGTCATTCAGAATTACACAGGGATATTCATAGCCATCATAGGTGCTGTGAATATCCCATGAGCACCACACCCCTGCAGCTAGTACCTTCCCTCTAAGATTTTTGTCCGAGTTATACCATATTTATCGTGTGCACACGCAGTTGTTTACACATCATCACTCACATTAGAATATGAGCTCCTTAAGGGCAGTGATCATGCTATTGCCTTTCATTCTAAATTGGTGGTTACAATAGTGCCCTGCACATAGTGAGCACTCAATAAATACCTCTTATTGTTGATGATGGTGATGATGCTATATAGCCTTATGTACAAGTCATTAGCAATAGCTCATTTTCCCCAATCATAAGATAAGGGCAGGGGGATAGATCCCACCATTGGACATATACCCCTAAGAATTTAAAGACAAACAGATTGACTATATTAAAAAAAATATTCCAATCAACACCCTTTGTGATAGCAAAGAACTTGAAATATAGTGAATGCCCATTATTTGAGAAATAGCTAGAAAAATTATGGTATATGTATTAATTAATTATTACAATGTGCTAAGAAATAATAAATATGAGGAATTCAGAGAAATTTGGGGAGATTTGCATGGCATAATGTAGGATGAAATAAATAGAATGAATGGAGCAATGCATATAGTGACTTTAGCAAAGTAAATTAAGAGATCAGCAAAAGGGAGTTGAACTCTACATAATAGGGAAAGGAAAAGGAAAGAGGAAGAGAAGGGAGTAAATTTATAGCAGCTACTATGTACCAGGCACTATGTTAAGCACTTTTACAAATATTATCTCTCTAATGAAATTTATGTTGTCTCTCATAGCATAGATATGAGAAGAGGGGTAAAAAAATAAAGAATGTGGTATACATTGCTATGTAGTCTCTTTACCAGACATTACTATTTGTTTATCACAAAGAGAGCTGAGAATTAAAGAAAAAAGTCATGAAAATTTAAGGAAAAATTAAAATATACAAGATGAGGATTAAATTAGATTATCTCTAAGTCTCCTTCAACGTTTATATACTATGAAACATATATTATGCTCAAACTACTGTCTATAAACTAACTTTAAAATTAAAACTCTTTGAGACCTTAAGGAAAGTATTAGTCTGAGAAACATTAAAAACACAAGTTGCTAGGATACAGTTACCATGGTAAGTCATGATATTCAAGTTTTAGGGCCACTGGACAAAAAAACAAAACAAAAACCTTTTAATCCATGGATAATTTCCTTAGAATCAATTTGAGGATCACCCACAAGGCATTTTAGAGGTATATAGCAGGCAAGACAAAGATGCAGCATATTATATATAATTGTATAGGAGAAGCATTGCAACTGATGAAAGATGAGCAACTAGAGAAATGTACATTGGCTACATAAAAGAAGCAGGAATAAGCAATAGGCTGCCTTTGAGACACATTGGTTTCCATACAACATGCAGAGATCTTGACTTTGGCAACTTACTATAGATGAAGGACTGCTAGATTTTAGAGTCAATGGGTTTGGATGCAAATGCCAGCTCTGTCACTTACTGTATGACTTCATACTAGTCTCTTTACCTCTTTGGGTCTTAGTTTCCTCACCTGTAAAATAAGTTTAGTCTAGGTTGACCCTTAGGTTCTTTCCAGCTCTATGCCTATGATACTGCAACTCTAGCAGATGCCCTTCTAGAACTATAAAGTCTTTTTCTGAGGCTACAAGTATTCTTTTTACAGCTGAGTACTCTTCTCATAATGGACTCAGGAGTGGACCATGTAACTGTACTAATTCTCAACTTCTAAAGTCTCAATAAGCAAGTTTAGAAAAGATGTTTTACAGCCCCTTGAAAAGAATATATCCTTTTCCCTGTCTCCCTACCCACCTCAACAACCAAAAGATATTAGATATTAAAGTAGGAAAAAAGGCCAAAATACCACCTAGAATGTAATATAAAATAAACTAGGCTAGTGGCAAAGACTGCTAGTTTCATTTTTTTTACTATTGTTGCATAGGAATATGAAACTGGAAAAGAATGGAAATAAAGCTATGTAAGAACCATCTATGTATTTACTGTCCTTATAAAGCAAATTCATGATATAAACATCAATGTTAGGATAAGGGTCAGTTTAAATAATTACCCCCACCTAATTTAAAGTGTGAAGCTGTGAAAGATTTATCAGGTGAAAACCCATATGATTGTTCAATAAGTATTAACATAAACTGAAAGCCTCTCTAGGTGCTTTGAAGAGTCTATTACTCTATTCAGTTTGGTTGAAGGACTTTGTCATAACCTCTGAGGAGCTAGCTCGTCTTCGATATTTGAGAGTCTGATGGTGGAGAAAGGAGAGAGTCAACCTTGAGAAGGCTTCTTTAGTCTCTAGGCTTGGTTGAAGGAGGATCTCAGGAGACATCTTTCCATAAGCATCTGAGCAGCATCCCTGGAACCTATGAGAATAGTGTCTCCATCAGGAGAAAATGAGATGAATATTCAATATTCTAAAACAATCCCAACAGAAGAGCTATACAACACCTATGGGGAATTTCTGGATAATCCACAAAGGGGAGAAAAGTCTTTCAGGGAGCTGTTATTTAACATGAGATCTGTAAGCTTATGACTACTTTCTCCTGGGAACTGTATGTAATACCTGAGACAATGACACAGATTTGGGGAGAGGGGGAAGGATGTACAGTCCCAACAGGTTTTACTGTGATACCTTAGTAAATACTCCTTTCCAAAAGCTAAATGAGTATTATAACAATTTTATCATGGTCAGAAATACCCTGGTTAGGGCTTCTTAACTATACAGGTAAGAAAAATAGTCTCTCAGAGTTAATCCTAGAACTCTGAGGAGAGAAAGAACAGTCTAGCTCTGGGGATTCAATCTGCCAATTGAGAATGAAACTTTGGGAAATAGTGCTACACCAAGAATTCTTTTCACAACAAAACCACATACTACTAGCTCCATGAAAGATTTGAGAGATCTCCTAACCTAATAACTTTTATAATTTTTTAAAAAAATGAAGGCTGTATGAATGTTTTTTTACACTATCATTACTTTTCTTTGACTTCCCTACTGATCCAGAAAGAAATCTATCTTTAAGGCAAAGAAGTATGTCTAATTATGAATGTTCATTGCATAAGTATGGGGTATCCCAAAGCCTTAGTGCTGTTTTAAACATAAAACAGCACTAACTTTTGGATACCTTGCAATTTATTTCTTCATGCATATACTATATACATATATGTGTGATTAAAATTTGAAATTGCCCTGACTTGATATGTGCATATATATATACATACATATAATAACTATCTATATCTATAGCACCTGGCCTTAGACACTTACTAGCTATGTGACCCTGGACAAGTCACTTAACTTTCCTTGCCTCAGTTCCTCATCTGTGAAATGAACAAGAGAAGGAAATGGCAAACCACTTCAGTATCTTTGCCAAGAAAATTCTAAATGGGGTCAGGAAGAGATGGACATAACTGAAATGGCTAAACAACAATAAATCTATACATGTATGTGTTGTGTGTGTATATATGCATATCTATACATATATATACATATTATGTATGTATGTTCATATATACATATAGACGTAGGTATAAATATATGGGCTACACTATGGTTGGAGCAAAGTGGGTTTGGCAACTAATTCAGTATGGAAGGCTAGAAAGATGGAGGAGTTATAACCTGTGTAATTTGTCTCTGAGGTTATAAGCAATGGTGACTCAGCAAAAATGTTGGTATCAATAGAAATAAAAATATAAGAAAAGTGACAAGTTATAGGGTAAAATTATTATTGCAGTATGAGAAATAAGGATGAAGTAACATTGGGCGTCCTTGAGAATATATTCAATAGGGAGCTAGGGATGAAGGTCTAGACTAAATCTCAGTAAAGACATCAGAGCTAGGAATTTAGAACTGGGACACATTCACATTGAGAGCACACAGAGACCCATTTAGAGACAATGTTAAGGAAGAGAAGACAAGAGACAGTGTTGGCTAACTCAAAAGAAGTCAGCAAAAAAGAGAGTACAGGCCAAAAACATAGACAGATCACTGACAGCTGACAGAGTAACAAGAGCCAAAGGATAGAAGAGCAGGATCAGTGGTGGCAAATGGTATAGAAGTCAAGGAGAATGAGATATTTTATACACACATACACACACACATATACATAGAAATATCTGCATAGAGAGATACAGATACAGAGAAATTATATATAAATATATGTAGATATACATACATACATATTCATACATACACACGTGTGTGTATGTATGTATATATATATATATATATATATATATACACACACACACACACATATAAAATTTAGCAATTAGGCAATCACTGATGACCTTTAGCAAAAATTTCAATAGAATGGTTGTGGCAGAAATTAGACTGAGGAGCTGAGTAAAGGGGTGTATTGATAATAACACGAGCAGCTGCTGGGGAGGTGTAAACCAATAACACCAGCACAAAGAAGAGCTGCTAACACAAGTTCTTGATCTGCATTTCTAAAGGAAAGATGACTTCAAATGGGTTAATAATCTTACCTCAATTAAACAACACAGAAAGGTAAAGCTATATAAAAAGAAAGAAGTGAGTATCCAATAAAGAATCCAATAGACAGGGCTCCAACTGTCTAAACAAAGTAATAGAATGATTTACATCACCAGACCAGGGAGGACCAACATTTGGGTTCACAAAATTGGGGGACACCTTAACAATAGCTACCCAGAATCTCATCTGGCCAAATCACAAAGACCTCAGGTGAACATTCTTCCCACAAATGAGGCCCGAAGTAAAATACCAACCTCCCAGAATATATAACAAAGACCCTGCTCCTGATTGGCTTAGCACTGAAAAGCTTGAAAATCTATGTACCTCAGCACTTAATTGGCTCAGCACCAGGGCTCTATGTCACTCAAAATGTATCACAGCTGTGAACTGAGCCAGAGTTGAAAGCAGCAAGACATCCATGATTGAAATACTTGTGTCCCTTTAGACCTGGGAACATGGCCCATATTCCAAGTAAAATAAGGAAAACATGGTCATATAGTCCTATCAATGGACAGGGAAGAGTTTATATTACATTAACCCTACAAGGGAGGAATAGATGAAATAGAAACATTGAATGTGGATTATTCTTTCTAGAAGATTATCAGTGAAAGTGAGGGGGAAAGAGGACATATAAGTAGCTTTAGATGATGTATCTATTATCAAAGGTTTTGATTTTTCTTTTTAAAGAATAAGGATGAATTGATAAATGGTCAAAAGATATAAACAGGCAGTTTTCTGATGAATAAATCAATGATATCTATAGGCATATGAAGCAATGTCCTAAACAACTTGTGATTAGAAAAATGCAAATTAAAACAACTCTGAAATATCACCTTACATCAGGAAGATTTGCTAATATGACAGAAAAGTAAATTGATAAATGTTGGAGAGAATTCGGGAAAACTGGAACACTAAGGTACTATAGGTGGGATTGTTAACTGATTCAACCATTCTGGAGAGTAATTTGAAAACTTGGCCAAAGGGCAATCAAACTGTGCATAGTCTTTGATACAGCAATAGCACTATAGGTCTGTATCCTAAAGAGAACATTAGAAAAAGAAAAAGAAAAGGACCTACATGTGCAAACATATTTATAATAAGCCCTTTCATGGTGGCAAAATATTGGAAATTGAAGGGATGCCTATCAATTGAGGAATGGCTGAATAAGTTGTGGTATATTAATGTAATGGGATACTATTGTGGAGTAAGAAATGATGAAAAAACATATTTCAGAAAAACTTGAAAAGATGTGTACAAACTGACGCAAAGCGAAATGAGCAAAACTAGGAAAACATACACACTATCAGCAACATCTTGTGATGATCATCTATGAATGAGTCAGCTCTTTTCAGCAACACAATGAAACAAGACAAGTACAAAGGATTTATGAAGACAAATACTATCCATATTCAGATAAGGAACTGATGGACTTAAAATGCAGATCCTAACGTTATTTTTCTCTTTCTTCTTTCTCATGGTTTTGTTTCATTTTAATATTTTTCTTCTTCCACAACTGTGACAAATATGGAAATATGTCTTACATGGTAGCACATGTATAAACTATACCAAGTTGCCTACCATTTTCAGAAGAGGGAAGGGGAGGGAGAAAAATTTGGAACTCAAAATTTTGCAAAACATGAATGCTAAAAATTTTCTTTATAGGTAATTGGGGAAAAAAATAAAATATTACTTTAATAAAAAACAATTGAAGAAAATAAAGAATATAGGTGATTGATTACTCCTGTAAGAAGAGGAAAAAGAACCATTGGAGGAAAAATTGAAGATGTAAGAGAGGAGAAGGATGACTGATGGAGCATATCCCAGAACAGGGGGTAGGAGGATGGGAATGAGAGCATAATCTTCATGAGAAACAAGGTCATATCTCTTTCTCTTTCTCTTTCCATGGGAAAGTGGGGGAAAAGCATTGACTCTGGAGTTAGAGGAAACAGTTCTATTTCCTCCTCAAATGTTTATTACATCGAGAACTTGGAAAAGTCATTTAACTTGGCTGGGCCTCAGTTGCACTATTTATAACAATCATAGGGTTTAACTAGATGGCCTGCTAGTTACCTTTGAGGTCCATATCTATGATTTTGTATTCCACTGGCCAAGATACAGAGTTTGGGATATCAATAAAGTAAGTTGAGAGATAAACTCTGTAAGATCAGTTTCCCCCCAAAAAATCTAATGAAAGTGGTGTGGAAGGGAATAAGATTGAAAGCTTTTGGAATACTTGTCTGGTGGGGTAAGAAATGAAAAAGGATTTGTTGAGCAACAGTACTGGCCCAGCTACGGTTTAGTAGCCTGAATTCATATTGGACTAAGTCAGCACAGTTTCATGACTTCCTGAAAGAATGTTTGGCAATCTAATAGCAAGAAGAAAGAAGATGATGTGGGATTATCAGGTATGGGAATTGGAAAGGTAAGAAATACAGAACTTTGAGAAGTAAAGGTATTAACTCTCGTGTTTTGGAGATTAATTCTTAAATGAAATGATTAATTGTGAGTCAAGACTCTGTAGGTCAGCTCTCTGAGGAGGCTGATACACTTCTGTGCTGATTTATTTCTGTTTGCATGATGACATCTATGTTTAGCAAAGTACGCTCAGAGTGCAGATATTTGGAGAAGCAAAAATGGTTTAACATTTAGCAAGGTCCCAGTGGAAAGAATGATGCAGTAGAAAGACTTTTCTGTCTTTTTTCTTCTCTTTTTTATAGCAGGCGCTACAGATTGATGAGTAAGGGGAAGGATGCCTTTTATTGGCAATAATCCAAAAACTGAATTAAAGATTCAAGAAGATTAACTTAGAAAACCTCTTAAACTTTTGGGGGAAAAGCAAAAGTGTCTTTAAGATTCAATGGATCTAAATGGCAATATTCTAGAAATCAAAGTTGGGGCACCAAGGCAGTACAGGGAATAGAGTACTGGGCCCAGATCCAGGAAGATTTGTCTTCCTGAGTTAAAATTTGACCTCAGATACTTACTATCTGTGTGACCCTGAATAAGTCACTTGACCCGTTTGCCTCAATTTTCTCATCTGAAAAATGAGGTCCAGAAGGAAATGGCAAATCCTCAAAGTATCTCTGACAAGAAAACCCCAAATGGGGTCATGAAGTGTTGGACCCAACTGAATCACGCCTGAACAACAGAAATGAAAACCAATATTTCAACAATAATAGGGAAATAATTATTACTCTGAGTCTAAGGATACAACTATATGACGCTTTGATGAGAGTTGAAACCTTGAACTAAAGCCAAATACAGAGATATAGTAAAGATACCCTAGCAAAGGAGAAATGGGATGGATTCAGTTACTAACTTAAGTAACCGTGCTGCACAGAGTTCTTGACTTCCTATCTGGTGTTCTTTGCACTACACCTCTTCTTAAAATCATTGTTCTGAGCAGTGGTACAATTCTAATTAGAATCTTAAGGGCCTAGTCACAGCTTGAAGTGACTCATCCATTTATCCATTAATTCTAGGTCTGGATGTGACATATGAAATCAATTATTTTATGCATGTCTTTTTTAAGCTATGGCACACAACAAAATACCACAACATCTTAAAGTCTCATTGTTACCTGCCTTATGATGGCATTCGATGTATTATGAAACCAGTCTACTCTAGATATTGCATAATGGAATTCACTATTAAGAGAAACAGAAATATTTCATTCTAAAACTGTTTTATCTATACAGCCCAATGACATGGAACCATACTACTGAAGGTCTAGTGATTATACATGGGAAAATGCAGGAAGAAATACTGAAAAGATACTGGAAATACTGGGAAAATTCCATCACTATGGAGAGCTCCTACTAAGGTAATTCCTTCTACCAACACAGGTTGAAGTTTGTCTGTGACTCATCCTAAAGGGAGACCCTGCCTCTTTAAAGCTAAGGTCTTTTCAGGTTCTCACTTGAGTGGGGTAGTGTCCATTCAGTGAATAAACCACTTTAAGAAGTGAGTCTAGGGATGGTCCCTTTAATTTAAAAAAATGTAAACTAGGAGTGGAAGACTCTCAGAATTGCTGACCAAAAGAGAAAGTTACTACTTACATTCATTCTGAGCCAGGAGAACCTAAAATATAGTCATTAAGTGGTGCTTGGGCAGGGACCTATCTGTGAGCTCCAGAGTGAAATGGGTTTAAGGTTTAAGGTTTGGTCTTGGAAAAAAGAAACAGGAGAAAGTGAGGCTGGTGAACAGCCCTCCTTCACTCAAATCAAACTCAACGACAAATCATGTCATCATCTCCCTGATGTCATGGTCCTCTTAGAAAAAGGACAAACAAATCCTAAGGACTTAACTGAAACATGTATGGGTTAAGTGATTTGCCTGGGATCACGAAACTAAGAAGTGTCAGTGGCAGGATTTGAACGTAGATTTTCCTAACTCCACGTCCAGTACTGTATTTACTACGCATGCTGTCATTATTGTGACTATACATTACAGGAGAATGAGCTTCACACTAAATTTATTAGTCCCTAAGATATTTCATAAACTATAATAGATTCAAGCCTCTTCTTAAGCTTTTGGTAGTGACAGTTCTTGGATGAATGGAGGAATAGAGATTTTAATTGCAATGAATTGCCATTGCTTGTGTAAAAGAAAATCATGGGGTCATAGGATCTAAATATGAAGAAGACTTTAGAGAAGACCTCTAACCACCTCACTTTTACTTAATTCAAAACAGGGGTAATGTGACTTGTCCCAAGTCACTTAACTTCTCTCAAACTTGGTTTCATTATCATAAAAATGGAGCTAAATAAGAGTACCAACATTGCAAGATTTTTGAGGATCATTTGGAATGGAATATATAAAGTGCATTACAAACTTTAAAGTGCTATGTAAATGTTAATTACCATTAATAATAACAATAAACATCCACTACATATAAAACACTTTGCTATACCCTGGGGGAGATGCAAAGTTCCCAGCTCCAGACCTAAGGGAATTTATAATCTAAAAGAAGGACATGACACATAAAAATATAACTATAGTAATATAAATATATAGATGAAAAGTACAAAAGAAAAGAGCTCTCACCAAATAAAATCTTGACAAGTAAGATTTCTATTGTATGCACACATTCATGTAGTCATAGGATTGTGTGATTCAAAAGGAGCTAAAAAATCCAACCCAACTTTCCCATGTTGGAGATGAGGCAACTGAGTCCTAGAAAGTTTAAGTAACTTCCCAAGAACAAATACAGGTAATAAGTTGCAGAGGTAGGACTAGATCCCAGATCCCCAGACTCCAGATCCCAGTTTAATTTTCCACTACATTCTACCATTTCCTTAATATTATATGCTAATGCCTAATTTTAGGGGCAGCTAGGTGTACGGTGGATAGAGCACCAGGCAGGAGAGGAGAACTCCTGTGACCAGACCACCCTTTCCCCACACCTCAGGCAGTGAGTTCCAGGCTAACTCCTGGGAAATCCGGAAAGCCTTCACCTGATCTGTGCTTTGACATACCAGCCAGATCAACACCAGGTAAGCTACAGCATTCTAGCTTCTAGTTGAAAGAATCAGAGGCCACAATACACAAAGCCTCAAGTTCTCAGAACAAGAACAGTGAGACAGAGCCACTTGTGCCCCAGAAGCAGAGATCCACTCTAAAAGCCAGGAAAATGAAATCATCATGAGCAGGAAGCAAACTAGAAAGGAAAAGACCATAGAATCTTACCATGGGGACAAATACCAAAACACAAATACTGAACAGGTCAGCATTGAGACTGTATTCACATCTGAAACCTTAGAAGGTAATACAAACTTGTCTCAAGCCCAAAAAGCATTCTTGTAAGAACTCAAGAAAGATTCTAAAAGCCAAATTAGAGAAGTAGAAGCAATATTGGCCAATGACTTTAAAAATATGGAAAAAACAATTCACAGAAGAATTTAAAAAGAAACAGAATCTGAAGAATGAAAAACTAGAGGAAAATGTAAAATATCTCATTGGAAAAACAACTGACTTGGAAAATAGATCCAGGAAAGAAAACCTAAAAATTATTGGTCTGCCAGAAAACCATGATGAAAAAAGGAACCTGGACAATACCTCCCAAGAAATCATCAAGGAAAACTTCTTTGAGGTTCTAGATCCAGAGGGCAAAATAGTCATTGAAAGAATTCACTAATTGCCTCCTGAAAGGGATCTCAAGCTGAAAACATCAAGGTATATTGTTGCCAAATTCCAAACTATCAAGTTGGGGAGAAAATACAGCAAGCAGCCAGAAAGAAATAATTCAAATATTTAGGAACTACAGTCAGGATCGCATAGGACCTTGTAGCTTCTACATTCAGAGATCAGAGGGACTGGAAGATGACATCTCGTAAGGCAAAGGAGTTGGGACTACAACCAAGGATCAATTACCCCACAAAATTAAGCATAATATTTCAGGTAAGGACATGAACATTCAATGAAATAAGGGATTTCCACATCTTCCTGATGAAAAGGTCAGATCTCAGTAGAAAATTTGGTCTTCAAATACAAGTCTCAAGAGAGGCATATAAAGGTAAGTGGGGTGAGGGTGGGAGAACTTGTTATTCAATATAGACAAACTATTTACATCCCTATAAGGGAAGATATTTGTTAATCTTGAGAATTGTATGTTTATTATGATATTTGAAAGGTATATACATAGATAGAGAGTGGGTATAAATTAAATGATATGATGATAAAACAGTGATTTAAGGGTATGAAAGGATTATAACAGATGTGAAAATGAGGAGGTAATACAAAGTAAACTGCATCACAGGAAGAGGCACAAAAACATATTACAGTAGAGGGAAAGAGGGGAGGGAGATGAGCCCTGTTTAAGATGTACTATTATCTGATTTGGTTCAAGGAGGGAACAATAAACTCAATTAAGAATAGAAATCTAACTTGCCCAAAGGTAGTAGTAGTACAGGAAAGGGGAAAGAAAAGGGAGGGAGGATGATAGAAAGGAGGAAAGACTGAGGGAGGCAGTGGTCAAAACTTAAAACTCTATTGTGGAAGGGAAGGTAGAGGGAAGAACTAAAAACATAAACCTGGGGAAATAGGATGGAGGGGAAAGACAGAAAGTAATCATAACTGTGAATACGAATGGGATGAATTCTCCCATAAAATGGAAGCAGATAGCAGAATGTATTAAAAGCCATAATCCAACAATATGTTGTTTAAAAGAAATATATTTGAAATAGGGGAATACACACAGGGTAAAGGTAAAAGGTTAGAGGATAATATATTATGCTTCAGCTGATGTAAAAAAACAACAAAACTACAGAAACCGTACAATTATCTCAATAGATGCAGAGAAAGCTTTTGAGAAAATACAATGCCCATTCTTATTGAAAACACTGGAGAGCATAGGAATAAATGGAGCTTTCCATAAAATAATAAGCAGTACGTACCTAAAACCTTCAGCAAGAATTATATGCAATGAAGAGAGGCTAGGTGCATTTCCAATAAGATCAGGGGTGAAACAAGGATGTCCATTATCACCAGTTATTCAATATGGTACCAGAAATGTTAACAATAGCAACAAGAGAAGATAAATAAATTGAAGGAATTAGAATAGGCAAAGAAGAAACTATCTTTGTAGATGATATGATGATATACTTAGAGAATCAAGTAAGAACTACTTGAAATAATAAACAACTCTGGCAAAGTTGCAGGTTACAAAATAAACCCAGATAAATTATCTGCATTTCTATATATTACCAACAAAGCCCAACAGCAAAAGATAAAAAGAAGAATAGAAAAGGAAGTTAAATACTTAAATAACTTCATCTCAGAAAAAGAAATTGAACAAGCCATCAATGAATTCCCTAGATAAAATTCTCCAGATCCGGATGAATTTACAAGTGAATTCTATCAAACATTGAAAGAATAGTTAATTTCAATATATAGAGACTATTGGGGAAAATTGGTGAAGAAGGAGTTCTACCAAATACTTTTTATGATACAAATATGGCTCTGATACTGAAACCAGGAAGAGTCAAAACAGAGAAAGAAAATTACAGACCAATTTCTCTAATGAATATAGATGCCAAAATTCTGAAAAAGATATTAGCAAGAAAACCACAGCAACTTATCACAAGAATAATACATTATGATCAGGTAGGATTTACACCAGGAAGACAGAGCTGGTTCAATACTAAAAAAACAATCAGCATGAAATTGATCATAAAGCGATGACAGACACGATAAAATATTTGGGAATCTACCTGCCAAAACGAACCCAGGGACCATATGAAAAAAATTACAAAACTCTTTTTGCACAAAGTTAAATCTAAGTTAAGTGGCAAAACATCAGTTGCTCGTGGGTAGGCTGAGTTAATATAATAAAAATGACAACTCTACCTAATTTAATTTACTGATTCAGTGCCATACCAATCAAACTACCAGAAAAATATTTTCTAGAAGTAGAAAAAAATAATATCAAAATTCATGTGGAAGAACAAAAGTTCCGGAATATCAAGGGAATTAATGAAAAGAAATGCTAGGGAAAATGGCCTAGGAGCCCTACCAGAACTCAAATTGTATTATAAAGCAGCAATCATCAAAACCACTTGGTACTGGCTAAGAAATAGAGGGTAGACCCATGGAATAGATTTGGTACTCAAGACAAAGTAGTCAATTAATATAGTAATCTACTGTTTGATAAACCCAAGGATCTCAGCTTCTTGGATTAAAACTCACTGTTTGACAAAAATTGCTAGGAAAACTGGATAATAGTGTGGTAGAAACTGGACATAGATCAATACCTGACATTGCAACACAAGAATAAAGTCCAAATGTAGTCCATGATGTAGGTATAAAAATTGATACTATAAACAAATTAGAGGAGAAAGGAATAGTATATTTGTCAGATTTATGGAGAATGGAGAAATTTATGACCAAAAAAGAGATAGAGAACATTTAGAAGTATAAAATGGATAATTTTGATTACATTAAATTGAAAAGTTTTTGCACAAAGACAATGCAACCAAGATTAGGAAGAAAGCAGATTCAATAGAGTTCAGATTCTATCTGGCCTGCTTGTCAATACAAGTGTCACAAATGTTGAGACTTCTTAAGAGTCAACTAATCTGGTGGATCTTAAATAAACTGTTTTTCTCTTTGGCTAAAAGAAAGCTTGAGTTGAATTCATTCAGGTAGGACCTGCATTGATATTTTGGGGTCCTATGTACTCCAAATCTTGCCAGAAGAGCTAACAAAGGAATATGCAATAATTAAGAGATGTGAAATATATTCTGCAAATGATCTGTGATTTCATCAGTGAGGGGAAATTCCTCCAGTGCAAATGATAAGCAGAGGCAGGATGGTACAGTGGGAAAGAGTGCTGAACTTGGAGTCATGGAATCTGTGTTCAAATCCCATCTCTGCCTTTTACTATCTATGTGACTTAGCTTAAGTTACTTAACCTCTTTAAGGCTCATTTTTCTTATCAAGGGAATTTGTTCTATGAAGTTTGGATTCAGTGAAAAGGTTGCACTTGAAGACCTAGAGGGGCACATGTGACCTGGAGACCACAAATTCCCCACCCCTGTAAGGTCTCAGATATGGAGCAATCAGCTAATTCTCCCAGATTTATGCACCTAGCAAATGTCAGAAGTAGTGATTTAAATTCAGTCCTTCCTCACTCCAAGTCTAGCACTCTGCCAAGGCAAGATGTTTCTATAGGAAAAAAAAAGTGAAGTACCATTTAGTTTCCCTTAAAAAGTGTGCTAATACTTATATGATTTCCAGTGTTTAGGGTATGGTATAAATACTGTTGTAGGGGAAAAGCTTAATTTATTTGAGATTCAAGTATTCTCTGGGAGAAAATGGTCTGAGACCTTTAAATATGACTTTCTCCCTCCCTGCATATAGGATGATTTGTGATTTGAAAGGTTCGCCTGGGATTCTCCATGTGAATCAGATTTATATCTCTAACCACCTTGAGATTTTCTTGAGATTCACAAAAAAGAACATTACCAGGCATTCAGAATTAATAATAATTCAAACCTAAATTTTAATCTGAGATACACTGGGGTACAAAGGGCCAATCTAAGGGTTTGGAGTGCACCTCTCTACCACAAGCGAAAATAACATCCTATTCATGCATTCCAGCTTTTCAAATCACATTATCCCATGTGTTAATCTGGCATATGATCCATTTTTATAATAGCTTTTGTTCCTATGCCAATTCAATACTCTCACTACTGAGTCCAAAAGTAATTCCAGAAGGCTGTACAAGCTCTCTCATTAAATCAAATCCTACTAAATTAAATGCCAGATGACCTTCATTATAAACAATATATTTCTCAATCTTCCTTTAACAAAAATAGGGAGAAGAAAATTCTATGCAGATCAATGTATGTGCAATGAAGATTTCTACCCAGCCATTCTCTCAATACTCTGTTTTTCTTTCCTTTCTTAGCTTAAAAAAAAGACAGATGTCATGTTAGGGCGGCAAAAATAGAATTAGAAAGCTGGGAGTAGGGGTAGAGATTAAGGTTATTCTACGATCTTTAGCATTGTTCCCTCCCTTCTTTTAGCAAAATCTTGAGTTATATCTGACCTTCAATACATGATATTTTAGCCTTAGTATTTTCCTGCATACAGTCAGGAAAATGTATTTTAAAGTCATTGCATTAAGTTTGAACATGAACATTATATTCTGAGTGTTTAGTAGAGGTCTAGGCAATAAAACAAATAAATAATAAATGTGCATAATCCCCATTGTAGGCAATTTTCTGTGTATGAGGCAGGCTGCCAGGTCTGGTTTGGGGTTGACCTCTGACTCTATTTTTTGATAGTCTAATATGTATGGTGGAATTATTAATGGCAATCCGAGTGATGTGAGGTTAATGTTTCCTTTTTCTGAAAGTAACTTCATTGGCAGAACAAAGTGTAACAGTGTTGCCAAAGTTAACAGATTAGGTATTGGTGCTGGGAACAGATGTGTTCCTATTTCTTGTTATGGTCCATTTTTCATTCATCAGCAGATTGCTGGATAAATTCTAAGCCAAGTTGTGCTCTTCATTTGGACTTCATAAAACCAATTATTGTTACTGGGTGGATGTGGATGTACTGAAGAATAAATTTTAGTGCTTTGGTTTCAAATGGCTTAAATCAATTAAGACTATTTCCCAAGAAATTGGATGATGTTAAAAATATAACCTTCCCTCCCCAGCCAGCTTAGTTCTTGATTAGTCCTGAGCTAAAAGCCCATTTTGCATTTAAAGCTGTTCTGTTTCAAATTACACCTGTCTAGAAATTGTCTGTTTGCTCTTTTTATGGTGGCAAAGAATTAGAAAATGAGAGAATACTCATTAATTGGGGAATGGTTGAACAAGTTGTGGTATATGATTGTGATGAAATACTATTGTGCTATAAGAAATGAGGAGGAGGAGGATAATTTCAGAAAAAACTTGGAAAGACTTACATGAACTGATGCAAAGTGAAGTGAGTAGAACCAGGAAAACAGTGTACACAGTAACACAATACAAAGAACAAGTGTGGATGACAGCTACTCTCAGCAATGTAGTGATACAAGGTAATTCCGAAGGACATATGAATAATACCATACACCTCCAGAGAAAGAACCTATGGAATTTGAATGCAGACCAAAATATACTATTTTCATTTTATTTTTCTCGAGTTTTTTTGTCTGTTTTCTTTCACAACATGACTAATATTAAAATATATCTTGGATAACTACATATGCATAGCAAATATCAAATTGCTTGCCTTCTCAATGAATAGGGAGGGAAGGGAAAAAATTTGTAACTCAGTTGTAAAAAACTGTTGAAAAATTTTACATGTAATTGGAAAAATATTTTTAAAAACAGACTAAAAAAGAAAGGGTCTGCTTTATAGTCCTAGTTTGTTGTGGAATTGGGTTGTGATAAGTTTTTGATATTGGTAGAGTTAGTTCCACTTTGTTAATGAAGAAAATTGAATCTCGGAGAAGTTAAACTAATAGTCCAAGATTGGTTAGTTAGTATATGATAGAGTCATATTTCAAATTTAGCTCTTTCTGACCTCAAGTCTAATACACACACACACAAACACACACACACAGACACACACACATATATATATGTATATACAAATACATATATATATATATATTCAGTTTTCAACATTCACTTCCACAAGAATTTGAATTACCATTTTTCTCCCCATCTCTCCCCACTCCCCCATCCCAAGACAGCATGCACTCCATCCACCCCTTTCTCCTGTCTGCCCTTCTTTCCATCCCCTTGCCTTCTATTTTCCTGTAGGGGAAAATAGATTTCTATGCACCATTATCTACACATATTATTTCAAAGTTGCATGCAAAGACAATTTTTAACATTCATTTTTAAAGCTTTGAGTTCCACATTATTTCCCTTCCTCCCTCCCCACTCACCCTCATTGAGAAAGCAAGCAATTTCATATAGATTATACCTGTGTGGTCATGCAAAAAATTTCCATAACAGTAATGTTGTGAAAGAATAATCACATTTCCCTCTGTCCTGTCCTACCCTCCCTTTATTTGATTCTCTCCCTTGACCTGTCCCCCAACAATAGTGTTTGTTTTTGATTATCCCTTTCCCCAATTTGCTGTCCTTTCTGTTATCTTCTCTCTCATATCTCCTTCTCTACTGCCTTCCTGCAGAGTAAAATAGATTGTCACACCCAATTCAGTGTGTGTTATTCCTTCCTTAAGCCAAATCCCATGAGAGTAAGGCTCGCTTATTCTCTTTCATCTCCTCCCTCTTCCCCTCCACTGCAAAAGTTCGTTATTGCCTCTTTTATGTGAGATGATTTGCTCCATTCTACCTCTCCCTTTCTCTTACTCCTAATACGTTCTACTCAACAGTAAACTTTATTTTTTAGGTGTTCTCCCTTCGTATTCAGCTCGGTAGGTTTTAATCCTACCTCCTTTGATCTTGGAATATCATATTCCAAGCCCTTCAGCCCCTTAGAGTACAAACTGCTAAATTCTGTGTTATCCTGTTTGCTTTTCCACAATACTTGAATTGTTTCTTCCTGGCTGCTTCTTATATTTTCTCCTTAACATGGGAACTCTGGAACTTGGCTACAGTACTCCTAGAAGTTTTTCTTTGGGGTCTCTTTCAGGAGGTGATCAGTGAAATCTTTCCACTTCTATTTTACTCTATGGTTCTAGAATTTCAGACAGTTTTCCTTGATAATTTCTTGGAAGATGATGTCTAAGCTCTTTTTTTGATCAGAGTTTTCAAGTAGACCAATAATTGTTAAATTAGCTCTCTTAAATCTATATTCCATGTGTACCAGTAAGCACCCCAACATACACAGGGAGGGCCTATCATAGGTTCTTAGCTCTGCATTCATGAAAAGAAAGCAACCTTCAAGGGGTTAACAATCACTTTAATCAAGCACAGGTATCAAAGAAAATTAAAATTTCAGAGAAATCAAAATTCAACAGACAGTGCTTGCAAACTGTCTGACCACTAACATACCCTTAAACTGTCTGACCACAAACATACATACATCTTTACCAGAGAGGGAAGCACCAACTCCTGGGTTTTCAAAAAGATGGAGACGGGGGGACTGCTTAGCGACTTCTCAGAGTCTCATCTGGCACCCAGACTTTCTCCCAAAAACTAAGCCTCCAAAGTAAAACCTCACCCTGAGAGTATGTATACACTTTTAGACCAGAAGACATAATCCGCTGACCCAGTTCCTTAACAGAAAAACAACTCCCCTAATCAAGCTTCCCACAATGGGCAGGCCCATCAATGAGTGGGAAAGATCCTCCCCAATCACATTATTCAATCAGGGGCACTTTTAGTAAAACAAATACAGTGAAAGATCCTAATTTGATTGACATTACATCAAGTCAGTTGTTTTTTCAATGAGATATTTCACATGGTCTTCTATATTTTTCATTCTTTTGGTTTTGTTTTATAATTTCTTGAATTTTTCATAAAGTCATTAACTTCCATTTGCTCCATTCTAATTTTTAATGAACTATTTTCTTCAGTGAGTTTTTGGACCACCTTTTCCATTTGGCCTATTCTGCTTTTTAAGGCATTCTTCTCCTCATTGGTTTTTTGGATCTCTTTTGGCATTCGGATAAGTCTATTTATGAAGGTATTATTTTCTTCTGCATTTTTTGGATCTCCTTTAGCAAGCTGTTGACATGTTTTTCATGATTTTCTTGTATCATTCTCATTTCTCTTCCCAATTTTTCCTCTGTCTCTCTTATTTGATTTTCAAAATCATTTTTGATCTCTTCTATGGCCTGAGACCATTTCATATTTTTTTGAAGGCTTTGGATGTAGGATTCTTGACCTTGCTGTCTGCCTCTGGTTGTATGTTTTAGTCTTCCTCATCCAAAAGGATGAAAGAAAATACCTTTTCACCAAAAAAGTAACCTTCTCTAGTCATATTTTTCACCCTTTGGGGGCATTTTCCCAGTCAATTACTTGACTTTTGAGTCTTTTTTCAAGTGTAGGGTATACTACTCCAGGCTTCAGGGGTTTTGTGCAGCTATTCCCCCAAGATATCTCTAGGGATCTGTAAGTTCTCAGTTCCTCCAAAGTGGCATAATCAAGTGAGAGGTGTTTACTCCTCTTCTGGCCTGCACTCTGCTAAGTGAGTAACCACAAGAACTCTTTTCTGCCCTGGAACTGCATGTAGGATTCCCTCTCCACAGCTGCCACCAGCTCCACCAGGCAGCACTCCTCCTCATGCTAGGACCACAACTCAGAACTGAGACCCAGATTAGCCACTCAATTCCTCCACCCAGGAGCTCCAGAAGTAACTAATACTGTGGCATTGGTTGCTGTCACCCTGGGGCTGGGGCTGGCACAGGGGCAGGACCATGCTCCCCTCTCACCCAGGTGAAAGAGCTTTCTCACTGACCTTTGAAGCTGTCTTTAGCATTTGTGGGTTGAGAAATCTGGAGTAGCAGCTGTCTTAGATTCAGTATCCTGAAGCCTATTCCAGTCCTGTTTGTGCTAGTGTGACCCACCCTGGACTGTGCTCTGCTCTGTGTCTGGTGCAGTAGACCCTGTCAGCCTTCCAAGTTGTCTTGGCCTGGAAATCTGTTTCACTCTCTCATTCTGTGACATCTGATGCTCTAGAATTTATTTAGAGTCATTTTTACATGTATTTTAAGGGTTTTGGGGGGAAAACTCGGGGAGGTTCATGTTTCTACTCCATCATCTTGGCTCCATCCTCTCGTCTAATATTTTTCTTCCTGTATCATATTACCTCACACCTTGGCAATTCCCAATTTGACTCAGAACCTGAATTTATTATACAGAGTTCCAGTAAAGCAGAAATGACTTTCGGATACTATAGACATCCCCTATGTCTGCTCCAGAAGAAATCTAATAGCAGCTTCATTAGCATGCCAAGGTTTAGACCAGAACTCAGGTTATCAATGGTTTGGATGCAGAACCCTTGGCCATTTCTTTCAGTATATTCTCTCTGATGTAATTCTTTATGACTGAAGACCTGTGTCAGCCACCATCTAAATTAAAACTAGCTTAAGCTACAACTTCAACTGGTGGTGACTTACTTCCTAATTACTTGGGAGCTTAAACAACTCTATGGAAGATTTTCTTTTTAAACAAAGGTTTTAGCAATTAACCTTTAAAATAGCTTAATTTATCTAAGTGATGCAGAAAAGTCAGAAAGAAAACGTGTTGATGTTAGGCTACTTCAATATATTAGAAGATGACATAATCATGTACAAAGTTGCCTCTGACTGGTAATTGAGTAACACATGCAGCATGAAAGGGAGGGACAAGAAAGTCCTAAGGTTTCCATGACTAAACCATGCTCATTAGCTAAAGAACTGCCCTAGAAATAAAGGGCATTATTTTTAGTTTTAATAACTTTGTCTCCGGGGTAACATTCTCCCCTAAAGGGCAAAACATTTCTACTGAAATCCAGTGTTCTGCTCATTAAATATGGAGTTGCTTTTCCTTAATAAGTCTGACCTGCCTTTTAGGAAAAAATACATCCTGTTTCCCCAGAGTGTAGAATCAAAGGGACTGTTCTGTATTTACAAACAAATAATGACCTTCGTTGCTTTACTAGTTGGAAAACTCATTCATTGTCTTAAATATTTGCAGCAAAGCCCAGATATACGTCTTGTGAAAATCTAACTTTTCCATAGAAGTAGGATTGTACCCATCAAAATTCAAACCAGTATTAGCATAAATTACAGTTTCAACTGATAGAATTAGTTTCCTAATTAGGATTTTAAGTCTTCTGAATAAATAGTTTTCTCTATCCAGGTTCCTAGACTTCCCCTCCTGTTAGGGGTTAAGAGGTAGATATCTCATTTTTAAGGAGTTTTCCATTCTTTTGGCAATTATATTGAAGCATATACATACACACATGTGTGTATCCATATGTGTTTTTGTGTACCCATACACATGTGTATATATGTATGTGTGTTTGCATGTATACCTATATATAATATAAATTAATATAATATAAATTCAGACATAATTCTCGAAGTTCAAGGTAATCAAAAGTGCATATAAGGATTCTACCTAGTGCAGTGTTGATGATTCTGGATTAAACTATACCAGCTCACTCACTAATATTTAATGGCTCCCTTTCAACTGGCTGCTTCCCTGATACCTACAAACATGACTGTATTTCTTCAATTCTCAAAAATCCATGACTTGACGGAGCAACCCCTCCTAGTAATCATCCTTGCTTCCATTTTGTGACTAAACTCCCTGAGAAAGCTATGTTCAACTGGATCCTCTGCTTCCTCTCCTTTCGTTCTCTTCAAAACATTCTGCTTTCTGACTTTCTATCTCGCCATTCAGCAGAAACTTCTCACTCTCTTTGATGAGCTGTTATCCCCATTTTGCAACTTTTCTAAGAACAGAATTTGAGGTTCAAAGCCTCCTTTTCCCCAGGTCTCCTGATGCCTGAGGTAGCTATAAAGAATGTCCTTCAACCATTTCATTTGCATGTGTAAATTTTGTTCATGAACTTCCCTTACCCTTCCCTGATATTGATGCTGATTTGCCATAGAAACATTTATTTGGAGTGTCATTTGCTACGCATCTTCACTTGATCTGACCATCTCCATTAGCAATAGTCATAGATAAACTCCTCAAAAAAGCCATATACAATCTGTAAAACCATTTCCTCTCCTTTTCTACTCTCTTTCAAAACCTCTGCAATATGGTTTCTGATTTCATTGTTCAACTAACATGCTCTCTCCAAAGTCACCAATGATTTTTAAAATGACAAATCTAATGACCTTTCCTCAGTCCTTGTTCTTCTTGACCTCTTGGTAGCCTCTGACACTGCTGATTACCCATTTCTCCTAGCCAGTCTCTTTTCTGTAGGTTTTCACGCCACTGTTCTCTCCTGGTACACTTCTTCCCTGCTTGACCACTCCTCAGACATTTTTGTTGTTGATTTATCTAGGTCATAACACCTAATTACAGATGTCTCCCAGGGGTCTGTCAATGACTTTCTTCTCTTCTGCTTCTATACTTTCTTGCTTGGTGACCTCTTCAACTCCTATAGAGTCAATCATCACCTCTTTGTAGATGATTTATTTACAATTCTCTATATACACCATGACTTCTCTCTCCATATCTCTTGTATAGCATTGCCAACTGCCTATTGGATATTCAAAGCTTGATATTGGGAGATATATTAAAATCAAAAAGTCTAAAATTGAACTTACTATCTTTCCCCTCAAATCTCCTCTTCCATACTTCCTTTTCAAGAGCAACATCATCCTCCCAGTCACCCAGGCCCTCAAACTAGGAGTCATTTTACTCTTCATTCTCACTTGTCATATCCAATCCATTGTTAAGTTTTACCATTTCTAACTTTGAAACATCTTCAACATACATCCTCACCTCTCTTCACTAACCCAACTGCCAATCTGATGCTGGCTTCCCTTATCTCATGCCTAGGCTATCGCAATGGTCATCTAATGGGTCTCTCTGAATCGTCTCACACACTCCAGTCCATCTTCCATTCAGCTGCCAGGGTAATCTTCCTAAAGCCCAGATCTGATCTTTTCTAGAAGTTCTATAAACTCCAGAGACTCCCTATGACCTTTAAGATTAAGTACAAAATCTGTTTGACTTTTAAAGTCTTTCGCAACCCGACTTCCTTTTAGCATTTCAGTCTTCTTATACTTTCTTCCTCTGTATATACTCTATGATCGAGGAATAATGGTCTTGCTTTTCTTGCCCAGGACACTCCATCTCCCAACTTAATACCTTTCACCAGTTATTCCCCATTATTGGAATATCCTTCCTCCTTCTCTCTGCCTTCCTTGATTTTCTCCAAGTCTTAGACCAAATCCTACTATCTGAAAGAGGTCTTTCTCAGTAGCTCATGCTTTTGGTGTCTTCCCCTTGAAGTTTTCTCTGATTTATACAGTATGTTTATACATAATCATTTGCATATTGTCTTCCTAATAAGGAATGTGAGCTCCTGAGGTCAGAGACTGATTTTTCTTTTGTATTTCTTTATATCCCTAGCACTTAACACAGTACCTGTCACAAAGTAGGTGCTTAATATAAGTTTATTCATTGAATGACATTCATTATGGTAATCAAAGAATGTTAAACCAAGCCCATGTCTAGAACAATTACCGAAAGTTTCAGGGAGAAATGTTTTAGATAAATTTTAGGGAGAACTTGCTAATAATTTTAATAACATTTTCTTTTCTCCAATTACATATAAAAATAATTTTTAATTTTTTTTAAGTTTGAACTCCAGCTTCTCCTCTCCTCTCTTCCCCCTACCTGAGATAGCAAGAAATTTGATATAACTTATACATGTGCAATCATGTAAAACATATTTCCATATTAGTCATTCTGCAGAAGAAAGTTAGAACAAAAAAATAAAGTTAAAAACATTATACTTTGATCTGCATTGAGAAACCATCAGTTCTTTCTGTGGAGATGGATAGCATTTCTCATCATGAGTTCTTTATGATTTTCTTGGATCACTATATTGCTTGAGAATAGCTAAGTCATGCAGTTTTTCATCATACAATTTTTCTGTTACTATGAACAATGTTCTCCTGAGTCTACTCATTTCACTCTGCATCAATTCATATATTTCTTTTCAGGTTTTTTCTGAAATCATCCTTCTCATCATTTCTTACAGTACATTAGTACTCTATTACAATCATATACCACAACTTGTTCAACCATGCCCCAACTGATGGGCATTCCCTTGATTTCCAATTTCTGACTGCCACAAAAAGAGCTGCTATAAATAATTTTGTACAAATAGTTCCTTCCTCCCTTTCTAAAATTTTCCATGGGGCTACAGACCTAGTAGACATAAGAACTTACTAACAATTTGAGGACTTCACAATGGGGTAGGCTCTTATTCAGGAAGATATTTGTTGGAGATATAAAGGGAATTTATATTTCCAGTAGGAATTAAAAAGATGACTTCTAAAGTATCTTCTGGAACACTGAGATTTTTTGGATCTATAAAAACACAGATTAGTCTCCCCACCCCATATTCCCTTCATAGATACAAATTTAGAACACCAGAACTGGCTATAAGAAGGGGGCATTTTTGTGGGCAATGTCTTTTTCTTCTTCTAGCAGTATGTGAAGCTTGTGTTAAAATGGAATGTGACATTTTGCTATTTCTCATCTGGTGCAATGGGTCATATAGAATCTGAGCATTTAAAAACAATGCATTTACTAAAATAATATTCCAAAACCCTCAGATAAAAGTTGTCATAATGGTGAAAAAGCAATTTAAGAAGATAAAAACCACTGACTAGAAGATTAAAAGTAGTAAACAAGGAGGTTTCCCAAGGTCTCATGAGCTCCCTGCCCAAAGCAAAGAACTGCTTTTATACTCTTTTCCCCCAAAAGAACTCGCAGCTGGTTCCTAGATCATCCATTTTGTAGGCAAGTTTCCCCAGGTCCACATTACAACTTCCTTGCTTACAACTATATAAATTCATATTAACAGATTGGAGTAAGGGATGTTAACTCAGACTTCCTATTCCTACTAATTTCATGGCCAACAAATGATTGATTCCTTTGGATAATTTAGGTTATATTGCACAAGGCTAGCACACCTGGTAAGTCAGTCGAATGGGGCCTGGGGGGAATCTATCACATCACCTGTTTGGTAACATGGCTGAGGCAGAGCATGATTGAATTTTTCACTTTGCAGATTACTTCGTTACCATTATCCAGATACTACCTTTTTTCATTATCTGATAAAAATCTATTGTTTAAAATATTTTAGGAAAGCTAGCTTTCCCTTTTCTTTTTAGCTAAGATATATTGTTTACACTTTTAGCTCCACGAATTTACAGCCTGCCTGTACTTCAATCAGGGAATATCAACAGACTGTATGACCTTCACGGAGGAAAAAAATAGGAATTTTCCAGTGATATTAAATGGCTGAAATGCTGCTTTTCTTCACTCTGTAGTTCTAGTGGAAGTCTTGCATCATCTCTCTGCTCCCAAGAAACTTAATGGTCCAATTTTAAATTATTAGAATATGCTCCAGTGAATTGAATGTATGCTGGTCCTTTTGATGCAGCTCTTGATAGATGAGGGGCTGGGAATTTACCAAATATTTTTTTTTATTTGAGGTGGAGCATTATTAACATCCATCAATTTAAAAGTCAGCTGTCAAAAAGTTCCTGCCTTCAGCTAAGAAGCATCACTTATTAATTTTGATTGAAGAGTTATTTGCAGAACTTCCAAAAATAAATATTGAACAAGGAAGATCAGTGCTGAAGAACTCTGAGGGGTGGGGTGGCAAGTAGGGAAGCATGTCTAGTGGCTACTAAAAAAGAAAAATCTTTGTCCAACAATCATCCCTGCTTGCTCGAACATACTTTGATGTATAGAAATTTCTTCTTCCAAGGAAAGAAGAAAAACAAGATAGAAAAGAATAGCTAATTGAATTCTACTCTTTTGGAAGTTTTTCTATAGAAATGTTCTTGATTGCATTTTCAAATTTAGTCAATATCTCAATTTATTTCCTATGTTTCACTGTCCAATATAGCTTTACTTATAATTTCTACAAGAAGTTCATCTACTTTTACCTAGGGATTCTAGGTTGACTATACTCTGGAGGTGACTCATACCCCATCAGGAAGCACCTAAAAGGCTTCATGACAGAGGTGGAAGTAAACTTAGTTTTCAAGTCTTACTGCTATGATCTCAGATCTACTGCTCTGATGCTTTTGGTTCCAATACATTACTTAGTTTGTGGTACTCATTGTTTTCTACTTTTGTTCTCAGGTATTCTTGGCATGCTGGTAGTCTTGTGTGCTTGCTTAATTAGTAACTTATCTATTAGAAATAGTTAAAGTGTTGGGTAAGAGTTATACAGGATTAAGAAACCAAATAAATCTTGACAGGCTAGAATATTGGGCTAAATATAATAAAAGTGTAATAAAGACAAAGGTAAAATATTCTGCCCCTATATCATAGGGCTAATCTGATTCCCCACTATGAATGAAAGAATGAATAAATTATTATGTATTTGTAAAAGCCTATCATGTGCTTGATATCATAGATGGAGCTGAGAGTGGGGTTTTTATGGATATACCAGTAGACTGCCTATAGTTTCCATATTGTTTTTTCTTCTCTCTTTTTTTTCAGCTGTTAAAAATTTTTCCTTTCTCTAAATCTTCAGTAACTTTCCTAGTCTCTACATTTTGTCAAAGATCAATATCAATGTTTCAGCAATAGTATCTGCCAGTTTTGTCAATTTTTCAAGACCATTATGCAGAAAAAAGATTAGATTTAGTTGGTTTAGCTTCAGAAAGAAGACATCCCTTGGAACAAAGGATAGATATTAGAAGGAATATCCCTGCTTTTTTAAGGGGAAAATCTTTCTAACAATTAGAAAAGGGGTTTTCAATTTTTATATGTCTTGGACCCTTCTGGCAGTATAGGAAAATCTATGGACCCAAATTCACAATAATGTTTTTAAATAATTAAAGGGAAAGCTAATTTTCATTGAGAAGTTTGCAAAAATAGAGATATAATCTTTCCCATGGAAAAATTCCCATGGATCCTTTAAAATCTATCCATGCATACTTGTATCTCAGGCTAAGAAAACTGCTACAGAAGGGGTGAAAAAATGGAAAATGACCAGATAATTCACTACACACACACACACAAATATATACATATCAACAGGCTTGGGTATAGAAATCTATCTTACCCAAGAAGGAAATAGAAGGGGAAAAGGGTAAGAAATATGAAGAAGGGTGATTAAAGGGAGGGCAGATTAAGGTCAGCAGTGACCAGAAGCAAAACAAACTTTTGAAGAGGGACTTGATTAAAAAGAGACAGAAGGATAAATAGAAGAAAATAGAAGGGAGGAAAATACACAGTTAGTAATCATAACTGTGAATATGAATGGGATAGGCTCACTCATAAAATGGAAGTAGATAGGAGAATGGATTGCAAATTGGAATCTAATAATATGTTGTTTACAAGAGACATACTTGAAACAGAAAGAAAAGCACAAAAGTAAAATAAAGACCTGGAGCAGAAATTATTCTGCTTCAGCAGAAGTAAAAAAAAAACAGATCTACCTCTTTATCTATCTATCCATCTATCTATCTATCTATCTGTCTATCTATGTGCATATATATGCATACACACATATGCATAGGTATATGTATATATATATATATATATGTATGTGTACATACATACATGAATGTACAAGATCTAATTATAAAGCTTTAATCATCAAAACTATTTGGTACTGGCTAAGAAAAAAAGAGTAGTGGATCCCCAGAATAGATCAGGTACATAAGACACTGTAGTTAATGGCTATAGTAATCTACTGTTTGATAAATGCTAAGACTCGAGCTTCTGGAATAAGAGCTTACTATTTGACAATTCGAAACTGAAAAACTGGAAAATAACATGGCTGAAACTAGGAATAGACCAACATCTCACACCATATACAAATAAAGTCAAAATGTGTACATGATTTAGACATAAAGGGTGATACCATGAGCAAGGAATAGTTTACCTGTCATACCTATAGAGAAGGGAAGAATTTATAACCAAACAAGAAATAAAATGCAAAATGAATAATTTTGGTTGCATTAAATGAAAAAATTTTTACACACACATATACGCAAATTCAACCAAGATTAGAAGGGAAACAGAAATCTGAGAAACAATTTTTATAGCCAGTGTTTCTGATAAAGGTCTCATTTCTCAAAAATATTGAGAATGAGTTGAATTGATAAGAATATAAATCATCCCCTAATTGATAAATGGTCAAAGAATATAAACAGGTAGTTCTCAGACGAAGAAATTAGAGTTATCTATGGTCATATGAAAATGTTCTAAATCATTCTTAATTAGGTAAATACAAATTAAATAGCTCTGAGGTACCACATTACACCTATCAGATTGGCTAACATGACAAAACAGGAAAATGATAAACATTGGAGAAGATGTGGGAAAATTGGAACACTAATGCATTGTTGGTGGAGTTGTGAACTGATCCAACCATTCTGGAGAACAATTTGCAACTATGCCCAAAGGTCTATAAAACTGTGCTTATCTAGCAATACTACTACTAGATTTCTATCCCAAAAGATCATAAAAATGGAGAAAAGGACCTCCATGTACCAAAAACTCTCTATAGCAGCTCTTTTTTGTGGTGGTCAAAAATTGGAAAATGAGGGAATGACCATCAGTTGCGGACTGGCTAAATAATTTGTGATGTATGAATATAATGGAATATTATTGTTCCACAAGAAAGAGTGAGCAGTGGACTTCAGAAAAAGCTGGAAAGACTTGCATGAACTAATGCTAAATGAAGTGAGCAGAAACAGAAAAATACAATATACAGGATCAGAAACATTGTGTGATAATCAACTATGATAGACTTAGCTCTTCTCAAAGTACTACAAAGACAATTCCAAAAAGACTCATGATGGAAAATGCTACCCATAAGCGGAGAAAGAACTATGGAGTCTGAAGACAGATCAAAGCATATTATTTTCACTTTTTTGTTTTTTTGTTGTTTTTTTCCCCTTTTGTTCTGTTTCTTCTTCCATGATAAGAAGAATATGAAAATACACTTAACATGATTGCATATGTATAACCTATCTCAGATTGGTTATTGTCTTGGTGAGAGGAGATGATAGGGAGGGAGAAATATTTGGAACTCAAAATCTTATAAAAAATGAAGGTTGATTCCTGAAAGAGATCCCCAAAAGCAAACTCCTAGGAATATTGTAGCCAAATTTCGGAGTTCTCAGGCCAAGGAGAAAATATTGAAAGCAGCCAGAAAGAAACAATTCAGGTACTGTGGAAACACAATCAGGATAACACAAGATTTAGCAGCTTCTACACAAAGGTTCCATAGGACTTGGAATATGGTATTCCAGAGGTCAAAGGAGATAGGATTAAAACCAAGAATCATCTACACAGCAAAAATGAGCATAATACTTCAGGGGAAAAATGGAATTTCAATGAAATAGAGTACTTCCAAGTATTCTTATTGAAAAGACCGGAGCTGAATAGAAAACCTGACTTTCAAATACAAGAATCAAGGGAAGCATGAAAAGGTAAAGAGAAAAGAAAAACCATAAGGGATTTTTTAAAGTTGAACAGTTTACATTCCTACATGGAAAGATGATATTTGTAACTCATGAGACCTTTCTCATATTAGGATAGTTGGAGGGAATATGTGTGTGTGGGTGTGTATGTGTGTGTATATGGAAAGAGAGAGAGCACAGAGTGAGCTCAACATGATAGGATGATATCTAAAAAAGAAAATTAAGTATTGAGAGGAATGTACTAGGAGAAGAGGCAAGAAAGAGCTTTTACAATGGAGGGGAAGAAGGGGAAGGTGAGAGGGAATAAATAAGCCTTCCTTTCATTGGATTTGGCTTCAGGGAAGAATAACATACATACTCACTTGGGCATGGATGTTCATCTTACTCTACAGGAAAGCAGGGGAAGAAAGGGATAAGAGAGTGAGGATAACAAGGGACAGTAGATTGGGGGAAGGGGTAATTAGAAGCAAACATTTTGGTAAAAGGACAGGTCAAAGGAGCAAATAGAATAAATGGAGGGCAGTACAGGATAGAAGAAAATATAATTTCTCACAACATGACTGTTATGGAAGTGGTTTTCATGACTACACATGTATAACCTATGTTGAATTGCTTGCCTTCTCACTGATGGTGGATAGGGAGAGGGGAAGGGAGAGAATGTGAAACAAAGTTTTAAAAATGAATATTAAAAATTGTTTTTATATGCAACTAAGAATAAGGAATAAGGCAATGGGGTATAGAAATCTATCTTAACCTACAGGAAAATAGAAGGGAAGGGGATAAGAGGAGAAGAGATAGAAGGGAGGGCAGATTGGAGGAAAGGATAGTCTACATGCTGTCCTGGGGTGGGAGGAAGGGGGAGATGGGGAGAAAATTTGAAATTCAAAATTTTGTGGAAGTGAATGTTGAAACTGAAAATAAATAAATTTTTTAAATGAAAGTTGAAAACTATCTTTACATGTAATTGGAAAAAATAAAATACTATTTACTAAAAAAAAAAGCAAGTGAAACTATTATGATCTCTGACAAAGTAAAAGCAAAATAGACCTAATTAAAAGAAATAATCAGGGAAACCATATTTTGCTAAAAGTTACCATAGACAATGAAGTAATATAAAAAAAAATTACAGTAAGTTTCTCCAATAAAAGCTTCATTTCTCTAATATATACAAAACTGAGTTAAATTTGGAAAAATAAGAACCATTCCCTAATTGATAAATGTTCAAAGGATATGAACAAGAAATGTTCAGAAGAAATCAAAGATATCTGTAGTCATAGAAAAATGCTCTAAATTACTGTTGATTAGGGAAATGAAAATTTTTTTTAAAACGAGATACTACCAAATACCTATTAGAAATAACAAATGCTGGATGGGACAAGGGAAAATAGGTACACAAACAAAATGTTGGTGGAATTGTGAACTGGTTCAACCATTCTAGAGAACAATCTGAAACTATGACCAAAGGTCTATAAAGCTATGCATAGCCTTTGAGTCAAATTGCAAGTACTAGATTTATACCCTAAAGAGAAAAAGAAATAAGAAAAGGATCTATATGTACAAAAATATTTATAGTAGCTCTTTTTGTAGCATAGAACTGGAAATTGAAGGGATGCTCCTCAATTCGGGAATGACTGAATGAGTTGTGGCATATGACTGTAATAGAATAGTATTGTACTATAAGAAATTATGAAGGGGAGTGATTTCAGGAAAAAAAAACCTGGGAAGATTTATATTTGAAGTGATGCCAAATTAAGTGAGAAGAGCCAGGAGAACATTATGCAAAGTAACAGCAATGTTGTAATCGTGATCAACTGTGAAAGACGACCACTCTGATCAATACAATGAACCAAGACAATTCCAAAGGACTCATGATGAAAAAGTGTTACCTAATTCAAGAGAAAGAAATGTTGAACTCTGAGTGCAAATTGAAGTATAATTTTCTTAATTTCTCTATTTTCTGGGAGGTGATTTGCAATATGTCTAATATGGAGAGGTTTTGTATGATTTCACACATATAATACTGATATCATATTGCCTGCCTTCTTAATTGGTGAAAAATTTTAAAACTCAAAATTTTAAAAGAAAATGTTTAAAATAGCTTCTTTTTTTAAAAAAAAATATACTTCATTACTTCCCTAAGGACCTCAGGAGAGCATTTTGAGCCAGATCTAGTGCATAATCAGGCAAAATTATTTCACCCAATACCCCAAAGTTGGGAAAAGGGTTATGAAACTCAGCTATTCTGTCCTCTATAATGACATACAATGAATTTCAATAAAAATCATTGTTCATGGATTATATTGTGTATGGCTTCCTTTGATTTTTTTTAATCCTGCTAATTTCTAGATGCCTCTTATCAATTTCAGAAAACAAAGTTAAAATCAACAATATTTAGAATAATATTTAGACTATTTATAACTAATTGACTTCTCAGGTTTTGAATCAAGTGACCAAGAGAATTGCATTCCCCTTAAAAGAGACATAGGTTTGAAGAAAAAACAATTTTAAAGGAGTTGATGATGAATTTAGTTTTGAACATGATGAATCTGTAGTATGTATAGAAAATCTGTGGAGATGTCACACAGGCTATTGAAGATGTGGAAGTCTAGTTTAGGACAGGGATAAAGCCTTAGTACATAGATTTTAATAACATCTGAAAAGGAGTATTTTAATAATTGAAGTCATGGAAACAGATAAAAGAAAAAAGTTCCCAAGCAAAGGAAAAATGGAGAGGAATTTCAGATATGAAAAGAACTTGGAGTGGAAAAATGTTGTAGAAAGAAAAGAAGGGGAATTTATTTAACAGTCAGAAGATACCAAACTAAAAAAAAAATAGGAAGGTGAAGATAGAGAAAAGTCAATTAAGAGATCAGTGGCAATCTTTGAGAGTTGTTTGTTTGAAGAGTGGAATTAGAATGAACATGTTAGGAACAGGAAGGATAGACAGCTCTTTTCAAGAATAGCCAGAAGGCTTTAGATATATGAACACTGTACAATACTACAAAAATGAAATTCACTATGTCTTAATAGACAAAAAAAAAACTGGTTACTGATGTGGAAATCACTGTTTTTGTGCAGACTTGAAAAATTAAATTAAACATCAGATGTCAAAATCAACTTCAGATTTGAATCAATTTGACAAGAATTTATTAGATGCTAACTGTGTACCACACACTATACTAGGCACTGGGATACAAAGATTAAAATAATGACTCTTTCCTCAATGAACTTGCATTCTCCTAGAGGAAAAATACATACACAGAAGCTTATAAGTGTATGTATATATGTATATAATATATATATATATATAATTTTGGAGTATGTAAAGATATTGACAAGTGAGAACATTAGGGAATGCTTCATGTTGGAGACATCACTTAAATTAAGCCTTGAAAAGATCTCTAGAGATTACAAGAAGTAGAGGTGAAGAAAAAATATGTCATGAATGAATTCAATGTCTTTCTTCTTATAACTTCTTAATGTCTGAGGTGACAGATAATTTTTTTAAATGTCACAATCTTGAAAATATATGTACATTGCCTAACATTCCCATCCAGTAATTTGACAATGTTCTAACATATTTATTTTGTCCAATATCTATTTGTAACTTTAAATTCATTTATCTTTCCATTACATTTGTAAGAAATAGACAAGCTGAAATAGACAAGCTGACTTCCTCAGAAATTATTACAATCTAGATTTTATAATCATTTAGCTTTTCTTCCACATACATAGATTCTAGATGATTCCACAAATATAGATTTGAACTGATATTATTTCATTATCTATGATATCCTTAAGCATAATCTACTTTTTCTTCTTTGCTATTTACCACATCTATTTTTACTATTACTTGTCTGAAATCCAGATTGCTCTTTTTGCTTGTTCATGCTCTGCTGAGCATAATAAATTCTAATCCAATTTCTCATTTTAATTCTCCAAATTTTCAGATTTTGTCTATATTGTAAACAAAAATATTGTTTGATTTGTCTTTTTACACTTTTTCATTTATTGGTACACATATCACAACTCAAATTCTGCTCTTATTTTAAAGTTTGTTTTTCTCTCCATCAATTCTTGTTTTAAAAACTGCTTCTCCCCACTTCCGTTGTTTCAACATTCTCCCAAACCTATATTGTCCCTTTCTCTATGTCAACCCAGTCTTTTACTTCATAGTATTTGGATCACAATATTCCTTTATCTGTTTATTTAAAAAACTTCCATTTTCTGATTTAGATAACCAAATAAGCTATAGAAATTTATTAAATGAGAACTGTGTGTCAAGAATTCTGTTAAGCATTTGGGGTGTGAATATAACAAGACCTGTCTTCAAAGAGCTTACATTCTGTAAGTGAGACAACATGCATACATATAAACATATACACAAAAATGCACAAATTAAGTAAAATACAATCTCTGGGACAGACACTAACCCTTGGGGGCATTTGGAAAATATTCACTGTAGGAGGTATTTGTGCTAAACTTTGAAGGAAATCCAGGATTCAAAAAGGCATAGGCATAGAGAGAAAATATCAGGCAGGAATAGGAATACTGCAAAGACTGAAGAAAGAAAATATAATATTCTAGTCACAGAAAAACAGGAATATCAGACTGTCCTGTAGAGCATGAAGGCAAATGATGTATAATAAGCTTGGAAAATAGACTAGAGCCAGACTAAGAAAGACTTTAAAATCCTCCTCAAAGGAGATATCTGAATTTGATCCCTCAAATAATAAGATCGTTGGAATTTATCGAGCAGGAGAGCAATTTGACCAGATCTATACTTTAAGTATCATTTTGACAGCTGTATGCAAATTGTGTTATACAATTATTTGACATGAGGCAAGAAAACAAATTAGATGGGTAGTACAATTAAAAGAATTAGTAACTTCCTCCTTTCTCCCTATTTCTTTCTTATAATTTCTTATTTTTTTTCTTTTTTTGTGATTTCTTTTATATTAATATGATGCATTAATCTTACTCTCTTACTGATCATGAAATGCTGTAAAATTTGAAAGGAACAATACTCTTCTCACTTGTTCTGGATGTAAGTAATTTATCACTTCTTATTTTTTTCAAGACACTCAAACAGTTCTTAAATTTCTTTTGTCTGTTATGTTTGCCATTCAAGAATTTTGTCCAGCTTTGGTTTTCTCAATAAGAAGGCTTAGAATTCACCAGTTCAGTTAAAGGTTCTGTTCTTTGCTTCCCTCTAAGAAAATTATTGTCCAATTTGCAAAATATGCTATTCCGAGTTGCAAGCTTTCTTCTTTTGCTTTTTGATAAGTGATACTCCCAAATTTTGTTTCTTTTCATGTACTTGATTCATAGTACTGAGTGATTGAGAGTAGAGTTTTAGAGTACAATTGCAATATGTGTTTCTTTGATTTTGGCATTCTGGAATTTAATAATAGTATTTCTTGGTTTGTTGTATCTGAGGTTGTTCTCTGGTGGTGACTCACAAATTCCAGCTGTACTTTGATCTCTGAGTATAATGATTCTAAGTGATTGTATTTTATGAATTCTTAAAATATGGTATTCAGAGTTTCTTGCCTTATCATGCTCTTTTGTGAGCCTGGTGAACTTCAGATTATGTCCTTTTTCTTTTTCTTTGGCTAGTAGTTGATAGTACATATGGTATACCTTCTTACATAGTTTTTTAACTTGGCCATAATTTTTTTTTAATTTTTGAATTCTGTCTCCTTTATTTTTGTCAGATTTCCCATTACTTTCTTAAGGTTTCTAGCATTTTGCTTGTCTATGCTACTCTTGCCATCTTTCAGTCCTTTTATTAGACTTTCTTCAAATTGTTTTATTTTTTAATACTATTTCTTATTGCCTCAGCTCAGAGTACTGAAAGTCCTTATGGTTTCAGCCCCAATCCAATATACATTTCTGAGGTAAGCTGGTTTACTACTATTTAGGCAACATAATGGCTCCCTGACTCCAAAATTTCATGATATTAATGTTGTTGTTACATTCTGTAAGTCATTCTTTCTCAGAGGACCATGACATCAGGAAAATGATGCAATGACTTGCAAGTGAATTGTATTTTAGTAAGGAAGGACTGTGCAAAGTCACCAGCCTTACTTTCTCCTCCAGAGCCATCTGAGCCACTCCTCTAGAGTGGCCATATGTAGATCAGGACAACTGGAGATGTCCCAGGATGCACTGGGAGGCCTCAGCCTTTTTAAGCTAATGTCTTTCTGAGTTCTCATTTTGAGGAAAGCAATCCCATTCAGTGATTAGGGTTCTTTAAGAATGAGCCAAGGGATGGCCCCTTTAATTCTCCCTGCCAAAATAAATCGGACTGGGAGGGGAAGACCTTCAGAGTTTCTGGCCAAAAGAGAAGCAATTACTATTTATATTCACTCTGAGCCATTAGAGCCCCCAAAATAACCATTAAGTGGTACTTGGTCAGGGACCTATTGATGTCCAATCAATGAGAGCTAGAGTGAATTGAGTTGATGCATGGATTTTAAGAAAGAAATGCAGCCAATAAATCCCAAGATACTAACATAGGTTTCAGTAATCAAAATTTGCCTTCCTTTGGACAGAACACTCTCAGGTAAGGGCATGATACCCCAGGTAGGTGAAAAGAGGAGAGGAGAGGAGAGGGTTGGGGGAAGGAAGGTCAGGAGAGAAGAGTGGAGGGGAGGGGTTGGAAGAGGACAATGTCATCAGGAAGATAATGCCATAACTTGCAAGTGAATTGGATTTTACTGAGGGAAGGTTGTGCAAAGACACCAGTCTCACTTTTTCCTCCACAGTCATCTGGGTCTAGTGGCCAGATACAGATATATCTATTATATCTATATATCATATTTCATATGTATTATATATATATATGTTGTATATAATATATTATAGAGTGTATCTATATATCTATAATATAGATATATTAACACATATATTATATAGATATAGTAATATCTATAGATTATATAGAGAGATATATTAATACTGAACTTAGTGTGGACACACACCGGGAGTGACATAGCCTACTACATTTTAGAACTCTCAGCTTTAGTCACTTTGATATTAGGGAGTATAGATATGTACAACTATACCTGGCTTAAAGGAAATCTTAATTTAGGGTTCATAAACTTTTTAAAATTAATAATTGTATTTTTTTGTTTCATATTGTTTTTAAATTTTCAATTCCAAATTCTCTATCACCCTCCAGACCCTCCTCATTGAGCCATTGAGATGGCAAGTAATATGATACTCATTATACACATGAAGTCATGTAAAATGTATTTCCATCTTTCAAAAATAAAAAAGCAAGAAAATCAAGTGGAAATAGTATGCTTCAACATGCACTTAGAGTTCATTAGTTCTCTCTCTGGAGGTGGATAGCATTTTTCATGATGAATCCTTTGGAATTGTCATGGAATGTTGCATGCTAAATCTTTTGGATTAAAGCAACTAAGACTTTTCATAGATGATTATAGCTTTAATGTTGCTGGAAATTGCTCTCCTGAACTTCACTTTGCATAGGTTCATATAAATCATTCCAGGTTTTTAAAAAATCATTCCCTTCATAATTTCATATAGCCCAATAGTACTCCTTCATATTCATATACCATAACTTGATTAGTCATTCCTTAATCAATACCTATTCCCTTAGTTTCTAATTTTTTGACACCCCACAAAGAACTGCTGTAGATATCTGTGAACATATAAGTCCTTTTCCTTTTTCTCTGGTGTTCTTGTGATATAGACCTAGTTTGGGGCATAGTTCCAGATTTTTCTCCAGAATGGTTGAACTAGTTCACACTCCACCAGCAATGCATTAGTGTACCTATTTCCCCATATCTCCTCCAGAATTTGTCATTTTCCTGTTTTGTCATCTTAATCAATCTGATAAGTATAAGGTGATACTCAGAATTACTTCAATTTGCGTTTCTCTAATTATTAGTGGTTTAGAAATTTTTTTCATAGGATTATTGATAGTTATCATTTCTTCTTCTGAAAACTACCTGTTCATATTATTTGATCATTTATCAATTGAGCCATAGATAATTGTATTTTGATATAATTGTTCTTTTATAAACCTATGTCTTTCATTTTATGCATTACAAACAGTTTCTAAGAAGGAATTTGAAGGTTTTACAATATTCTTGAAAGGTTTACAACACAAAAAAGTTAAGAACTCTTATTTTATTAATTTATTCTTTTGTCTATTCAATATTTCTATGATATTATTGAAGTATTACTTTTTTATGGATTATTTTCCCAAGCATTTCTTATCATGTATTATTTCTTCAATATATTGGAACTTTTTCCTTGCTTTATGAATTCCTTAGCCTCTGTGCTATCCCTTTGTTTCATCTCATGAATACTTAACTGCTAAACTTCTCTCCTGCTAGGAATGTGAAGTCTGGAAGAATCACTGCTGAGGGTAAGCTTTGAGGAAAGCTCTTTGTAATTATGTCTCCCACTTGCTGTTAGTTTCCATCTTTCTTTGCCTTAACACCTATGTTAGTCACCATTTCAATGAAGAGCCCTCAGACTGGGTTCTAAAGTTAGGCTGGGTTTGAGAAATAAGAAGTCAAAAGCCATGACGGACAGTGATAATAGGAAACTTACTCTTGCTAGCTTGTCCACTCTGCACACCATTAGGTTTAAATCTTATTTGATTCAATAGCCTTTGGAGCCACTAACTATGAAAAACACCACAGTTCACATCTCAGGAAAATTCAGGGAAGAAGTAGAATTTTGCTATTTTGTGTTTCCTGAAGGATCACTTTGAAATTCTTTTTTAAAATTTTCTTTTGTTGTTTTTGCATTAAATTTGGCACTTTTCTGTTTATGAGACAGTAGAGAAGAGACCTTGACTGAGTCTTCTGCCTGCAATCTTGTCGGAAGTCCTTCTAACCCCCTTATTTTTTTTCAGAAGACATCAGAATCTAGTCCAGTTAGTTGACTTGTACATGGAGTAAGTGGCAGAGGCTGGATTTGAACCCAGGTTCTCTAATCACCAAGGGAGAATTCTTTTTGCTACACTACACAATACATGAAAACCATTCATTATAATTCCTACTTCACAGAGTTGTTGTGAGGCTCAAATGCAGACACTATATATAAAACATAAATCTGTATGTGTAAGTTAAAAGTTACTCATGCAAATGATGGATTCCTCCTCTGAATTTCCATCTCACACATTGCCAGTATCAAACAACATAACATTCAATTGCCCAGTTGTTCTCTAATTGTTTCATGTGTATTAGTTGTATCTCCTCAGTTAGAAAGTAGACTCCTAGAGACCAGAGACCAGCACGCTGCAATGCAAAATGCACTGAACTAGGAGGACGAATTGGATTTATGAAATATGGAACTTTTATTGCGGTTCACTCATTTTTCAGTTGTAGTCAATTCTTTGTGACTCCATTTGGGGTTTTCTTGGCAAATATACTGGAGTGGTTTGGCATTTCCTTTTCCAGCTCATTTTACAGATGAGGAAACTGAAGCAAACATGATTAAGTGACTTGTCCAGGGTCACACAGCTAGTATCTGAAACCAGATTTATTCTCATGAAGATGAGTCTTTCTGACTCCAGACCCAGCCCTCTATCTACTGTGTGACCTAGTTGCCCTATTCAGTAATTATTTGTGCCATTTAGAAAGGACTTAATCTGGGGTAAGTCAGTTCATTTCTCTGAACTCCTCCTCTCCCTCTTTATCCTCCTCCTCCTCATCATCCTCATTTGGAAATTAAAGATAGTGTCACCTGTCCTGTCTGCTCCATAGGGATTTTGTGAGGATCTCATGGGATAGTACAAAGCAAAGTACTTGTAAAAATGCTCTAGAAGATGAGATGTCTTTGCATTCTGTGTCCTACCGCAGTACTGAACACAAAAAGCAGTTTAATAAATACTTTCACTGAAAGCCTTAGTTCTGTAAGAAGGAATCAAGCAGTTATTAAGTACCTTCTATGTGCTAAACACAGTGCTCAAAGGTTTAATAAATACTATCTCATTTGACCTTCACAATGACCCTGGGAGGTAGTACTATTATGATTTCCATTATAGTGTTGAGGAAGCTGAGTCAGATGGATGTTAAGTGAGTGAGTCAGCAACGTATAACTCGTGCATGTCTGAGGTCATATTTGCACTCTGGTCTTCCTGAATCCTGCCTCTTGCTGATGACTTAGTTCTGGTCTCTTCTATCCAAGCAAAGGGGACTATGGAGCTTATTGCCCATCTCAGTGTGGTCTAAAACATGGGAAGTCCAAAGAGACAGTAGTGATGACTAAGAATACAGTATCATCAAAATTTTATTTTTGTTTTCAGCTACTTCATTTTTCAACTCCATAAATGGTGGCCATAGGGAGAGCAGAGGCACTATTGGTAATGGTTCTCCATAGTTTATCATTCAATTTCTCATTTAGCTAACATCAGGAAAGGAAAAAAAAGCAGATGGATAATATTGGGTGTGGAGTGGGCAGATAATTCTTAACTTCCTCTAAAGAAATAACAAAGATCCTAGAATGAATGAAAATTGTTTAAATATCAAGCCAAAAATTCCTTAAAGCTCTTGCTACATAATATTAAAACAGTGAGTCAAGTTAGTCTATTCAGGAAAGAATTGGTCAATCTTATATGTTTTCTATTAGCTCTGTCTTCAAATTATATTGTATGTGCTTGTCTGTGTAAATGCTATCTCTCCCAATAGAATGTGAACTCCATTTGTATCCTCACCTAGCACCCTGCTTTGTCATTAGAAGATACAGTAAATAATGGTTGAATTCATCTAAACTGTGTTGCACCTAATTGCTGAGTCATAGAAAAGAAATGAAGAAGAGTGGAAAGAGTGCTACTGAATTCAGAATCAGACTTCCACTTGAATCCTGAATCCTACTGGTGTGAACATCACAAGTTTGTTTACATATTCATAACATAGGAATCATAAAACTTACCCTATCTTGATCCCCAGGGCTGTTATGAGGAAAGTACTTCCCCAACCTTAAAGTACTATAAAAACTCAAGGTATTAATATTATTTAAAGAAAATGATTGAGACTGTCTTAAAAGAATTTTAGTATTAGTACCATTTGTTTGAGACAGCAAGTCACATCATTAGCTAGAGCTTGCAGCTCGAGTAATAAATTAGTGATAGAAGAATATCTGGCTCAGCTTTATAGCTCTTATTTAATTAATAAGAAACATCATCTAAAGCTCTGGTGCTATCTGGTGTAGCAGTAAGCACCCCAGCATACACAGGAGGGCCCGCTATACAGGTTCTTAGATCTGCTTTTCTAAAAAGAAAGCAATGTTTGAAGGGGTTGGCAATCTACTTTAATTACATTCACCAAGAAAATATAAGCAGAGAAATAAAGACTGACAGGGCTTCCAACTGTCTAATCATAAGCAATATATACATCAGAGATCAAGAGATAGATCCAACTGTCTGACCATTACATACATACATAGTTATCAGAGAAAGAAGCACCAACATCTGGGTTTTCAAAGCGGGTTAACAGCTCTTTTGTTAATTGCTAATAAAGCACTGGGTCAGGAGGGTCATGCCCTCTGGCTGTGAAAAGTGGATAGATAGATAGAGATATAGATTAGATATAGATATAGATAGATATAGATATACTCTGAGGGGAGGTGTGGGCCTTCCTGCAAAACAAGACTCCCCTAAATCTGAGGACCATTAATGGGCTGGGAAGATACAAACATCGATTAGGTGACTTGCCCAGGGTGATACAACTAATAAGTATCTGGGACCACATTAGAACTCAGGGTTTCCTGACTCCAGGTTTAGCTCTTTATCTACGGCACCAAGTAGCTGCCTCTGAGGTTATTATTTTCAATGATTTATAACCAAAGCATTATATATAAAGACATCAGTTTCTGTGGTAGTAAGCTATTCAGGATCATTGAAAGGACTGAACATTTCCCAGACTCTTCTCTCTCCTTATTCCATCTTCTGTGATATATTTGTGGGCAAATAATATGTATATATATATATATATATATATATATATATATATATATATATATATATGTGTGTGTGTGTGTGTGTGTGTGTGTGTGTGTGTGTGTGTACATATGTACCCATAGATTTATACTATGTATATTCATGTGCATAGTATAAGTATACATATATAAACATGTGTATATATCTGTACATATACATGTCCAATTCTATGCATATATAAATTGCATAGTCATATGTACTATATGGTATAAATATATATTAGACTAACTTAGAATCCTAAATCTAGAACCAAAAGGGACACCAGAGGTCATCTAGGATGACCCCTTCATTTTGTAAATGAACATATTAAGTTTCAGGATGATTAAATGATTTCCTAATATCATATAGGTAGTAAGTTTCAGAAGTAGGACATGATCCCAACTCCTATGACTCCAGACAATGCTTTTTCCATTAGATCACTGCCTCTACTCTCTTTGTAATTATATTTCCATAATCTGAGCAAACAACGTATTTTGTGAACCTTTTTTGTTTTTAGCGTGGGTGCAATATGTTTGCAATGGGTCTAGTTTTAAGGGAAATTGCACATGTGGGTTATGAAAGCTAACAATAAAATTCCTTTGAAATTGGACTAGAAATAATTACATGATGATGAACATAATCTTCATCATGATGATGAATAGCTATCATTTATATAATACTTTGGAAGTTATAAAACACCTTACATGTGTTATCTCCCTGGATTCTCACAATAATACTATGAAGTAGGTGCTATTATTTCTCCCCTTGTTACAAATGAGGAAACTAAAGCTAATAGGGGTTATGTAACTTGCCCAGATTCACTCAGTTAGTCAGTGTCTGATGGAGGTTCTGAACTCATGCTGCCTAACTCCATACCCAAGCTTTGCATATATTGCCTGACCAAGATAAAAAGGCAAACAGGAAATAGACAGGAAGCTGAAAAGAGTCCCCATAAAGCAAACTTCTGCTTTTCTAATGACAAGGGAAGGGCTATGTTGATGTATATTAATGACTGTACAAAAAGAGAAAAAAAATGACAGAGGCAAGGATTCCAAGAACTGAGGGAAAAGACATTTAGAAGCAGCAACAGAACTGAGTGATCATGTTCTTTGGGGAGGAGGATATGTAAGTGTTTTTTGATTTGATCAGGTTTGTGAGTTCATTGATGTTACATCTTCTATGAAATTTATATGCTTATGTTCCAAAATCAATAAGAGGTTAAGTGACTTGCCCACAGCCAAAAAAAGACAAGTTGAACTTGAACTCAAGGCATCCTGCCTCCAGAGGCAGCTCTGTAGCCACTACAATAGGTTTGAACATGATATGACAAGGGAAAAAGTGAAATTAGGGCATGTGGCAGAAATTGATCCCTTTAACGCCTTGGCTAATGACACTAGGCTAGAACCACTAGGTGTGTTAAGAATGGTTAGTGTTTCTACATTAATCTCTGCATCTCTATAGGATGTGACAGAGAGAGATGTCATGGCTGGAATGAGTCCTGGAATGCACAATCTCATTTACCTTGCTGTCAATGTCATTGAGGTTTTAGAGTGTTATAGTAATCCATGTATTTAGAAAAATACCTTTTTTCAGAAAAAGAGCATTTGGAGAATCTCACTACCAAATGAGAAACCATTTGTTTGACCCTGAACAAGTCAGTTGCCATGTGGCTGCTAAGAAAACCTTTGGTAGTTGTATGTCTTCTTGTTTGATTCAAATATATTAGAATTAGAATTTTCATTTTGAATTTCAGATAGAATTATGCAGAGAGCAGATCACTCTAACTTTGTGACATAATGACTGAATCATATCTATGTAACGTGCTACCACTATATGTGCAACCCCCAGTCTTGGAGATCGCATATAATTTTTCCTATACTTCTCAAATTCATTTATCGTATATAATTTTATTATAGTAATTTATGTATGTACCCTATCTCCTTATGAAACTGTATGCTGAATGAGGGCCAGGGTTGTTACCTATCTGAAGTCTATTTTTTCCCCAAAACCTAGCCCAATGTTTTGGGACTAATTATATGTATATATGTATCATATTCTTGTTACATAATATACACACCTGTACTAAAGTCTTACTTTGAAACCCCAGTGACCCTGCCTATTCAACCATCCTTGAAAATGAGTTGTCCATGGTTGATCAGTTAATTCCTAGCTATTTGGAAAGCTATGTTGGAGGGGGGAAGAACAATGATCCTCTTTCCATTTTGTGTGCAGCTGATTCTTTGGGCCTACAGCCATGAAGGTCTTCCTCTTCCAGTTCGAATTCTTTTTATTAAACATGCCATCCCTTAACTCACTTCTTAAAGAAGCTTATTCACTGAGTGAGTGTTACTTCGCTCAAAGTGAGAATTTGAAAAGGCCCTAGCTTAAAAGGGCCAAGGTCTCCCATTGCATCCTGGGCCATCTCCAGTTGTCCTGATGAATAACTCTGGATGGCTCTGGAGGAGAAAGTGAGGCTAGTGACCTTGCACAGCCCTCCCTCACTCGAATCAAAATCAACTGCAAATCATCTCCCTGATGTCATGGTCCTCTTGGAGAATAAAAACAAACACAACAGTCAAAGATCAAAATAACATAATACCCAAATAATCATGTTGAGTTGATAGAGGATGCATTTCTGCTGCATATCAGGGTAAGACCTTTTTTATTCAAAGGTCTTTTTCCTCACGGAAAAAAAGAAACACATCCACTGATCTTCAGATCTGGCAGAGGTTGGCATGCAGAAAACATGGTGTTACCTATAGTTCTCAGGAGATTTGAGCTGAAGACACCTAGATTGGTCATATGAACTAATTTGATTATAACTTGATCTTATGTGTCACCTCCTTTTACCCTGTTTCTTCTCTACTTAATGGACAAAAGATGAGACAGTTTTGACCCTCCTCTTCCTAACTTTCCCTTTTCTCCTTAAAAGCATTCATCACTCACCTACACTGTGGAAAGTAGTAGATAGAATGCTGTTTGAGCAGAGACATCACAGGAATCATTTTCTCTCATTTTATTTTACTTTCACATAAAAACACAAAAGTGTGACTTAAAATATGTAGAACAAATTGCTTTTTCTCATGGTACTACTTCACATGGTTTATCAGTACATAAAATTCTGAAATGTCAAAATAATGCCTTTCAGTTAGAAAATGATTATTTTATTTCTTACCCTTACAACAATAGCATCCGGGGGTTTCATTTCAGCTAGAAAAGCATAATTATAATAAAATATCTAATGACAATATGAAAGGACAGAAACAAATGCAGAAGGGATAGGATCACAAAAAGAGGGGTTCTGAAGGGTAAGCATCATTCAGCTTCTTTTAATGGTCCTCAGAATTGAGAAGAGAATCTCAGTTCCACAACTGAGATTAATGGACATATATTTAGAATTTTTCTAGTTAATATAAAAAAGAGGGCAGAGAACTAAAAGTGATTAAACCATATGCAATCATTCCTTCTGAGTTCTGAATTAGCAATAACAGTCATTCTCCAAAATTTAACAGTCAAAGAAGAGCATCTTTGGAATGAACCCTGTTTTTTGTCCATTATCAAAGAGAACAAATGACGTCATGGGGTCATATGAATTGGATTTACGTGACACAGAGTTGCACAAAGTCATCAGCCTCACTCTCTTTTCCGGAGTCATCCAAGTCCAATGGTAAGACAAAAGTCAAGACAACTGGCAATGGCTTGGGGTGTAGCGGATGACCTTTCATGTCTTTGATGTCTGACCAAGCTCTAAGCACTCCACAGAGACTGCCTTTGGTTGTTGGAACAAGTTATTCTCATCTGTCCATTTTCTGCTTCAAGAACTAAGACTTCGGAGGGTTGGGGTAGACATTTCCCTGACTAATCGATGAATTTGAGGCCTGTTGGTTACCCCCAAATTGCTTTAGCCTGTCGGTGATAGTTTTATGGGGGCATGGCTGAGGCACATGCTACAGCTTCTTGAAACCATAGGAAAGAATTGGGTGAAGCAGAGACTGAAAGTGGATGAGCAGCCCTGTTCACCAAAGGGCTCAGCAATCCTATATAACAAAGGCACTAGTCCTTCTGAGTATCCCATAAATCCTAAAAGAAACCTTGAAGTTATTTAATCCAAACTCCTCATTTTGCAAATGAGAAATGGGTCTATAGTGATTAAGTGATTTGTCGGAGTTAACATAGCTGTTGAGGAAGATTTTTCCCCCAGCAGTAACAAATTTTATTTGCACTGTAGTTACCTTGTTCAGAACAGTTTCAGAAGGATTTCTAATTGAGATCAGTTAGTGCCAGAGTTTAGTCATTTAGTCCATTGATTTGTGAATATTTTACCTTTGAAAAATCATGTACATCACAGCCTAAAATATTAGCTATTAGAATAATGACTGCTTGCATGGTTACAACTGTAGGCTTTAAATATTCTAAGAGAATCTGCTTCTAAGAAACTTTTGAAATTAAAGCAGGTAAGCAGGGTTGCATTATAACAAAATAACCTCCCCCTTCACACACACACACACACACACACACACACACACACACACACACTCACACACTCACACACACCCTCAGAGGAGCAGCATTTCATAGACACAACAGAACTGTGTTCATATAGCCCAAACTGTACATGAAAAAGCAATTTCTTCTAAAACATTTCTAAAAAGCTGTCATCTTGCCTCTGCTTGAAGATCTGTGAAGAAGCATGATGAGCTCCAAATTCGGAGACATCGTAGTCTACCTCTGAACAATGCTAGCTGTCAAGAAGCTTTTCTTGGCATCGAACTTAAATGTGCCATTTCAGTTACCATCCATTGCTCCCAGTTCTACCTTTAAGAGTCAAGCTGAGAAAGGTAAATGCCTCTTGCACTGACAGTGGTTCATATCTTTGGAGTTAACATCATGTGTGCCCTAATGCTTCTCTTCTTCGGGTTAATTGTCTATTTCCTCCAACTAATCTTTAAATGGCATGAAAATTAACATCATATGAATGTACTTCACCACCCTGGTTGTTCTCCTCTAGACTGGTCAATATCCTTCACAATATGTGCCAAATAGAAATGCTCCAGATGAGGGCTGGCCAGAATAGAGTACATTGGAACCATCACCTACTTATTTCCAGAAAGGTTGACTCTCTTAGTACACTTCAAAATTTCACTTGCTTTCCTGGCTTTCAAGGTACACTGCTGATCCATATTAAGATTTACTTCGTCTAAACGTAGAGAGTGTTTTCAGATAAATATCTGTTTAGTCATGCCTACTCCATCTTATGCTTGTGAAGTTGATTTTATGAATCCCACTGTAAAACATTACTTTTATCCCTTTGAAATTTTATCTTATTTGATTTGACCCAATGTTGCAGGATGCCAATATTCTAAATCTTCATGAGTCATGTATGTCACCTATGTATTTATTTAAATCACTGAAAAAATTATTAAGTGGCACAGGGCTAACCACGGATCCATGGGTACTTCTCTGAAAATGTTTTTCCATGTTGACATCAAACCATTAAAGGGTCAAGTCATTTAGCCATTTCTGCATCAACCCAGTTATACTATTCAAATATTCAAATGGATATGTGTTTATATCAATGTGAATGTTCCTTCCCATGATGCAGATCATAGCCCATGCTTATGTGTCTGTTTTATATGACTGCCCACATCCTCCCACAAATTTAACCAGAGGGTTTTCCCAATATACTGGGAGAAAATCTTGCATTCTCTTAAAATCATTGGTTAACCAAGAGAGCTCATGGGCTGACCATTGGTTATCTTTTGTTCTGTAACCAAGTCTTATGCTTACTTTTTTTACCATACATATATATGTACATATATGTATATATGTAGTATATGTGGTATACATATAGCATATGATATTCATATGTATATCACCTCTTTCTTTGATGACATCTTTTTACTCTGGTAAAGTTCCCTATTTGTAAAGGCTACAACATGCGTTCACTCATCATATGTCTCTTCATTGCCCCTTGAGTAATCTCATTGTTCATTTGAAGTCACTAAGATCTCTCTCTCTCTCTCTCTCTCTCTCTCTCTCTCTCTCTCTCTCTCACCTATCTATTGATAGACAACAGCTATAGGCTCTCTCCTTAATTACATATCATAATATGAACAATAGGCATTAGCCATGAATTTTTCCTTCCTTTGTGGATTATTGGGTCTTTTGAGTAGTTATATATTTCTTTTAGGAAGGAAGTTTCGCAATTTTCTGGGGCTTGTTACAGCTAGAACAATGTCATTCATAAATAAGAGCACCTGGAAGATCTCATGATCCACAGGGATCTTTTTTCATCTTGTAATCTTCTTTAGATCCCTCCATGGTATTGGTAAATACCTCCGGTAATCACGTCTCCTTCTTTTAAAGTTTGCCTGATATTACTGACTAGAGAGTAATTAAGCATACATATATGTGTTACTAAATCTTTAAGTGAATCTTGCATCATTTTGACAAACTACATATCGGAGATATATATCGAAGGGAAACCTTATGGTTACATTTTGCTCTGATGAATCAAATAATAGTCAACACACAGGGGACATAGTAGAATCTTATATTATCTACCTCTTTCAGTCAATTTTGTGATGCCAAAGATTTTTTCTACTGTGGAATATCAATTAGACCAAGTATACATAGAAGTATACATATACATACAGAGACAACACAATCATGAGAGCTTTAGACAATGCAATAAAGAACTTTACGCCTTTCCAGAAATTATTCAAGACTGTCACAGCATTCCATGCCAGATTAAAACTGTTTACATTACATAAAACAACTCCTGTGCACCCATATCACATTTTCTTTTTTGTCTTCTCAGAATGATGGAAATAAACTATTGGACAAAGGGGTTTCTTCCACTAAATTATATTCAGTAAATATTTATTAAGAATGTTGAGAGAGTAGGAGAGAGTAGAAAGAAAAATACAAAAAGTAGGAAATTCCAGAATTTAATAATATAAAAAATTTAAGAGAACATCAACTATTGATCTGCCTATTTTTCCATCTCCACAATTTTCATGGGACTAATATACACAGGCACTGAAGACATCTTCTTTACAATATGAGACCATGGGATCCCATCTGTTGTTCTTCTCAACCCTTTAAAAACTACTCTCTCAAAATCAAGGATAGGTATCAGCCTATTTTTGGCTTGCCTCTCTTTTTCTATCATAGACTCTTCAAGGGGATGGTCATTTCTACTCACACATTCCTAAGGTGCCTATCATTTCTATCCCAGTAACTATTTTCCTCTTGTTGGTAAGACTAACATACAAAATAAACTAACCTTGGTTGTTTCCCTCCACCTTTAAAGAGAGTGAATAAATGATTAACTTTTCCATTTTGGGCAAAATTAGAATAATAACCAATGTCATGAGAACTGAATTTTCCCATGACACTTATAGCATGCTTTCATGACAGGTTTGGGATGTTTCCTAATTCCTTGTCTATTTCTTCTTTCTGACCAGGAGTTCTGTCACATATTCTCATGGCCACATTGCTTATGGTTTGGCCTCTGTTTATTTTTATCAAATATTTTCCAAAATGTTTCCTTATCATGATTACAAGGTTTCTCACATAAATATTTCATCCTAATATACAGTGCTACTCTGCCCCACAACTGCTAGCTCTCCCCCAGCAATAGAATGAAAGCTCCTTGGAAGTAAAAATTGTAAGATTCTCTGTATTTGCTTCCCCAGGACCAAAAAAAAAGCACCTAGCAGATAGTAATACTTGGAAAGTGTTTGTTGGTTGATTTATTCATTGAATCTAACAATCCTTTAAAAAAAATAAGTTAAACCCTTGTAGATCCATATTCCAGTTGTGGGTCTTATTCCACCATTCCAAAAGTCAAACTTTTTATCTTTTAAATGTGCTCTAGTGGATCTTGCTTTTTGTTTTTTTTCTCCCTTTGAATAAAATAAACTTGCTTGAGTTATGCAAACACACCATTCCTGAGAGCATAAGCAAGCAAAAACCTTTGAATATAGATTTTGAAAGTTTTTTGCTAAATTAAATTTAATAGTGGAACTTGTTGCTCATTATAATCCCAAAACTTTACGCCTTTCCAGAAATTATTCAAGACTGTCACAGCATTCCATGCCAGATTAAAATTGTTTACGTTACATAAAACAACTCCTGTGCACCCATGTCACATTTTCTTTTTTGTCTCCTCAGAATGATGGAAATAAACTATTGGACAAAGAGGTTTATTCCACTAAATTATGTTCAATAAATATTTATTAAGAATGCATATACAAAGCTGAACAGAAGAGACCAACAAAAACATTGTGAGCTTTGATACATGTTGTGCCGATCTAACTGAACTCTGCACCTCTACTTGTATTTAAGCACCAAACTTAAGGAAAATTCTGTCTGTGGATTTTAAGACGAGAAATTAAGAAGAGACTTTTCAGAAAGAGACAGTGTAGTATAGTGATATTAAAAAAATAAAAACAATACTTAATAAGGAATTTCACAAAGACTAATGATGAAACATAATTTATGATGAAATCCTAATAAACAAGATGATTAAAGTTGAACTGTTTACATTCCTACATGAAAAGATGATATTTGTAACTCATGAGACTTACAAGGGTAGTTGGAGGAAATAGATTAGATCGATAGATAAATGGCACAGGGTGAGTTGAATATGAAGGGATGATATCTAAAAAATAAAATTAAGGTATGAGAGGAACATATTGGGAGAAGGAGAAAGAGAGAAATACAATTGGGGTAAATTATCTTACATAAAAGAAGCAAGAAAAAGGTTTTATAATGGAGGGGAAGAGGGGGAAGGTGAGAAGGAATGAGTGTGTACCATATTCTCATCAGATTGTCTTAAGGAAGGAATAACATACACACTCAATTGGGTATCTTACTTTATGGGAAAGTAATAGGGAAGAGGATAAGAGGTGGGGATGAGAGAAGGGAGGGCATAATGGAGGAGAGGTAGTCAGAAGCAAATACATTTCACAAAATGGAGAGGATCAAAATAGAAAATAGAATAATTGGAAGGTGAGATAGGATGGAGGTAAATATAATCTTTCACAATATGCCTGTCATGAAGGTGCTTTTCATAACTACACATGAATAACCTATATTGAATTGCTTACCTTCTCAATGGGTGTCAGTATGAAGAGAAGCGAGAGAACTTAGAACTCAAAAGTTTCAAAACAAATGTCAAAAAAATTGTTTTTATGTGCAACTGGGAAATAAAACATACAGGCAATGGGATATAGAAATCTATCTTGCCCCTCAAGAAAGCAAAGTATAAGGGGCTAAAAGTGGGAATGATAAAAGGGAAGGCAGACTGGGGGAAGGGGTAATCAGAATGCATGCAGAAAGAGAGGAGAGGAAAGATGGAGAGAGAATCTGGAACTCAAAATCTTGTGGAAATGAATGTTGAAAACTAAAAATAAGTAAATAAATTTAAATCTTAAAGAATAAAGAGCCTCATCTAGAGAGTGTTCCCATAGGGGAAAACATTCATATTTCAACTAATCTTCCTCAAGGTATTTTAACATAGAGAAAGCTCAGAGAAGGAATTGGGGGCAATGTCCCTGAGTTGAGTGAATCTATATGGTTCGGGTAGCAGTGGGGAGAGAAAAATAAAGACATGTCAAACATGCCTACTATTTATAACAATCCTGTTAAGATTTCCTTCTCTCCTTTTAGAAGATAAATCTTTGGAAGGTCCATTCTGGGACAAGCAGGCAATGACTTTTTAAAGGTATCTTTTTTTGTTTTCCCAGTTTTTAGTCATTTGGCCTAAATATGTATACCATTCCTATCTCTCTTTTTCCTTGATTTGGCAGGTAGAATTCATTTTAAATGTGTTATAAGGGTTTTAATTGACCAGTTTCATTCACATCTAATTACAAAAATGCATTTTCCATTTTACTTTGGTTCCATAACAATATCCTTGTTTCCAAGCTTCAGCAGCCTCTCAATGAATGTTCCAGGAAAATGCGCCTTCAAACATTCAGCAATATTCTCACCCCATTTGTCATCAAAAATAAATTTTTTCAGCCAAATCCCTTCAAAGCTCCATGACTGTAATTCTTTGCTTTTAATGAATATAAAGATGAGCATTCACTCCTCGTTGTGTTTCACTTTTAAATATTATTTTAATTACTTTATTGTTTAGCTAGTCATGACCAAATAAATGAAATATTAATATTTTGAAATGTAATAAGATTCAAAATAGTTTAAATTGGACATTTGTTTGTACAGTTACAGAATCAACTAAATGATTTGATTTTTTAATCATATTTGTGACCAATTTAGGTATTATCAATCAGATTAAATGTGAAGATAGTTCAGCTTGTTCTACAAGAAAATATTAACTTGACCATTTTTTATTGTTGAACTCTTCAGTTTCTATAGCCATAATTAACACAGGTAGCTAAATATCTAGAAGTAAGACCTTCTGTAGGCACATTGAGATACCTATATTCCACATCTCATTTAGAATGTTTAGCTTTGTTAATGACTCAGATTTCTCCCATTATATAATTACTGTCTACTGAGACATCCTCCTGCCCCACTGCCAATATGTAGCTCCAACCCACCTTTCATGTTAGGTCCTTGATCTTGATCTTTCAGTTTTACTTCCTTAGATGCAATCTACGGTCAATTTCAACCTATTCATCTCTTCTCAGATCAGCCCTGATCAACCCAATTCATTTCTTTTCTAGCCCATTCTACTATACCTTGGGGACCATGATTTATTTGTATCAAACTCCCAAACATTTTCAAGGTTTGCCCAAGCAAACCTTACATGGAAGAAGCAAAATTTGTCTTTCCTTGATGACCTCACATTCCTCACAAACTACTTGATTGTAAACTACTCTGTCTTTGTCCTCTAACTATATAGCCTCTGAACAGCATGTCCCTTGTTTTCTTCCTTCTGTTACTTCTGGATCATTTTTTTAGTTCTGATCCATTTTCTTTCCTCTTACTAAATGCATGTATGTATTCTGATTATATTGCCCTCACAATCCATTCTGCCATCACCTCCTGGACCCTAGGTCATTTTTCCAAATAAATCAATTATTTTAAATTCTGACTAATGATTTCATTCTTTACCTCATCACCTGTCTTCATCCCCATGAATTTCAGAATTCATGTTGACAACATACTTCTGTTGTGGGTGCACTGGACATTGTCCTTTGTTTTAGTATTGCTATATCTATGAAGTATAAAACTTCTCTGATGGAGACTTTGTTCTGGTATTGATGATTTCTCACATTAAAAAATGAGTTAAATTTTTTTCTGAATTTCAATGTTGACACAACATTGACAATTATTGTTAATTCATAACCTATCCATATACCTGAGTTTTATTTTCTTACTAGAACTTTTAAAAGAAGAAGAGAGTGACAGGGGCACAGAAAGAAAGAGATGTGAGGTAAGAGAGGAAGGTAGTAGTGGGAATTTAGCTCCTATATATGAAGCCTTAAATCCCTGCAAGGAATTTATGCCCCCCCGGAATCATGGGAAGCAAAGAAGTTCCTGGATAAGTCAGGAACAAGAGCCAAGAAGTGAAGCAAATTGTAGCTCTCTCCCGTAAGGTTTCTTGTAAAGCTAAGTGTAAAGTCATATACTTGGGTTCAAAAAAATGATTCATTTTCATTATAACGTTAATAAAGTTTTAGCTCCCAAGAAATATTGCCAGAGTATCAATATTGTTCTATTAGAGAATAAAATATACTATAATTTAGTTTAAAAATGGGCATAATCAGTAAAGGTTGAACAAGCTGGCTATGGTTGAAAATATTCCCTTTTGGTCGTTATAGTCAGGATGGGCATGGTTGGAAAACTTGCTCCTTATGACTCCTATTCCAAAGTGTAGTAAAAAGAACCAGGAAAGCAAAATTTATTACTATTATAATACTAATGAAAACAACTTAAAAATAATTAAAAACAATGTTATGAAATTATAATGAATGAGTTTGACTCCAATTACACTGTATGAGAATTTACCTCTCTCCTCTTTTTTGCAAGTATTTGAGACTACGGATATGAAACAATGAATATGATGATGTCAATTTTGGTCGATGTTTTGTGTAGCTTTTGTGGAATTGTTATTTTCCTATTTTTTTGTTCTTTAGCAGTTGCTGATGAAAATATGAAAGGAAAACAGGAAGGCCTCCACAGATGCATTTATAATATTCCCCATTTCTTGCCATTTCTATTATACTCATGCACGACAATTTGTTCAGCTATTTGTCACAGAGAATGACTTTTTGGGGAGGGGAAGAAGGAATATGTTAAGGAAATATTTGCAAAAAATAAAGGTTACTCATAATTTTAATAATAAAGAGATGAGCTCTTTGAGGCAGGTAAGAGCTTTGTTTCCAATTTGCCAAATATAATACAACTTGATCTCCCATTCCTTAATGGAGTTTATCGTTTATTTATATCAATTGACTAAATAAATGGCTTACCTGTCCAAATTAATGGTATAATCTTGTTCATTATTCATCCACTTTATTTTTCCTCTTTGATGTTTGAGACAATTACTTTTGTATAATCATCGATTTCCTTGAAAATGTCATGTACTATTCCAGGGCAAATATTCATCATCTTTGCATTCCAGATGGTGTATAGTATGATGCTTCTGCACAGTAGGTCCCATATTTGTTGATGGCTTGAAGTGAAAAAATTTTGTCCATTTTTAAACTTCATTTTTAATTTATGAAATAAAACATGTGTTGTCATAACACAGTATAATAAAAAAAGATGATTGTACATGAAACTGCAAATCGACTGTGCACAACTGGCACATATACAACAAAATTATCATGTAAACTTTTTCCTTCTCATCTTCCCACCCTAGAGATGGCTAACATTAGACACAAATATGTGTGTATGTATGTTTAATATATATATATATATATATATATATATATATATATATATATATATATATTCATGTGTGTATGAAATTATTCTGTACATACTTCTATTTATCAGTTTTTTTCTCTGGATACAGATAGCATCTATTTCATAATTCTTTCTTAGTCAATTTGGGTATTTATAACAGACAAAATAACTTATTCACTCAAAGTTGTTCTTAAAACAATATTACTGTTACAATATGCAATGTTCTCTTAACGATGCTCATTTTGTTCATTATTTTGTGTTTCTTTCCATGTTTTTTTGAATCATTGAGCTCATCATTTCTATAGCACAGTAGTATTCCATCACAATCATACAGAACAACTTGTTGAGTTGTGAAAGCAATTTTTATTAACCCCTAAATATTAACCCTAATATTAACCCCTAAATTCCTAATATTAGTGGAAGTCTCAAGAAGTTTAAGTTAGGTCAATTTGTCATTCATTATACATGTAGCCCTTTTATCAATCTGACACCTCTGACATGAGGACCCTGCTTCAATTTTAGAAGACCTCACAAATGATTTTTTTCATACCCACCATACCACCTAGAAACCCTGGAAAATCAGCATCTGTCTTGTTTTCCTTTCACAAAGGGTCTCTTTTCCTCTCTAGCAAGTGTCTTGGCTAACAAGACATTGTTATAGGGCAGATTTATTTAACCTGATCAAAGAAAAAATGGAGAGCAGCCTTTGCTCATTCCTAATCCTTCTTGACCTCTCTGCAGTTTTTGACACTGTTGATACTATTTCCTCTCTTGACTCTCTCTTTTGTGTCTCCTCCTGCCTGACTATTACTTCTTATTCTCCCTTGGTAGATATTCATCCATATCAAGTCTGCTAACTGTGGATCTATCCTAGGTCGTCTCTTCTCTGTATTCTCCTACTTGGTGAACTCATCAACTCCCATGTACTCAATTATCATCACAATTCAGAAATCTCACAGATCTATTATGTATGTATGAATGTATACATATACATATATATATATATATATATATATATATATATATATATATATAATTCTTATTCTCTCTCTTAAGTTCCAATCCTAAATCTTCAATTGTCTATTAGATATTTCAAAGGAATGCCCTGTAGATATCTCAAACTCACATTCAAAATAGAATTCATTTTTTTTCCATCGAAACTTTCCCCACATTATGAATTTTCTTATCACTGCTAAGGACACCACTATTCTTTTTAATTATCAAGATGTGCAACATTGGTGTCATCCTTGACCTTTTCTTATATTTGTCCCCAATCAGTTGCCAAATCTTATAATTTTTCTCTGTATCTTACATTTGTCCCCTGGTCTCCATTAATATAGATAACATTCTAGTTCAGGCCCTAAAAACTTCATATCTGAACTATTATATTAACTTTGTATTTTGTCTTCCTGCCTCAAGTCTCTCTTCAATCCATTTTATCCTCCACAAAGTTAACAAAGTGATTTTCCTGAAACACTGGTCTGACTGTCTTACCCCACCTTACTCAGTAGCCTCCCTATCATTTCAAGAATCAAATATAAATTCTGGCATTAAAAATTTCTTAACCTGGTCCCTTTATATCTTCCCATTCTTATATATTCCTCCTTTCCATGAACTCTGTGATTTAGACATACAGGCCTCTTTGCTGTTATTCATGTGTGATAATCTATCCCTTATCTCCATACTTCCATACTTGCTCTGCACATGCTATAAATATTCCTTTCTACCTGCTGCCTGGTAGAATCTCTGGCATTCTTTAGACTCAGCTCAAGTGACAGGAGACCTTTCCCAGTATCACCCCCCAGATGTTAGTTCTTTCCCTTGTAAAGTTATCTTCCATATAATCTATATTTTATATGTGACAATTTATGCGTGTGTAGATACATATAGATATAGATAGATCTCTATATCTATAGATCTATTGATCCATCTATCATCTGTTTATATATATATATACATATATATATGTATGTGTGTAGATACATATAGATATAGATAGATCTCTATATCTATAGATCTATTGATCCATCTATCATCTGTTTATATATATATATATACATATATATGTATATATATATATATATATGTACATATACATATATATATGTATATATATATAGAGAGAGAGAGAGAGTCTTCCCCAGTGAAATGTAAGATCCTTGAGGACAGGGACTTTTTTTTAACTTTTCTTCATTTCTTCAGCATTTAATACAATGCCTAAAATTAATAAATGATTGTTGGTTAACTGATTGTTTGATTGGTAGCCAAGGTCCTTGATCTTCAGGAAAATTCTCCTCCCCTTTGCTGAGGACAGCAAATAACTATCCTTTCTGGGAGCTAGAGGATTCCATCTTCCCATGGGACTCATTCAAATCACATGAGTCATAATGCCAGCTTTAGGATCGGTCTTGAAGTGATCCCTTATACGTGTAGTTCCTTGCTATACCAATCTTCCTGGTACCCATAAAATTCATGGATTTGCTACTCTTCGTCATGGTTCTCTGCCTGGTCCCCAAAACACACAAGTCTTTACTGATCTCTCAGTAAGATGGGCCTCATATTTCCTCCTCTTCATTCGGCACCAAATCCTTAGAACATAGGCTACATAGAAGGGAGAGAAAAGAGTGATACAAAGGACCCTCTCCGGATCTGTGTGCATCCCTGTTGCCTTGACATTAGAGTTACTTGCATTCCCCTACTAGAGTAGGAACTCCATGGCGAGGAAGGAATTCCAACATCTCAATATTGTACTTCCTCCAACAACTAGTGCTTGCTCTGTGTGAATCCAGACCCCTAATCAAATATTTTGAATTTAATTAAATTAATTGCTGTCTTCCATCATTTGAGGGCCTGACCTATGATGGTGATTAGACTGTTCTACTTGACTAGAGCACAGAACTGGAAGATAGAACTACAAATAAAGATTATAAGTTGCAGAAAAGTGGATATTCATGGAATATAAGGAAAAGTTTCCATACAATTAAAGCTGTCTAAAAGTCGGGTAAGTTATTGTAGGAATGGGTTTCCAGTGAACAAAAATTTTTAAGTAAAGGCTAAGTAATGACTGGGGAATTCTTATTCTGGTATGGTTTGACACAGATGTCCTCTGAGGACCCTTTTGAAGGTGAGATTCTGTATTCTCAAGAGAATCTAGATCAGCTGAGTTAATGCCATGCTTTCCTCAGGCTTGATTTTCCTTTAATTGATTATCACTATTTTTTGGAACTGGTTGTAATTTTCCTTCTTTCTCCTTAATGTTTTAGAAATGTGTCTGTCCCCCAAACTGGTTCTGTTCTTGGCTGCTGTATCTCTGTTTCGCATGAAGAAAATGTGTTTGTTTAACTGAATTGGGTTCTGGGTACTTCTGGCCATATTGTCTTAATTATGGCTAAATTTCTCTAAGAGCTGTTAATAAAGCAATGTTTTTACTTTTATAAATATCCCATTCTAAGAAGAGACCTATGGATTACAACAGACTGCCAAAAGGGTCCACAACAGACAAAAAAATTAATAACTCTTTATATAAAAGAACTATCAAGATTCAGAAAATTTGGGAAATCATATTTCCATCCTAAAAATGACAGAGTATTTAGAAATCTGTGTTGAGAAGGAAGGAAGGAAGGAAGAAAGGAAGGAGAAAAGGAAGGAAAGAAAGAAGGAAATAACAGAGGGACAGAGGGGGGATGAAGAAAGGAAGGGCATGAGGCAATAAAGGAATCATAGCATGAAGTGTAAGCATATGAATCAAGGGCCAAATTTAGATAAAACTAAAGAAATATAATAATCATCAATTTTGTCAATATAGTTTACTTGTACTACAATGTACCTGCAATTTACCTACATTTATGCTCTTTTCTCCAACCTACATCCAGAATCCTCCTCTTTAAAGATATACCAGTGTTTTCAGCTGACAAAATCTGATATGCAGCTTTATCTTGAAACTGAGACACATCATCATCACCTAAATTCAATGGTGAGGTCGATGTCTGAACTCTGGCTCAATATAACAGTAAAGGCAGAAATCTATGGTTCCTCCCATAGAACAAAGATACCATCATAGTCCTAGCCCTGTTTCCTAGAGAATTGACAGCACATACATGTATACACAATTATAAATACATGTGTAGAAGCAAAAGGGGAAAGTACCCAGGGACCCAAGAGTCACACAACTAATACCCAAGAAAAAATTAAAATTCAAGTCTTCAGATTCTAAGGTCAGAGGTCTTTCCATTGTTCACTTCTGCCTCTCCAAAACTGAAATAGGACTATAAAATAGTAAGATTAATTGTACATATGGCTTATCATATCTTAGGCTCTTGAAAACTGAGAAAGTTAGAACACTGTTTTTTATTTTTCTCATAAGTTAGTCTAATTTTCTAAGAAAGTTAATTATCACTTCAAGATATCAGTTTAAATTATCTTATTTTAAATTCTTACATTTATCTTCCTATTCTGATGTTTCTATGAAATACTAATCCCCTGAATATCAGATATTCTCATTTGAAAATGCAATTTTGATTTGTCTGTTTTCATACTATCCCTCTTCCAAATATTTCAAAATAAACAAAACAAAACCAAAAACCCACAGAGCAACTAAGTTAAATGAGTATATACATTTATTGATGGTACTATTTAAAAAGAGAGAAACAAATTGAAGCTTAACAAATGGTTCTTAAATTTTAATTAGATCTCAGCTTCTTAATAACATAGATGAAGAACAGTAGCAGGGGTTCCTAAATTAGCTGTCTTATTTTGAAGACAAATTTGAAATAAAAGAGAAATTAAAATGTAGTTTGTAATTCAGCTTCCATTTCATTCCAAGGCATGGCTGCTTTAGAAAAATATATGATACAGCTTGCTTCCAAAACTACTTTTTTCCTAGTTTGGTATTCCTATAATGAATATATCCTAAAATTCCTCAATTAGGTCAGGAACCATTGCTCTGAAAATCTCTAACCTCCTTCCAATAGTAATCAATATACCTGTGAGCTCAGGGCTATTTTTAACTATCAGGCAGTAGGAAACAAGAAAAAAAGAGATATCCTGACTCTGTGCTCCAGTGAGTAATCTCTAGTTTTTGTATCTTCTGCAAATTTGATAAGCATGCAAATTTAGTTCATCGTTCAAGTCCATGAAAAAATACCAGAACCAATTAAAGATACTAGAAGCCATCCAGAAAATATCCTTTTAATTCAACATGTAAGTTTCTTAGTATATTTGAAGCACCTACTATGTGTAAGGCAACAGACCATTGTTTGGGATGAATCATTTAAACAATTTTTAATCCATTTGAATTAAGTTTCAAAGCCAGACCTTTGCATTTCCTACACAAGAATAGCAAGGCAGAATTCACTAAGTGATTTGCTAAAATAAAGATGTTATGTTTATAATTTATAATAGCAATATCATAGTAAATTAGGTTGCATGCCTCTTTCACATAACTATCTTCACATATTTGAAGATAATAACTATGTACTTCCTAAATCTTTTTTTTATGCATGCTAAGCATTTCTAATTCCTTCAATCAGTCTCCAATGGTTTGAAGTGTTCTCACTTCATAACAGACAAAAAAAATTTAATAACTCTTTATCTAAAAGAACTATCAAATCATACTCCTCATGACTTTAGCTTGCAATGTCCCTTTTACAATGTAGCACTTGTAACTTCTTCTGATAGGTATTCCCTAGTTGTTCTCCTTGCCTTGAGTCTCCACTCCAATCTATCCTACAGTCAACTGCCAGTGATCTTATACAATTCATATCTAACCATGTCACTTCTTTCCTCAATAAATTCCAGTGGTTCCTATTATTTCCAGGATCTAAGTGGCATTTTAAATCTTTCACATCTCGGTCCTTTCCTACATTTCCAGTCTTCTTCCACTTCCCTTCCTCCTGCAAATTTTTCAATAGCTACACTGGTCTACTTACTGGGATCTTAGTAGGTTCTTAGTCAATAAATATCTATTTCTATATGCCAAATGCTGTGTTAAGCACTGGAGACACAAATAAGTAAAAGGAAGACACAGCCTGCCCTCAGTAAGGTTGCAATTTAGCGGGCAGAAACAATATACAAAGAGAAGCTGAAAGAGGGAAGGCACCAGGGGCTACCTGGCACAGGGCATGATGCTACTAGAGTCAAAACCCAGAAGAGCCACGAATGAAAAAATGAAGGGTTTTGAAAATTCTGAGCCTTCTATAAAGGAGAGCTTTGGGGGAAGTTTATATTTTTGCTCTCCAGTCCTCCAATCAGAGGGAAGAGGCAAATGAGGACACTTAGAAGGTACTGAGTATCAAGAAATGAGTCAACATGCAGGATGACATGATTCAATGAGCTTATCTTGGAGAAGATGTGATGTTCATGGAGTTGATACTAATCAGAGCCTTAAAAATTAAGGATAGTCTTCACACATGGCACTACACTTTCTGACTGCACATTTGCACATGTTACTCCACCCCACCCCATCCCATCTCCACAGCCCGAAAAGTTCTCCATTCTTACCTTTGACTTCTGAATTCTCTGACTTCTTTCCAGACTCACTTCAAACCCCACCTTCTACAGAAGCCTGTCCCAGTTGCTGAACTGTTTGTGCCTTCCTTTTAAGATAACATTTAATTTAGGCTATATATACCTTGTATGTACATATTTATTTATATGTTGTCCCTCCTGTAAGAATATGAGTTCCTTGATAAGGATTGTGGGGGAATATTTTTGCTTTTCTTTGTATTCCTAGTACTTAGAACAGTACGTAGTACATAAAAAAACTTAATAAATGTTCCTTGACTAGAAAAATTAATAAGTAGGTTGACAATGATACTGTCTCCTCCCTCCCTTGTTCTGGATATAATGTAGCCTAAGGTCATCACCCTTCAACATTTCCCACAGTTAATTCACCTCCAAGATTTTACAATTTTTCTGAAAATTTTCTCTTGAATTCACCTCCTTCTGTCCATTTCCATAGTCATTATCTAAATCAAACTTTACTCTTTTCATGTCTGGATTACGAAACAAATTCCTACCTCATCTTCCTACCTCCAGTCCCTCCCGCACAATATATGAGTGGGATGTGTATGTGTGCAGTTATGTCTACATGTTGGGTAAAAATGGCTTGAAGAGGGATACGATTATGAACTGGTGCCACCATAGTAATGAATGACACCAAAATGTCAAACTCGTAAGTTAAACTTTAAGTGAATAAATTGATTCTATTTCCTACTTTTGCCCACCAAAAATAGAGAATTGAATCACATACAACTATATGAACAAAGTAATGCATTCATTCTGTCATCTGTTACACATAGCTAGGCCTTCTTTCCAGTACTCTCCAGTTCACCCAGTGCTTAGAACCAAAAACCTTTCACTGAGGAAGCCATTTTTACTAACAAGTAAGTCCTTACACAAAATTGTTCCTTGCCTCATAAATCATTAAAGTTTAATTTTATATTTATTGACTCAAAAAATGTGCTCTTTAAAACATTTTATTGACTAACTGCTTGGTTCAATGGTTCCATGTAGTTTTTCCTATAGAGGATTGATACAGCTTGAAGGGAGGGCTTTATGATAGATGCATAGGTTGGACTAGGTCTACACTCTGAAAATCTATGATTTCCTGATATGGTCTTTTTTTTTTTAATGTCCTACAATCACTTCCTTAAAATTAAGATTTTATCTTCCCACATCTTCCCCCACTACTCCCCTCCCTCCCCATGACAGCACACAATTCTGTATAGGACCTGATATGGTCTTGACAATAAACTGTTGTCTGCTACTTGAGTACAAACCTAGATAAGTGTGAAGAGACTTGGCACCAAGTTGCCTTCCAGTTCTGCGGTGACATTGATAGAGTTATGGGGAAAAAGGCAATAAATATCACAAATTAATTTTACTGTCCCTTCTAATGTTTAAAGAATTCATGAAACCTAATTCCTCCAAAAGGCTTATCCCCACTATGAGGGATTTAATCTAATTTAATTTATAATTTATGGCTCACCAGGTAGATATGTATTAAGGGGGCTAAAATGTTTCATAAACTCAAAAGCTATCAAACAAATTTTTGTGGGAAAAGAAAATATTTGTGCCATACACATTGTATAGGCTCATTTTTCATCTCCAAATTGAGAACTTCAACTTGTACTTATGAGCTAGGTTCTACCAAGTTCAAGACATTCTGTGGATTGGCACTTCTAAAACTATAGTTCATGAGTCATTATCTATGCATTTACCTTTCATTTACTTGCAAGTTGACAAAATGAACTCAAAACAAAGACATTTGTCTGAAATGGTACAGATGAGCAGTAGAAACAAATCATCCTCCAACCTCCATTATAGGTTCCTCTTCTGCCAGAAAAAAAAAGATATCAGTTGGAAAAGTGTGTACTTATGCGAGTATACTAGCAGAAAGGCGCCCATCAGAGAACATATGTGGCCAAGAAAATTTGTGCTTTTATTGATACAGGATCCATCTGTCCTTAAACTCATGTTATCTTCATATTGCTCCTCCCCAGCATTTCAACTGCTTAAGTTATTTTGACAGATATCTTGGGCTTACTGCTTCCTATAGTTCACCTCCTGATCGCCAAGGTTAACTCTTCACTGAATAGTTAGACACTCTGGATTTTCTCTTTCCTGCACATGGCATCTCCTACTAAGCAAATAGTCCCTCTGCAAGATATCATTGATAATGGGGTTAATGGAGGAGAGATAAATACCATAGTTCCCCATGATTGTCTAGAAGAATTGCAGAGGAGAAACAAAGAATAATTCCCTCTCATGAGCTGACTTCTTTCTCCATGGCTAACTCTCTTGTCAACTGCCAAAGTAAATTACCTCAACTGAGAAACAAACCTACTTCTATCTCAACTAACTGCATAATTAACAAGATTAATTATTAAAGGCTACTAGGGGTATGGTTGATCCTTCACAGTTGTAACCAATGGCTATCTTCTTAAGCAGCTGGGTGGCAAAATGGATAGACATTGAGTCTAGAGTCAGGAAGACTTGATTTCAAATTCAGCCTCAGACATTTACCAGCTGTATGACCCTAAGCAAATCACTCCACATCAGTTTGCCTCAGTTTCCTCAATTGTAAAATTGGGCTAATAATAGCACTTACCTCTCAGGATAGTTTTGAAGATCAAAATGAAATAATGTTCATAAAGTCCTTAGCATAATGTCTAGCACATTGTAGCTAAAAAAAATGCTTATTCCCCTTCTCTTTCCTACTCAACAACTCCATCAAGTTTGATTGAGGAAATTCTTCATGCCTCCAAAAGAAGCTAAGAAATACAGCTGCTTCTTTACATTTCCTTCAAAATTTGTGAATGGGGGAATCTTAGTTTTCACCTTTAATTATCTTCTAATAGTTCACTCAGTGTGAGCTGTACAAGATCTCAAGCCTTTTACAGGGTTGCCAAGGTTCCTATCACAGTGTATCAGTGTCTCCTCCATCCTCTTTACATTCATCAAACTTATCAAGTGTAAGTGGGAACTAAACTGATCAGGAGGAGTCCTCTGATCCATCTCCCACACACACACTGCAGTCAGAACACTACAGTGAGGTAAGCAGCAAAAGTCTTATCAGCCTAATTTTATAGATGAGGAAAGTGAGGTCACAATAGATGAAATTTTTTTGACCAGAAAAATAATTATAAGAATTGTAGAAGAGTAGAAACTTAAGAATCCTTCTTCACAATCCTCTGCTCCTCTATACCAAAGAGAATTATAGCAACTGACTTGTGTAATAAGATTATTCCAAATATCCTGGCTTAGAATATTCAAAACCTTGATCATTAGGGGGAAAAAATCAGAAGTCTTTGAATCACTCAAGGAAGAAGATTAGAATAAAAGCAAGTTAATAGGAAACAATCTTTGAAGGAAGTTTTTCTGATAAAGATATCATGTCCCAGATACATAAGGAACAGATTCAAATGTATAAAGAAAAAGAGTCATTCCACCAATGATAAATAGTCAAAGGATGTGATCAGGCAGTTTTCAAGGGAAGAAATCCAAGTTACCTAGAACCAGGAGAAAAATTCTTTAAGTCATAATAATTAGAAAAACACAAATAAAAGCATCTCTGAGGTTCCGCATCACACCCAGCAAACTGGCAAAGATGAACAAAATACCATTTATTGGAGAAACTTTTGAAAAATAAATGTATTGTTTGTGGAGCTATGTGAATTCATTGTAAAGCAATTTGAAACTACACTAAAAATGTCACTAAACACCTCATTTCTTGTCCTTGTGACACTACTAACAGGTCTATATCTTAAAGAGATTAAGAGGAAAAGGGAATATGTACAAAACTATTTATGGCAGCTCTTTTTGTGGTAGTAAAAACTGCAAACAAAGGTGGTGCCCATACATTGGAGAAGATCAAAAAAATATATAAATTCAATGGAATATCATTGTAGCACAAGAAATGGTTGCAGGGATGATTTTAACCTGGGAAAATTTATATGAACTGATGAGAATCTTCATGTAATAATTTATATAATAATGTCATTATAAAGAAAAATAACTTTGAAGGGCTGAAGGCCTCTGATTAATGCAGTAACTAACCATGATTGCAAATGATGAATCCCAGATCTATAAAATGGCATACATTTTCAAATATAGGCAGTGTAGAAATTTATTTTGCTTTCTAATCATATTTGAAATAAAGGTTTCATTTTTCTTTTTCCTCAATAGTGGAAAGGAGAAAAATGGATTGATTTAAAAATTGAAAACAAATTTTTTAAAGTTATTTTTATGTGCCAAACACTGTTATAGGCATTAGGGATAGAAACTCCAAGAATGGAACAATTCTCACTTCAAGGAGTTTATATTTTATTTGGGGGAGATGATATATACACATATGCATATATCCAAAATATATGCCATGCAAACAAATGCATGGTAGTCAGGGACAGAGATCACTAGTAGGCAGGAAATCAGGGAAGATTTCATATTGAAGATGTTGTTTGAGTTGCAACTTGAATAAAGGGATTCTCTGAGGCAGAGGTGAGGAGGGATGGTATTCTAAGCATAAGGGATAATTGATGCAAATAAAACAGGATATAAGAAACGGAATATCATGTGTGACTATGACTATTTTGGTATACTCATAGACTGAAGGAATTCTATTAATTTTAATATTGTATAGTGAGACTGGATAAATAGATTGGGGCTAGGTTTGCCTTTAGAAGGCAAAAAGAGTAGTTCATATTTGATCATAGAACCAATAGGAGTCCCCTGTTATTTATTAAGTAGGAAAATTATATAGTAATAGCTACATAGATGATGGATTGGAGAAGGGAAATATTTGAGGTAAGGAGTGCAATGAGAAGATTATTGCAATAGTCCTTATAAGATTCTGAGCTAGGGGTAGTGTCCATGTGAGTAAAAAAGAAGGGGATGGATTACAGAGATAGTGTATAGGTAGAAATGGCATTTATTTTTCTTTTGATTGAATATTAGGGTAAAGAGATCCAAGGGGAATTCTGAGACTGCAAACTTGGGTAACTAGTAGGATGGTACCCTCAACAGAAATAAGAAATGTTGAAAAATGAGAAGAGGGTAGAGGAGATAATGAATTCTGTTTTAGACATGATGAGTTTGATATGCCTATGGGATATCCAGTTTTAAAATGGTAACAGGTAGTAATTCTGGGACTGGAGGTAATAAAAAAGAATTTTGGCCAGATATCTATAGATTTGGGGACTTACCTTTGTCGAGATCATAAAAGAACTCAAACAGTATTTATGACACAATTCTATTTTCTCTTTCTTCATTTAAAAAAAATTTTTGATTTCTTTTTTGTATCATTTTCATTTCCAAATACATTATTTTCCTTTTCTCAACTCAATGAGCCACTCCTTGTAACAAAAAAAAATACTTTAAAAGAAAGAAAGAAAAAAAAAAGTTCAACAGAACAACTTACATATCAACTGAGTCCAGGGAGAAAAGTATATTTTCTTATATCTTTGGAAGCACCAAATTTGGTCATTCCAATTAAACAGAATTCAATTTCAGGAGTTAAAAGGAGAGTGAAAGGAGAGAAGGTAGAGTCACCTATTGTATTCACCTTTTCAAGAAGTTTAGCTACAAAGAATAGAAGAAATTATAACATGATAAAAGGAATGGAAGGATCGAGTGATTTTTTTTTCAGAATGAGGGAGACTTAGGCATGTTTGTGGGCAATATAGTGAGCCAGTACATGGACAGTTTGAAAATAAGTGAAAGGGTGGGAATGACAGAGGGGACAATCTTTTAGAGGAAACAGGGTGCAATGGATCATTCAAACAAGTAGAGGGGAAGAAGATCACTTTATCATAGAAGACCACTGAAAGAAGACAATTGCAGAAGGCATCTGAGTGATGAAATGAGGAAGAGGTTTCTAGTTTTTTGTTTGTTTGTTGATATCACACACACACACAAAAAAAAATTGTTGCTGTGAATATTTAGTGTACATGGGACCTTTCTGTCTATCTTTGACCTCTTGGAGGGATATGCCTAAAAGTGAGATCTTGAGGTGAAAGGGGTATTTTTATCACTTTTTTTAGCATAATTGCAAATTGCTTTTGAGACCATTTAGACCAGTTCACACTCTCACTAACATTATATTGTGACCCACTTCTGTTTTCACCATGCAGCTTTGGGAAGTCTTTCTTTTCTGCCCAACAGGAGCACTGTGTTCAGCAAATTTTTACTTCCCTGAATTTATGAGGCATAAAAATGACTATTGCGAGATCTCAAAAGGATTAATCCTGTCCTGAAATCACTATGTCAATATTCAAAATTTGCACACAGAAAGCAAATAAAAAGATTTCAAAACTGTGATATGAGACTGTGAAGTAAGCACTTGTTTTTCACATGGAAGCAACTACACAAGGCTTATGAGGCATATTGGAGGTACAAGGTGGCCAATTTAGGAGGTAAGGATGGGAAGAGGGCTATGAGTGTTGTCTTGGTGACAATGGAAAGTGGAACAAAGAGAAATCAGCTAATAGTGGTAACTGTATTTGTCTCCTCCTCCACCTGTCTCACTGCCCCAGTGTGGGGTGGACTCCAGTTGCTTAGTTTCAACAGCCGCTTAAAGAAGGCTCAGAATGATCAGTTCAGATTTCATACCCTAGAGATAGATTTATGCCTCTGTGGGCTACTTGTTCCTTATCTAATTGTTTTCCTCACATGCTCACAGGTGGTATAGCCCCAAGGTTGGGGCTCAAGTTTTAGTGTGTATGTTGAAATTTATAAGAACTTTGTGAAGTCAGGAAATGTAGTTCTCCTAATAAATGTGAAACCACAAGCAGACATAGAAGCAAGCTTCCCTAATTCTAATAAGTTTTGGTAGGTGGCAGGAGATCTGGGCCTGTGCTTTCACCATGTAGGGAACTCCAGGAAAGGTAACACTTTCCACAGATACAGGTTGACAACTCCTCAACAGTTAGAAGGCAGCTAGGTGATACAGTCGATAGAGTGCCAGGCCTAGAGTCAGGAAGACATCCTCCTGAGTTCAACTCTGGCCTCAGACGCTTACTAGCTGTGTGACATTGGGCAAGTCACTTAGGCTTGTTTGCATCAGTTTTCTCTTCTGTAAAATGAGCTGGAGAAAGAAATGTCAAACCACTGAGTTATCTTTGCTAAGAAAATCCTAAATGGGGTCACAAAATGTTGAACACAACTCAAAAATAACTAAATGACAATATTCTTAGTTGCTTGGGGGGCACTAAGTAGCATACTCACATTAATTGAGTCTGTATGTGTTAGAAGCAGGACAAACTCAATTCTGCCTGACTCTAAGACAAGACCCTTATGCACAACAACATTCTGCCTGTCCCTAACAATTACATAGATACACATGCATACAGACATACGTGTCCTCCAATACTTCAAAGTACATGTTATCCTATCAACATGAGTGTTCCCTACATTGTTCAACAAATATTTATATGAATAGACTTACAGGTAGTTTTGATCACATATTACATTTTACAGGGATAAATAAATACTTGATAATGTTAAAAATGAAATACAAAATCTACAAATATTACATATGTATAATTCAATCATAAAATTAATCATAAACATTATAGTATTATATATACATATATAAATATATATATAAACACATATACATAAAATAGACTTATTTTCTTCTCAGTATATTCTTCTCAAAAACTCATTCTGAATATTGCCTAATTCCTAATAAATATTGAATATATGTTCCTGATCCATCAGATGGAGTTCCACACCATCAACTTCTTCATCAAGTTAGCATACCTAAAACTTATCTTTAATTTAAATAACACAATAATGTTAGCTGTATCCCATCCTCCTAGGGCCCCCCATTATCAATAAAATGTAGCATAGACTCTGTAGTCTTCATAAACCATATGTTTACAGATGATCTAGTTCTCAATTTTGCCATACCTGGCTGTATGAAAAGCTGAGTGTCTATTTTTAAAGACTAAGAACCTCTATTATAACGACAGTACAGTTCATATTACTGTTTTTCTATGTATCCATGTTTTCCATATAGGTGTATATACATATGTATACACACACATACACCCAAATATAATCACCCACACCCCATATTTATATAGTGCTTTGAAGTGTACAAAGTCCTTTTTCACAACAACTCTATAAGGATTTTTGTACAAATATTTCCCCCCATTTTACAAATGAAGCACTCAGAGAGAGCCTAAATGGGTTTCCTGGTTCACACAGAATATATTTTTATTGCAGTTTATGTATAAGCACAGGGGAGAGGAGAGAGAGAAAGAGAGAGACAAGAGAGAGAGAGAAGAGAGGAGAGGAGAGAGAAAGAAGAGACAAGAGGGGGAAAAGAGAGAGAGAAAGAGAGAGAGAGAAAGGAGAGAGAGAATGAGAGAATTTTTAAAGTTGTTCTGAGATTTAAGTCTATTCAGTAAAAGTCAAGTAGTGATTAGAGTAATTAATTATCCAGGACCTTAAAAAGTGTAGGTGCCCTGCCCAGATAACTCAGGCGTGTCCAGTTGTCAACAACCCAGGAATATCAGGCTTCAGTCAAATCTTTCAGAATTGCCAGAGACACCAGCCTGAGTAAAACAGCAACTAGGAAAAGTCATGGTAACTAGAAAAGAGGTATTTCTACCCTTCCTAATCAACTAATTTCAAACATTTTGATAAATAAGTAAAAATCCTTGTTTAATTTAAACAGTTTGATACGATTTCACCTGAATTCTGAATGCCCTGCTTTTTATCTCTTGAAGATTACTATGGAAACAGGAATCACCATGCACGGCTTGCTTCACCAGAGTTAAATAGGTCTCCAGTAAAAGATGTGAAATTATAACAGAACCATGAAATATACATCATACAGAGTTTCTTCCCTTGCATTAATACATGTTCTATGAGGCCTGAGAACAATTGGGTAAGTGAAATTCATTCTCTCCAGAGGGATCGTCTACATTAGAATATATCCCTTACTAGATTCTCTGTGAATTTTCAAAGGAATTTACTTCTTGACACCATGTGGGCTTATGACACCTCTTTCTTCTTCTGTGTGACTCAGAACCCTGTTTTTTAACTCACACCAAGGCATTTCTTGCTATTCTCTGAATCATATATTCTGCCATTTTAATGTCAGTAACTTCTATGTCTCAAGACTCTGACACTTTTCTGTCTTGGAGTTAAAACATCCTAGAAACCTATCTTGTAGAGCTGCCTTGTGGGATTATGACAAGGAGGAAATTCTCCTTCCTCTTATTCTAGAAAGTTCGGTGAAATCAATCAAACAGTTATCATCTATAAAGCACCTGCAGTATACTTGAAATTGTCCTAGGAATTGCAAAAACAAAGACAAAAATGAAACCTCAAATAGCTTCTACTCTACTGGGGAAGATAATGCACATATAAGCCCATATAACATAAAACCATTTGCAGATGGTGAATAGAAATGGACAAACTGTTCATGTGATTCCTCATTTAGGGGACTAGGGTGTCCCCAAACAAAGGAAGCTTTCTTCTTGAATTTCATTCCTTTGGAACACCTCTTTGCCCCCTAATTACTCTAACCATGCTTCCAAACGGAAAATCATCTGGGACATTAGTTGGTCAATAAACATTTATTAAGCACCTACTATACGCCAGGCACTGGTGTTGCAATATCATAATATTATGCATAGCTAGCTATAAAGAACCATTAAAGTATAAGGAATTTTGGAGGATAAACCAAATACAGATTGACAGATTTCACATTGGTAGTAATTACAGATTATAACTTTGTCCAACTTCAAAGAAGCCCTGGGTCTTGAGGAAATGGGTCTTTGCTGGCTGCATCTCCTTGTTCAGGTCAAAATTGCCCTTAAAGTCCATACATTTTTCACACTGGGAAGGGATTTAATTTTATGGATGAGAGTGAGGACAGAGAGATTAAATGACTCATCCTTGCTGGGGGGGTTTCTACTTTTCCTCATTGTCAATCTTTATCTTTCTAAGTAGTTCCCTTGATATTGCAGGTAAATGACTTTTTCCTCAGTATTTTCCTTCACTAATAAACTTCACTAATCACTGTACAGCTTGGACCACTTTCCCAAATTTTATCCTGTCCTTTCTCCCTTTTTCCCTTTATTTTGTTTTCAAAATCCACTGCTCCTTATACTACCTTTCTATATCAATATCAATGATCTGCTCCACTCCCTACTGTTCTGTCTCTTGTCAGTCCATCTCTGACATTTCACACATCCATTAGCATCCATTAAAAAATCATATTTTTATTTAACCTACTTCTCTCCATTTGATGCCTGTCTATTAAAAAGGGGAAATAATAGTTCACACAGAGTTTGCTAGAGCATACTGTTGTCATAAGGGGCACTTTGTTCCAACTGTTGTATTTATTTCTATTCTTTTCAGATTTATTTGGTCCATATTTATGTACATTCTTGTTGTCTCTTTCTCCTTGAAAGAAGGGATTATTTTGTGTGTCATATTTGTATCATCAGTACCTATCACAGTGCTTGGCACAGAGTAGGTACTTAAAAAATGTTTCATGATGAAGTAATGTTCTTCCAGACAGAAGAATCAAGTAAGTGAAACACATTTAAGGGAGGGAATTAGGGAGAACAAAATATGAGTTATATAATGATGTAAATTAATACAAGCATTTATACTCATATCATTTGATACTTACCATGATACCCTGAAGAATGAGAATGAGGGGCTTGTACCAATATTGAGACTTGAGCCCATATAAAAAAATATGGTGGTATTAAAAGAGCATTGAAATTGGTATCAAAAGACTAGCCTTTAAGTCCTGTTTCAGTAATTTATTAGTTTTGTGACCTTAGGAAAATCAGTTAAACTTTTCTATAACTTATTTCCTTATATGAAAAATAGTTATACATATATGATGTGTAAGGTCCCCTACAGCTCTAAATTCTGTAATGCCTAGCTTCTTCATACAGCAAACACCTTTGTCAGACATTCTTCTATCGCTTCTAGGACACCCAAGTTATTTCAAGTTGTGCTGAATTTTGAATTGCTGGAAGAAAATGCAGCATCTTGTAATGTGATGTTGTATCTGTAAGAGAAAGGGGAGGTATTCTCAGGATTCTACTTTGCCCTAGAGAGGTGGTGAATCATTAACATACAGTAATTGAGACAAGTGAAGAGAGTTTAAAGTTGAAGCCTACAGCATCTCCAGTAAGGAGCAATCAATAAAGAGAATTTCAGTCTTTGAAATATACTATCCCTTAGGTGGGTTGATTTGGACAGAATTTGTTAGAAAATTATAAATTTATAGAAATTTTAATATTCCTTGCTGTTTATTTTATTCATTGACATATACTAAAACAATCGTGGAGAAAAAAGTGGTAGATCAGAGAAAGAGTTAACATTTCAGTTAATTTCATGGGCTTTTTCTCAAATATGGAGGCAATGTCAGTCAGTCAGTAAGTATTTATTAAGTGCTTACTATGTGCCATGTACTATGCAAAGCACTGAGGATACAAAAAGAAGGGGAAAACAGTCCCTGCCTGCAAGGAGCTCACAGTATCACAGGGAGACAACACACAAATTTGTACAAACAAATTATATGCATAGGATATATTTAAGAAGGGGGAGCCTTAGAATTGAGGGGTTAGGAAAGGTTTCTTGTAAAGGATGGAATTTTTAGTTAGGATTTCAAGAAATCCAGAGAATCCAGAAGGCACAAATGAAGTGGGAGAATATCCCAGACATGGGATACGAGCAGAGAAAATGGTCAGAACTGAGCAAGAGTGTCTGTTATGGACTAGCCAGAATCCAGCGTCACTATATGGAACAGTATGTGGTGAGAAGTAAGGTATAAGAAGACTGAAATGGTAGGAAGGAGGTAGGGTATGAAGAGTTTCGAGTGTCAAAAAGAGAATTTTATTCTTATCTTGGAAGCAATAAGGAGCCACTGAAATTTATGGAGGGAGAGGGGAGTAACAATCTCATATGAGCTTTAGGAAAATTATTTTAGGGGCTAAATGAAGTATGGAAAGACTTGAAGCAGGTAGACCCACCAGTAGGGGATTGCAATATTCTAAATATGAGGTGATGAGGGACTATACCAGAGGGATGACAGTATCAAGAAAGAGGAGAGCACATTTGAGAGATTTTGCAAAGGTAAAATTGACATGCCTTGGCAACAGAATGGATAAGGAGTGAGAGATATTGAGGAGTTAAGAATGACACTAGATTGCAAGCTTCTGGAATTGGAAGGATGATGGTGCCCTTGACAGTGATAGGAAAGTTTGAAGGGGGAGAGGGATGAGGGGGAAAGGTAATGAGTTCAATTTTGGACATATCATGTTTAAGATATCTATTGGACATTCATTTTCAGATGACAGAAAGATGTTTTGAGACATTAGATTGGAGGTCAACAGAGATGTTAAGGAAATAGAGATAGATTCAAGAATCATCATAGAGATGATCATTAATTCCATGAGAACTATTAATATTACCAAGTTGAAATAGCATAGAAGAAGAGAAGAGGGCCCAGGACAGAGCCCTCTGGGATACCTGCAGTTAGTGGGTTTGACCTGGATGTGGATCCAGCAAAAAGAGAGAGAAAAGTGCTCAAAACACTAGGAGAACCAAAACATTGTTTTCTGAGTTAGAAAAAATAATAAAATTCGTTTGGTAGAAACAAAAGATCAAAAATATCAAAGGAACTAATGAAAAAATATAAAGGCAGCAAATTAAGCAGTACCAGATCTTAAATTATATTATAAGGCAGTAATTATTAAAACTACCAGGTATTGGCTAAGAAACAGAAAGAAAGATCAGTGGAACAAAGTAGACATATAATCTACTGTAGCAAATGACTATAGTAACCCTGGGCTTGATAAATGAAAGTTTTGGGGATAAGTTTGGGGATAAGAATTCGTTATTTGATAAAACACTGCTGGAAAAATTGGAAAACAGTCTGGCAGAAATTAGGTATAGGTCATTATCTTACCCCATTTACCAAGATAAGATAAAAATGGAAAAATTATCTAAATATGAAGAGATATTACAGGAAAATTTGATTAACATGGAATATATTACTTATCAGACTTATGGATAGGTGAACAAGTGGTGAATAAATGAGATAGAGGATATTGAGAGATATAAAATGGATAATTTCAATTACATTAAATTTAAAAGATTTTGTACAAATAAAATAAATATAGCCAAGATCAAAAGCAGAAAATTGGTAAAAAAACAAAACAAAACATTTTACAGAGTTTCTCAAATAAGGTCTCATATCTCAAATATCTAAAGAATTTTGTCTAATATCTAAGAATACGAGTCATTCTCCCATTGATAAATGATTAAAGGATATGAACTGGTAGTTTTCTGATGAAGAAATCAAAACAACTTATAGTTAGGAAAAATGCTCTAAATAATTATTGATTAGAGAAATGCAAATTAAAACAACCTTGAGATACCATGTTATACCTATCAGATTGGCTAAAATGATAAAAGGGGAAAGTGACAACGGAAAAGGATGTGGAAAGATTGGGACATTAATTCACTGTTAGTGAAACTGTGAACTAATCCAACCATTTTGGAGAGCCATTTGGAATTATGCCCAAAGAATTATAAAACTGCCTATACCCTTTGATCCAATGTTACCATTATTAGGTCTGTTTTCCAAGATAACTAGGGGAGAGGGAAAAGAAGCCCTGTGTTCTAAATTATTTACAGTAGCTTTGTTTGTGGTGCTATGGAACTGGAAATTGAGGGAATGCCTATCAATTGGAGAATAGCTAATCAAGTTGTGGCATATGATTGTGATGGAATACTACTGTGATATAAGAGATGATGAGCTCAATGATTTTAGAAATAAATGGAAAGACTTGCATGAAATAATGAAGAGTGAAATGAGTAGAAATAAGAGAATGTTATACAGTACATAGCTGTACAGTAATAGCAACATTGTTTTATTAACAACTTTGAGCAGCCAAGTCATTTTAACTATTATAAATACCCATATTAACTACAAAGTATCCAAGAAGGAAGATGCTATCTGCATCCAGAGAAAAAAACTAAGAAATATTTGTCTCATGGTAACCATCTCAAGATGGCGGCAGGGTGAGAAAGAAAGTTGCATAATAATTGTGTTAGATATTTAAAAGGAAAAGCAAATTGTACATAATTTTTTTTAAAAGTAGGAGGAGAAACAGGAGAAAATGGTATCCTGAAAGTTTAGAGAGAAGAGACTATTTAGAGAGAAGAGACTTGAGGACAAGAGAGTGATCGATAGTTTCAAAGGCTAGAGAGAGAGTAAAAAGAATAAGTACTGAGAAAAAGCCAAGGGATTTGAAAAGTGAGAAATTATTGGTAACTAGAGAGAGCAGAGTGGAATAATGAAGTTGGAGGATTAAGAAGAGAGAGGAGAGAAAGTGGAGGCATCTTCTGCATTTATTGTTGTAAACTCTCAAGGAGTTTAGCCACAAAAGGCTAATGTGGTGTGGTAGAAAGAGCACTGGCTCTTCATTCAGAATACCTGGGTTCATATCCCACCTCTGACACTACCTGTGATAACTTGGTCTTGTCACAATTCAGCAGCCATCTAGGCTACGGCAAATCGGTTGGGTTTCTCATCTATACAATGAGACTCTTGGAGTAGATGTCTCCTGAGACCTCATTGCTGTAAATCTAAGATCCCATATTTCCAGTAAAATGTCTTGTACTCTAGTTTCAAGAGTTTCTTATTACCAGAGAATAAACCAGAGTATGAAGTCGGACTGGGGCTCTATTTGCAGTGATCTAAGAGTAAATTTTGCAGAGTTGGTATATTTCACCAGCTTAGCATTCATGTTCTCTAAAGCGTGAAACTTTGTAATGAAGGTATTCAATTTGTTGCCATCATATACTAATTCAATTGCATTTTTAATGTATTTCTTTTATTTTTAAGTTTCCATAATCTTTAGTAGACCATCTCGTACTCATGGCATCTTTGTGACTTTTAACTCCTAAGCATATCAGCTATATCAATCAGAATGGTATTGCCTATCCTTTGTCTGTTCTGGGATTTGGTGAATATAGCTGGTCTTAATTTATCCCTTCACTTCATAAGCATATTAACTCTATCTTTTTTCCATAGAAAAGGCTAAACTGGTGAAATTAGCAAACCTGGGGCAACCATGACAGAATCATCAAATTTCAGAGCTGGAAAAGGACCCAGTAGTCATCTAGTCCAATGCAAAAAAAAACTGAAAAAGAATCCCCCAGGATAATATATTAAAAATTGGTATTTCCAACCTCTGCATCATGACCTCCCATGAAAGGAAATTTACTGGGTCAGCTCTAATAGTTAGGAAGTTCCTATAAAAATGAAATTGGATCCTTTGCAGTATCCAACTTTTTCTTCCCAAACTAATTACTTCATTATGCTTCTTTCCCTCCAACATTTAAAAGGCCCATGAAACCTCACACCTTCAAAGACCTTTTCTCACTAACTAGCAGACATGCAAGCACCCTTTTGGAATGAATCTTCCTCCCTTTCCCTTCTTCTTCTAAAGAAAAAGGTCACCACCTTGAAAAATTTATGTTATCTAAACTCAACTGCATCATGACAATCATTTTATTCCTCCTTAATTGGTTATATATCCACCTTCCACAGAGACAATTTCAAAGCTTTTTCCTCTCCTCAAACCTCCCTCACTTAGCCCACCCCTCCCCCACCCTCTTAGCTAAGGACATTCTATGAGAACAAGTTCTCTACTGAGAAAAAGAAGTAATTCACTCGGCATACTCATTCAAAAATTCTTCGACATCACCTTTCATTCTCTTCTTTTTTCCTCTAGTATCTAATAATGAGGTGGCACCTCTGCCAACTGAGGTCAACACTTCTATATTTGTCCTTCATCTCATGTCCTCCTGTTTTCAATTGATTGCCACCCAAATCAACCACTCTTTCCACAATTGTTCATTCTATCTCTGCCCTCTGTTTCCTTCCCCACTGCCCACACATGTCCGAGACTCTCTGCTTCTTTAAAGAATATATGATAGATACTATGATCCCTTCAAGGTGTCAGCCTATTTCTCTCCTCCCCTTCTCAACTAGGTTCCTGGAAAAGCTTGTTTATACTCATCGCCTCCACTTTCTCTCTTCTCACTCCTTAGTATTTTGTAATCTAGCTTCTTATCTCATCATTAAATTGAAATTGTTCTCTCCAAAGTTACCAATGATTTCTTGGATGCCACATCTGATTGTCTCTTGACAATCTTCATTATTCTTAACCCTTCTACTGAACTTACCACAGTTGACCACTCTCTCCTCTGACCATGGTTCCAAGTCTTCTTTGCTGCTCCAGTATCAATATCATGCCACTGAACTGTGTGTGTACTCCAAGACTCAGGTCTAGGCCCTCTTCTCTTCCCGTTACTTGGCAATTTCCTTAGATTTGATGGGTTTAATTGTGTGTGTGTGAGTGTGAGTATGAGTGTGTGTGTGTGTGTGAGAAAGACTGAAATAGAAACAGAGGCAGAAAGTTATCATACCCCCCCTTCCCAAATCATCTTACTGTTCCTAACTTCTCTTTTTCTATTTCTCTATTTCTGCCATTCTCCCAGTCACCCAAGTTCAAAACCTTGGAGCCATGTCTGATGACTCCCTTTTCCAATCATTTCTTAAGTTCTGTAGATTCTACGTTGGAAATAGAACAAGAATTTTTCACTCCTTTGTACTCACACTGTTATGGGACTCTCAATGACACTGGTTTAGGCCCTCATCATCTCTGACCTGTGCTACTATTATGGCCTTGTAAATGGCTTCATCCCTTTTTTCTCCAATCTATCCCTTATAATCCTGAAAGAGTAATATTGTTAATGTCTACACCTTATTACATAATTCTCCTGTTCATAAACCTTCCATCCTTCCCATTATATTCTAACTAAAACATAATCTTAATCTGGTATTCAGTGATCTCCAGAAGCTAGTTCCAAACTATTTTTTCAGTATTATTGCTAACTATTCATGATTCTATATTCTGATCACACAGAACTATTTTCTTTTCCCCAGTCTTTCTCTGTTTTCCAACCTGTAAACTTGTGTGTTTGCCATCCTTCATGCTTAGTATGATTTTCCTCAAGATTTCTACCTACTGAAATCTTTCTTTTTTCTCTAAAACCCAGCTCAGGTACTATCTCCTCTATAAATCCTCCATGACATCCCCAGCTATAAGAGATCTCTCTTGTCTTAAAACTCATAAAACAAATTTGCATCTATTATTGTGATCGTTAAGTCAGGGCAATCAATTTCATGCAAGAAAGTAGAAACTATTTGCTGCCAATATCCCAGAGAAAATCATGACTTTGTCTTTCTTTTTGAGGTTGTCTGAAGTCAGATTATAAAAGCAAAGGTAGCCTAGGTTCCTAGGCCAGTGTTTATAAACTGATCTTTATAACAACAAGTGGTATTTATATAATAGTTCAACATTTACAAAACACTTTCATTACAATTGCCCTGGAAGACAGGTAGTGAAAGGAGGATTATTTCCATTTTATAGGTTGGAAAACTGAGATTTAAAACATTAAATTACTTCCTCAGTGTTACAAAACTAATAAATGATAGATCTTGGTTTCAAACCAAGGTCACTTGACTCTAAGTCCAGCTCTTTTTCCACTATCCCACTCAATCTCTTGATTATACTTCAGACCAGACAATGTAGACAAGTAGAAGAGCAAGGCAGTTAGCAACTTTGGTGAACCTGGTTGCATGAGTGGCTTTCCTTGTATATCTGTGTCTGTGTTTGCTAACAAATATTTGTCCAGAGGAAAGTCTCTTCTATTAAGATATATTTAAATTGCTTGAGTCCAAAAGTGTTGGACAATAATGACACTGTGTCAAAACTGGTGATATCTAAATCCTTGACAACACCTTCTAAGTATGTCCTTTTCCTCTCAATTATACCTGTGCCAAAAATTAACAGGTCATAGCAGTCAAAGGTCCCAAGTCTTTCCCAAGTACTGAAGAGAATATTTGTCATATTTGAACTTGTATCATGGCTTTTGCCTATTCTCTCACTCCTCCTTGATCTGAAATTATAAGTTCCTTGAGACTATGGGAAGAATATCATTTTGTATATTAAGATTTGGTACATTGCATTTGCTGTGAAATTAATAAATGTTTATCGTTTCTTGAATTTAAAAATTGGTTTCTCATCTACATCCTATTGAGAAAAGCCCTTGAAATAACTGGAAAAATGAAATGTGTATTCAGAAGTTCAGAAATCCATTGTCTATGAATATGAATAATATTACTAATAATAAAATAAATCAATTATTAATATTTAACCAGTCACTAAGTCCCTATTTTTATATGAAAGTTATCTGTCTTTCAAGAATTTGTCCACTCCTTTGTGATCACACTGCTATGGGACTCCCAATGACACCGGTTTAGGCTCTCATCCCTTCTGACCTGTGGTACTGTTACGATCTTGTAAATGGCTTCAGTGGTTCCCATCTCTTATAATCCCTGAAAGAGTAATATTGTTAATATCTACACCTGAATACATAACTCTCCTATTCTCTTTGACTGAGAACACTCCTTGAAATAACTGGAAAAATGGAATGTGTGGCCATCTATGAATCAGTCCCTATTTACTACTGTGAACTGATGAAAACCAGTCTGACTTGTAGGACTGCCACCAGCCAAGATGCATGTTTGTTAAAGCTAATAAACTAAGAGACTGAGCATTACCCCCAGCCCTCCCCAGCCCTCATGCTAGACTGGAACAATTAGAATCATTTCCTACATCCCTGACCCTCATTCCTCACTAGCCAATTTAGAAAGTGTTCTCATTTCATTGATCCCTATCATACAACTTATCTCCCCCTCTAAATGACAGGGCAGTCATCTCTTGGGCTAGCCAGATCTTTGTTTAAAACTCTGTATAAGTTTCAGCCCTGAGAAGCTTTAGGCCTTTAACCAAAGTGTCAAAGCCATTGTATGTTTCCATGTCTGTAAGCCATCACACCTGTGTGCTAACCTCAGTTATGGACTGGAGACAATGAGACTACACATTGAGTTATCTGTTCTGTTACTGCTTGTATTTCCCCTCTTCCTCCTTGCAAGTAGTAACAAGGTTTTGTTCATTGCTGTACCTGTGACAAACTCTCTAGTTATACCACCTGCTACAACTGCTGGGTCACCTAAAACCTGACTGAGGCTACATCAGCTTTGGGGAGTTAAACCTAGCCGGGCTCCATGCATGCCCTGATCCATATGTGACAGAAAAACTAATGTGGTTGTCTTCATTTCATAAGACAGAGTTCGAAGGTTTCCAGGTAATGCAAACTCCTCATTTTACAATTGAAGAAACTAAGATCAAAAGAAGTTAAGGAAATTGTTCCAGGTCATAATCAATCAATGAATTGATGAGAATTTAATGAGCACTTAACTGTGTACTCTGCTAACTGCTAAGTATACAAAGAAAAAGCAAAAACACTACCTGCACTTAAAGCATTTGCATTCTACTAGCAAATATAACATATTTCTTGTATATGCCTCCTTTTCTCTTCTGACACTGTCACCACCATGGTGAAGGCCCTCATCACCCCGCATCTCCTCACATCATCTCACATACTGCAATAATCTGCTGATTGGTCCCCCCCTATTTCAAATCTCTCCCCACTCCAATCCATACAAAAGTAATCTTTCTTAAGCCCAGGATTCATTATATTAACCCCCTTATTCAGTAAACTGGTTGCTTCTTGTTCAATAGAGTGGTTATTACCTCCAGGATCAAATACATGATTCTGTTTGACTCCTGAAGTCCTTCAAAACCTGGCCTCTTCACACCTTTCCAGTTTTCTTTCACCCCAGTCACCACCACATACTCTTTGATCAGTGAAACTGGCCTCCTTGCTGTACCTTGAAAACTACACTTCTTCCAACTCTGAATATTTTCATTGAATGTCCTCTGTGTCTAGAACTCTCTCCCTCCTGGCTTTCCCTAGCATCCTTCAAATCTCAACTAAAGTCTCCCATTGTGCAAGAAGCCTTTTCTACACCTCCATCTTAGGGGCTTCCCTCTAGATTATTCCCAAATTGTCTTGTCTTTTCTTGTTTGTACATTTTCTCCCCCATTACACTGTGAGTGCCTTGAGAGCTGGAATGCTATTGATGTTGGGGGATTTTTTGTCTTTACTTTGCCAGCTTGTAGCACAGAACTTGATCAATAGTAGGCATTTAATCAATTCTTATTGACTGACTGACATAAAAATCTGAACATACAAGTCAAATAGTCTACATAAAAGTTATCCTTAAAAGTGATGGCTCTAGCAATGCCCAGGTAGTAAGGAGGAGACCTCAAATTCAACACAGTTTCTTTGGACCACATCCCAAGTTTTTGTCATTCCACCACACTACCTATCCAGTTATCAATAGCACTTCAAATGGTGAATTTACCCATCACCATCTTTTTCCTTTGCTCCTTGCCATATCCCATTTTATATGACCTGGGTTCTCTGCCTCATTCTTGTAACTCACAAAGCCAGAGTGTGGATTCAAATTCTTAACATCCCGTAATTCTACTGATGTAGTTTTTCATCAGTGAACAAATATTTACAAGTTACATTTGTTATTGTGTATTTCAGATTATTTAATGTCAGCACAGACTGAGAATATTTGCTACAATACAATATTTTAAATTAACTCTTTAGAAATCTGAGCATCTAAACAATAAATTCACATGTAAATTACCACAATACATCTTCATCAAAGAGAAAAGAAAAGAAACTTCTCTATTGACTCATCATGCATAGCATTCTTCTTTATGCTATAAGTTGAATTAAAAGAACAAGTTTCAAGGAAATGGACAAGTTTCTAGGAATTTTATTTTATTTATTATTATTTATTATAAGTATTATTCATTGTAAATCTAATTTACTAAGCAAGTTCATCAAGAAAGTAAAAAATTTACAGAAGTAAAAAAAAAGTTAGAGCTTTTCAACTACTGAAATAACAATAAACCACCTGAGCACTTGGCAGGAATTGTAGCAAATATTCATTGACCACCTACCATGTCCAAGACATAGCTCCATAGGGGAATATACAAATCAGGAAGCTAATCCCTGCCAGAAACTTAGCAGGTAAACATTTGTTAGAGAACTTAAGGTCAAACATTGAAAAAGCAAAAGTCGTATAGATGACTACAGTTATTTACAGATGAGGACACGGAGACACAGAGAGGTCAACTGGCTTGCTCAAAGGTGCATAACTAATAATGAAGACAGGACTCAAACTCAGATTTTCTAACTAAAAATGCAAGACAACTGACCTCCCCTCCCTCACCATACTGCTTCTCAATTTATTATATTGTACTTCTTAATTCTAGGGATATCTCTCTATTGACTATCTCTAATTTATGTTGTATAGAGTTTATATTTGTTTGCATGTTGTCTCCCCCAATTAGATTGCAAGCTCCCCAAGGGCAGATAATATATTTTGCTTTTTTTTTATTACCATTGATTAGTACAGTGCCTGGCACATAGTTATTGCTCAATAAATGACTGACTGACTACTTTCTACTTACTATCTCACTGTCATTGCTAGTACATTACATGTATTGCTTTCAGGACTCTGCAGCCCAATTTTAAATAAACCCAACTGTGTGTTTCCTGCTGGGAAGTCTCCGTGGCTGACAGACAAGGATTGGAAAGAAAATGAATCTAAAACTAGAGTTACAAGCAGCAATTGCTAATCATGTCTGCAAAGTCTGGCCAAAGAAAAGACTGTGTACTCAGGTACCACATAGTATTGTTGGCAGGGTTTAATATGCTCCTTTAAATAAGGAACATATTAAAAGGGTTTGTTTTCCATTTTTTTAAGTGATGGAGATATAAGAGAGACAAATGTTTGTTCTTTTAAAAACAGGATTTAATATAAAAAATAAAGGAATAATCACAAAATACCAGAAATCTCTCTAAATATGCATGATGGAATTCCATCTGAATTTATTTGGGGCTATCTGAGGAGAACAAAAATATTCAAAGATGACCTTTGGCCAGAGTGTGAAGTAGCTGACTTTTCTTCCCATAGATTATGTAGATCTAAATTACATCAACAAATAGCCAAATGATAACAAAATATAAAGTCAGTATATGAAAATTTGGAAATAGTACATGTCACGATGAATACAAACAGTAAAATATATTTTTGAACATAAAGTCTATTAATATCTTCTGCATTTTCATGACAAACATTTCTAAATATAACACACACACAGAGTTTCTGGTAAGAAAGAACATTTAAATGAAACCAATTGACATGATCATGTCATCTGACAACACATACAATCTTGCACATCCAATAAAAGAAGTAAAGATTTAGCACATTTTTATTTTTATTTTTCTTATTCTCTCTCTCTTTTCAGCACTACCACAAGCTCCATTTGGTGTCTACACACTGTCCAGCTATACTAAGTATTTTAGTGAAATGTATCTGTTCAGTCTGTTCCCTAAGGATGACCCCTTAGATAATTACCTAACCCTTTGATATAAACCTCTGGTCTGGCAGCATGTTCTGCTTTTCTAGCCTACTGGAAGAGATGCTCTTCAGGACAAGTTAAAAAAAAATACATAGGCCCCTTTTCTAGCTTCCATCAAAACTTCCATAAGTATAACATTATATTGCTCTAGTTCTTTCTACTTTATAAAATGCTTTTATAGTCATCAGGATAGCAAAAAGAGTGTCAGATCTATGTTTAGTAAGGGCTAGGGTTCAAATCTTGACCTTTTAAGCCTTGTGACCTCGGGTAAGTCACTTACCATCTCTGTGATTGAGTATTCTTATTAGTAAAGTGAGTTATTTAGACTAGATGATCTCTAATGTCTCTTCTAGTACAGAAAGACCAGTGGGTTTGGTATCAAGAAATTTGTGTTCTACCGTTTGCTAGTTCAATTCAAATAGTATTTAATTCACCAAATAGTTACAAGGTGACCATTACATGGAGCTTCACTCCAGAGATATAAAGACAAAAATAAATGCCTTTCATTAGCTTATATTTAACGTGGGGAGGGAGGGGCTACAGTACTCATTATAAGTAAGGGAATCTTAAGAGTCACCTGATGATACCTAAAAGAAATATCTCAAATGGTGGGGTAAATAATTGAAGAGGAGAAGAATCACAGCTTTATTACCTTTGAATACCTGAAATCATAAGACTTAAGCAGTTACCTACTCTGCCACATGTTTCTGTCTGCCAGGGCTAGCCCTTCATAACTGAATGGATTACTTTAGAGGAAGAGATCTATAGTCTTTACAAGTTTATTTTTTCCTAGGTATTAATTTATCGAAGTTTCCATGGTAGATTCTAGTTATAATATTAATACAAGTATACAGTATTGTATATGCCATATCAAACAACTGTACCATAAAATGGAAGGTTTTAATAACTCAGAAGCACTCAAGTGTAGCATAGTACTGTCAAATTCAAATGGAAATGGGAACCAGTAAACTGAACGTAAGGATTCCTGTGGGCACATATTAACTTAGAAAACCACGGAAATAAACCATGTTTTATTGTATTGATGTTCATTTTGTTAAATATTTTCTACTTACATTTTCATGTCTTTCAGGTCTCATTTGGGAGTGCTACAGGCTGCTTCCATCCCACGAGGTGCATATTTGACACTTGTGGTAAAGAGATTAGATTCCTGAACTTGGATCAGGAAGATGTGACTTCAGATATTGCCTCAGACTTATTATTTGTATGTCATGAACAAGTCACTTAACATTTCTGTGTCCCAGTTTCTTTTTCTTTTAAATGAGGGGATTTAAATTGATAGCCTCTAAAATCTTTTCCACTTCTAAATCCATAGACCTATAAATCATTAGACTTCCTGACAAATAGAATACCTCAAACTCTATTGTCTCCCTATTACCTCTGAGACCAAATACAAATTCCTCTATTTGGCATTGAAAGTCCTTTACAATCTGTCTACTTAAATAGGCCTATTCACTGAATGGACATTTCCTCACCTTAAGTGAGATCCTCAATAGGCCTTAACCTAAAGGGACCAAGGTCTCCCATTGCATCCTGCGATGTCCCCAGGCATCCTGATGAATATCGGGTCACTAGATCCAGATGGTTGTGGAGGAGAAGTGAGGCTGGTGACCTGCACAGCCCTCCCTCACTCAAAACAAAGTCAAATACAAGTTATGTCATGATTTTTCTAATGGCATGGTCTTCTTCAGCAACAAAGGATGAATACAACAACAACCTCGACCCAACCCAACTTTCCAACCTTATTACACATCTCTTCTTTTCATGCAGTCTCCTAGGGTCCACTGTTTTTTCTCATTCCTCACACAGGGCATTCCACCTTCTTTTGCTATATCTTTGCACAGGCTGTCCACCATGCCTGAAATACACTCCTTTCCTTCCTACCTCTGGGTTTTCTTCAAAGAGATTGGGATAGAGACTGCATCCATGATTTCACTGATATAGGGAATTCTCTAGTAAGGAAATTCCCACCTTTGCAACTTATAGTTGCAGAGAATTGCATATAGCACTGACTTGACAAGAGTCACAAAGGCAAGATCAGGTCTTCCTGGCTGTAAGACCAGCTCTCTACCCCTATGCCAGGAATACCTCTTTTCTTTAAAACTCAGCTCAGAGACGACCTTTGGCCAGAGTGTGAAGTAGCTGACTTTTCTTCCCATAGATTACATCGATCTAAATTACATCAACAAATAGTCAAATGATAACAATATATAAAGTCAAGTATATAAAAATTTGGAAATAGTACATGTCACAATCAATACAAACAGTAAAATATATTTTTGGACATAAGATCTATTAATACTTAATAATACTATTAACACGCTAACTTACTATCTTTGTGACCTTGAGCAAGTCACTTAACTTTTCTGTGCCTCAACTGTAAAATTAAGAGATTAGACTAAATACTGCTTTGCTTCCCCTCCCTAGAAATTACCATGAATTTTAAAACATATTTCTTATGTGCTTACATTTTGTATTTTGTCTCCCCTAATAGACCATAAGCTCTTTTTTTAAATTTTATTATTTATTTTTAACAGTTTATAACAGATAGAGTAATTCAAACTTTTGGTCAGGTGATACTTCTTTTTAAAGCATTTACAGTATAGACCACAAAAGAATTTTTTTTTAAAACATTAACCAACTGAGACACAAATAATATTTATGTTGCTAACTTCTTGATCTAATTGTCCCCACAGTATTACTAAGAATTAAAGGACCCTAACTTATTGTTGTTGGTCTAAAGTCCTATGCCTAATAGCTTAATTTTAGATAACCTAGGATATTCCCCTACCCATAATCTATAATTGAATACATATGGTATTAAGCTTACAAAACTTTTGACTATAGGAAATTGCCATCAATAGTAAGGACATTGCAGAGATACAATATCTCCTCAACTTCATGTCTATTCCAGGCAGGAATAGATTGTCCACTTGTATTCAGTCAGGCTTAAGGTCTGCCAGGTGTTGGTGGGGAAATTGAGTCAGGAGAATCCCACCTCAGCCCATGCTGAACAACCACTCTCCCACCCTTCCCTTGTGATCACCTATGCAGTACATACCAGCATCTCATCAGCTTACTGGCATCATGTATTGGGGGCTCAGATCACCTTTCTTGCTACCCACCCCTGGAGTTAGACTCAGAAAAAGAGTCACTTAATAGTCCCATAGCATCTAAAAATGGCAAGTTCCAATAACCAGGTTTCAAATATGATTATAGTTTCACTGTGGCTAAAGAACATCTTTTGAGATAAGTCTTAAGTGGCTTACATGCCTTTCTCCTGAGTTGATTGTCCCCTTGCCAATTTTGCAGGCATTGCTCTTAAGCCAAGACAACTAAAGGAAATATCTTTCCTGCTTTCAAGCAGACTATTTCATGACCACAAACACTTTCTTGCATTTTATAAAGCTGGTCTATAGATCTTGTAATAAATCAAAATGGAAATGAGTGAAAGTGTTAAAAAATATATATATAAGGATGAATTTTTGCTGTCTGTATTATGAAAAGATGGACCCTGGGCCCAACACAGAATTGTATGTTTTTACATGAGTTCATACCTTAAAATCTAGGGTTAACAAGATTGATCCCCACTCCTGATCCAAAGGCATTACAATGCTTTAGGGCTGAGGAGAAGATGAGAACAAGAAAGAAAAAAGAAAAGATCAAGAAAAGAAAAAGAACTAAGACTATTGGGCTGAGGTGGGAGGAACAATATCAAAGATATTTCATAATTGTTTGACCTCAGAAATAAAATGAAATTAAACACTTCAGTCACTTTTGTACTGTAGGAGTCGGCAAACTGTGCACCAAGCCAGCTTTTACCTTCCACCTGTCTTCATGACTTTTCACAGCCCTGCCTCACTTAAATCCAATTCACTTGCAAGTCAAGATATCATCCTCCTGAGATCATTGGTCCCTGAGAAAACAGGACAAACCACAATCGGTTAGTAATAGTAGTTGCCTCATTGGGGACCCAACTGACTAGTTCCATTTAAGCAATACTCCCTCCTTCCTTTCTTCCTTCCTTCCTTCCTTCTTTCCTTCCTTCCTTCCTTCTTTGCATCCTTCCCTTCCTCCTCTCCTTCTGTCCACATGAAGAATCATACCCTTACATGTGGGTGTGTTTTGCCCAAAGGAATGTAAATTTTGATGCAGAAGTCTGGCAAGATGTCTTGGAGTTTAGGATCTAGATATTTTTTTTTCTCTTCCCTATTTATTTATTTTATTATTTAAAAAAAATTGGGAGCATTAATTCTTTTGTCCCATGTTATTTTATTTTTTGATTCCTTTAAAGAGAGCTCTGAAAAACCAGGCTTTAATAAAGGCCACTTGGATTCAAATGGAGCTACTTGACTAACACCTTAAACTGAAATCATTCTGTTTCAGTGATTGGCCAATAATAGGTCCCCGTCCAACACTCGGTCATTATTCCTGTGTTGATGGCTCAGAGTGCGAATAGCAATTCTTTCTGTTCTAGCCAGAAACTGTGATGATCTTCCCCTTCCAGTTTGATGTTGGTTTGTGTGTGTGTGTGTGTGTGTGTGTGTGTGTGTGTGTGTGTGTGTGTGAGAGAGAGAGAGAGAGAGAGAGAGAGAGAGTAGGGAAATTAGGCCATCTTTTGCCTCATTTCTTACCTAATCTTCAATCACTGAATGGGTGTTGCTTTCAGACAAACTGAGACCTGGAGAAGACCCTAGATTAAAAAGACCAAGGCCTCCCACTGCATCTGGGGTCATCTCTACTCATCCTGACCTGTGTCTTGCCTCTGGACTCAGAGGATCTTGGAGGAGAAAGTGAGGTTGATAACTTTGTACAGCACTGCCTCACTTAAATCCAATTCACTCACAAGTCAAGAAATCACCCTCCTCACGTCCTTGGTCCTCTTCAAAGGAAGGGCAAACAACAAAAATGCCCCATAAGCTAAGAAGGATTCTAATTGTTCACATTTACATAGTTCAGTTATTTATACCTTTCAAAGGAATTTCCTCACAACAGTTCTTTAAGGTAGATATTATAAATATTATTTCTATTTTACAGACAAGAAAACAAGGTCAGAGAAACTGATTTGTTTTTTGTTGACTTTCCTTTGCCTTCAGCCTATTATTTCATTCACTTTCAAGATATGAGCCATCTTGTCTGGATATATCTTCTCAGTTAAACACACACACACACACACACACACACACACACACACACATACATACACACATCTTAAACACTCAATAGGATGCTTGGTTTCAGATGCTTACACTCTAGAAAACTAACACCCCATATAATTTCTCCTCCAAATGAATAGAATCCCTCATTTCCTTCAAAGCACAGTGCAGGAATTGTTTTCTACACAAGCCTTTTGTGGTCCTTACAGTTCCTAATGCTATCTCACGCTTAAAAACACGACATAATTTGTACAAACCTTTGTCCATACTGAACAGCTCTAATAGGATATAAATTCCCTGAGGGCAGGTAATACTTCGTGATTGTTGGGTTGGTTTTTTTTGTCTTTTCATCCTCAGAATCTAAAGCAATACTTTCTACATTGTAGATACTTAATAAATATTTTTTGCTTTACATTATATTGCATTGAATTTCAATTAATTAAATGTGGATAGGGCCAGAAATATATTTAAAAGTCATATATTTCTTATGTCACTAAAGAATCACCTAGCTATATAATCTAATGGAGTAGGGTTATAATTTGCACCTTTTTGAGGCTCAGTCCTCCAACCAGCACCAGAACTAGAAGGGCAGGTGTTCAGAGGGGTAGTTACTACTACTATTCCAAGGGTTCTGTGGGTACATCTGTGAATAACTAACTTCCCTGAAGCTCACAGCCACTCTGGTGTTGTTCCCCTTGAGAATCAATTAAGAGATTCAATTCTTTCGCAAGACAGTAATGCAAAGGCATAGCAAAAAACATTAGTTACAAAGCATGCCCTCTTCCCCTAAACTAGAGTTCATTCTCCCCACAAAAAGGAAGAAGGGCAGGAAATAAGCATTTATTATGTACCTACCATGTGCCAGACACTGTACTAAAATATCTTGCAAATATGATCTCTTTTGATTTTCACAGCAATGCTGGGAGGTAGGTGCTATTATTAACTTATTTTACAGCTGAGGAAACTGAGGCAGGATGCAGCTAAATGACTGGCCTAGGATGACAGAGATAAGTGTCTGTGGTCTCACTTAACTCATGTCTTCTGGACTCCAGGCCCAGCACAAAGTGCCACCTAGCTGCCTCTGGGTCACAAATGCCATGGAGGCCACAGAGGGTAAGAGTAAGTACAAACTTATGGTATAGCACATTAAGGTGGTAGTGAGACATGCATGAAGAAAAACATGTGTTGGGGGAAGGGGAGCTTCCTGGCCTAGAGGGTTTTCTTTCTTTTTTTTTTCCTCCTTCATGGAAACTTTTAATGTGGGGCAGGACATTGGTGATGAACAAGTAAATCCCTCTCCTGTTGTCTACCATGTATAGATTTTGAGGGGAGAAGGGAAGAAGGATGATGTGGGAATCTGCCCTTGATCTTATTACTGTAGGGAACTTTACTGTGATTTAATAGTTCTAGAAACCTGAGAGTTTAAATGATTTGCCCCAGGCTGCATAGCCAGTATGTAGAAGAAGAAGAATCATTTGAATTCAGGTCTTTCTGACTTCCAAGCAGGTTTTCTATCTCTTTGATCATGCTGTGTCTCCCAACATTACTGTTTTACTTATTTAGCAGATAAAAAGAATGAGGCTAAGCAATAGCAGTTCTCACAATAGTAAATGAAACAAAGTCCAGAAGCCATTTGATGAGTGAATGGTAAACTTGCCACACCCATTTATTACTTCAGTAGATGGAGGATCTCATTGGTGCAGATAGCTAGCTACCCAACTTGTGAAAGTCACACCTTAGCCAAGACATCTTGTCTTGGATGATTCTTGTCTATGTTCTTCCATAAAGCCTATAAAGAGTTATACCCAAATCTTTGAAGGCTAATACTCTCCCAAGGCTCTGTGCCAGATTTTGCCTGAGATCTCTTCCATGGCCCTGGGGAATGCCTTTCCAGGAGCAACTTGGATCATACCTCTGGTAAAAACATATCTCCTTGCTGATGAACTTCTACAGGCAACCAAATTTTGACATAATTTTCCATAAGCCCTCACAACTAACAGTGTCAAAGGCAGATCTACAATAGTTGTGTACAGAACTCCGTTCTGCTCCTGACATTTCTCCTGAAGTTGTCAGGCAGCAAACACCACATTGACTGTTCCTTAGCCCTTTCTGAAGCCACATTAGCTCTCAGGTATATGACCATCTTCCAGGTGAAGGGTCAACCTATTAAGGAGGACTCTAGCAAGAATTTTGCCAGCAATGACTAAGAGAGAGATCCCCCTGTCATTGCATGTTTGCCCGGGTTCTGGATAATGACCAATGCTGTTGTGCCTTCCCAGTCCCCAGTGGAGTGAAACAGGGCTGTGTACTTGCTCCCATGCATTTTAGTATGATGTTTTCAGCCATGTTGTCAAATACTTTCAACGAAGATGAACATGGCATCAAGGTCAATTCCCATACTGATGGTAAGTTCTTCTATTTGAAAAGGCTACAAGCCAAGACCAAAGTGGAGGTTGGTGCATGATTTTCTGTTTGCAGATGATTGTGTGCTCAATGCAGCCTCTGAAGCTGAGATGAGACAAAGTATGGATCAATTCTCGCTGCCTGTGCTAATTTTGGCCTAATAATTAATACCAGGAAAACACAGGTGCTCTATCAGCCAGCACCACACCATCCATATGTGGAACCATCAATTACAACAAATGGAGAAGTTTTGAATGCTGTGAATAAGTTCACTTACCTTGGTAGTATACTTTCCAGGGATGTACATTTGACAATGAAGTTGATGCACATATAGCCAGAGCTAGCTCAGTGGTTGGGAGGCTCCAGAAGAAAAGTTGGGGAGAGAAGAGGTATTAGACTGACTACCAAACTGAATCTACAGACCAAATCTATCTACAGAGCTGTTGTGTTGAACTCATTGTTAAATGCTTGTGAAACATGAACAGTCTACCAGTGCCATGCCAGGAAACTGAATCATTTCCATTTGAACTGTCCTAGGAAGATTCTGAGGATCACCTGGAACGATAAGTTACTAGACAATGAAGTCCTAGATCGAGTTGAAGTACCAAATATTCAAACTATGCTTCAGAGAGTGCAACTCTGATGGGCTGGCCACGTTGTTCGAATGTAAAATGTGCACTTGCTAAAAAGATTATTTTGTGGAGAATTCTCATGGCACAGGTGATCACATGGTAGCCAGAAGAAGTGATACAAGAACACTGTTAAGGTCTCTCTCAAGAACTTTGGATTTGACTGTGCAACATGAGAGATCCTGGCACAGAACCACTCAGCATGGCGTGCCCACATCAGAAAGGGTGCTGTGTTCTTTGAGCAAAGCAGAATTGAGACAGCACAAAGTAAATGCAGGATGCAAAAATTTGGGATTTCCAACTCAAATATTTGCATGGACTATCTGTGCCCAACCTGTAGTAGAGCATTCCAAATTTGTGTCGGTCTGATCAGCCACAGCCAGACACACTGAAATTTCACTTTATCATGGTGATGCCATTTTGGTCCTCTTCGAAGACAAAGGACAACAACCATCTCCTTGGTATATGCTTGGTCTGATAAGAATACTCAACAGCTCACTGAATCAAGTTAACTCTATAGTTTGAACTTTATTTCTGTGATTTTAAATGCTTTACTTGTGAAATATATCTTTATTAAAGAGTATCTTTAATCTGCTTTACTGAGTCAAATACTTTTCTCTTATTAACCAACAACAGAGAGAAACTTCATAAGGAATTAATTTGCAAGATGGAGAGGGGGCTGGACCTGGAATCAGGAAGACCTGAATTCAAATCCAACTTCAGACACTTATTAGCTGTGTGACCCTGAGCAAGTCATTTAATCAGTTTTTGTGTCAGGTTCCTTTTCTGTAAAATGGGGGTAATATTGGCAACTGCCTTCCAGGACTACCATGAGGAGAAAATGAGATAATATTTGTAAAGTATTTCATAAACAAGACTGTATAAATAGGAAATTATTACTAATAATCAGTCATTCAATGAATCAGTTTAGCTTTATAGTTTTAATGAGGGATGGAAGGGGCTGGTGAGATCCTCACAAAGACCAGGGTACCAGGGGAAGCCTGCCTGGAAGGAATTCACAGACTCAAGCATTGTGGAGGTCAAGGTAAAGACTTATTATTCTTTTCAGAGGGCAAGAGTTCTTATGGAACCTGCAACATTAGAGGGGTATAGGTAAAATTTATATAGGATATTCTATAGTGAAGTATGTGTCAAATAAGATAACTAGGTGTATTGGGTTAAGATTAGGGAGTGGTTAAGGAGTGATCAGTTCTTAAAGGAATATGCACTTTTGATATCTACTGTGCAGGAATTTTACCCAGAGTTCACCAGGGAAATAACCCAAGAGAGGGGCTACCTGGAGGTATGGTTTTATGCCTGAAATATCACTAAGTCAACGAATGGTCAGGGCTGGCTCAGAAACACCAAGTTGCTCTCATCAATGTCTTATTAGAAAAGATAAATGTAGGTGGAGCCAAGATGGCAGGGTAAAAAGATGCACATATACTAGCTCTTCCCTCACAACCCATAAAAAACATGTAAAGAAAGATTCTCAACAAATTCTAGAGCAGCAGAAGCCCAGAATGATAAAGTAGAGGAGATTTCCAACCCACGGTGAAGGCTGACAGGAAAAGTCTGTCACACCTGATGCAGAGCAGAGCCCAGCCCAGCCTTGGCAGCGAGGTGTTGGGAGGAAGACAAGACTAGGCTTTGAGGTCAGAATTCCGGGTGGCAGCAGTCATGGTTCACAGATCCCTCAATCCACAGGTGCAAAAGGCAGCTTCAAAGGTCAGTGAAAGGATTTTTTCACCTTCCTGACAAGGGAACAGGGTCCTCCCCTAGTTCTGGCTCCAGGTGGCAGCAGTGGGCAGCAATGGCTATAGTGGCCAAGTAGGCAGTTGAGTAGCTGATCTGAACCTCAGCCTCATGTCTGGACAGGGAGCAAACTCCTCTCCCTTGAGTGTGCCACCTTGGAGGAACTGAGATCTTACAGGTCCCCAGAATATATCCTATTCTTGACAAATGACACAAAAGTCAAATAACTGGTTGGAAAAATGCCCAAAAAAGGGAAAAAAATAAGACTATAGAAGGTTACTTTCTTGGTGCACAGGTATTCTCTCCCATCCTTTCTGATGAGGAAGAACAATGTTTGCCATCAGGGGAAGACATAAAAGTCAAGGCTTCTGCATCCAAACCCTCCAAAATAAATATGCAATGCTCCCAGGCCATGGAAGACCTCAAAAATAATTTTGGAAGTCAAGTAAGAGAGGTGGAGAAAAAATTGGGAAGAGAAATGAGAGAGATGTAAGAAATGTATGAAAAGTGAGTCAACAGCTTGCTAAAGGAGAAACAAAAAAATGCTGAAGAAAATAACACCTTTAAAAATAAACTAATTCAAATGGCAAAATAGGTCCAAAAAGCCAATGAGAAGAATTCTTTAAATAGCAGAATCAGTCAAATAGAAAAGGAAGTTCAAAAGCTCACTGAAGAAAATAGTTCTTTAAAAATATGAATGAAACAGATGGAAGCTAATGACTTTATGAGAAACCAAGAAATTACAAAACAAAAACAAAGGGATGAAAAAATGGAAAACTATGTGAAACATCTCATTGGAAAAACAACTGACCTGGAAAATAGATCCAGGAGGGATAATTTTTAAATTATGGGACTATCTGAAAGTCATGATCAAAAAAAAAGCCTAGACATCATCTCTCATGAAATTATCAAGGAAAACTTCCCTGATATTCTAGAAACAGAGGGCAAAATAAATATTGAAAGAATCCACCAATCACCTCCTGAAAAAGATCCAAAAGGAGAAAATCCTAGGAATATTGTAGCCAAATGCCAGAATTCCCAGATCAAGGAGAAAATATTGCAAGCAGCTAGAAAGAAACAATTCAAATGTTGTGGAAATACAATCAGGGTAACACAAGATCTAGCAGTTTCTATATTAAGGGATCAAAGGGCTTGGAAGATGATATTCCAGAAGTCAAAGGAACTAGGATTAAAACCAAGAGTCACCTACCCAGCAAGACTAACTATAATACTTCAGGGGGAAAATGGTCATTCAAGGAAATAGAGAACTTTCAAGCATTCTTGATAAAAAGACCAGAACTGAAAAGAAAATTTGACTTTCAAACAGAAGAAAGAAGAGAAGCATGAAAAGGTAAACAGGAAAGAGAAATCACAAGGGAAAGAAAATATTTGTAAGTCTTGAAACTTTTCTCAGTATCTGGGTAGTTGGAGGGATTATAAACACACATACACACACACACACACACACACACACACACACACACATAGAGACAGAGACAGAGACAGACAGAGAGCACAAGGTGAGTTGAATAGGAATGGATCATATCTAAAAAAATAAAATTAAAGGGTGAGAGAGGAATATATTGGGAGGAGAAAGGGAGAAATGGAATGGGGCAAATTATCTCTTATAGAAGAGGTAAGAAAAAGCTTTTCTAATGGAGGGGAAAAGGAGGGAGGTGAGATGGAAAAAGTGAAGCTTACTCTCATCACATTTGGCTCAAGGAAGGAATAACATGCTCACTCAATTTTTTATGAAAATCTACACTGGAGAAAAGTAGGGGAGAAGGGGATAAGTAGGGTAAGGTGATGATGGAAGGGAGGACAAATGGGAGGAGGGAGCAATTAGAAGTAAACACCCTTGAGGAAGGACAAAGTCAAAAGAGAGAATAGAAGAAATGAGGGGCAGGATAGGAAGGATGGAAATATAGTTAGTCTTATGCTACATAACTATTATGGACATTATTTGCAAAACTACACATATGTAGTCTATATTGAATTGCTTGCTTTCTCAGTGAGGATGGCTGGGGAGGGAAGAAGGAAGAGAAATTGGAACTCAAAGTTTTAGGAGCAAATGTTGAGAATTGCTTTTGCATACAACTGGGAAATAGGAAATATAGGTAACAGGGTATAGAAATTTATCTTGCCCTACAGGACAAGAGAGAAGATGGGGATAAGGGAAGGGAAGGGTGTTAGAAGGGAGGGCACATTGGTAGAAGGTGCAATCAGAGTGCCTGGCATTTTGTGGGGAGAGGAGAGATAGGGAAAAAATTTGGAACTCAAAATTTTGTGGAAATGAATGTTGAAAACTTAAAATAAATTTTTTAAAAAAGATAAATGTAAGGGAGTATACGTATGTCTAAGTCTAGAATACATATGATTGGCCAGTGAGCAATAAATGTTGTTATGACCCAGTGTACAGTCCATTCAGTCAATACACAACTGGTTCAAACTAGTAAGTTCTATAAGTGCAGCTGGTTGCTATAGCAGGGAGGGACATAACAGTTGTTGCTGGGGCAGACTGTGTCCTTGGGCTGGGGAGAAACTGCCTGAAATAGTATTTTGAGGGGAGGAAGAAATGTGATTTTTAAAGAGAAATGTGATTTTAGAATTGGGGCCCCAAGCACATGCACCCAAGCACCCCATCAGTTTCACCTGCATAGAAATTTGTTTGTTTCTAAGTACCTTACATGTGAAAGATATTCAGCCTTTAACCTGTTCTACTGATGTGTATACAGATAGATAGATAGATAATTGATAGATTCATATATATATGTATATATGTGCACATAGATATATGTATAAATAGAGACAGAGACAGAGAGAAACAAAGAGAGACAGGCAGCTCATAACCTCTATACCTCTCCTTCCATAGGGTGACTGGAATGATATATTCCGTTGTAGAAACTCATCTGCCAGAAATTATCTGTTGCCTTTCTTTTTCATCAAGAATATATGCAGATATCATTCTCATAAAGATTTTAGGGATGAGAAAATAGGCCTATGGATCAGTAGTTACTGATGCCCTTTAAAAACTATAGCATCTTTTGTGATCATTTTCATTTCTTTTAAATTTTCTCCTCTTGACTCTGGAAAATCAATTCTCCAAGTGTCTTTAAAGTTATGTTACCTCTAAAAATTTTGTAGGTCTTTGGATAGTTGTTTTTTTCTCAGAAAATGATTATAGAATGGTAAAGGGGTAGATGGTGCTATGTGTGTTTCTGATTATAGATTTCATATTCTTTTTCTACTCCCAAATATGAAACTCTAATACATTTGGCATGAAAGTATTTAATTAAAGTAATTAAAAAGTGCAATTTGTAAAGTCAAGTAGTTTATCTTTCCAATAATCCAGAGACAAAGAGAAAGTAATCTAAAGGACAATAGAAAGGAAGACCAACCTGAACTCCCCCAAAGGCAAACTTTAGGTGCAATTGACTTCTTGCATTAAACAAAACTTCAGGGTTTCACAAGAAGCATAAAAACAGCATCACTTTGCAGGTAGGTTACATTATATAAAGTGTTTTCATTTAGTCAAGGAAGACAAAACATTCCTTCTGCTCATATTTGAAATGTCAGGAAAGAGAGATTTTGTCTTTTCTCTATTAAATGAAGGTTTTCCAAATACCTTTTTATTCCTTCTGTGGTTTACGGACAGCTGTGAAGTAAAGGGCCCAGTACAGTTTCCTGGGAAAAATTCCAAATAAAAAAAACTTTTCCTGGGGCTCTCTGTTCTAATGTGTTATTTGCTCCTAATCTCAGCAACTAATGTCTTGTATCCAACAGAGAATGATGAATGATGTGGTAGAAAATCATGCAGCTGTGACAATTGGGTTCACTATAAATTTATTCTTTGATCCTCCCCTGACGCTCATATACTCCACAACAGATATTCCATACCTTCACCCTTTCTCTTCAGATCTCCTACATTACCTTTTTTCACTAGCTCAGCAAAGGACCTCAAAACATAAAATTCCAACTTAGAGGCCATGTGTTTATAAGTTCTCTCTTCTCTGTAGCTCCAAACTCCAAAGTTCCTTTGTCTCATTGCTCTTTAACTCTTCCTTTGCTCAAGTCTTTGATGAAGAGATAATCTTTATCTTTGCAAAGCTAATTCCTCTGTTCTTCTTTTAATCTCATCTTCCATCTCTTCTAGGAGACAAACGGCTCAACTATTCTCCCTTTCATCTTCAGTCTCTCATGTAACCTACAAGTATGTTCAGATCTCCTCTATCCCTAAGCCATAGTTGATCCTACTATCCCCTCAAAGTATTATCTTTTACTTTTTGGAATGTAGAGCTAGGGAGAGGAGAGAATTCATAATATATGGCCTGTATACCATCCCCTCAAGGTATCATCATCTACTTTTTCTCCACTTATAACAGCAAGGACCCTGACATACATAGAAGGGCCTGCTGTACAGGTTTCTAGATCTATTTTTCTAAGAAGAAAGCAACTTTTAGGGGTCAACAATCACTTTAATCAAGCACACATATCATTGACTTAGTTCAGCAAGAAAAGTTAACACCCTGAATTTCACAGAAAATACAAACAGAGAAACAAATGTCAACCAACAGACAGGGCTTCCAACTGTTTGGCAGTAAGCAATACATACATCACAGATCAGCAGACAGATCCAGTTGTCTAATCATACATACATAGTTACCAGAGAAAGAAGTACCAATATCTGGGTTGTCAAAGCTGGGGAGCTCCTTAGTAGCTGCTCAGAGTTTCATCTGGCCAAACACTTTCAATGAGTAAGCCCCAAAGTAAAAACCTCACTTCAGAGTATTTATACATTTTTCAGAATCAGAGGGCATCACAACCCTTGAGAACCAGTGCATTAGAAATTATCAAAACTTGTAGGCCTTCCCTAATCAAGCTTTCTTTAATGGGCAAGCCCATTAATGGGTGGGGAAGATCTTCCACTCTCTGATTAGTATTACACCACTTCACAAACAACTAAAACATATTGTCTGCAATCTCAATTCTTTTACCTCCCACTCATTCCTTGATCCCTTCCAATGAAGCTTGATTCAGACCATACCGCTAAACTGAAAGGGTTCTCTTCTATGCTGCTAAGATCTCTCATGTGCGCTTAACCCTTCTTCAGTTGTCAGTCTCCTTGATCTCTCTTCAGCTTTTGGCACTACTGACCATCTCTCTCTCCTGGACAACTTATTCTTTCTTGTTACTTTCTTGGCTCTCCTACTAAGGGGCTTACTACTCCTCAGTTTCCATTGTTAAGGATTTTCATTATCCAACCACATAATCCATACATAAACACATTTGTATGTGTGTGTATGTGTGTGTGTGTGTGTGTGTGTGTGTGTGTGTGTGTGTGTGTGTAGAGGTAATGTGGGATAGTAGAAAGAGAACTATCATGAAGCCAGGAATACTTGGGCTCCAATCTTGCCTCAAACACATCATGGCTATGTGAATTGGGCAAGTTACTTACCCTCTCAGTGCTACAGACCAGAGGTGCCAATACTCTTCAGTGTAGGCTGAAAGAGATTAAAATATACTCGGGCAATTTTTAACAAAATAAATAAAAATACAATAAGATACAGATAATATTAATATATGGTCCTTATATGACCATAGGTCATTTCTATAGGTGCTGTGTGTGATATTTTGTGGCTAAAAAAACCCCCTAGTGAGAAAACTGCTTCTACCTACAGAGCTATACCCTTCTTTGCAATTTAAATTCTTTTAGAGTTCCAAAGTAATAGTCTCAGACACATAGAGATGGAGGTCATTAAACCATATATAAGGATCCCCATATTGACTTAGAAAACCATATACTAACATCATCTACATTGTATTACATCATATATGTTTATGTATATATACTATATTCAATGTGTATGTATTTGTATGTGTGTGCATGAGAGAGAGAGAGAGAGAAAGCTACTTATATGAATCCCCGTATATGCTCTGAAGATCTTAGCTCCTACTCCCCTTGATGACCTGGGTCCCCAGAAGGTATCTGACTACATATCTCTCTCAAGGTTTAGGTTTTAGGGTTATCCCAAAGGGCTGGGAATGATTCTCTAATGCCATTAGTTTCAACCCCACAAACGTGCTTTCTCTTTAAGATTATTAGTTGAGAATCAATTCAAACAATCATCTTAAGAAGTTTTTAATTTTACTTTTACATATTAAAAAACATAAGAAATGTATTTCTTAGATAAGTAGGGGTAAAGTCAATGTAGAATTATCCCACATAATACATGTATATAAATGAGCAAGAATTGTAATCACACTTCAAACTTGTGATTGGGTATTGAGGATTTCAATAAAAAGAGGTCCAACTACATAGTGTCTAGGGATTGTTAGTTGGGGAATTAATTAGGATTATAAACTGAAAGTATGTAAATTTACTGAATAAAATTATCTGCTTGTAGCCTTCCTTTGACAATAAGTTATGAAATACTTACTAGGAAAATTATCCATGTGCCTGGAGACCATTGTAACTTGCCAGAAGGAATTAAAATCTCCCTTTTTTTATTGGTGTTTGTAATTGTTTTCAAAACACTTTTTGTATTAAGGAGTTGTATCAAACATAAGCTAATTAGAAAATAAATCACTAAAGAAAGGTAGGTCCAGTGTGTCTTATGATAATGACAGTAGCTTTCAATTTTGATGACGTTAATTCCCAGGAGTAATGAAAAATTCAAGATTTTTCTCTCAGTTCCATCCCAGATTTCTTCTTAAAATAATCTTTTTTTTAAGTTTCTAGACTTCCTAATCCTGAAAAAGTACTACATGAGAATGAGATATGGTAGGAAATATCTTTGACTTTTCAATGGTTGGCCATCTGACCTCTTCATTTTTTTTCTAAAGGTACAGTATAGTATAATGGTACAGTAAGGACAGTTGATGTAAAAACATTTCCCCCACCAAAAAGAAAAATCTGTGACACACTCTCCCACTAAAACATATGGAGTCTAGGGGAAAACAGACTCATGCTTAAAGAGTACCTAAGACAAAAGGGTAACTCAAAGCTCCAATTCCTAGCAGTTATTTTCTCACATTCATGGTGATTTCAAGAAATTCCCCTTAAGCATGGTGAATTTGCATTGTTTGTACTTGACTACGTAGACATGTTGCCAGCTGATTTAAGAATGCCAATTAGTTCACTGATAGGAAAATTGGAAGTCTGACATTTTCATGCACCTTGGAAGCAGAAAAGTTCTTCCCAAGATAGAAGGGGTTGGGAAGAAAGATTATACCTAGCCAAGACTTCTCTCACCAATTTCCCAAGAAATCAGTTTCTCCTCATGGATACACTGGAAAGTAACACTTTCTCAGATTTCTGCAGGTTCTATTTCAGCTAACTCTGGACTTGTTTTTATTTTTTTATGTTTAAGGTGTTTTTATTTTGAATTTCAAAATCTCTCCCTCTCTTCAGACTCTCACCCTTTAAGAAAATAAGTCATGTGATATCACAATGTAATAGACACATGTGAAGTTATGCAAAACGTATTTCCATGCTAGCTGTCTTGCAAAAAGAACACAACAAAAATAAAGCAATAAAGATATGCTCCAACTGGTACTCAGAGTTTATCAGTTCTCTCTCTAGATGGGGATGGCATTTTTCATGACAGGTCCTTTGGAATTGTCCTAGATAATTGTGCTGATCAAAGTCAATAAGTCATTGCCAGTTAATCATTGTTACAAAATTGCTGTTACCGTGAACAGTGTTTTGGTTCTGCTAACTTCATTTCGTATTAATTCATATAAGTTTTCCCATGTTTCTCGGAAACGATCTCCCTCATCATTTCTTATAACACAGTAGTATTCCATCATAACTATATGCCACAACTTGTTCAGTCATTCCTCAATTAATGGGCATCCCCTCAATTTCTAATTCTTTGTACCACAAAAAGTTGCTATAAATATTTTTGTACCAATAGGTGCTTTTCCTTTTTTCTTTGATCTTTTTGGCATAGAGACTGGGTAGTGTTATTCCTGGAATCAAAGGGTAGAAGCAGTCTTATAGCATTTGGGGTATAGTTCCAAATTCTTCCCCAGAATGGTTGGATCAATGCATAACACCACCAATAGTGCGTTAGTGTACCTATTTTTCCATAACTCTTAAATATATGTGTGTACAAGTTTTGTCATATATGTGTGTATATATATATATACACACATAAATATAAATTTTGTCCACACAATCAGTCTTGTGACAAAGGTGTTCTTATTGCCTATTTAATAGTCTAATAGTCACAGAACCTGAGTCTGACAGAAGTTAGGTGACTTGCCAAGGGTCACACAGTCCCCAATTGTCATAGCTAGGATTTCAACGGGGACTTCCTCACTCAAAGACCAAAGATCCATCCACTATACCACCTAGATGCCTAGTATAATCAGCAGAGTGTGCAGATTGGATAAAGAGCAAGGAAAACCTTGCTAAGGAAGACCTAGATTCAGTTCCAGCCTCTGATACATATCCCAAGAAGCTCTCCAAGGCTTTAAATTGAAGAGCAGGTACCATTCTACATTGCAAGGAGTTTCATGGCTGAGAAGAAAAGATCAAAGAAATTGCAGAGAGATAGATAGATAGATAGATAGATAGGACAGATGGATGGATGGATGGATGGATGGATGGACAATAGATATAGAGAGGCAAATTGATAGATGGATTGCAATAGATAGAATAAGAGAGAGAGAGATGGATGGATGGATGGATGGATCTAGATAGAAATGAGAGACATGATTGATATAGAGATAATATTTATCTGTGTAAATGTTGTTTTTCTCCTATTGAACGAAAGCTCTTTAAGACAGGGACTTGTTTGTATTTGTATGCTCAGTACTTAGCACGTAGTAGACACTTAATAAATGATTGTCAAACCAAATTTAATTGAAGTCTCACTGTCACTTCAGAAGATGAAGTTTGGGAGAACAGCTGGACCTGAGGAAATATAAAGTTGCAATAATAGTAGCTGACATTTATTTAATTCTGACATTTATTTACAAAGTGTTGTGCATACATTATCTCTTTTGATCTTCACAACAAACCTTAAATGAATAACAAATTCTCTACATAGGAAAATGATTTTTCTACTTTGAAAGAATTAAGTTATAGGTGGAGTTCACTATCTTATCTGATAATGAACCAGTTCAGAAGATTGTGAATTTTTTGATGAATACATGACTTTTTTCTAATCTTCCCACCAGTTCTGATCGCAGGCCCTCTCTTCTGCACTCTCTTTTCTTTTAGGTTCTTGTGATTCAACAAATATTTATTAGCATCTATGTGATGGGCATTAAGGAAACCTGGCATTATAAGAAGAAAGAAGGTCTGCCTTGGAATGAGGAAGAGATTAGTTCAAGCCCTGCCTCTGATATCTAGAGGAAAATGAAATAAAGGCATGCGTGGAGTCAAGTCACTTCTACCATGTGTTCTGCATGAAGGGGGCACTTAGAATGAATATAGCTCTTGCCATGTTTTTTTACTGTCTTCTTATAACCACCCCTACTGATGGTCTAACTGGCCATAATCTTAGCTTTGACTGACTGTCAGGAAATTGGAATTTGCAGTTAGTGAAGATGCTGAGCAAGAAAGGAAAAAAGGAAAGGGAATAAAAGTAACTACAATTTTTTGAGAGATGAGATATTTGGGATCAAGAATCAGGTCCACAAAGCTTAAGGGGGCAGAACTTTTCAGTCTAAAACTATAATTTTATCAGTATAAAAAATACCCACTGTAAAAACTACTTCTACCAAGAGAGAATTACTCTCTGTAATTTGTAGTCTTAGAGAATTGCCTGTCACTGAGTAAGTGTGTGACTTAACCACATTAATATAACTTGTATATTTCAATATAAAGGTGTAAACTTAGCTCTTCCTGACTCCAAAGCAAGCCATCCATTCACCATGCCAGGTTTCACTCTATCTTGCACATAACAGGGGCTTAGTAAATATCTGTGAAATTGATTTTTTAAAATATATTAAGGACAAAGGAAGAGACAGTTTGGGATCTGCATTGATAGAGGAATTACCGACAAAGATAGGATCTTAGATCTATCAAAATATTGATGACCATCTAAATTGGTTTATTTTCTGTCAAGGTGATGACATATAGATATAAACTATTTTTTAAAAAGGAAGAAAGTCATTCTCTTATATAGAAATTTTATTTAAAGTATTTTGATTCAGTGGTAAATTAGGCTTTTTGTAAATGTTTAATTTCGTTGATAATTTCACTGAAGAACATTGGCAAATTGCTTCTACTTGCATTTCTGCCAAGGTCTTTGAACTTCCTTGGTTTAAGAACGTAATAGCAAGTTATAGGCAGGAGGAAAATGATAACATAGAGAATTACTGCTTGCTCCATGGAGTCTTTTCTTAGAATTTTATGTCATATTTTCAAAGATACCATGATCTATGGTCAAAAATTCACACAATTTACACACGGTGAATTTATACTCTGCCATCACAGAATTTTGAAATTAAACACCATCTATCTTTTTTATCTTATTTTATCTCTCACTTTTATATCACCATAATTTCTGAAGATATTTCTCCCCTTTCCCATACTCAGCAAGTCATCCTATGTAACAGAATTTAAAAAGAAAGGAGGAGGGTGGCAGTTTAGGAAAAGCAATTTAAATTAATCTGCTATGTCTGGCAGTATTTAAAATATTCCCTACTCATAGTTCTCAGCAAAGAAGAGGAGGCACATTTTCTCAACTCACATTTCCTTTAAGTCCCAGTTTGTTCATTGTGATTACACAGCATTCAGTTTCAGGTTTTATGTTCTTTCCATTTACATTACTCTTGTCAATTTCATTTTTTTCTGGCTATGGAGCATTTTACGTGTCTTCATAGACTTTTAAAGAATGTATTCTTACTTATCATTTCATATAGTACAGTAATATTTTATTATATTCCTGTGGAACAATTTGTTCAATCCATTCCCTAATCAATGAATTTCCTAAACTATTTCTGCTCCATTGTGCCAACTACATACCTTTTGGGGATCCTTATTTTTATCCAACATATTATCCATCACTGCCATCTCTCTAGCATCTACAAATCTGATAAACACACTCTCTATTCTTAAAAAATAAAAATATTAAGTAGCATAGGGCCAAGGAGGAAGTGGGTTCCTAGCTTTAAAATTTTGGAAGTGACCACAACATTCTTAGAAATAAAAGTCAAATATAATCTGACATATGCTATGCTTTATCTTCAAAATCACCTAGCACCCATTTTGTTTTGACTTTTATATGTGCCTATTTTATTCCATAATTAGACTATAAACTCCTTGAGCGTAAGGATTTTTCACTTTTGTCTTTGTATCCTCAGTGCCTTCTACAGTTCCTCACATATAACTAACATTTAATAAGAGATTGCTGAGTGAGTGATATATACCTTAAACTTCTGAGAAGCAGATTTTTTAAAAAAACAATTTTCATGAATGTTTTACTTTTCATTACATTTACAAATTATTTCTTCATGAGAGGTCTCTTACAAGAAAACAAAGCAAGTAAATTTAATAAAACAGTGACATGATATAAATGTATATGATCTGCAAAAAAGTAATTATTTTGTTTTTCTTAATCTGTGTGTATATGTATATGTGTGTGTGTGTGTGTGTGTGTATATATACATATATATGTGTACATATGTAGGTATATTCTGCATCTTAAATCCATCACCTTTCTGAAATAGATGTCATGGTTCATCATTGGTCCTTGAGAATCATGAATGATCATTGTATTGAACATAGTTCTTAGCTTTGAAAGTTGATTATTTTAATACTGTTGTAATTTAATACTGTGTAAATTTTTTCTTGGTTCTGCTATTTTCATCCTTCATCAGTTTATAAAAGTTCTCTAAAATATTCACTTTTATAACATTGATTTTATAAATTAAGTATAGATGATTCTTCAAGTTTCACTTACTTCATGATGTTTCAGTCCATATGTGAGTCACATCTTTTTTAAATCATCCATTTCCTCATTTCTTAAAGAATAATAGTATTCCTTTATAGCACTTATTCAGCCGTTTCTCAACTGATATGAACTACCTTGTTTTCTAGTTGTTGGTTTGGGGTTTTTTTTGCCACCACCATAAAGAGCTTCTACAATATTTTTGTACATTTTGTAGAGCTTTTTCTTCTTACTTTGATCTCTGTCTATAGACTTAGCAAACATATAATAATAAGAATTATTCCTCAATTAATCTAAGAAAATGAATACAGAGTTTTCAAGGGAAGAAACCCAGGGTATCTATAGTCACATTTTAAAAGTGCTCCCAGTCAATACTAATCAGAGAAATGCAAAACAGAGCATTTTTAAGACATTACACTCATCAGAGTGGCAAATATGACAAAGAAAAGGAAAATTATAAATGTGAGGGATTGTGGGAAAGCAGACACATTCATGCACTGTTGGTGGTCCTGTGAATGGTTACAACCCTTCTAGAAAGCACTTTTAAAATATCTGCAAAGATGTTAAAATAACATAATACTAAGATTATACAGTATAATCAGGCTGGAATTATGCCATGAAGGTATTGTTAGTTTAATATTAGCAAAACTATATATTTAACCATATTAATAACAAAATCAAAAAGTCGAATAACTATATCAATAGATTTAAATACTATCATCACTATTATATCTTCTATAACAAAAGAAATATTTAAAACACAAAAGATTAATAAATTCAAGGAAACAAATAAAATAAAACCAAAAAAAGAAATGTAGGAAAAAGCTTTTGACAGAATACACTACCGATTTCTGTTAAAATCCTAGGAAATATAGGAATAAATGAATTGTTCCTTAAAATGGCAAATATGTATATTTAACTTTAGTGTCAACTAAAATTGATAGCTTCAGCAAAGTTGCAAAATACAAAAAAGCCACACAGATCATTAGCATTTTTGCATATTACAATCCAGTAGGAAGAGATAAGAAGACAAATAACACTTAAGATTACTACCTATTGTATTACTACCTAACTTCTACAATATTCATAAGGACCATACAAATACAGCTATAAACTACTGTTTACATAAATAAAGGTAGAATTAAACAATTGGGAAAATATTTCTAGCTCATGAACAGAACAATATAATAAAATGATAACTCATAACCCCATGGACCATACTGGAGTAGTTTGCCATCTCCTTTTCCAGTGGTTTAAGGCAAACATAGATTAAGTGATTTGCCCAAGGTCACTTGGCTAATAAGTGTCTGAGGCGATATTATGTGGACTGGAAATAAAAGAAAAAAAAATAACTAATAGAGAGCTGTCATTAACACCTTGTTCCTGTCTCCCTCTCTTGTCCACAATGATTACATGAGAGATTTTTTTCCCAAGTGTTTTACTGAAGTTTTAAGTAAACTATCTATGTAGCATTCTATCTGTCAAGTAATCCTATCATAAAAAATAATGTTAATCTGGCATTTGTGCCAGTGGAATAAGAATTTGTTTTTCAAAGAAACCCATATATCCAAAGAAGAATATCTACCAGACAATACAGAGGGAAGGAGCTCACCCCCTAGGAGCAATGTTACTCAGCTCAACCAAGAGAGTCCTGGACTCCACCAAAGGGAAAGTTCCCCAAAGTCTCTAGTGCAGCAAGACAAGGGACATGATAGAGACTGCTAGCTCCTGTCATATTGACAATCTGAAAAAGCATTTATATAGCACCTACTATGTACTACAGAAAGGAAGGAAACAAAGATTTATTAAGTGCCTACCATGTGCCAGGCATTGTGTTAAGTGCTTTATAAATATTGTTTCATTTGATTCTCCCAACAACTCTGTGAGAAAGGTGCTATTTTTATCTGTATTTTGCAGTTGAGAAAACCAAGGAAAGTCACATTAAGTGACTTGTCCAGGCTCAAACAACTAGTAAGATCTGAGGCCAGATTCAAATTCAGCTCTTTCTGACTCCAGGCTCAGAACACCATGCATTGTGCCATCTTGCTGTTGAGGAAGAAAACCATCTCTACTCTTTATGATCACTGCTCCTTTGGATGAGCATGGTATAACAGGCATCATTTAAAACACGTTATAGAATTTTGCCTACAGAGTCAAGCTTACCAATTTCAAATCAAGTTCCAATATTTATGCTTTTTGAAGATCAAGAAAATCATTGTTTTTTTTTCCAGTCCTACAACATCTGTCCCATCCACTATGAATTTTCAAAGATCAGATGAGAGTAGCCTTGAAATCATACCCATAAGTTATTCCATTGTCCCATACAATGTTACCAGACTCAAAAGATAAATGGAGGCCACTAATCAGTCCATAAAAATCCCTTTCTTAGGTTCCAAGTGTAATGTTCATCATTATTATCTAATTAATAATCCATTAACATTTAAAATATTACCTGTGTTTTATTATATTCTTATTCTAGGCAGCTGTGGATAGACAGCTAGGCCTGGAGTCAGGAAGACTCTTCTTCCTGAGTTCAAATATGGCCCCAGACTCTTACGAGACGTGTGACCCTAGTCAAATTACTTAACCTTTTTTGCCTTTGTTTCCTGATCCATAAAATGGACTGGAAAAGGAAATGGCAAACTATCCAGTATCTTTGCCAAGGAAACCTCAAATGCAGGTCACAAAGAATCAAATTTATTTTATTAAATATTTCCCACCTACATTTTAATCTGGTCCAGGCTGCGTAGCGAAGATTACTGGCCACATGGGATTCTCTGGTTGAGTGTTTCACACATCTGCCCTAGAATATAGTTTAACTTGGCCTGGTATTTTGAACTTAGGGGCAGTTGAGCATTCTCATAATATTGTCTTATTTATCATTGAACTGAATTTCTTGTTCACAATTTCTATTCTTTCTTTTCCAGTCCAAGGAGTGTTTTCCTGGGCAGAAAAAATAAGTAGCAGGATAAAAGCTGAGTTTTGCCTTGCCCCTATCACAGGTTATAGTCATCCCATTTCTAGTTTATTTTGCTAGTTACTTATGCTTTATATATTTATGTATAAACATCCAATTCCTTTCTCAGATTTTATATTTTATTCATTATTTGCTGTCTCTAAAAGTCTTCTTATGTTATAGCTATTTTCTGTGGATGAAATTGAAAAAGCATTTATTAAGAATTTTCTGTATGTCAATACTGTGCTAAGTATTAGGACATACATAGCAAAAAACAAAGTCCGTTCTATCAAGAAATTTCCATCCTAGTTAAGGAAGATATGTATGAGGGTTCAGATGCCTGGTGAGCAAGACAGATGACAAAGTCTAAAAGTTCCTAAAATTCATAAGGAGTTGAGTGGTCAATATTCTGAAGTCCAGAGTCAGTGGTAGATTTAAACCTAGGTCTGAGGTATTTTTCTCCCTCCTCCTTTATCTTCATTTTAAAGCCTTTTCAATTAGGTTTTCATGGCTCAAGCAGAAAAAAAATTATCAACCCCATTAGACACATTCCATTCCTGGCTAAGAGCCCATTATTTCTATAACTTAAACTATGGTACAAAATTTCAAATCCTATCCTCATATACTATTTTCCTTAACCTGTTATTCACTTCACAAATCTGCTTCTCTCATCTGAAGCCCTTCCCTTTGATCAACCACCGTGATGAGAAGACCACCTGACTCCTTTTTTTATTTCTGTTTTCTTGCCAAGAAGAATGACCTTTGAATTGGAATGTGCAGAACAAAAAAATGGCTTACAGGGAGTTGATAACCAAGATAAAGAAAGAGACAATAAATGAGCAGGGAGTGCTTATCTACCGCTGATGAATTCAAATCACCTGACCCAGATCAACTACATGCTTGGGTGCTGAAAGAACTGGCATTTGTGACTACCAAATTATTCAGTGATGTTTTAAAGACTGTACAGAATGAAAGAGGTGCTACAGGATAGGAAGAGGACAAATGTTGATCTATTTTACACACACACACCCACACCCACACACCTGTGTGTGGGTGTGGGTGTGGGTGTGTGTTGGTGTGTATAGATATATAGGTATTTGATTATCAGGAATTTTATTTTTCTCCCTCCTATTTTCCCCCACCCACTGAGAAAGAAGGAAGGAAGGAAGGAAGGAAGGAAGGAAGGAAGGAAGGAAGGAATGAGGGAGAGGAGAGGGGGGAGAGAGATAGAAGAACTCTTGTTCTATTTAAACAAAGTAAAGCACCCTGGTTTTGACAATAGGAAAGAAAATAGAATCTCCAAACTATAAGCCAGGAACTTGACCTTGATTCCTAGAAAAAATTTAGAATGTATTATTAAAGAGGGTTTAGTAACCATCTAGAAAGGAAAACAGTGAACACAAAGACCCAACATGGATTCATCAAGAACTGGTCATGCCAAATTAACATTCCTTTTTTAACAAAGTTAATACAAGAGGGGAACGCTGTAGAGTTTCCTTAGATTTTAGTAAAATATCTAATAAAATATTTCATGCTTTCTTTTTTACTTATAATATTATTTTCAGTAGTAGGTCACCATATTTTAGGAAGGAAATTGATAAACTTGGAGAGGGTATAGAAGACAGCAGCTCTGATGGTGAAGGGTCTCAAGATCATGCTTTATATGGATGGATTGAAGGAACTGGGAAAGTTTAACCTGAAGAGAAGACTTATGGAGAAATAATAGATGTCTTCAAGTATATGAAAAGCTTGTCCAGAGAAGATGGATTAGACCTGATCTGTTTAGGGAAGAATAGAGGGCAATGGGTATCATAAGCAGAAAGACAGATTAAGCTTTGTTTTAGAGGATTAGGCAGATTTAGGGCTAGAAAATCTTCATAAAGAACACTCTACAAAAGTGGAATAAATAATATACCTTACGAAATCTGGAAGTCTTTTAGCGCAGATTAGATCATGAGTTGTCAGGGATGTTGGAGAAGGAATTCTTGTTCAGGTGTGTACTAAGTTCTAAGTTCAAGTGTGTACTAAGTACTAAGTACTAAGTTCAAGTACTGACACATATACTACAAGGCAAAAACAGAAATTAAGTCACACAGTGCCTTACTCATGTAAGGAAGACCTAGACTGGGGCAAAGATCTTGATGGAACTTCACTGTCAGAGTGAGTCTTGAGTGGGCAAGTTTTATACATTAAAGATAAGCTTGGTTGAGGACTTGTCACTCATGCCATATATAAAAGGGAACATCAGACTTGGATGTGGTAGGGAAATTCCTTTGACTGCTTATGAAGACTCAAGTGGGAGAATTTCCTCATCTGGAATACAAGGGTCTTAATCCATAATCAAGGATCCCAGAAACAGGTGCTGGTGGGTAGTTGCTGCAGTTAGCAGGAAGCCTGATCTAATCAAGAGCCATGATTAATTATATGTTTGACACAGAGTTAAAAGGCATCAGGACAGTTGAGAAGTACAAGTTGTGATTGCTTCATTGTTCATGGTCACTGGAACTATTTAGCTTAAGTGGCTCCATACTGGAGTGCCATTACTAATAACCACAATATCAATGTATTTCAAAAATCACAGCTGTCTCAGAAACACATTGAACTTTTCAGTGCTAAAAGCAACTTTCTAAATCTATAAATTACTGAAGAGTTGCAAATCTATAGTAGTACAGAGAGATCCATACATTGATTGAATCTCTCTGTACTATAAGTTTAAAAAATGCAACAGGGAACAATGCTAAGCTTTGAAGATAAAAATACAAAAACAAAACAATCTCTCATATTCAACTAGAGAAACAATGTGTACTCCAGTAAGTAAATACAAATTAAATATAATTAATACAGATTAGTGGAGGGTGTCACTGTCAATGAGGGTGTATCAATCAATATAGACTTGGTTGGGATTCAGAGAAGTGGAAGTGAACAGGGAGTGCATTCCAGACATGAGATAGAGCCTGTGCAAATGCATGGAGGTAGGATATGAAATGCCACAGATGGAAAACTAAAAGCAGGCAAATTTAGTTGGAAGCTAGAGGGTACAAATGGCAATAACGTGGATTAAGTTTGGAAAGGTAGACTGGAAACAGACTGTGAAGGGCTTTAAGTAACAGATGATTTCTTGAGCAGATGAATTACATGATTATATCTGTACTTTAGAGAAATATCATTTTGACAGCCCTGTGGAGGATGGAAGAGAAAGACTGGTGATAGGGAGACCAATTATAATGTGATTGCAAAAGTTCAGGCAAGAAATGATGAAAACCTCTGGTGTCACTTGCATTTCTGAGATTCTGTGAAACTTTCTAGCTGTGCCTGAGGAGTGTAAGTATGATAAATGTCCAAGAAGCCTCACTTTTTTTAAACCTTTTCCTCATCATGTCCATTAACCAATTTGAACTTGCCCACCTTACTGATGGGATTCCATAGGCTTTGGGTTTTTCCTGTCCTCTGTTTAGATTTACTTGCCTGAGTCGTGTCCTCTCAAGGCTCTGTCTTTTGCCAGCTAACTCAGAAAATGGGGTAAATTGAAGTACATTTCTATTTAAGGGCTTTTCAATGCAGTGCCTTTGCTAAAAGAATAGTTCTAATTCTCTAACATGTGGCCCTTGTATGAGTCCCTTAGTAAAGAAATTTTGGAGTAAGTCTACCCATCAGAATCTCATCAGGCTGGTATGCTACTATCTCATGAGTAGAAGCATCTGAGTGGCACAGTAGATACAACACAGAGCCTGGAAGACGCAAATGCAAATACAGCCTCAGACACTTATTAGCTGTGTGACTCAGGACAAAACACTTAGACTTTGCTTGCCTCAGTTACCTTAACTGTAAAATGGGGATCATAGTAGCACCTACCTCCCAAAGATTTTGTGAAGATCCAATGAAATAGTATTTGCAAAGTTCTTAGCACAATGCTTAGACTTAATAAATGTTTCTTTCCTTCCTTCCTTCCTTCCTTCTTTCCTTCCTTCCTTCCTTTCCATGTATACATAAGGGCCAGCCCAGGTAATATAATAATAATCACACACATTTACATTGCACTTCAAGATTTGTAAAGTGCAAACACAGTGAAGTAAATAGTACAAGCATTAATTTCAGTTACTATGAGGAAATTAAAGCTCAGGAAAGCTAAATGGTCCGACTTCCCCATAGTCATGTGACCGATGGACACACAACTAGTAAATTTTAAGAACCTAGCTTTTGAAAGTGTGTACGTGAATGACAAAGTATTTATTAAGTTATGATCATGTACCAGTTACTGTTCTAACAGCTCCCGTCCTCAAGAAGCTGAGTTTCTAATAGAGGAAGAAAATAATTAGGGAGAATGCCAGAGAGGGCTGGTTTGCTCCAGAAAGTCACGAGGATGGTGGAGGAGCAATTGAATGACACATCTTTTCCAAGAATGATAGTGTTGATCTGATTAATTTTTCCAGAGCTAGGAACTTGGGGAGATATAGTTGGAGAGGTTATAAGGAAAAAGATACCAGTACAGCAGAATAGTGCAAAGATGACCAGAGAGCAGCAAAGTGGGATGACCTTAGGCTACATATGGAAGATTCTGAGCCTTGAGGGGTGAAGACCCCACCCAGAAGCCCACGGCCCCAGGGCAAGGTTGGAGTGCCCAGGGAAAGGCAGAGGTGGAAGCCAATACAACTTCACTACATCACCACAAGATACTACTAAACTTAAGGCTAGAATCTAATGTCTATGAATATTTTGGGCTTCCAGTCTAAATTTCCACTCTCATTTATTTTCCAATACTAGTGTAAAGAACCTCTGGAATCTGAGGCCCAGGTTCAAATTCCATGGGTGATACTTGCTGTTTGTGTGATCTTGCCCAAGTCACTCTACTTCCCAAGGCCTCAGTTTCCTAATCGCTAAAATGAGAGGGTTGGACCAGATGGTCTCTGATATCCTTTCTACCTCAAGCTTTATCACTTTTTTTCCTTGTGTGCTTCTTGGCCGGCATTTGGGAAATATATTTTTCTCTTGGATACTCTAGAAGGACAAAATTCTAGTTGATAAGAACTTAATATGCCCTTTTCCGAATTCTCTGTATGCTACAGTTATACCCCTGATTGGCATCATAAGTTACGTATAAATATTTGGAATAATAAATATTGACTGTTCTGGAGCTGGAGGCAATAACTTGATGTAAATGCCATTTTTTTGTCAATGTGAATTTTAGATGGGTATGAAATTGATTTATAGACACGGAACCACAGCAGAACAGTTTGGGGCCAATATGACTATAAGCCAGGAGGTATGAGGAACTATGGAAAATATCATGGAAGAGAGTAAAAGAGAAGAAGCTGAGAATGGATGGTGTGAGCCAAGAGTAGACTGGAGATAATCATTCACGCCAAAGCTGAAGTGAAGAGAATGACAGCTTGTACAATTGGACCAAGACTGGAAATTTATGGAAGAGATAAGCTCCAAAAATTCTAGAATGGCAGAACACTGCATGGATAGCAGTTAGAACCCCAATCTGGACACTATGAATAGAGTTTGGCCAGAATGGATCTTCCTTTTTATGAAGATCACAGTCTGAGCATGCCTGACCTCAAGTGGCAATAGGTGCAGAGTTTCTGAAAAAAGTCAGAATTGTGTATGGGGATGAATAAAGATGGGTTGTATAACTATTCTAGGTTTACCAGAAGTGTCAAAATCCCCCTGCAGAACTGGGAAATGTTAAACAAAATAAATAAAAGTATAAGACAATATAGATAATGTTAATTTGTTGGTTTCTGTCAACATATTACCTACAAGGATCCTTCGCTTTCTACTTGAGTTTGACATCACTGGTCTATACCATCAGATCCTAATATTATAGCACAGTATTTCATGCCTGCCTGAGTTTGAGATAAACTGATAATCATTGATGGAGGAGAAATTTTTCTCCTTCCTCACCTTCACCTCTGGAGTCCCTTGTTTCTTTCAAGATTCAACTGAATTCCACCTTCTATAAGAGACTTTTGGTAATCATTCCTCTCTCCATACTTTAGAGTTTTTCCCATCTTCCCTTGAAGATGCTATATTTTGCATGTATACATATCATATGAATGTCATGTTGTATCAGTTCATATAAGCCTCCCCATGTTTTTCTGAATTATTTATGGATATATATATATATCTATAATCCATGTATTTGTGTACACACACATACATGTGTGTTTGTGGATGGATAGATTGATGGGTGGTTGAATGTATGGATGAAAGAATGAAGAAGATAATTACTACATAATCTCCCTTCCATTCAAGAGACATACATGTTGTCTCTAACTGTAAGCTCTCTAAGCATAGGGACTACTTCACTGTCTTCTTTGTACCCCCAGAACATAGCAGGCACTTAATAAATGTTTACTAATTCATTCATTCATCAACTGATCAAGTTCTATTAGAGAGAAGCAGATGCCCACTCTGTACTACCAAGGTATCCAAGATACACTACCAAAGAATCCAATGCCCATTTTCCCTGTGAACAGCCACAGAATCAGTAACAGTCTAAGACACGGGGTTCTATTTGAAAGGGGTCTGCCAAATTCATCACAGTTCTAAATCAACACCTGTGTTTCTTGAAGATGTCAGTTGAATGGTCATGACTAATACTGCACTGGCAAAAGAAAAAGGTATAACAAATGAACAAAAAGAATGCTAGATTTGGAGTCAGAGAAGCTGGGTTCAAATTTCATGTCTGCTATTTACTATACATGTGAATTTAGATGTTTCTTTACCTCTTTCAACTTCAGTTTCCCCACCTATAAAAGGAAGGGAATTGAATTAATTGATCTTTTATTGAATTAAATGATCTTTACGTTTCCTTCCAATGTTAATCCCATGACCCTTAATGCTAGAAGGTACCATGATAGAGCAGATTCAGTATAAGACTGGAATTCAGGAAGATATGAGTACCACCAGAGGCAGTACTCAGTAGTGTTTAACCTCTGCAACACTCACTTACCTCATCTTTAAAAAGGGTACAATAACAATAGTACCTCCAAAAGACTACTATAGGGATAATGTTTGTAAAGTACTTTGGAAATCTTAAACTATTATATAAATATAAACTATTATAATTATCTATAATTCATTATAAATAACGCCATTTACTCAATTGTGTAGTACAATGTGTATTTTGAGGAGATTAGGAAAAAGATAATCAGGGTTAAGTGACTTGCCAGTTACATGACTAATAAGTATCTGATATCACATTTGAACTCAGGTCCTTCTGACTCCAGGGCTTCTACTCTATCCACTGTACCATCTACTTGTCCCACATACAATATATATTGAAAAAGTCTTTCTTGGCATCTCACTGATGCCTGGGACTATAAGTGATTTTGAGGACCTATAAATCACTAAGCAAAGATGTTTTTTATATCTGAAAATAGTACCTGTTTATGAGGAAGAATTTCATACAGAAGCCATCTAACTCCATCTAGTCAACAAAAGGGTCATCCAACTTCCTACATTTAAAAAATTAATGTTTTCTGAAATTTGTTTGTTTTAAAAATCCATAACATAAGTAAGGTACTAAAATTAATGAAATAGCTTCAAAGAATGTGTATCCAGGTTTTAAGAGGGTTGACAAAGAAGATAATCAGGTTTTGGGGTTTTTTTTTAAGCCAGACCTACTCTTCCTTATTTTCCTGGTGTTCCTTCCCTGCAAAAACAAAACTCTCTCTTGGTTATATCTGATTATATAAGGGCTTTCTTGGTATAATTAATTAGTGGTACAAGAGAAAGACTGCTGGATTTGGAGTCTGAGAGTGTGGGTTCATATCCTGGCACTACTATTCATTACTTGTTTGGGCAAGTCACTTAATATCTCTAGGATTCAGTTCCTCATCTGTAAAATGAAAAGTTGATTTAGGTGATTTCTAAGGTTCCAGTTCTAAATCTAATTACATTCACTTGAAAAAATCTCTCTATCCCACATCATTTATTTACTTCTTGACTGATGAAGAATGGAAGAGAATAAGTATTTATAAAGTACCTTCAGGCACTGTACTTTAACCTTATCTGAACCTCATTAGCAATGATGGGCTATGATAGACAAGCAAAAGGAGCTTAAATGACTTGTCCAGGGTCATGCAACTAATAAGTATCTGAGGGTGGATTTGAACTTGGGTCTCCCAGACCAGCACTTTCACCTAGCTGCCTCTGACAAAAAAGCTCTTAGTCCACCAGCAATATCACTTTTAGTACTGTATCCCAAAGAGATCATAAAAATGGGAAAGGGTTCCACATGTACAAAAATATTTATAGCAGCTCTCTTTGTGGTGGTCAAGAACTGGAAATCAAGGGGATGCCCATCAATTGGGGAATGGCTGAACAAGCTGTGGTATCTGAATGTAATAGAATACTATTGTGTATAAGAAATGATGAACAGGAAGACTTCAGAGAGGCCTGAAAGGATTTATATGAACAGATGCTGAGTGAAAGGAGCAGAACCAGGAGAACTTTGTACACAGCAACAACCTTACTGTGCTAGGAATTTTTCTGGTAAACTTAGCCCTTCACAGCAATGCAAGGACCTAAAAAATTCCCAAAGGACTCGAGGCAAAATGCCTTCCACATCTACAGAAAGTACTATGGAATTGGATCGCAGAATGAAGCAGACCATTTTCTCTTGTGTTATATTTTGTTTTGATAGTTTCTCCCATTCATTTTAATTATTATATGCAACATAACTAATGTATTTAATAAGAATATATGTGTAGAACCTATATAAGATTGCACACCATCTCGGGGAGGGAGGGGGAAGGGAATGGGGAAGGAGTGGGAAAAAATCTAAGATATATGGAAGTGATTGTAGAAAACTGAAAACAAATTAATTAATTAAAAAAAAAACTCAGTCCAGGAGCAAGGAGTTATCTAAACTGGATTTTTGGAGGGGTGATCTTCAACTGACTGACCAAGGGAATCAAAAATGTGCCAGATATCAGCACTCTTGAATTTACCCCTGGTAAGATACATAAAGAAGCACCATGAATAATGTTTCATATCCAGACTGACTGACCTTCCAAATAAATGACAATTTAAGTTTCTTTTTAAAAATTTCTATTGACATTTTTAGAATTTACATCTCTTTTATTTTTAAGTCTGTCCTTCTGCCCTTCACTCTCTATCCCTAGCAACAAAGAATAAAAAAGAAAGAAAAAGGAGTAGGGAGTTGTTCAGCAAAGCTAATTAGGCACATTGATCGCATTTGATAGTATAAGGAAGGAGATACATTTTCTCTATCTTTCTCAACAAAGCTTGTTCATTATAGTTACAGTGTTAAATTTGCTTTGTGGTTATTGTTATTTCCATGCATGTGTGGTTGTCATTATATATATTGTTTTCCTGGTCCTATTTATTTCATTCAACATCAGTTTATCCAAGCCTTCCCATGTTCTTCTGAATTCTTCATATTTATTGTTTTTGACAATGCTATAATATCCCATTCCACTCATGTTGAGACATTGTCTGATCAATAGACATCTAATTTATTCCTGAACTTTCTGTCAATGTGGGGGAGGATGACATGGGGATAGTGAAAGAGCTTCTAATTGTCTCCTATTTCATAGACTGATCTTGCATCCACTTGACTGTTACTGGGCCATTTCTTATACAGTCTGACCCAGTCCTCACTACTGGAATTTGACAGTTTCCACTGTAATCTCTGAAAGGTGGTATTTTGTCAAGATCAATTAACAAGACAGAGCAGGCTAACCACTGGTTTTGAAAAGACTAGTATTCTGGGGTCGACTGAATTTGGGAAAGATGGATTTACTTTCTGGACTTTCAGTAGAGGTAACAATATATGCATAGGAGTGGTACCACCAAGAAGTGAGAGTCAGGTTAATAACCCCCTGGGTCAACAATGTAGCAAGAAGATTTCATTTTCTGGAAAATTGCCTCCAGGAATTTCCTTTACAGGGCTCAGTACCAAAAATCTTCCTTGAACTCTATTTCCTTTAGAATCCTCTTTGACCTAGGAACAAGGTGCAATGGAAATATGACAACAGAAAAAATGGAGCACAAGTGAAGAAAAAGAAATGGGTGGAATATTTAGAATCATTCGACAAAAGAGACTAGTACTCCAGGGCCAAAAAGTTGTAAATTTAGGTCATTCCTACCCTCAAAATTATGATTTTTCATAAACCATTTTAAGATATTGTTTTTTCACAGACCCTGAAAGATTGAAACGGAAATGCTTCAGAATCGACTTAATCTTCCTTTTCTCCCTCTACAATTTGAGAGAGGAGTCAATTTCTCTCTTTTGTGAGGAGAAACAGTCCACAACTTTCTAAAGCAGAGTGAGAAATTGATTTCAGCTGAGACCCACAGATGTTTTCAAGATGCAGAGGCTCTGGATACCTCTTTAACTCTGAACTGAGGAGATGTTGCTAGCCCCTTTCTCACTGCAAGTAATATTAAATAGCAGGTGACTGACTCAGAGGCAGAAGTTTCATCAAAAGAGGAGAGAGCACATCCACATTTCAGATTAGCTTAGCTTTGAAATGGGAATTTCTGCGGTGCTGCTCAGACTCCCCATAAGCAACTGAGAACCCTGCTTTCTGCCAGGTTTCTCGCCTCTGGTTTGTTGTGTTTGTGTGCGTGTGAGTGTTTTTTTCAAATTCCTCTTAGTTAAGGCTGTCAGAGAAGGAATTCTCCAAAGAAAAGATTCTGAATTGGTGAATACTGGGTAGCAAGATCATGTGCATGTGAGGGTGCTCTCATTAAGGGGACGGTCTGTCATTTGACAGCTTTACTGAGGCTGTATGGTCTGCCGTCCCTTAGAAAGGGCTGGGAGGGTGGAGAGAGTGGAGGGAACCGCAGTTCTGAGGACTGAGCAGCTGCCAAGTGAGCTCTTCATGAAATAAAGTACAGACAAGATTTTCTGCAGGACTGAGAACTTGGACCTGTTACCTTTTCAGCTACCCAGGAAATCAGGCAGTGCTACAGAGAACAAGGTAAGGGAAGAAGCCCATCTATCCCCATCTGGTAGGCAGGGACTGAAAAGCATTAGGCAAAATTACAGATCTAATATTTGCTACTTTGTTGCATAGGGACCTTTATAGGAAAAGGGGGGAGAAATGACTTGCTTAAATGACTTGTATTTCTCTCTGATTTTTTCATCCGTATTTATTCTTTCCCTCCCACTTGGTACTTCTGTACAACAGTTAAGTTGGACTGTTGAAATTTTCAGTTCTTTGTATTTAGTCTCCTGTTTCACTTCACAGTGAGAATAAAGAGCTCTCCTTTTCTCTTTTTCCTCTCCCATTCAGTTTTCCCCAAGTGGTGGGGGGGGGGGGAGGAAAAGAAAGGCTTTATTTCTGTAAATTATTCCAATCTGTTGTCATATTCTACAACAGAAGGGTAATAGAATTGCTGAATGTCCCTCTGCTAGACACACCATAGAAGGGGGAGAGGTTAAATGAGAAGTTAAAGTTACATGGTAGGGATTGTAATTTGCAATGAAGTGGTAAAAAGGTGACTAAATGTCTCATACAATCATCTATTTGTATCCACTTTGTTACAGAGAGGGCAGTAACACTGAATGAAAGTGAAGACCCTGGGGGATAAGATGTGCTGAGCACCAGGGGCTTGGAGAAGTTTCAAGCTGCTAAAGATGGAAAATAAGACAGGAGGCGAAGTGAACCAGACACAGCTTCAGACCCGAGCATGGGTATCTCTAGAATACCAGGTGGTCACCATCCTCTTAGTTCTCATTATCTGTGGACTGGGCATCATAGGCAACATCATGGTGGTCCTAGTGGTGATGAGAACCAAGCATATGAGGACCCCGACTAACTGTTACCTGGTGAGCCTAGCAGTAGCAGACCTTATGGTGCTGGTGGCTGCAGGTCTCCCCAACATCACTGACAGTCTCTATGGTTCCTGGGTCTATGGCTATGTAGGCTGTCTCTGTATTACCTATCTCCAGTACTTGGGCATTAATGCTTCTTCTTGTTCCATCACAGCATTTACAATTGAGAGATATATAGCTATCTGCCACCCCATCAAGGCCCAGTTCCTCTGTACCTTTTCAAGAGCTAAAAAGATTATTATCTTTGTGTGGGCTTTCACCTCCATTTATTGTATGCTTTGGTTTTTCTTGCTTGACCTCAATATGGTCACTTACAAAGATGCCACTGTCGTGTCTTGTGGCTACAAAGTATCTAGGAATTACTACTCACCCATTTATCTGATGGACTTTGGTATATTCTATGTTGTACCAATGATTCTGGCCACTGTCCTCTATGGACTCATAGCTAGGATACTATTCTTGAATCCCATCCCTTCAGATCCTAAAGAGAGCTCTAAGACATGGAGAAATGACCCAACTTATCAGAAGAAGAATTTGAATGTTAAGACAGCCAGCAGATGTTTTAATAGCACCATTTCTTCCCGAAAGCAGGTAAGAAATCCAATTAAATGAATAAGCAATAGGGGGTGGAATACAAGAGTGAGGTGGGACTTTCTTTTAAGTGCTTAGCTGATGAAAAATATAACATGTCCAGTTTCCCATGTTTCCTATCTTTGTATTTCCCATGTTCAGTTAAGGCTAAACTCGTCAAGTCTAATTCCAAAACAACTAAAAAAAAATCCGAAAACTCATATCGTAAAGTTTTTACTATATACAGTAGATCTTAAAAGTTGAGCTACTAATAAGATTCAAAGGAATACCAAAATTCTACTTTTAAATTTTTATTCTTCTCTGGGAATTGTTGTATTAACTATGTTACACAGACCAACATCAAGAAGGCACTCTCACCTGAGGATGTTAGAAGTATGGTTTTATTGACTCTCAACAAATTAACAAGACCATAAGGCTGAGTAAAAACATGAGAATTTTTTTTAAAAAGTAATCTTGTCATTCTACAGTGACTTACAACTTAGACTCAAAACCTCTGTTGGGGTCCTTGAACTATTGCTCTAAAGTACAGCGAACAGAGAGAGAAAAATGAGCTGATAAATTTCCTTCCTCTTCCCAGGATAGGAATTCTCAAGAATGGTATTTAAGAGAGTGAGCAACAAGCTCAGTCTAATGCAAACAGTGATTGAAGTTTAAAGACTACCTTTCACTTTTGCAAAGTGATTCTTACAAATTACTCTATATCAAATGCAATAGAAGCACATGTGGTCACAACTGCATGACAGAACTATAAGGTAGTTATGTGTAATCATAATTATACAATAAACATTTGTTCATCAAAACAGAGAGATAAGTAGCTACCAAATTACATATAAGGTACTTATGTGTTTTCATTTGACTGTTTTCCTTGTTTCCATGCTTTTCCACATACAAGGGCAGGTAAAAAACATTCAGTCTGTGTTAGGTCTTTGCTGAAAAGACAATCCTTAGTAAACATCAATCGTCATTGAACAAAGCAAACACACTGGAGTGCTGCTGCTTTCACACGGATGCTGAATATCGTCATTATGTTTGGGTGATGAATGCAGTGCTTACTATGTGTAGTCAAAAAACTGTATTTTTGCATGTTTTTTTTTAAAGGCTAAGAGTTAAAGTAGATACAAGTAAATATGATCAGATATAGAATACTCTTTTCCTTTCCAATCATTTCAGATCTGTGAAAGACATTGAAAACAATAGGTAGCTGATAAATGTTAGCTGAATGGAATGAGATGGGATAGAATGGAAAGGAATGGAACTGAGGAATCAGAATGTACAGTGGAAGGAGCAATAGCTTCCCTTAGAGGCTCTGGGTTCCAATCATGGCTCCAACACTAAGTGATATTACACAAATTATTAACCTCACTAGTTCTCAATTTCCTCCTCTCCTGGCCTAGATAATCTAAGTTTCATTGAAGTTTTAGATCAATCATCCTATGTATATACTGGAATGGAAAACATAAACTTTTTCATTGGTGCTTTCCAATACAAAGTTTCAGCATTGACCAACACTTTTGGTAGAGATAGTGAAAGCTCTAATTTGATTTGGGGAACTGTAGAGAACAGATTGATAGACCACTACCAAATCTATGACTAATTGATATAATAAAATAGTAAAACAATGGCAGAAAGGGGGTAGAGGGGAGGAAATGGCAGAAAGACCTGAGTTCCAATTCTATGTCTGATATTATGTGACCTGAACAAATTACTAAATGTCTCTGTCTCAGATATGTCTCTAGGAGCAATCTACTACTACTACATCAAGTAAATGCAGATATATTAAGCAATTACTATGTACCAGGCACTAAGTTTGCTTTGGTAAAGGGATTTTTCCCAATCCAGATGAAATCAAAGACATATATTACTGATAAAAGTCATGATATGGACTAATAACTGACCCTATACCAATTAAGAAGTTGATTTATTATGCTTCTATTTAAAACTCTGTTATCAATTCTAAGCACATTAGTCTAGATGCCTGTGATGCTTAGCACAGTATCTGGCACACAGCAGGTGCTTAATTAATGTTTATTGATTGACTGAATGAAAGTTCCTATACTTCATCTCATTATTGTCTAATAATGAAAGAAGTGTGTTTCAAATGTCATGAATGTTACATTTTTTATACTCAAATATTGCAAAGCAGATATAGAGGATCTATATTATCTCCTTTCCCATACCAATACCTGTGTACAAAGTAGAGAAAATTTTTATTGTTCAGTCATTTTTAGTCGTGTCTGACCCTTCATGGCCTCATTTTAGGTTTTCTTGGCAAAGATACTGGAAAGCTTTACCATTTTTTTCTCCACAGAAATTCATCTAAGGTAAAATTTATTCATTCATTTATTGCTTCAACAAAAATGCTTTGAATCTCTTCTGACTCTTCCTACTGCCCCAAGGAACTTCATTTAAATCTGTTCTTTTCCCTTTACCAGGCAAGTGTAATTTACATTTTAATAAATGTCTTGTTCAAGTCAGCTTTTTGTTTATAATAAAGCCAATTTCATAAAACTTAAAAGAACTATCCAGAAAGGAAGTAAGGATATAAAAATCTTTTTAGGAAATATGAGGGGCAAATAGTTTTTGTGAATTTCTTTCTAATGGAGGGACTGCAAAGAGTGGGGTGTTGGGATAGTAGAAAGAATGTTAAGCTAGAAATAAGGAAACGTGGGCTTTAATTCTGGTTCTGACATATATGTACATGTAGATATATATATATAGAGATATATATATCTCTATATATATATATATGCTATGTGACTTTGGTCACATTTATGACCTCTGTGAGTCTCATTTTTCATACCTGTGAAAAAGGGTTAATATTGACTGTATCTCTTTTATAGGGTTATTGAGGGGAAAGTGTTTTGCAGAATTCATTAGATGATTAAGCATAAATTGCTGTAATATTTACTTAAATTGGAGTCCGTTCTGATGCCTCTTAATTGTTGTAAAATTGAACCTGAGTTCTCAAAAGCCATAATATTAGAGCCCAACTCAAGTAGGTAATCTAGAAAGAATTTGAGGTATGTTGTGTGTCTCATCTGCAGACCTGTCTAGGTTAGTTCAATGAGCTTTAGCCACATAACAACAGAGTGAGGATCTTTTGGGACTTAGAAATTCTCAAGACCATATGCCAAGTCATGGAAGGGTTGTAATCTATGTTAGCCAAGGGAGTGCCCCCACTGGTGAAGTCAATAGTCCATGAAATAATAAAATGTTATTGTCGTACACAGTGGAGAAAAGTGAAGGCAAGAGCCTTTTCCTAACATGAACAAATTCAATCACATCAAAAGGTCATACCTAAACACCTAGTTAACTGAAGCAAATCACTGAAAAAAAAAATTGTCAAACAATCCTTCAACGTCACAGGTAAACCAATTGGCTGGTTTTTTCCCCTTTTCTACTTGTCTGGAGGTTATGTAGACCCTCAGCTGATATCAGGATCATTTCCCAATCATTTCCTTGCTTGTGATTTTTTTAAATTCTGTGTCCCAAGGGTCAAAACAGCCAAGAATTCAAACATTATCCAAATGATTGGTGTCATGCAAACAAAATACCCCAATGGTGGACTAAATTCTGTACTGACCTGACTAGATATTTCACATTGTAAGCACAGCTACAGCAAAACACACTTTGGTAAAAATATTGGTTTGAAGGCAAATTGTGACACAGTGGAAAGAATTTGAATTTAGATCCAGAGAACATGGGTTCAAATCCTTCTTCTGCTATGTTCTCTATGACCTCACACAGTGACTAATGGACCATAGCTTTCTTTCTACCTCAAAAATCTATAGTCTAATAGGAATGTTCACTTTTAAAATTAATCTGCCTTCTACTAAGTACAAGAGAAGCAAGTAAGACATTTTGCAGAGCAGATTTGTGCTTCTGCCTCTGCCAATAGCCATTAAAATGCTCCTTTGCTTTTCTCAGAATGAATAGTGTAATAACAATGTCATTCTCCAAATGAGAAACTTCAAGAGAGCTTGGCAAAATGTTTAGAGTAAGTTTTACTGATCACTAGATGTCTTCAATCAGTATCAAAATTCCCATATTCATTGGTGTTTCCAAGACATTTCTTCAAAGGGGCTATTTTAGTAGAAAAAGTCATGATTATTCATACCAACAATGCTGCAGACTTTAGGGAAAATCATGGCTTGAGTAAAATTTTCCCTTGCTATTCTCTCTACATCCAGGAAGCTTTCTCAAAACCTTGGTTTATCTAGTTTCCCTCCACTTTCATTGCTACCACCACAACCTTGTCCCTTTCACTCTGTCATTTGCATATCAATTAGTTACTGCCAAGGTGTTAACTGAGCATAGTCCAAGGAAGGACCCTCTCCTAGGAGTATTTATATTTAAAAAGTAAACCCTTGAAATGGAAAAGCAAAGCTATAATAGCGTCCAGATTTGCAGCCTTTCTCAGATTCAGAGAGAGGAAGCATACCATACTTCCTCAATCAGCATAGCACATATGAAGCTGTTAAGTCTGTCTTTTCCTATGACTGGCCTCTGTCTTACATAATTGTGAACCACAGCCTGATGGGTAAGCAAATGGCCATCCACAAGGCTAAATAGACTCAGTAATAAATATTCACTCGTATCTATGATGAGTATGATGGGAAATAATCCTTACCTTTCAACTCCCTCAGTCAAAAGTATTTATTAAATGCTGTGATTAAACACTGAGGTGACAGAGGCAAAAAGTCTCTGCCCTCAAGCAACTTACATTCTAATGGAGAAAACTACATGTAAAAAACTATGTACATACTCTATAAGTAGAATGTCCCAAAAGTCTTAGTACAATGTTAAATGGCTGAAAAGTGATCTCATAGGGAAAGCAATAGACTAACAACATAGAGGTGGGGTGGGTAGGAAAGGTCTCCAGTTGAAGGTGGGATTTGAATTTCAGTTTGAAGGAAGCCAGAAAAGTCATGAGGGAAGAAGAACAGCATTTCAGGCATGGAGAGAGCAACAAGTAAACATCTCTAATGTGTAACAGAGATAGCAAAAAGGCTAGCATCACTGAAACAAGGAATGTGGAGGGAAATAAAGTGTAAAAGGACCTGAAAAGAAGCAAAAGGTCAGGCTGTGAAGGATACTAGGTGTCAATGAAAGCATTAAAAATTGGATCTTGGAAGCAATGGGGATTCACTGGAGCTTACTGAGTAGGGGAGTGGCATGTTCAGAACTGTGTTTTATGAAGATCACTTTAAGAGCTGACTGCAGGACGGATTGGAGTGGGGAGAGACTTGAGGCAAGGAGATCAGCCAGGCTATTGTAATAGTCCAGGCAGAAGGAAATAAGGGCCATATGTCTAGGGAGAAGGGGATGTATGCTAGAGACATAAAATTAGAAATGACAAGACTTGGCAACAGAGTGAATGTTTGGAGTCAGTGTGAAAGAAGAGTCTAGAATGACATTGAAGTTGTGAGCATGAATAACTAGAAATTGCCCAATCACAATAGGGAAACTCAGGAGAGGGGAAGGCAGGGGAAAAGATAATGAGTTCTATTTTGGACATGTTGAGTTTGAGGTATCTACAGATTATCTAGTTCAAGATATCCAAAAGATATCACCACCTTCAGGTAAGAAATTAGGATTGCATATGTAGATCTGGGAATCATCAGCGGAGAAAGTAAATTAACTCTATAGGAACTGATGGGATCATCAACTGAGAGTAAAAGAGAAGAGGATCAGGGATAGCCATTTTTGGAAGACATAACTTAGATAAAGAGCCAGAAAGGGATTCTAAAAAGGAGCAATCAGATGGGCAAGAAGAGAATGTGGGAAAAGCAGTGTTATACAAACTTATATAGAGAGATTACCTAAGAGAAGAAGGTGTTGAACAATATCAAAGTGTTCAGGAGCATTTGAAGAAGGATAATGGATAGAGAAAAGCTATTAGACAATTAAGAGATCATTGATGATTTTGGAGAGCATGCCTTCAGTCAAATGATAAGGTCAAAAGATTGATTGCAGAGGACTTAGAATTGAGTAAAAAAAGAAATGGAGGCATCAGTTGTAGTCTTCTCAAGGTGTTTATCCAAGAAGAGGAGGAAAGATATAGAAGAGAACTAACAGAATGGTAGGATCAAGTGAAAGATTTTAAGGATAGGGGAGACACAAATGTGTTTGCAGGCAGAAGGAGAGATAGAAAGACTGGGGATTAGAGGCAAGTGGAGATGATAGAGGAGACAATCTATTGAAGAATATGGTAGGAAATGGGTTCAGGAATGCATGTAAATAGCTTTGCCTTGGTAAAGAAAAGGGTCTCATCTTTATGAGAGAGGTAAAAGAGATAAGGAGAGAAATGATTTGAGATGAGATGAAGGAACAGAGTTCTTATGGCTTCAATTTTTTAGTTAAGTATGAAATCAGATCATCAGCTGAGAGGATTGGGGAAGGGAATATTGTGGAAGGCTTGAGAAAGGATGAAAGGACTTGCAACAGCCACTAGGTAAAGGGCAGGGCAAATCAATTAGAGAGATATAAAAGAATTGTCTTAACTCTAGAGAGGATCCAGTTAAGATTATATAATATAACTGCCTGGCAGTAGCCACTTAAATGTTTGTTAAATCAAACCAAATTATTGCATTCCATTTATAATCAAGTAAAGGAAATAAAAGACCTAAGCAAATACCAGCAATCTAAAGTGAATTCTGATATGTAAAATAAGAGCTATGGAAATTCATAGGAAAGAGAGGTCAATTTTTAGCCATGGTTGGATTATTCATGAAAAACTTAGTAGAAGAGGTGACTGAGGACCTGGAACATGGCATTTGACCTGTAAACCATAATAACAAACACCAAGAGGGAGAGAAATTCTGAAGTCACTTTTATAGAATCCAAGAGAAGTTGAAGGATTAGGTCTGTTATAAAAGATGATTTGAAGAATTCAGGTAAAATATAACATACAGGTATAAATATTTATATATTTAATCCATCTCCCATAATAGAATATAAATTCCTTAAGAGCAAAGGCAGTTTTTAATCTCTTTATCCCTAACACCTATTAAAATGCCTGGAACACAGTGGGCTATTAATTAATGCCTGTTGAACTGAGTTTACGTGTCTATTGACCCAACCCCATAATAAAAACTGCTGAAATGAAATAGTATATAGTTAAAGGAAATGGTAAGCGAATAGGTAGCTTCCCTTGATAATTTTGTCACCTAGTTAAGAAGAACTGTATCCTCTGTATTGAAATAATTGGCTGATATGATTGCTAAATCACTGTCAGTGATATTTGAACAACCATAGGAAGCAGGAGAGATATGACAGGAATGAAAGATACATATTGTTCCTATTTTGAAATACATAAATGAAGGAAGGAAGGAGAATGAAATCTACAAACTATAGACAGCAAGCCGACTTCCATTCCTGGCAAAATTCTAGAATGAATTATCAAAAATATGGGAAGTAAACATCTAGAGAAGGAAGCAGCAGTCACAATAAACCATCACAATCTAATGAAAATAAGGCCATTACAAACTAACATCATTTACTTTTTTTTTTAATGAGTTACTGAACTGGTTGATCAGACATAAACTATAGCTATAATTAAATGAAGTTTTAGCAAAGAGGTTAACAAGGCATTTCATGTTATTCTTGTGGAAAATACTGGGGCATGTCCAGGGTTTCTTAAACTTTTTCCACTCATGACTCCTTCAGCACTTCTTAAACTGAGGGTTGTAACCCACAGTTGAAGAAGCACTAGACAATAAATAGTGTCTGAAAAGTCAGACATCAAGTAGTTATGAATGGTTCCTCCTCCTCTGGTGGAGTTCCCTGGGGATCTGTCTGACCTTGTACAATTTGTTATTGTAACATGCATAATTTATGTTACTTTGTTTTAACCAGTGCTTTAGATAAAGACATTTTGTTGAGTCATTTCAATCATGTCTCACTCTTCATAACCCCATTCAGGATTTTTTGGCAAAGATACTTGAGTGGTTTGTTATTTCCTTCTCCGCTTATTTTATAGATGAGAAAACTCAGGCAAGCAGGGTTAAGTGAATTGCATGGGGTCACACAGCTAGTAAGTGTCTGAGATCAGTTTCAAACTCATGAAGTAGTCTTCTGGATGGTCCTTTTTGTCTAGAGGACATTTTGTATATGATATCTCACTTGATCCTTACATATCCCTGTGAGACAGAAAATAGAAATATCTTTATTCCTATTTTGCCCGTGAGAAAAACAGAGGCATAGACTTGCTTGTATGGTTGGTTGGTTGGTTGTTGCCCCTCTTTCTCGAAGAGGACCAAAATGACATCACTATGCTAGAGTCAAGTTTCAATGTGTCCACCTGTGGCTGATCAGACCAATATGAACTTGGGATGTTCTACCACAGATTGGGCACAAATAGTCCATGTGAACATTTGGGTGTATACTCTAAATTTGCACATCCTGCATTTTCTTTGAGCTGTTTCAATTCTGCTTTGTTCATAATGCATAGTACTTTCTCTGATGTGGACATACCATGCTGAGTGGTTATGTGTTAGTGTTTTCCATGTCATACAATCAATTCCAAAGCTCTCAAGAGAAACCTTGAGAGTGTCCTTGTATCACTTCTGACCAAAATGGCTTACTCTTGTCTGATCTCATCTGACTTGTTTGTATAGAACCTTAATGTAGTCTGTGATAGGTGTTATTTTTCAGAGGAGATCTATGTTTTCCTAACCTTTGAAAAAGATCTCATTTTTTAGGGATGTGGCTTCTATTTGTTGGTAGCCTATAACCTCCAAGTAGATATGTTACATGCAGCTCCCACACATTTGCCTGTACTGTCCAGAGAGACACTCAATATAATCTAAATCACCAGGTAATTGAACAATTCTATATTTCACTTCCACTATGAAGCACACACTGAGAGAGAATTGCTGAGTTTGTCCAATTTAACATGTCTCTTCTGGTAGCACTTGGGTTGGTATATGGGAATGCTTGGAGTCTGAATTTCTTTGCTCTGTTAAGCTTGTTTTTCTTTTCATGGGTTTCTGGCTTAAAACATCTCCTCAATCACACAGTGATGGCCCAGTTTAAAGAAAGGCAGTTTGCTCATCAAGAACCTGGCTGCCTGTTTGCTCTTTCATTTTCTGTCTTAATATGGCACCTTTCCACAGCAGCAGCAAACAAGGCAGCACACTGTGCAGAGTGAACACTTTCTGATTTACACATCGGACATGGGAAAGCTTATGCATGTATTCTATCAATTGACTGGATGGAAATGTCCTGTAATTAGGAGGTTTTTTTTCCTTCTGTTAAGGAATAAACCATCTGTTTTCATTTAATTTTAAATCCTTAGTCACAAACTATCTTTTCAACCCTAGGAAAAATGATTTCCCCCCCCCCAAATGTCCAAGAGAAAATAAAATCTTTATTCTTATGCATTCACCAATTTGGCCAAAGTAAATTTCTTAAAATTACTATAATCCAATCAACAAATATTTATTAAGTACCTACTATGTTCAAGGTACAATATTAAGTACTAAGAATGGGAAGGCAAAAATTTTTGAACAGTTACTGTCCTCAAGGAGCTTACATTTTACTAGGACAACCCAACATGTGAGAAAGAAGTATATTCTAGTCATAGAGAATGGTTTTCATGAATGAACAAAGACCAGGATGGATTATTGAGCTTGGGAAATGATTAACAATCCAGTTTGGTTGGAACATATGGGAAGTATAAAATAAAGCAGTTTCTTTGTTATTAAGAGTTCAGCCCAGTTTCTTACACATACTAAAGTGCTTATAGATTATTTGTAGATTGACTGATTGAAAGCTAGGTGGGAGCCAGATTAAGGGAGACTTTAAATAAATACCAGGTTAAAAAATGAAGTTTTCTAAAAGACTTTGCACACAAGTCCTTGCTCAAAACATCTGCTAGTTACCATTTGCCTGTGTCAGTACATAGAGTCCTCCTCCCTAGAGTTCCTCTTCACCCTCTCGTCTTCCCTCCATCAAGGATAGATCCTAGAGTAAGACCACCAGAAAGTCCATCTCTTCCCCTTGCTCTCTCCTTCCTACCCTAACTGACTTTGAAACATCTACTTTGGTCTTTTTTGAGTTCCTCTTATAGAATTGACTGAAAGTAAAGACTAAGAGTCTTTTTTGGTCTTCTGGGATCCCCTTCCTCCCTGCACTGGATAAAGACAGAGGGGCTGGTCTGTATGAGTCCGTGGAGACCCTTCAGTTGTTTAAATGGTTCCTATTCCCTTCATATCCAGCGATGATCCCTGAGAGGAAAAAGAAAAAGAAAATTATCTATGGCTTACTAGTAAGATTTTACCTCTAGAAGGACTCCAGAGGTCTACTAGGTCAAACTCCTCACTTTACAAAGAAAAAACTTGAAGCTCAGACATGTGATTTACTCACAGTCACATAAGAAGTTTAAGGCAGAATTGAGACTAAAATCCAGACTGCCTAATTCCCAGCTCAGTGATCTTTTCATTAAATAGCACACTTCACTTAGCCATCAAATCCCTCCACGGTCTGACCCTACTCAACTTTTCTGCCTTTTCTCCTATCGTTGCCTTTTATAAACTTATGAATCCATGCAAAATGCCTTACTCACCTCATCTTCCCAAGAGGGAATTCCTTGTCTTCTATGCTGTGCTCAAGTTTCTAGAAGATATATAGCAAAATAGACATATTTGCTTCAAAAGATAAATGTACTTGGCCAATGGTTTAGGAGGAAGAACAAATATGATCACTCTCTTCAAATATCTGAATAGTTGTCCTGTGAAAAAAGGATCAGATTTGTTTCCCTTGTCTCTGATAGGGTAAAACTAGGACCAATAAGTAGATATTATATGGAGACAATTTTTAACTCGTAATAAAGAAAAAATCTACCTAACAATAACTAGGGTTGTATAAAAGTGGATTTGATACCTCATGAGGTAGCAAGTTTCCTATCAATGGAGGTCTTCTAGAGAAGGGTGAGTAACTACTTTTTGGCAATCTCAACCTTGATCCAAAGTATGAATCCTATACAATCCACTCCAGGGATAAGATTTTAAACTTCTGTACTTCTATGATATTCACATGTCCTATATATTGCTGCAATGGAAAAGGTCCAGACTGAAATGGACCGAATTAATAAGTCACAGGCAAAATTAATTGAGAATTTCGAGAGCGTCATTTATTAGCCAGGCTGGCAGCTGCCTCATGTAGAGACCCAGAGGAGACAGCCCCGAACTGGGGTGGGTGAGTACATTTTAAGCATTTCGGCGCTACGCGGTACAGCCTTGCGGTTTCCACAACAGAATTCTGACAGAGCAAGAGGGGGGCTTGTTGTTAGGCAAGAGCCCCCAAACAGAAAACAGGTGCCAGGAGAGGTACCCAAAATGAAAGACTGGTTGTCAGGGTGCTAACTATGTGACCTAGGCAAAGGACCCCAGCAGAGGAGAGGTGCCAAGAGAGGTAGCCAATCCGGAAGGAGAGGGGACTGGTTACCTGGCAATTGGGGTCTAACATTAGGTGGGGCGCAGGTGGTTACCATGCAAATGGACTAAACAAGAAGTGACTGTTAACAATTTATCAGATATTAAACCAAAATGGAATAACATTTTGACAGGGGCTTAACAACAGAAGGAAACTGCTACTAGGCAAGCTATTCTGCCCAGTAATCTAACAAAGATCTCTCAGCCTAGGGGCCCAGGGAGAAATAATGTCCATTTTACATATTAGTTCTTAATTTAGGGTCCGTGGAGCATTTGCCGATACATTCCAAGTGGTCCATGAACTTGAATGGAAGAAATAACATCCTTGTTTTCATTAACCTCTAATTAAAATTTAGCATTCCCTTTCATTATGAAGGTACATTACTCTGAAAAGAGATCAGTCCATAGATAGGTTTCATCAGACTCTCTAAAAGTGTTCCTTGATTGTCTCCAAAAAATGGTCTCCTTAAAACTGAAAATTCTAGACTCAGAGTTGTAAGTATGGTGCTCTAATCAGGCCTTTTCCCACTGTGGTACTGACATCCAAGTGGCAGGAATCTTGTAGCATAATGTCCTTGTTTCTCCATTTCTCTGCCTGGACCTTGCCATGGGAGACCCCACACACATACTGTTTCATGACCATTTCTGTTCTCTCACTCCTGGATGAACTGCTACCCCTGGTGTCTTATCAGTACTATCTCCTGGAGTTTACATTCCCCTATCGGTAGCAACTCCTCCCATCTCTGACTGCAAGTTGAGGTCATCTGCTGGGACACAGGCCAGATTCTCTTGAGGACCAGCTTCACCTCCTTCACAACTGCATTTGGCCAGAACAGGCTGCTTGGGCCTCACTTCCCACCATAAAATAAACTTGTCCCAGGTACTGGAATTGTTTCACATGTATGTCTCTGCCTATGTTGAAGAAGGCCACAAAGAATTTAGAAATTTTAGCATAGATGAATCAGGTAATTCATCTCATATGTTCAACAACTAAAGAAATTGAACAATCAATTGATAGATATGTGTTGAGTGCCTATTAAGTGTCCAGTACCACAATAAGTAGATATAAGAGAAGAAAATTTGTGGAATAATTCTTCCTAATATTATTCATAAATCACATATCTATAGATGATTAGGGGTAGCTAACACTTAACCTACAATTTCTGGATAGTCTTCTTACCGTCGCTTCTGCTGATGAACATCTATCTCCTCCTTCCAAAACTTTGGACACCACCTCTTAATCTGCCAGCTTTAACAGGTGAGATTTTGCCTTGTCTTCCCAGGACACAAGCCTCTGTTCCATTTGACTCTCTCCTCATCTTGTCTCTGCAGTTATGCCCATCTTTTACTAGCACCCCTTTATATGTTATTTTTCTCATTAGAATGTAAACTCCTTCAGGGTAGAAACTGTCTTGCTTGTTTATGCTTAAATCTCCAGGATTTAGCACAGTGCTAGACAAATAGTTAAGTGTTTAATAGATGCTTGTTAACTAACGGACTTCAAGTGCTATCTTTGGAAGTACTATATCAGTTAAACAAAAATTAGTTAGATTGCTTCTCAAAATAATTCTTCATAATGGGAAGACCTGACTGAGTAAAATGCCATGTTTTCATCTTCAGATCCCTTCTTAGGATGAACAGTACACAACCAAGGACCAAGGAAGAATGACTTTGATATATTGCCACAGGAAAGTGATTTCTGCAACTGACAAAAAGTGCAATAGAAAGTCCTGACTCCAAAATCATTTTAGAGTGAGACTCTCAATGATAAATCCCTTACTCAAAAAAATCAATCCAGTCAATTTCATGAACAATCATTCTTCCTTTGCTTTTTAGAAATGCTTCTCATAGAAGAGATCAACTTAGTTTTCTGTTTCCCTAACTATCTGTTTTCTAGTAGATGAAATTTATTTTCCTTCCCCCAAATGATCTCACTACTTCCCCATTATCTTTCTGACCTTAACAAATGAAAAACAATGCAAAACAAAATACTTCTTGAAACCATTATCTGAACTCTAAGATCTTACTCATCTTACTCATGATTCTTGACTTTCTCTACATAAAAAATAGATGATATTGTAAGATGCAAGCACATAACATGTAATAAATTGAGATTACTAGGGCCTGGAATTCTGGATACTTTTGTTTCCATCTCCTTTTATTTTCCAAATATATAATAGAACCATGAGATGGTGTATTCTGAGTAACACTATTCTAATTTCTCTAAAAAGTGAAAGTGGACAGAATAGAAATTGGATGCAATTTCTTTCTCACTGGGCTTACTTCCTCACCTGTAAAATTTGGGAAATTGATGGTTTTCAGCATAGATATCACAGTGAAATTTCAGATCTTATTTTGTATTAGAGAAGGGTTGTGATTAAATCAGCAGCTAGGTGGTACAGTGGATTAAACACTGTACTTAGAATCAGGAAGACTCATCTTCAATGAATTCAGATCTGACCTTAGACATGTACCAGCTGTATGGGCAAGTCACTTAACCCTGTTTGCCTCAGTTCCCCATCTATAAAAAATCAAGCCGGAGAAGGCAATGCAAACTACTCCAGTATCTTTGCCAAGAAAACCCTTAATGGGGTCATGGAGAGTTGGACATACTTGAAATGACCAAACAACAGTAACAGATAACTGAATAGAAAAATCATAGGCTTATTATGCAGCATTAGTCCTAATGCAGAAACTTCTGTCCTGTGTCTGGATAAGTTAACTTTTCTAATGATATTAGTAGTCATTAGACAAAAAGGGAGAAAATATTTCGAAGGGATGCTGATTTTGCAACAGAATGCTACCTCATCCCTTTAATTTTTAAAAGAGATACTAAAAAATGCATTGTAATTGGCTCCCTGTTGTTAATGTAAGACTGATGTCAGTTCTATAGATCTAGCCCTATAATACTGACAGGTAAGGTCGCAGCCTTCTTACACATTTTGTAGCCACCAGGAGTCACTTGGATAACATGTCCCCAGTTATTGAGATAAAGGAAGGAAAGTTATTTAGTGGTACCTAAGAAAATGAAGCACACTTTTTAAAACAACAAGTCATTTATTTATTGAAATTTGTATTACAGAGGAAATTTGAAATGGAAGTGATTATCAAGAAACTTAGCAAAAACAATTTCTGGAAATAAATGGAATCACTGAATGATAAACTGAAATTCTCCTGAGAAGCTATTGCTGTCCATAGTTGTAATGCTAAGGGAAAACGGGAATACTCAAAAATCTTTCACAAACAATTTTTGGCTTTCCTGAGATTGCTTTGAGATTCTAAGAATGCCAGCTGCCCAAGAGTCTGTATTTTTGCTGTATTTGAATTCATTAGCACATAAGATTTGTTTGTCACATGGTACTACCACATTTAATATGACTTTGCTCAGGGTCTTCATGTCAGTGATATCTAGCTTATACCAGTTGGAGATGAAAGGTATGCATAACCTTGGGTGGCATTTTAGCTCTGTGACAAGTTGTAATGAGATTTTCTTGGTTTTGAGACACAAGGTCAAATTGGTTTAGTTTCAACAGCTTGGAAAGAACACTGGCTTAAGAGTAAGAAGACCTGGTTTTAAACCTCTGTCCCGTTGGGAGATACGGGGGAGAGGCATAAAAGCTTTGAGTTTAATTCTATCCTCGTGAAATGGAGACAATCAATAAATTAATCAACAAGTATTTATTAAGTGCCTTCTCTGGGAAGACACTATTATAGCATTGAGGATTCAAGTACAAAGGATGAAATAATTCCTACTTCCTACTTTTATTCTAATAATGGAGATAAGTACATATAAAAATATGAGC